>OX465269.1:1367515-2096581 GCA_949987775.1 Aproaerema taeniolella
ATGAAACGTTGCTTATATATTTGATTATTTATTATTATCTCCTCGATATTCGATCGGGTCGATCTGAGTTTTTAAAACGTTGATTTGATCGGGAGAAGAAATACACCCTAGACATAATTATTATTTAAATGTATTTTATCTGTGAGTGTGCACTCATGCTAGCGTCGTAGTGCCGGTGCGATGTTGATCACTGAGCGAGCGCCGAGCGGCACGACACGACACGACGCGACACGAGGCGGCACGACGGCCGCACGACGCGACGCGCGACACGCTCTCTCACCCACAGTACAAACTAGGTGCCACTTTTAGGTGTACTGCGAACCGCTCTACCTCGACACGTTAGTTTTTATATAGCTGTTATTGTATAAATTATATTTTGGAGTTACACTAAAGTACAAATATAGTTGCCGCGTGGACGGAGACCGCGCTATGTTAGCTACTTGAGACTATTTTATTGTTGTCTACGAGTGACTTAAAGCACAAAGATACGTACTATTGGGCAGTGATCAACATTAAACGTAATTTTAGTATTAAATTTGATTAGACATGTGTTGGTGGGGCCCGGTCTGGCGAATTTGTTGTGTAACACACCAGGAATACGGGTCATTGTTGTGTGGCGCGTGTGGGCTGAGCTCCGCGCGCTACGCCGGCCGGGCACACATCGCACTTATTTGTATTGTAATCGATAACTTAATGTGTTACTGCTGATCAGCTGTCCCTCGCGCGTCCCTACCGCGCTTTACAATAATCGTCCTCAACATAAAGACTATTTTGTACTACCTCAAAAAATATTATTCGAAATACAAACAGCTTTAAGACTGCTACCACTACCAAGACTGACTTACTTTGCGTTCGAAATAAGAATAAGATCGACGTGACATATTTAAAATTGTACATTCTGTGCGCAACTTCATGTCGTTCTCCATACACGAACGGAGTGAAGTTGCTCGCAAATCGGTCGTGTTCTTGTTTAGTACGCGTGCACGCGGTAGAGTCGCACGAGGGGTTATTATCTTGAGATAATAATCAAGACTTATTTGAAAGTAACGGATTTGTTTAACATAATTGGTAGTTCAGTGTGAAGTGGAGGTTAGCTTGTACAAACCATGCAGCTTCTAAACAAAGTTCCTATGTATGTACGTAAGTTGTAATTTAAATTTAAAAACTAGAGGTTACTGTCGGGTCGGCTGTGGAAAGGGGGGGTTCTTAGGCTTGCACCTGATTTTATATTATATTGTGATCTATCAGGGTAACGTCTTTGAAACTTTAATCCAATCTTTGTGTCGAAGTCCTGCTAATATAAATAAAATACAGTTTTTATAAGAGCTCTACTGAGAAATTGTTATACGTAATATAAAGTTCCTATTTGTAACTTCCAGTGTGGTGTTTCTTGTATGTTTTTTGTATATTGTTGTTCAAGTTGTTAAGAACCATTCTTTACAGATACTGGTTCGGGTAATGCATGCATTTGGTTACTTTTGGGGCGGACACAGCTTTCAAAATGTTATAAAATTGAAAAGTTGGGCTGTTTTCAAAGCAAAAGTACTTTACTTATCCTATACATATGCGCATCACAAAATATCTCATTAAAATATATGAACATCAATAATTTAAAGAATATTTCGAATTTTTCGATTTAGTGAAGCTAACAGACAAACACAAGTCCATCATTACTAGGTCTAATTAAAGAATAGGGACTTATCACGATCACAGTAGTTTCGTCTCTTTCTGTGATACTGTACTGCGAGGAGACATGCTGTCATTGTGATATGTCTTCCATCAATAGTCATAAAATGATACTTCTTTATTTTCGCCCAATATCTTCTGGCGTTCACTGGATCACCTCTCGTGTAATGGTTGCCAATGGATGCGTACAAGGTCGTATGGTTGCGTACAGTATTGTATGGTTACGTAAAATATCTTAAGGTTGCGTACGGTAAACGGATGGTTGCGGATGGTAACGGATGGTTGCGTACGGTAACGGATGGTTGCGTACAGTATCGGATGGTTGCGTACAGCATCGGATGGTTGCGTACAGCACTGTAAGTTGCTTACGGTACCTGTTGTGTGGTTGTTTACAGTATTGTACGGTTACTTACGGTAATCTGTAATTTCTTTCAATTGCTTGTGAATGCCAGGAGCGTCCAAATAACCACAGTTTAGTATAAAAATAAGTTTTAGATTATTTACTAGGGATAATTAACCTGAAAGTCATTTGATTCATGTTACAGTTTGAAATACAGTTAAAAACCTTCCTACTAGTCTTCCTACCAACACAGCCAAATATCTGAACCCTGTCCAAAGCCGAAACGACAGTACGCGGTACAACAAATTATATTAATAACGTTTTAAAAATAATAACAAAATTAATAAAAATTGTATGCGTGGTCACCATGCTTTAACTTCCCTTCAAATTCTCACAGAGAGCATTTTAGAACCACATTTAAGAGAAAAAAATGCAAATTTTTACTATTTACAGAGAACTTGATAGGAAGTTGGTGTCGATGCCACTGGATGTAGTGAAATGTATTGAAATTGTGTTCAGATTTATTTACCTTTCAGCTTTGTACCTTGAGTGAAGCATTCACTTGCCCATCTGACCCATCTATACCTTGGTATGCTGGCCCTTATTTATTCTACTTTATATTATACAAACATCCATACATTTATGTCTACAGTCCCTATCGTGGTCCATCAGCAAAATATTGACTAGAAGCTAGCATTTCCTGAAAATTCTGTTTTTGACAGGCACTAAAGAGTAGCTGGTTTGACAAGCCAGTCAAAAATGTACTAGGGACTAAACATTGATTGGTTGATTTATTTTATTTACAACTAGTTTTCACCCCACACGTCAAGCGTAATCTTGGCTTTTCTCAATATTTTTAAACCACAACAAAAGAAAAACAAATTGTTATTAAATTATATAGTATAATATACTATTTAATTTTTTAAATAAACTATATAGTAAAGAATTAAAATAATTATTCGATTTTTTTATAATATATATTTACGGGTCGGTATTATCTTGGTATATTGATGCGAAAGATGCGTTTAAAAAAACCAAAAAAAAAAACGCTGTTTAATATGAAAAAAAAAACTTTTTCCTAACATCTGGATATCAAAAACACGGTTATATTATAGTTGAGTCCATGTTTCGGTATCCCAAATGTAAGAAAATGTGTTTTTAAAGCGATAACAGTCCATATTGACTTGTATTAAACTCCATAGTACAAATTTTTACCAAGCTTAGTATTATATCGGTGATTGGTAAATACACAGTACAAATTAATGTTAAGTGTAGTTACAGGCTGACTGGTGAGATTATAAAAGTTATTAGATTATATATATAAAGATATATTATTAATTCACTCGGGTACATTGCCTATAAACAGGATATCACAGTCGCACGACTTTTTTGTATTTATTGATTAAAGTAGGTGCATTACAACAGTTAATCTATGTTAAATTAAATTTTATATATGAATATATATTCATATTTAATTACTTTCTTTACTGCCCGTTTTTAAAAATAAATAAACCGATAGTCATTTCCGTGTAGAATCTTGTTTTCCTTACACTATAACTATACAGAAACTTATTTAAATATTTTAACAGGTTATTTAGTGGTAATTTACAGTAGCCACGATTAATATAAAAAGTTTATTTTTTTGTATATGAATACCTACATTATTTTTGTATAAGTTCCTAAAATTCAGTTCTTCTAATTAAAGCTTTATTAATTAATTTAGTTTAATTTTTTTATAAGTACAATGAGTTCCTATTGAAAATGTCTTCTTGCTAATTACATAAACCTAAATATTGTGTATTTATGTGACTAAATTCTAAAGAGATGAATATACAATTAGTAATCTGAATCTAGTCACAAAAATAGATAAGAATTTTATTAAAACATAAGTTTGTAGGTAATGAGGTTCCTTGTCATACATTCCAAAGATTATACCTTATTTAATTACTAATCCCATTTAGTTAATTTAATTTCTAGTCTTTTCCAATGACTTAAAATATTTAATAAATAATTTTAAAACATGTGCGACTGTATGTAAAATGGTAATCATTTTTCGAGTTTTAAAAACTATGTTACTTCTAGTCAAATTATTTTATGTATTTTAGCAATGTGGAAGCTGTTTTACTAAAGTATAACGTGAGGATATTAAATATACCGCCTTTACAAGAAATAATAGGTCTTTACCTATCTATGAAATTGCCGTTTTTCATACAAAATTTTTGGAAAACCCAAGTTTTCATACTAACGTTTTTGGATTTTTCTTGGAAATACAAAATCCAAATTTAACAAAACTTTATGAGAAGGTTTGGACAACATTTAAACTTCGTTTTGAGTAACTAAATCCAAAGTAAACATGTATTAATTTTACTCAAAATCCCCGTTGTATGACCAAGATTTTAAATAAAAAACCATTTAAGTAATAGCTGTTCAATCAAATAACTTATGAAAAAAATGAAGGTTGAGAAAAAATCGACAATTTCTTAGGTAAAGATCTATTAAACATGTATAATTTTTATCTATAATATACCGTGTGATGGTCTAAAGTCTAGAGAACTGTAAAGTAGAGAAAGGCCATTTCAATATAATTTTATTTCAGTCAGATTTATGAAAATAGTTTCCACATTGTGGAAATTATACTTAATTATAACTTTTGAATTATATTAAAGAATTATATTCTGGCTTAAGGAGGTAGCCAACTTTTTACTGTAAATATTGTGTGTTTCTGGATACTATACTATCATATAGTTTTCCTTTTTTCACTTTAGAAAGTTTTCACCACAATTGATGTGGCATACTAATAAAAAATACAAAAGAATGTTTTTGTTTCGTGGAAGCTGGTGCGGTGTATCGATGATTCCGTAGGTGCACCAGTCCCAGCGTTAGACAGTCAAGAAAAAATAAGAAAACTTACACAAGTCATGAAACAAATTATATTTTTCAAACACAAATCAGTTTTCGTAGATAAATTATTAGAGCGTTAAATTTTGTAACAGAATTTAAGTTATAAAATGACACGCCGTTACTATAAAGGTCACCGAGTGCAAAATTCACAAAAATATTTTTTTTACTTTATAATACACCTAGATGTACCTTTTAAAAAAACATTCTCGTTCCTGAAAGTCAGCGTCGGGCCGACAGTTTCGATCTTATACGAGGATTAGGAAGTGTAATGTAATTTATATGTAACACTCATATATCGTTTATTAGGGAAAAAGAAGATTAATAATTGTAATATATATTTTTTTAATTTTTTGTATTTGATTTTTGTAACAGGTATCCAGAACTACATAATGTTTAGAGTCGGTATATGTTCCTAAATCCGTCTGTTGGTTATGTGTTTGTTTCCATTGATTACTACGAAGCATTTCTACCGTATTCAATAAATTAAATATACAAATCACAAGTGTTTTTATTGAAGATACCTTCTCCTTAAAATTCAGATTACCTCGGTGGTGTAGTGGCAAAGCAAGAGATCTTCTTGATCTTATCGTGTAGGTATAGTCAAGTGTGTGGCGAACTTGGCTAAGCTTGGTGTCAGAGTTTTCAAACCACAAAATGGCCTCTGACTTGGTTTTAACGACTGTAGTCAATCGACAACAGCCGGGACCGACAGCTTACCGTGCCCTCCGAAACACGGAAACGCTCGTGATAAATTGTCACTTAGTTCACCCATCAGGTTCCCTGCCGCTGTGTACGTTGCTTAACGTTGCCGAGTTTGATCCCCGGGGCAGCCAAGGAAATGACCGGTAAAACAGTCATCTGAATGTCCAAGGAGCCTGCACATTCATGTGACTGTTACCGGTCAGGTTACCCTGTTATTAATAGTCACGGAGGTCAGATAGACGATTCATTGCAACCAGGCTTCAAATAATTATGTATCTAAAACTTTGAACAAGGCTAGATTACACTCACACACACATACTCACACACACACACGCACACACATGTACTCCAACACCAACATGTGCAATTGTGCAACTGCGATTTTATAGCCCAACTTAAATTCAGTGCCTGTAGCCATAAGCCATGAAATGTCTGTACTGTGTCGAAATTGTGACTTAAGTTGTAAAGCAGACACTTATAGCACAGGATTTTATTAAACCTATTTTAAGTGGCTGCTGTCCCTAATAATATAGCTCAGTGGACAAACCTTGTAAAATATTTAAATGTGCTGGCTATCTTTGTAGTGTCACATAAACTTATTATTTATTTATTTATTTATCTATTATTTTACAACAGCAGCCTGTTGTGGCACAAAGCGGAGCCAGATCAGTTTTTCGGTCACCTGAGTCCACTTGCGGCATGATTCATTGTCTCAATAGATCGTTATAGGTGTAATACCTATATTTTATTTAGAACTAGCTGTCCTGGCCAACTTCGTGACGACTTTTTTCCATATTTTCTCACCTTTTAGGTACCTAAACCTTCCCTGGACTTCCACGAATATTTCAAGACATAATCAGCCAAATCGGTTCAGCCGTTCTCGAGTTTTAGCGAGACTAACGAACAGCAATTCATTTTTATATATATATATATTTTTATATATTAGATAAGCTCTTGTGAACTGCATGTAGCGGTGAATAAATGATTTATCTGTCTGTCTGTCAGCTGCAGCTGAACCAGAGCAACTGTATTGAAAAATAGATTTATGTATTGCATCAACAAGAAGAGTGGTCAGTTACTTTAGACTTCAAATTTAACTCTAGACGCTCAATTTTATACCTAACTCATACATACTTAGATAACGAAAAACTTTGTAAGTGAGTTATAAATTAAAAAGTATTATGAAATGAAAAGAGCAACAAAAGGCATAACGAAATAAAAGCGAAGACACGAATTAACCCTATTATTCCATAAAATTATCAATAAATAAATCAAACAATTATGACCCCAACGAAACTTGAAAAAAAAAACTTCAAAATACTCTTAATTAAAGATTATGTCCGCGTCAACTGTCGGCTTTAGATTAGCGAAAAAAACAGGATTTTTTTTAGAAAACAGGGATTTTTGATCAAAAAACGACAAGCATTAAAAATCGAGTCGCGAGGGTCGGCGACAACGCGCATCTGTCAAAGGAATTTTTGGGGGAATCGTTGAAAAATGGGTTAAATGTTAAAAAAATAATGGGTGAAATTGTAAAAGATTTTGGGGAAATGTTGAAAAAATTGCAAAACATTGAAATAGACACGGGGTTAAGGTTGGCGTGTCAACATGTCGGGGTAACGCGGGGTGACGGGATCGACGCGCTGCGTTACGGTAAGCTTTTTTAAAATAACTTACAAAATTACAAATAAATGGTGTTTTGAGGCCCGTATTACAGAAGGAGACTCGAGTCTTGATCTATACTTAAATATGTTTGTCACCCTTCTCTTTTTTTTATAGGTTTGCTGACCACAATTTACCCCAGGGGTGGAGATGTGGTCGAGGATGTAGCAAGCTCACCCAGAAGATGCAGTCACTCGAACTCTCACTATCAAAATGTCAACGACGACGACTGCTACTCAAGTGTAGATCAGAGTCTCAGTCGTGTTCTGTAATAAATGAAATGAAATATCTTTATTGCGGGCAAACACGGTAACAAATTATGGTGACACTTAAAAGCAAATGTACAAGCGTGTTGCGCCAGAATTGGCATGCAATGCAAATAGAAGGTATTTTAAAATAGAAGGTAATTTAAAAATGTCAAAAATAGTTTTATGTCAACAATATTTAAGTCCTAATATAAATAAATAAATGAGAAAGAAAAATGAATTAATATGCCTTACAATAAAACAGAAATCAATTTCAGAACAAAACTAAGCATGTCGACTTACAAAAGGAAGAAAAAACGTCATTAATAAAATGGTCATGTCACAAACACCTTGCAAAACAAAATACATTATTAGAATAGAATATCAAAAAGTAAAATTATAAATTATTAAAGTTAAAATCTGTATGACAAAAACTCCTTGACCGTATAGAAGCAATTTTCCACAAGTAGCTCAAATATAACTCGGACCTTAGTAATGGTAGTGGTTTAATTTATATATATGCAACGCAAAGTACCTACTTAAATGAGCGGTAATAGCACAGTTGGTTAAAGAATAGAAGGTTGCAGGTTAAAATCCTAGTTTCGTCTGGTACCACAAAATTTTTCTTTTCGGATTATAAACGGATTTCTTAGTAATCATCACTTGCTCAGCGGTAACGGTAAACATCGTGATAAAAAATCTGTTAGGTCGTGCGGATTTCTTAGTAATCATCACTTGCTCAGCGGTAACGGTAAACATCGTGATAAAAAATCTGTTAGGTCGTGTCCTGGATTGGGAGTAAAAGAAAAACTTAGCTGTGTATTCAGTAAGTGGGACGCGAGGATTAGCTGTATTGTGGGCGACTAATTGTGGAAACCTGTAATTGGCATTATTTTAACCATTGTAACGTATATAAGGTCCTAATTTATTAGTCACTTTCCTTTTAACACGTAATTGTGTAGGTCAAAATATATCATTTGAGTCAAAAAACAAAAGCACAATATTAAATTTAAAAGGTCTTGAAAAATTTTGTTATGATATTTTTTCATTACTATGTTGAATAAACCCATCCATTCAAACGTAAATAATAATGGCAGTAGTAGAGCGGGCGAGCGGGGAGTGGACGGCTATAATCGAAAGAGAACCATTCCTTTATCTTTAAATGGAAAATACTTTTTATTTTTACAAAATTTAATTTTCAGATAATTAATTTTTATGTTGTTTTTTGGAATACTATCAACCTATACAATAAAGCCTTAGAAGGTAAGTGACTAATAAATTAGGACCTTATATGTAAGTCGCAGCTGTTGGTATCCCAAAAAAAAAAGAAAGGCTGACAACCTATCACCACTTAAGTACATCATATTTCATCAAATAACACTCTGAATGTAATTATGTAAAACGTGGTATTGAGTCGTTTTATAAATCACTGATGTTCTGCCTACCCTGATAGGGATTATAGGCGTGAGTGTAAGTATGTATGTCGTTTCATTACCTATCTAAAAAAATTACGTAACACGAGTACTTCAAACGTACAGGGCTTTAGGTATCTCTCTTTCAACCTCTCGGATGGTTAATCAGTCCATGAAACTGAACAACTTCCCCAAGGAACATAGGCCAAAATACGAAAAAAAAAATTTTGAGTTCCCACACAAACTTCATCAGCATATAGCGCATTTTGTATGGGAGATCAACATTTTTTTTCGTATTTAGACCTATGTTCCTTGGGGAAGTTGTTCAGTTTCATGGACTGATTAACCACCCGAGAGGTTGAAAGAAAGATACCTAAAGCCCTGTGTATATTGATAAATTTGTAACAAACAAATACTTTGTTTAAGGAAAATTAAATAGGTTACTTATACCTTCTTACTTGCCTTGTTCTCGGAACATTGTGGTTTATTGTTATAGGTATTAAAATGATAATAAAGAAAATGACGAATCTTTTTTGAGTAAATATACTTCGGACAAGTAGTTTATTCCTGAACAAATTGAATTCTTATAGAAACGCCCTAGGTGTCTCATTTACTCCCATTCTCAATAATATCATACACTCTATAGACGAAGCCAGGAGCGTGCCCCTTTTAGATAGCAATAGTTTACCCCTTCCCTGCACCCAACCATACTTTACTGTACAACAACTTAACAAATTGAGTCTCTTTTCTCACAAATTCACCACAAAAACGAATAAACTTTATGCACAAAACCTTAAAAACCGTAATTACTGACACGCTCGTGACATCAAAAAATGGGTTACGCAGAAAGAGATGGCGTTAAAGTAACATATATCTTACTATCTTGTAGTGACGTCATAAGTACTCCGTCTGTAGAGTGTATGGTCTAAGCATTCTCAGTCCTTTTAGCCCGTGCGCGGTACAAGAACTATTTTTCGCATACATACGTCAAGTGATGGAAATGTAAATCATCGCAGCAATGACTAAAGAGTAAAAGGACAGGAAATTTCACAAAAATATGCGTGCCTGTAGTAAGCACATGCTAGGGTATCAAAATATCGATACTTGTTCAAAGTATCGATAGGTGGTACAGAGTACGGTTACTTTATGATAATTGAAAAATAAACAAAATCACAGCATTTATTTACATTTATTTACAATTTGTCAATGTGAAAAAAAAGACCAGTTCACAAAGTACCCAGAGTTTATAATTTTACTAAAGCTTTGACAATTTTACGGTGACATATGTATGTGTTTTATTGTACAATGATCATACAAAAGATATTTTGTTTAAAATAAAAGCCGCCATACAAAATCGTGACACGAGACCGAAGACCGAGCTCGCGCAGGGCTAAGCCCAGAGCGACCACCCTCTCAATTCCATAATGACCGCCATAAAAGGTTCACTCTAAGAGAGAGGCGAGGCAGCAGGCCGAGGAAAACTGCGTATATGGTGAGGCCGAAGGCCAAGCTCTACGTAGAGCGACGCGGAGCGTGACGTTTCACCCAACCTAAAATTCAAGATCTCGGATATGAACTTTTGCGAACCTGATATTTCGTGTCGTTCAATAGCACCCGAAGAAATGCTTAATACAAAAATGACACTCATGCACGCTATTGAAAAAATCTAGTTATAAAAGTGGAATCTGTTGCCAATATTATTAAAAGATACGCAAAAGCTTGCGAATAAACCAACATGTGATCGTCGAGGTTATCAATCTCCTCGAAAAAACCGACAGAGTAAGGAGGTTAAAGAGTGTGTTAGTGTCAATTTAAGCTAGCATTGCAGGCAGCAAGCATTTTTTTGTGACTTATAAAATTAGTAAGCAAAACTTAAGCTATTATTTATTCTGTGACTTAAGGATGTGAATTCGCCTTCTAAAATCAACTTTTCCCAAGGAACGGATGGAAATACAAAAAAATAATATATATATATATATATATAAATATTAGTTGTGTTATTATTAGCATCCACAGACTTTATGTCCGTACCTTTGTCTAGATTAAATTTTCTTGTTAATACTTGATTTTTAACTATAATACAATACTTTCCATAGAGGTTTACAATTTATAAATAAGTATAATAAATATATGAATACATAATGTATATAATATATATTTAAACGAGTGACGGTTCTTCGCTGTTGCATTCAGACCTCAAGGCCATTTTGAGGTTGTAATTGACCACTTTTCCCCTGCCTGCCGTCTCTGCTTCTTTGATGAATCTGCCTATCGCATCGTTACCATCATCCGCATAATATTTGCAACTGGCGGTATGACGCGATATGGCAACTACAGCATGTGGGATACTGTCGTGTAGCTCCTGCCTGGTCGTTGTAGTACGCACGATCACCACCTTTTCGTACGTCAACCCTTGAGCCTCGTGTATGGTGAGGATGCGTGACCCGGTGCCCGATCCGTATCCCTGGTTTTGTAGAGTTGTCTTTTCTACTTGTGTATGTACAAGGTACAGGGTTTCGGACTGGGTTCGATCGATCTGTGCATCTGTATAAGGAGTGCGTACGAAGTTTCGACGAGTAAATGCCACTGTAGACTTCTCTAAGGGCAAATGCTTCGTAAAAAAAATATATTTAGCTTCTCCATGCAACTAGAAATTGCCTCAGTATGAGATTTTTTTCCAAGAATTTCATGGATTCCTTACCAAAAAAGAAACAGAAGGCACAGAAATACTTACAATTTGCAAGGTTTTATTAAATGCTGATTCCTCAAAATGTAAAGAGCATAGGTGGAGTACTTTATGAGGTTTCAAATTATCTTTCCCAATAATGTCAAACCACTTACGTCGCAACGCTTCTTTTTTTGGGAACCTGAAAACATAATCAAACCAAATACGTACTAATACTAATAATCCTCTCACTTGGTAATGTAATTTCTAAGGTAAAACAAATTTCTAAGGTAAAATAATCATACAGAATAACATTAATTAAATTAATATATTTTCTAAACGTAGGTAACTATAAAATCTTAGATATGATTTGATTTCGCCATTTCAGTTTTTAGCAAAACTGTCCCTTTACACCTTGAATACAGAAAGTGATAGTATAGATAGTTAAAAACAGCTTCTTATCTTATTTAGCTTAATGTGTCCCACCGCTATTTTAATATAAAAAAATATTGTAACTGATCACTCGTACAAATATGCTCTGTAACTAATACAGAATCATTGATATAAATTCGATAGCCATTATTATTACATCACTAATGTCATTTGTATAGAAATTTTTGTTATGGAAAATATTATGTAAAGTTAGCCAGAAAGGTAATTTAGGGTGTAAAAAACGTGAAAACTATAAAATATAATCTTAGTACTATAGGTTTTAGAAATATTTTTGGGTTTAATAGGCGTATTTCAACAAAAAAAGGTTACTTACTGATGCACAGTCGTTTGCTTGCTATTTTTGTTAGCCCTGTAGCTGCACTGTTTTAAAGAGCACGAAGCCATTTTGCTACCTTCTCATCCAATGTTCTGACACTATACAAAACCACAAAACAACTTCTCCTCAACAAAAAACACAATTTTTCACTAATGTTGCTATTCACTTGACAGCTGAAGTACTCACGAGTGAAATGTAAACAAACTTAACAAAAATGGCGGCTGGCCACGCTTCATAAGTATGTATATGTCAAATATTGCGCCTCCATATAAACAAATACTACATATGTACTCAAAGCATCGCAGTCACTCTACCGATCGCTGACGTCCAGTTTTTACAAACTATTCGGTGTCAAATTGACAACGCGTTGCCTTTTTAACGTGTGACCATAGGGTGCGGGGTTATAAAACATCTTGAGGGCTCCAACATCGTCATCCTCACCTGCTAGGGTGCACTCTGATCATCAACGGACAAGGTTCTGTCATATTACAACCCTTGAAAGGTTTCTTTACTTGATATTGGCGACTTCACCATTATTTATTTTAAATTTTGATTAAAATACTCTGACATTGGCAAAATCACTATTATGGACGATGTTTTTCCAAGAATTTAATTGAATAGTACTCATGAGAGGGATTTATTTATACTGTCCAAATTCCGTCCAGTTTCAGTATGTTTTAATACGCCAGATCAGTACGAAATAGGCAGAAAAACTTGGAGCTGTTCTTGTGTTAACATTATTTTTATTTTACTCCTTAAATACTGTTGCACTTAAGACTCCTATCATTTGGTTTGGCCTGTAATATAATTGTCTATTTCCAATATTAAAGTTATGTGAGTAATTTATAATTCTATAGATAATCAATCAATTTTTAATTTCGCGATCTTGACACTTCCACAAAATCAAAAAAACTTGTTATTTCGACGAACAATAAAATGTCTTTATTTTCTAAAAATCTGTAAAAAAGCTAATCCGTTATTTCTTTTGAGATAAAAAGTCTCTAAATCATTTTATAAAAAGGCATTGTTGTTTTTAAACCCTTGCCTTTTCCAATGCGGGACACGTGACAAGAGCGCGCCACGATTTAATGTCAAAAGATGAAAAAAACTAAAAAAAACTTTAATTCATAAAATACTAGTGACCTACATACTCCACCCCTACGTTTTTTTCCAGAAATCAGTAAAAAGCACCCTTTATTACACATTTTTTTGCGTAATTGAATTTAATCCTTTGGAAAGGGTTCGATAAAACACCCAATATTAACTTTTTTTCACAAATGCGCGTTTCCGAACGAACTGTCATTGTTTGCCGCTAAAATTATACGTTCTGTCAAAATTTCGCGCCATTTACTTCGACCATCTGCCGCTTGTAGAAAGTTTTTTAAATACAATGCAAATAGGGGATGAACGACATTAATTTTTAGGGGAAAACTACATTTTTGTTGTAAAAATGCATTTAAAGTATAACGATAAATGTCCCCTTATTATAATACTGTTATATTTTTGAGGGAAAATGTAACTAACAATACTTTGGAATTGAAGTCAAAATCGCGGCGGAGCTTTTTTTTTAATATTTGCGTAATGTGTTTCAGATTTTTATTGCTTTTTCTTTTGATTTATATGATCGTAATTCTTTCTGAGATTTATTAAAGTAAATAATTACATTCGAAATCGTTAATATCATGGTTTAGAATGCAGTAACCAATTATAACTTATGTCCGAAACAATCAATCCGAGATTTTATATATCAGACAAGAAGCCATGGGAATAAACTGCTCAGCTCTTGAGTTATTTCACATTTAATTTGCAATGAGATTTATCTTAAAAAGAGTATCACTCGGAGTTTCTAGCGTATTCTTGTCTTCGGAAGACTGCACCTTTGCGAATATGTGGAGTCAAAAGAACGAATATGTATGTATGTTACGCATTAGAAGTCGCGGGCGGAAAGCTAGGGACTGTCCAAGGAAAGCTATCCAAGAAAACGGGCGGCAGATTTAAAAATTTGTCCTCTGAAAACACTGAGAATACACTGAATAAACGAAGTAACACTATTTTATTTTCTACTGATTTGATTTGATTTGATTTAGTACAACATTAATATTATTTTATTTTCTACTAATTTGATTTGATTTATTAGAAAACTAGCTTTCCGCCTGGGATTATGTTCCCGAGGGAATTCGGGAAAATTATATAGCCTGTGTTCATAGGGGATAATGTAGGATTCTAACGGTGAAAGAATTTTCTAATCGGTCTAGTAGTTTCGGAGCCTATTTAATGCAAACAAACAAACAATCTAATCTTTCCTCCTTATAATATAAGTGTAGATAAAATAGTATTAACTCCGTTTATTCAGTTGTTCCCAGTGTTTTCTTAATGCTAAATTAAAAGAGTGAATGGAAGGATACTCAGTGTTTTCAGAGGACGAATTTCTCGTGGACAGCTTTCCTTGGCCAGACTCTAGTATGAAATAAAAGAGCAGTACATAAAGGGATTCTGTTGTATTCATACGTCATAGTACATGTAATCCAGGAGCAAGGCCGTGGCCAGCAGGAGGGCCCTCTCGTCTGCTGGCATCGCCTTCTCGTGGTAAGTTATACTGAATCTGTAAATAAGACAAAAATGGATAACTTTGAATAAGTTTGCGAAAATTAAGGATGAGAATCAGTTTACGAAACTAAACCACTTTTTCCAAGGATAAAATTGGTCGAAGAAAAAAAACAAATGTTTGCCAATTTTTTAAATATTTTTTATTTAACTCTTGACATCAATCTTGACTAAGGTCATAGATGAGGTCGACGATGGAGCGAGTTAACCCAGAAAATGCCTATTAATTAAGGCACTGGTACTCCCACGCACCGACGGAACACAGCAATCTGTTTGACGTCGGACTTCGGGAGGAGGGTGGTCGCGAACCAGACGGCCCTTTACGCCTACCACACCGCGTGAAACCATAGGACGCCACCTCAGATTCAAAACAAATTGATGTGTCGTTGCCTAAGATGGATTGATAGGAGGCAGGTCTCATTTGTGTTTCCTTAGTCGCCTCTTAGACGTTAGATCCTTAGACGTACATCCATACTAATATTATAAATCCGAAAGTAACTCTGTCTGTCTGTCTATCC
The DNA here is from genome assembly GCA_949987775.1 of Aproaerema taeniolella. NCBI lineage: Eukaryota > Metazoa > Arthropoda > Insecta > Lepidoptera > Gelechiidae > Aproaerema > Aproaerema taeniolella. Next base: position 1,383,020 of record OX465269.1, read on the forward strand.
GTCTTTCACGCCTAAACTACTGAACCGATTTCGATGAAATTTAGTACAGAGATAGATTAGAGCCTGGGAAAGGACATAGGCTACATTCTATCCCACAGTTGGGCACGTTATAACCTGTAGTCCACGCGGCCGGAGCCGCGGGCGGAAAGCTAGTAATGCATATAATGTGATTCAATATATTTTTGTTACTGCTCAATTGAAGCGCTCGTAGCCCAGTGGCTCTCGCTGATCTCAACCGATCAGTGAAGTTAAGCAACGTACACAGAGGCAGGGAACCTGATGGGTGACCAAAGTGGCAATTTATCACGAGCGTTTCCGTGCTTCGGAGGGCACGTTAAGCTGTCGGTCCCGGCTGTTGTCGATTGACTACAGTCGTTAAAACCAAGTCGAGGCCATTGTGCGGTTTGAAAACTCTGACACCAGGGTTAGCCAAGCTCGCCACAAACTTGACTATACCTACACGATCAGAAGAAGAAGACTGCTCAATTTGTTGTTCCCAGTGTTTTCTTAATGCTAAATTAAAAGAGTGAATGGAAGGATTCACTCCTTATTTCTGTATGTTACGAAGGACCCACGGCACAAGGGAAAACCTTAGTGGGGGTCTTTGAGTGTGTAGCGTTTATTTATTATTATTATTTAAGACTTACGTGTCAGTGTAAGGCGCCAGAACCAGCGCGTGCCATAAGCCCTCCCATCTCTTGTTGGTGCTGGCTACAAGAGTGCCATTTGGCCGGGTTATTTGGAACCGCACGTCTTGGAAGCAGCTCAGGGTTATTCGAGGGCCTGTGCAAAGATAAAGATAGATATATAAAAACATACATTTGATCAGTAATTTTTTGGGCTATTATATTTAAATTAATTTACAATTTTTTATAAAAAGGATAAGTAGGTATATATTTTCAATTTATAAATTATTATTATTTTTTATAAATTATTAATTTTGCATTTTTTTGTTTGACATTTTTCATTTTGACTTTTTTCTTGTGACCAATTTTAATTTAAAAAAAAATCCTTTTTTATTTATCAATTTTTTTTTTCCTGTTTTATTTGTGTTAATTTGTGTACTTCATTAAATTTTGCATGCCTATGGTGGTAAAACATTAGATACTATATTATTATTGTAAGACCTGATTAATGACTATGTTTTTAAGCAAATAAATTGATTTGTTTATTTATTTATTCACAGAGACACAAAGAAATCTATACATATAATAAAACTGTAGAGGTCGAATTTCTGTACATAGAAAAAAAATGCGTTAAAACCGAGTCAGGGGGATGTAAGAAGAGCAATAAAACAAATCCCGATTTTTTTAGATTTTTTTGTTTCTCTGTTTGTCTGTTTGTCTGTTTGTCTGTTTGTCTGTTTGTCTGTTTGTCTGTTTGTCTGTTTGTCTGTTTGTCTGTTTGTCTGTTTGTCTGTTTGTCTGTTTGTCTGTTTGTCTGTTTGTCTGTTTGTCTGTTTGTCTGTTTGTCTGTTTGTCTGTTTGTCTGTTTGTCTGTTTGTCTGTTTGTCTGTTTGTCTGTTTGTCTGTTTGTCTGTTTGTCTGTTTGTCTGTTTGTCTGTTTGTCTGTTTGTCTGTTTGTCTGTTTGTCTGTTTGTCTGTTTGCACGGGCTAATCTCCGTAACTGTTGGACCGATTTAAATGAAATTTTGCATAGGGGTACCTTATATCCCCGGTCAACATTTAGGCTACATAAAATCTCGAAATTTAGCCAGTAAATATAAAACCAACAACAAAAACCCCTGAAAAAATTCCAAGCTAGGTGTTTTTCAGAACATTTTACTCATACCATAGAGATCAACGTATTTTTGACATATACATGGGCTAAAAGCAAGGACATGTTGTTTTTTAAATTTATCTCTTTCGAGAAAGGCAAAGGAATCTGCATCCATACAGCCAGGTCTTCAATATATGTATTTCTTAGCTATGTCTTCAATTTATATTTCTTTACTTCTCTCATTCTCCGTAAGCCGATAGTGTTTTGTTTACGAAGAACTATGGCGGCGAGAAGCACTGCCGCTGGATCGGAGCAGATACACTGTATCACTTGAATTACTTTTTAACTGACTTCCAAAAAGGAGGAGGTTTTATGTTCGACTGTATACAGGTTGGAATTTTGTAATGCCACCTGAAGGGAAAGTACTCTTAATACTGTAGATAGAAAATTGTACTCAAAGAAAAAATTCCTTTATTTTTGAAAAGAAAGAAACTGCATTCAAGAATTTTCAAAAATTCGCTTGCCCCAACCGGGAATCGAACCGACTAAAATCTGTAAGAATACCCTGTATTTTTATTGCGTCGATCGTTAGGGTCAATTATAAGGATGAAATCTTTCTAACAAACTTGGTAAATTAAATGAAAGGAAGACTACGAAATCTTAAACCATTGTATATCTTTATTTTATGTATGTTCACCGATTTCTCCGCCATTTGGACCGATTTTCAAAATTCTTTTTTTTTGTTTGAAAGAGTATACTCCAGAAGTGGTCTTATTGTCACCAAGTCAGGATCTGATGGAATCCCATCAAAATCAAGGGCAACCCTTGAATGGAATAGGCACTTACAATGTTTCTCAAGTTCTTTCTATTATTTACGCCAAACATAGAAAAATATACACATCAACACTGTCTAGGGATATTGCATGATTTTTTCATACAAAAGAGGTCTGTTTGAGAAGCTATAATACCATACTCGAGATACACGGAGTGATATAATTTTCAGATGAGCAAGTGCTAAACATGAATTTTCAATTTTTATCAATGAATTTAATTTTTCTTGAAATTTGTGAAAACGTGACTAAAATGAAAAAAAAAATTGCGCTAATTAAACCATTTTCATACAAAAAGCAGAAAAAGTGCATTTTTGTTTTCGTTTACGTCACGTTTAAAAAAACTATTTAAACAAAATTCATTGACGAGAATTTAAAATTCAGGTTTAACACTTGCTCATCTTAAAATTATATCCCTCCATGTGTCTCGAGTTTGCTTTTATTTCCTAATAATAACCTTTTTCTAACTTTATAAATTCACCTTTAAAAAAGTACTTTATAAAGAAAATCTGAGCGTGCTGCTCTATAATTAGATATATGTTATTTTTAAGAGCTATCGTCGAATATAAGTGAGTCGGAAGAAATTAAAATTATTGTAACTGACCCACAAATATCCAAAAATAAAACAAAAACTTCTGTGCTGAACTGGCACTGAACAAAAAATTTGGAATGTGCCAGCTGCCAACCAAATACATTGCATTGTTGGTACAGAGGCCAGCGCATCAGGTTACTCCATTTTCATTGCAAAACCGCTCTTATCACAACAGCACAGAGTGCACGCGTGTGGTAACCTGAGTTGGGGCCGTCCGTGCATTGCAAAATTTAGACAACGCATTATATACTCATAAACAATATGCCATTTTTTAAATTTTAATGACATGTAAAGTTATGTGACTTATGTTACCCCAACGAGGATTATAGGCGTATATAATATCTAAAATATCGAAACTTTTGTCAGCTTCCCCATTAATAGTTCGGCTATTCTGCACTTTTTTAACGAACCAAAACTAAATACTTAATACAGTGTTAATAAGAATGAAGTTGATTAAGTATTTAGTCTTCAAATCTTAATTCGGCCCTAACTAAATGACATTATTCAATCTTCAGGATATCACTTTTTGAAAACAATAAAACGGCTTATTTTTATTTTTAAGCAAAGGAATCTTGGCCGTACAGCCGCGGTGTTTTCAATGCATTTCTTATTTTAAAGGCGGGAAACTCAATAGAAACTGACAATAGATATTTGTTTTATTAAAACCACTATGAATATGGTCTATATAAGGTTTGATCTATGGCTTTGATGTTCTGACATGAAATAAGGGCTATTTATTGATTTTTTGATTTTAGTTTACATCAAGCGTAGCATTGCGTATATAAGCCATGGATAAATATTATAATATTACTATTCTAATAAGTTTATTAGTTTGGATCAAGCACTGAGACCTTTGCTTATTTCTACAAATGTCCATTGAAGGGAAAAGCTTAGTCATTTCCATCTTAAATTTAATTTTTTATTGAATCATTTTTACACAATTATCGCAAAGCACAATAAAAGCAGCGTGCTAAGCTGAAATCTCAAATGCACGGGGGTTGTCTTAGATACTGACATAGGTGACCTGTTTCAGAAACTTCTATTCCACTGAAAATCAAAAATAATTAGCACTAAGGAATTCGTGTGCCATTTATTGTACAACTTACCTAAGTAATAGGTCTTTCAACATACAATTTTCGTAAATTTTTTACTCCACATATTTTTATTTTATCAAAATTGATTTTTTATAAGTACAAAATCCTTACGTTTTTCACAGAAACGCGAAATACAATATTAATTACCCACTTTTTGTGGGATTGTTAAGACAACAAGATGTTTTAGAGGCACCACTGACTCATGTTAAGTGTTGATTGTCTATCTCTCTCAGTATCAATAAATCAAAAACGACTGCTACTTAAGTATAGATCAGAGTCTGAGTCGCGTTCTATAATACGGACCTTAATCTATCAAAAGCAGTAACAATGGTATAGAAAATATAAGCGATAGAGGAAACAACTATGTTTGACCTTTGTTTTCAGATCCAAAGTAATGTATTAAGTATCAACCTTATATGACATAGTTAGCCAAGTTTTAAAATAAAAAATATTTTTAGAAATTGCTTTTCCTTATATGAACTCAATAGTTGCTATTCGTTCATATAACGAAAATATGAACGAAATAGTTGCTTCAATAAAAAACGGCAATTCATGTATCTGTAGTTGTGTCAAAGTACAAACTCGGTCTATAAAAATACATTCAACACGCAGACGAAGTTGCGGGCATCAGCTAGTCTTATATAAGCTACTAGCAATCCACCGGGACTTCCTTACTGTGGGAATTCGGGAAAATTGTGTAGCCTATGTTACTCAGGTATAATGATAGCATTATAATGGTGAAAGAATTTTTGAAATCGGTCCAGTAGTTTCGGAGCCTATTCAATGCAAACAAACAAACAATCAAATCTTTCCTATTTAGTATAGGTAAGGTAAAAGCCTGATGGCCAGGGTTTTTCAGGGTTTACATTCTGATTATCTATCAGACAAGCAGCCATGGGAATAAACTGCTCAGCTCTATTCAGATTTAGTTAAAATTAGAAAATAAGAAAATTTGTAATGCGATTAAAAAGAGCACCCTCAGAATTTCTTGCCTGTTCTTCTCTGGGGAAGACTGCACCTTTGCGAATAGGCGTAGTCAGTAGGGTCAAAAAAACGAATGTGTATGTAAGTATATATTTAAATCCTTTAATGTACGTTTGTAAGTATTTCATGTAATCTTGACTTGTTTTAAGTGGCATCCTGAATGTCCTATAAAATAAAGATTTTTTTCTATTCTATTCTATTCTATTACTCACATAAATCATTTTAGTACACATACACACACATACATACGCTCTCGCCTAAAACCCTATCCGGGTAGGCAGACCATTAGTGGTACTAAAACCATGCCACATTTGATATAAATTCTGATGGTTATAGAAATGCGGTGATCGGTTGAGAATAACACCACGCCATCTCTCTCCGTGGGTGTCGTAAGAGGCGACTAAGGAAACACAAATGAGACCTGCCTCCTAGTAATCCATCTTAGGCAACGACACCTCAGTTTGTTTTCAATCTGAGGTGTCGTCCTATGGTCTCATGCGGTGTGGTAGGCTCTGTAAAGAGCCGTCTGGTTCGCGACCACCCTCCTACCGAAGTCCGACGCCAAACAGCTTGCTGTGTTCCGTCGGTGCGTGAGAGTACCAGTACTAGAGTATATAAAAACAAATTATATTGTCTTTTTAATTATATTTGTGATGGAAAGATTACATGATGATCCATATTTAGGAGGTCACTTAGGCCTCACAAAAATATTTGAAAGGTTTAAAAATAAATATTTCATGTCTGGAGCTTTGAAAAGTATAGAAAGGTATGTAAAATCTTGTTTAATTTGTCAAGAGCGGGCAACTACGAAAACAAGAATGGAACTTCACCCTATTGAAGTGAAAAATATTTTAGAAAGAGTGGGAGTGGATATTCTGGGTCCGTTCAAAAGACATCTTGCAGTACACTTAACATTGCTAAGAGAAATAAAAATGATTGTTTATTTTATTTGTGTATTTATTTATTTTATTCCAGTTTTCACAAAGGCAATTAGTTAAAACTAGTTTTAGCTAAAAACGGTGGGTGGTATAAGGTAACACGGGCAAAAACTGGGTTTTAACTATGACATATAACTAGCACTAGATAAATAAATAAATAAATAAACGCTACACACTCAAAGGCCCACACTAAGGTTTTCCCTTGTGTCGTGGGTCCCTCGGAACACAAATAAAGATAAACACAAACACCCATGACCCGAGAACAAACATCTGCTTTTTATACAAATGTTTGCCCCGACTGGGGATCGAACCCAGGACCCGCCGATCAAGAGGCAGATAGAACTAGAACTAGCTTTTTCCCGCGGCTTCGCTCGCGCAAAAAACTCTTTAAGTCACCCATTTCGTTCTTGACCCCTTAGGGGTTCCCATACAAACTTAATACAAAAAATTTGAGTTCCCATACAAACTTCATCAGCATATAGCGCATTTTGTATAGGAGATCAATTTTTTTTTCGTATTTTGACCTTGGGCAAGTTGTTCAGTGTCATTGTCATGGACCGATTAACCACCCGAGAGGTTGAAAGAGAGATACCTAAAGCTCTTTATAAGATAACAGTTTGCCTACTATAGGAAAATATTTAAAGGTATGTGTGAGTGTGCTAACCTTTGACCTCAAACACGTCGACTCCTGCTGCGTTCTTGACTGTATATTTTGGAGTGACAGGAGTCCACATCTGAACTGCAGAGCCAATGCAGCGGTCAGGAGGAGAGTATACCTGCGACAAACGAATAAAGTAAACCAAAACGAAAAAATAAACCGGCCAAGTGCGAGTCGGACTCTTTAAAACTCATTATCCCTATAAAAGCGGCAAAAAATTACGTTTGTTGTATGGGAGCCCCCTTAAATATTTAATTTATTCTCCTTTTTAGTATTTGTTGTTACAGCAACAACTGAAATACATCAACTGTGAAAATTTCAACCGTCTAACTATCATGGTTTATGAGATACAGCCTCGGACAGGCTTATCTATAAAAACGAGCAAAAAAATCACGTTTTTTGTATGAGTGCCCCCTTAAATATTTATTTTATTCTGGTTTTTAGTATTGTTGTTATAGGACCAATAGAAATAAATTATTTGTGATAATTTTAATTAACTTTCATGGGCTGTATCTCATAGCCTCGACAAACTTAAAAAAAAGTAATATCCCGCCCCTTTCTACAGCAGAGTGCGGGTTCACTGAGCAGAGTGCGCGGGAGCAGCAACAAAGGCTGAAAAAGATCGCCGAGAGTGGGGACTGTCCACTAATCGGTAACCACTAATTAAAATAACTAGATTCTATAGAATTTAAGTTCATAAGTACTAACAAAAGTTTTAAGTTTTAACTAACTAACACAAATGGATCTTTTTATCCGATTTCTTTTTTTTATTTTTTTATTATAAGATGGGTCAACTCTTGACCTCAATCTTGACCATAAAGGTCTAAGATGAGGTCGACGATGGAGCGAGTTAACCCAGAAAATGCCTGTAAAGGCACTGGTACTCCCACGCACCGACGGAACACAGCAAACTGTTTGGCGTTGGACTTCGGTAGGAGGGTGGTCGCGAACCAGACGGCTTCTTACAGAGCCTATCACACCGCATGAGACCATAGGACGACAACTCAGATTCAGAAAAAAAATGAAGTGTCGTTGCCTGGGATGGATTACTAGGAGGCAGGTCTCATTTATAATGATAATATAATAATAATAATATAATCGTTTATTTCGGGTAACTGTGACCCATAAGTTCTCATTACAAATTCAAATACATCATTAAATTAAACAATTGAAATTAAAAACTATACAGAAGATTACAAATACAAATACATCATTAAATTAAAAAATTGAAATTAAAAACTATACAAAACTATACAAAAATAATAAAATAGTCATTCACATAAAATTATTCATTTGTGTTTCTTTAGTCGCCTCTTACGACACCCACAAAAAGAGATGGGGTGGTGTTATTCTCAACCGATCACCACACGGTTAAAATATATTATCTGATGCAGACGCACCGCAGGATACCATCCCTACATCTTGTTGAAATCCCCTTAATTTTACAAAATTCCCTCGATAACGAAGTCCCGAGCGGAATGCTAGTAATATTATAAACGTGAAAGTTTGTATGTATGGATGGATATACATAGAAATAAGTCAACTAACCACATCAAATACACTTGGTTTTCGCGTAGGATGTTGAACTTCTATAATATTCCGCTAGATGGCGCACCCTGTATTCTGAAACGCGGTATCGTTTGGTGCGCGCAAGGAAAGTACATATAAGTACGCTAAACTAAAGACTTGAAGTCCAGCCATTCTGTGATGTTGATGAATTTTTAGAACGCACCGCTTCAAACTAAGGTTGTCTCCTTATCATGAGGAGATGACTGGTATGCAGGCGCGTGAATAAATTAAATTGGCGTCGCTCTTCTCTTTTATATGAAGATATATATTTTTTTAAAGATTTTATTAGATTAAAATCTTTACTAACTTTACAAACGCGAAAAAAGGTATGGGTGTTGTTACTCTTTCACGCTCAAACGGCTGGACCTTTGATAAAATTTGGTATGGAGGTAGCTGACACCCTGGATTAACACATAGTCTAATTTTCCCGAATTCCCACGGGAATGAAGTCCCAGGCCAAAAACCTAGTTAAAATATTATAATTTATTTGCATAGAGATAAGTCCTTACTTCTTTACTAATATTAATAAACGCGAAAGCTTTTGTGTTGATGTATGTATGTACTAGCTGATGCCCACAACTTCGTTTGCGTGTTAATTTTCTTTTGTACAGAGTACACAGATTGAAAACATCTATCTTACGTGATTTAGGTTTTTACATACAAAAGTTTTTTCCCGCTAACTCCCGTTCCCGTGGGAATTTTGCAATATCCTGTTGCAACTAAGCTTTAAGTTTACTAAGGTACCTGCATGCCAAATTTCAAGCGTCTAACTTAAGCGGTTTAGATTTTTCATACAAAAGGATTTTTCCGCTAATTCCCGTTCCCGTGGGAATTTCGGGAATTCCTTTCTTAGTGCACCTCTACGGTACCTAAGCTACGTCCATTCCAAATTTCAAGTGCCTACGTTTAGCCGTTTAGGCTGTGCGTTAATATGTCAGTCAGTCAGTCAGTTTCTCCTTTTATATATTTAGAAAGATATGGTGGATGTTTTTGACAAAATTTGGTATGGAGGTAGCTAACACCCTGGATACAAGATGGTCAACAAATAATACAGATTTCCTGTTTAGCTTAAAAAAGCATGCAAATGTTAGTTAAAAGAAATTAAATAATATAGGGAATCCAATGTCAATTAATTAAAATAAAAGATAAAATATAAGTAAAAAAAAATAGACGTGTGGCACTCGGGGACTGCCGCGGTAAAGCTATTGCATAGTTGCATAAGTTGATACAAAATGCTATGTAAAAATTTCAAAAAAGTTTGCCATTTTTTTTGTTTTTTACGGCCGCCATCTTGGATTTAAAATGGATGTTATTTTCGCAATCAGCACCCTCGAAAACCTATTAAACGACACCCATGACGGTTTTTTTACAAAAAACCATGACGGTTTTTAATTTTAATAGAGACTGGTTATATGGCCGTCTATCATAATTTTTTAGTACGAATTATTGTATACAAAAAGACTGATCTGTCTGACTGAGGCGTAATAAATATTATTACATAAATAAATGATTTTGCATGGCAAACTTATTTGTTTTATTTAATGGAGAAAATACCTTCTACAGAAACACCTTTCGAAAGAATGATAAATCTGCAAAAAAAAATTTTTTTTCAATACCGGTATCCCGGGATCCCGGTATTGAAAAAATTTTTTTCGGTATTGATACCGGTATTCAAAAAATCCGGTATTCGAAAGCCCTAGTATGTACAGAGCGCATATCGCGTGATACATGTTGTCAATAGTGGATGGCCAGATGCAGAAACACGTAATCAATATTGGACAGGAGATGCGAGTAGCAAGACGAGAGCGGGGCCGGCGCGGGTGCGGGGGGGCCGGCGCGCGCGTCTCCTGCCGCATGCAGCAGGCTGGGTCGCGCGCGCAGGCCGCGCCGCACCGCCACCAGCACCCCGCCACCGTCCCGCTTCCCACATGCTTCACGATCACGATCGCATCTGTATACTAGATAGCGGGAATCAATGAACTCATTGTCGTTAACATCAGGGATTAACCATGTCTCAGTTAATACGATGACGTCATACGTCTCATGTAATATGTTCATAAACAAAGTCTTAAGTTTAGTCCTAAGTCCCCTACAATTTTGGTAATAAATGTTCAGCTTATTTATGTTAGCCATTTCTAATGTCAGAATAACATAAACATATTATTATAGGTGAAGCCAAGTCGACCAAATCGACCGCGAAAGTAAGTTTATAAAACAAACGCCCTTCCGCGGCCAACCAAGCATATTTGTACAAGTAGCCTGCTAGGACACGTTGATTTATTATTATTATGTTTAAAACCGCAAGTATTGATTTGTGTATATTGAAAATAAGATAACGCGGTCTGTATAGTGTTGAGTCGCTCCCTGACTTAAAATTTAAATGACCCTCACAATAAAAAAGTAATGGATGAAAGTTAAAAAAGATAAAATACTTATATGTCGTTCGTGAAATATATAAAATTATAGGTAAACTTAATGTAAAAATGCTCTATATTAATAATAAGATCATATTTTTGTTTTGATTGCTATGACCTAAGCGTGCGACACAAAAAAGCACGGTACCTAGTTGCACAACATTTCCTACCAGAGTATTGAGAACTAGTTTGAAATTTGTACAGAGTAGGGAAATAATGCGAGACTGCTAACATATTGCTCCATCTTCTATGAAAACTTAAGGGAGATCGCAATATTAATATCGAAATATTCGAATTACAACTTAAAATAAAGTTTAACGCACCATTAGGATGACTTCTTGAATTTAAGTAGATCTTCAGTACCTCGAATACTAAAAACTGGTGAAGTATCATTGGCGCGGGCAAGGATAGTGCCGCGTTTGACCCAGACATATTTAAATCCGTTTTCATTTGCAACAATACGGGCTTCTCGAAACAGTCTTTTGTTCTTTAGAGTCAAATGTTCATTAAAGTAGATTTTTCTCGATGTTCCTGAGATATTAAGCTGATCGGACGAAATCCCCTTAGCCATGCGTGCAGCTGCAAGGAAATTATCCCTTATGGTCCTGCTAGTGAATTTGACAATAATATTTTTGGGCTTCGTCTCGTTTGGTTGTGCTTGAGGGACTCGATGGATCGCAACAACATCGTCCTTTTTAAGAGGTTGCTGAACAATAGTTCCGATGCTTAGAAGTAATCCCAGGAGATCCTCATTACGCTTCTCAGGTACATTACAGATCTCCGCGTTACACATTCTAGCAAGTTGATCCATGTTGTCAATTTTGCGCTCCATCTCTAAGACCTGGGATTTGTGATCGCATGTGGTTTCTTTGGTTTCAAGAGTCTTGACTCGCTTTTGCAAGTCATTGCTAATCTGATTTAAGTTATCATATTTCTCACTGAAAAATTCAATGCTCTTTCTCATTTCTTCAAATTCATTTAGGATAAGAGACTGTTTAGCATCTTGTTTGGCGAAGTAACTGTTTAAGGTAGAAACAATAGTATCTTGGAATACTTTAAAATCATTCCGGAGCTCACTAACCATGCGGGGGAGTTTGTCGCGAGTTGAGACAAAGATAGGAGGTGACTCGTTGTTAATAAGTGACAAATCATCCACAGACATCGATTTGTTCATGTGACATTCAGTAGTCCCGCCTTGCAAGGTTTGCTGATTGAAGGTGCTGTTTTTGTTTTTGTTATCCATATTCATAGTCTCTGTGAGCACACGCTACTCTGTGCAGTGATGATAACCCGGTCCGAAGTACTTGCTTGACGATGCGATTGAATGCACGGCGAGGTACCGGTTTGCGCGGGAGCAGGAAGAAAAATAAGAGGCGGTACTGTTTACCCGAGGGGGTGAAGGGGCAGTCCTCGTTGCTCCGGATCGCAATGCAGTGATCACTTATTATTGAATTCGTACGATATGTGTATCACACGGTCAATCCAAATAACACTTTACTGACAGAGAAATAGGGCACACTTTTCAGGTTTTAAAATTAATAATCGGAAACACGTCCGTCCTCCTCGACAATAATTGGAGAATAGGACGACACCTCAGATTCAGAAAAAAAATGAAAAGTGTCGTTGCCTGGGATGGATTACTAGGAGGCAGGTCTCATTTGTGTTTCTTTAGTCGCCTCTTACGACACCCACTAAAAGAGATGGGGTGGTGTTATTCTCAACCGATCACCACACGGTTAAAATAAATTATCTGATGCAGACGCACCGCAGGATACCATCCCTACATCTTGTTGAAATCCCCTTAATTTTACAAAATTCCCACGATAACGAAGTCCCGAGCGGAATGCTAGTAATATTATAAACGTGAAAGTTTGTATGTATGGATGGATATACATACAAATAAGTCAACTAACCACATCAATCATACAGTTGGTTTTCGCGTAGGATGTTGAACTTCTATAATATTCCGCTAGATGGCGCACCCTGTATTCTGAAACGCGGTATCGTTTGGTGCGCGCAAGGAAAGTACATATAAGTACGCTAAACTAAAGACTTGTACTCCAGACCCAGTCAAGCCATCCTGTGTTGGTGAATTTTTAGAACGCACCGCTTCAAACTAAGGTTGTCTCCTTATCATGAGGAGATGACTGGTATGCAGGCGCGTGAATAAATTAAATTGGCGTCGCTCTTCTCTTTTATATGAAGATATATATGTCAGGTATGGTTTTGGAATTTAGTTACTGCTAGCGCCATCTGCAGCCTATTATGTTTGGTTGGTACTAAATCAGCACGTGAGAGGCTTCAAGCCTTCAAGCAAGTTCAAGTTCAAGTAAACAATTTTATCCATGAGTCAGTAGTTCGGTGGGAGAGGGACCACATTCATTCTGTGTTCAACCACCGGCGGCATCGGCAGTGTGCACTGACTTGTATTGATAACAGAAATCATCATGGCGGACGATGACGTGTCCGAAAGTGAAGAGAATCATTTTGAATCCCCGACATATATTTTTTTAAAGATTTTATTAGATTAAAATCTTTACTAACTTTACAAACGCGAAAGAAGGTATGTATGTATGTATGTTTGTTACTCTTTCACGCTCAAACGGCTGGACCTTTGATAAAATTTGGTATGGAGGTAGCTGACACCCTGGATTAACACATAGTCTAATTTTCCCGAATTCCCACGGGAATGAAGTCCCAGGCCAAAAACCTAGTTAAAATATTATAATTTATTTGCATAGAGATAAGTCCTTACTTCTTTACTAATATTAATAAACGCGAAAGCTTTTGTGTTGATGTATGTATGTACTAGCTGATGCCCACAACTTCGTTTGCGTGTTAATTTTCTTTTGTACAGAGTACACAGATTGAAAACATCTATCTTACGTGATTTAGGTTTTTACATACAAAAGTTTTTTCCCGCTAACTCCCGTTCCCGTGGGAATTTTGCAATATCCTGTTGCAACTAAGCTTTAAGTTTACTAAGGTACCTGCATGCCAAATTTCAAGCGTCTAACTTAAGCGGTTTAGATTTTTCATACAAAAGGATTTTTCCGCTAATTCCCGTTCCCGTGGGAATTTCGGGAATTCCTTTCTTAGTGCACCTCTACGGTACCTAAGCTACGTCCATTCCAAATTTCAAGTGCCTACGTTTAGCCGTTTAGGCTGTGCGTTAATATGTCAGTCAGTCAGTCAGTTTCTCCTTTTATATATTTAGAAAGATATGGTGGATGTTTTTGACAAAATTTGGTATGGAGGTAGCTAACACCCTGGATTAACACATAAAAGACTTTATTTGCATAAAAACAGGGTATACAAGATGGTCAACAAATAATACAGATTTCCTGTTTAGCTTAAAAAAGCATGCAAATGTTAGTTAAAAGAAATTAAATAATATAGGGAATCCAATGTCAATTAATTAAAATAAAAGATAAAATATAAGTAAAAAAAAATAGACGTGTGGCACTCGGGGACTGCCGCGGTAAAGCTATTGCATAGTTGCATAAGTTGATACAAAATGCTATGTAAAAATTTCAAAAAAGTTTACCATTTTTTTTGTTTTTTACGGCCGCCATCTTGGATTTAAAATGGATGTTATTTTCGCAATCAGCACCCTCGAAAACCTATTAAACGACACCCATGACGGTTTTTTTACAAAAAATACATGTCCGCCATCTTGGATTTCAAAATGAATGTCATTTTCGGAATCAGAACCCCCGAAAACCTATTAAACGACACCCATGTCGGTATCCAAGATGGCGGATATGAAATTTTCGGATGGCGCGGTCGGCGGGTAATATGCTTGGTGACGCTTCGGGCTTCGCCCTACGCGGAGCTCGGCCTTCGGCCTCACCCTATACGCAGCTCGCCTCGGCCTACGGCCTCGGCTCGCGCGTTCGGCTCGGTCTGCGACCTTGCCTCACCTTAAAAATCTAAATTTGTATGGCGGCCATCTTTAATTAGGGGGGGGGGACGCTCCGGGCTTCGCCCTACGCGGAGTTCGGCCTTCGGCCTCACCCTATACGCGGCTCGACTCGGCCTTCGGCCTCGCCTCACCTTTAGAATCTAAACTTGTATGGCGGCCATCTTGGATTAGGGGGGGACGCTCCGGGCTACGCCCTACGCGGAGCTCGGCCTTCGGCCTCGCTTTTTACGCGATTCAGATTTTTTTAATATTCAGGACATAAACTAGATAAGTAGTTTGCTGAAAACATGATTCAGCACTTTTGGTTCGATAGAAAAAGCTCACGAAGTCACCTCTAAATACCAATATTGTGTATCTTTTAAGCTGTAAAAACGATAGTAAAATTCACATAGGAACTTGAATTTGCTATCAAAATGTTTGTGATTGAACACTCTCGATAAGTAGTTTAACGCATTTTTCGATATAAGCTGTTACCTTTCCATAAATCTCATTTTTCTAACTTTCGAACATGTTTTTACGCACGCACGCTTTCATAATCCGTAAACTTCGTGTATCGACACTGTTCGCACTGCCGGCCCAGGCCTGTTGAGAGACGGAAATGGCACTATTCCTATGTGTGCTGCCTTTATCGGGTGCTGTAGTCGCCTTGACTTAGGGATTAGCGGGTACAAAACAAACACTCCAACGCTTTGAAAAACGTTTGGAGATCACAAAACTCAACCTATCACATTGACTAGGTAGCTGTTTTTGTTTTAATTGAGTATTTTAATGAATAAATAAAAACCTCAGCTCATATTCTGGATGTTTACATTTTTTGTGCCTATATACCTAACAAGCATCATTGTACTTACTTATTTAAAAAAGACGCTTTACACTCAAAGGCCCACACTAAGGTTTTCCCTTGTGTCGTAGGTCCCTTGGAACACACAAAAACAGACACAAACACCCATGACCCGAGAACAAACGTCTGCTTTTTACACAAATATTTGCCCCGACTGGGAATCGAACCCAGGACCCGCCGATCGAGAGGCAGCGTCACTACCACTCGACCAAACCGGGTACTTATTTCTTTCAACTGTATCTATCTATTTCGACCGTCTAGCTAGGTTAGGGCGCCGAGACCAGCGCGAAACCTAGTTCTGAAGTTATAAGTGTACCGCGGACTGAAAAAGATTGGGAACCCCTTCTCCAGGTTGAACCTCTGGTTATCAACTCAAGTTATCTGCTAGTGATTAGGTTCATATAATGAATTGGCCCTTTCATTTCACTTGGTGCTTTCAGTGTACAGTCGGCCAAAAATGTGGTCTAACACCCTAATTAAATTCGTTCGCGTGACATAAAGCAGCAAGGTTGATTTTCCCTTGCAATAATGAACTGACAGTTTTGTCTCCATAATATGTAACCTCATTTTAACTGCATCATAATACGTCATCATTCTATCTCTTTCTTTTTTACATTGTGAATCTTAGTGATATTTTGGTTCCACGGGAAGTTCTGTGGAACTGATAGACCACTTTCTTCGTTCCCGTGGGAATTTGGGAAAATTATAGCCTATGTGTTAATCCAGGGTGTCAGCTACCTCAATACCATATCAAATTGAGCCAGCCGTTTGAGCGTGAAAGAGTATCAAAGATCCATACATACATACTTTTGCGTTTGTAATTTTAGTAAGGATTTACTTAATCTAATAAAATCTTTAAAAAAAAAATCTATTCGTATAAAAGAGAAGTGCGATGCCAATATAATTAATTTACGCTCCTGCATACCAGTCTTCTCCTCAAAGGATAGGGAGACAACCTTAATTTGAAGTGGCGCGTTATAACTGCATCATAATACGTCATCATTCTATCTCTTTCTTTGTTACATTGTGAATCTTACTGATATTTTGGTTCCACGGGAAGTTCTGTGAAAACTGATAGACCACCTTCTTGGCCGACCGTATATGAGATCTACGAAAAAAACGTAAGTCTGGCCCTGATAGTCGATTTAATTCACCTTGCGAGTCAGACAAACGTTTTACGTCGAAATTGGTTATATACTGCCTATACCCCGAACACGATGAGCTTGCGTGATACGAATTACTACAAAACTAGCTTTTTCCCGCGGCTTCGATCGTGCAAAAAACTTTTTTACTCACCCATTTCATTCTTGACCCCTTACGGGATGTTTTTCGAAAAATCTCGATGTGTCCGTTTATTTGCTTCAAGGTACTCGTATATCTTGACAAACTTTCGAGTCAAAACGTCAAAAAAAATATGTTTTTTTTTCATACCAACTTTGAACCCCCATTTCACCCCCTTGGGGGTTGAATTTCATCTTTTTATATGAGCTTGCCTACGTTATAAAAGTTACCTTTCTGCCAGTTTGGGCTGGGCGTTGATGTGTCGGTGAATTAGGACCTCCAAATTTATAATAGGTCTTTACCTATGAAATTGCCGATTTTTTCTCAACCTTTATTTTGTTCGTAATTTATTAAATTGAACAGCTGTTACCAAAATGGTTTTTTATTTAAAGTCTTGGCCATATAACGGAGATTTTGAGTGAAATTATTACATGTTTACTTTGGATTTATTTACTGAAAACAAAGCTCAAATATATATCTCGTTTAAACTGTTGCCTGTTTCATTGCTTATTTTTGCTGTACCTTTGTTACAATTACAACTTCCAATAAACTAAGAATGATGAAAATAAACTTAATGTTTTTTTATAGATAATGAGGCGGAGATGTGGTCGAGGATCTAGCAAGCTCACCCAGAAGATGCCTATTCACTCGAACTTTAAAGAGATTCGGGTTATATGTGCCCGGAAATACAGACGCAGGCAGAGAACTCCATTCCTTCGCGGTGCGCAATACAGTGTGATAAAAAACCTCCTAGCTAAGTATATTAAAAATTCAGAATCAGAATCACTTAAAGAACACATTTATTGAAAAATTTTTTTTTTATATTTTTTTAATAGGAATATTTCCCTATTTGCGCCGGCGCGGTGTGTGTGTGCATGCGCCCGCCCCGCCCTGCAGGCGCACGCTACCCGCACCCTTCTCTCGCCTTGTCTGCTAGACTAGAGTTACTTAGTGACCACGTATAAGAAAATAGGGACCTAATTATTCCTATAAAAAAAATGTTGTGTTCTGTAAGTGATTCTGGTTCTGAATTTGGAATATAGCTAGGAGGTTTTTTATCACGCTGTATAAAAGATGAAGAGAAGCGCTCAGTACGGATCCGAGGAATCTCCACAAAGTAAGGGTGGTACCCGCCCAAACCTTCTCACAAAATTTTGTTTTTGTATTTTGTATCCCCGAGAAAAATCCAAAAACGTTAGTATGACATAATATTCAGTTTTGCAAAAATATTGTATGAAAAACGGCAATTTTATAGGTAAAGACCCATTATATAAGAAGACTAGCATTCCGCTCGGAACTTCGTTCCCGTGGGAATTCAGGAATGTAGCCTATGTTACTCAGGGATAATAGCATCCTAATGTTAAAAGAATTTTAGAAATCGATCCAGTAGTTTTTAAGTTTATTCGTTGCATACAAAAATACAAATCTCTCCGCTCTATAATATTAGTATAGATATACAAAAAAGGGTGGAAGACCACACTAACCTGTATAGCTTGCAGCTGACACGGCATGACCCTGGTGGTGAAGGCATACGGCCGCTGGATCCTCACCACCTCGGTACCATCAGAGTCGAACACCTTCAGGTGCATTGGCCGGAGTCCGTAGCAGCAGTAGCCTACCCACCATCTGGAGATAAAGAATAGAATCATTTTACAATCTGGCGCACGATTTTTGAATCGCTCGCCTCGTGTCGAACGATATTTTTTATTGATTTGCACGGAATCTATTGATTTCCGAACTTTTTGATCACTTCACTTCAGCACTCGTGGAATTTAGTAGTTAAAAAATTCAGAAATCAAAATAGCATCGACGCAAATCATCGAAAGATATCTTTCGAAATGAAACGAGTGATTCAAAAATAGTATATAATACAATAGAATAGTTTTATTTTTATTTTCTAGGACATAACCACTTAAAACAAGTCAAGATTACATGAAATACATCAAACATACATTAAAGGATTTAAAATACTTACATACGCATTCGTTATTTTGTCCCTACGGACTCTACGCCTATTCGCAAAGGTGTAGTCTCCCCCAGAGAAGAACAGGCAAGAAATCGCATTACAAGTTTACAGTGGCCCTGAAAATCCTATCCTACTAATATCATAAATGCGAAAGTTTGTGAGGATGTATGGATGTTTGTTACTCTTTCACGCTCAAACGGCTGGACCAAATTTGATTAAATTTGGTATGGAGGTAGCTGACACCCTGGATTAACACATAGGCCACATAATTTTCCCTAATTCCCACGAAGTCCCGGGTGGAAAGCTAGTTATTGATAATCTGAAACTAATGATATTATTATCTCTGTGGTGTATTTGGTTCGTACTAGGTGGCAAGCAATGGTCTCTACCTACCCTAATGGGCCTATGTAACTTTCCAGCCCTCCAACTATCTCTGTGCAAAAGATCACGTCGATCCTTTGCGTCATTTCGCGGTGAAGAAAGGACGAACTAGCCTACTTCCACGTTTATAATGTTAAGTAAAATACTCACCGCGGCGATAGCCCAGTTGGGAATGAGACAGACTTGTACCACTAAATTCGTCTTTTTTTTTTTTTTAATAATAAAGATATTAGCATCCACAGACTTGATGTCCGTGCCCTTGTCTAGATTAAGTGTTTTATTCTTAATACTTGCTTTTTCTTTTAAAAATATTTTACTATACTTTTCATAGTAGTTTACAGTAGGTAGATAAATAGCTATAATAAAGATATATATTTATATATTACATAATGTATTTTTCTAAACCAGTGACGGTTCCCCGCTGTTGCATCCAGACCTCAAAGCATCCATGACGGCTCTGTCTCGACTTTTGATCGCCATTCTGAGGTTGTAATTGACCACTTTTTCCCTGCCAGCCTCTGCTTCTTTGATGAATCTGCCTATCGCATCGTTACCATCATCCGCATAATATTTACAGCTGGCGGTATGGCGCGATATGGCAACCACAGCATGAGGGATACTGTCGTGTAGCTCCTGCCTGGTCGTTGTTGTGCGAACAATCACCACCTTTTTGTACGTCAATCCCTGAGCCTCGTGTATGGTGATGGTGAGGATGCGTGACCCGGTACCTGATCCATATCCCTCGTTTTGTAGGGATCTCTTTTCTACCTGTGTATGCACAAGGTACAGGGTTTCGGACTGGGTTCGATCGATTTGAGCATCCGTATACCTTTCAAGTTTTAAGGAGTGCGTACAAAGTTTCGACGAGTAAATGCCACTGTAGACTTCTCTAAGGGCAAATGCTACGTCGAGAGGGTTTCTATGGGTGCACAGAAGCTCCTGCGTAATGTTACAAATTAGATCAGGCCGGCTATATTTTAAAGGGAAAAGATTGTGTCGGTCAATATAGGGTAGTTGGTTTCTATCACCGATCAGCAACAACTCGTTAGCCTTGACAATTTGGGCAGCCATAATAACAGCTCCAAAGTGGTTCATGAGTGCTTCGTCCACCATGAGTCTCCTGTATCCGTCCTTGCTCGGTTCTCTAAAACCATTAACTAGAACGGATGCAAGAGTTCGCACCTTGGTTCTGGCGACAGCTCCTATATGGCTCACAAGTTTGTCTCTAAGGTCTTTTGCCGCTTCGGTTGTAGTTGTGACTACCAAGTCTTGTTCAGCCTCAAAACGGTTTACCACCCAGGTTGTTTTACCGCATCCAGGAACTCCATTAATCCATGATATGTTTGGCACCTCCCAGGACTCGAAGGCTATGTCACCGGAAGAAACTTTAGATATCATGTCAGACATTTTAAGGATCCTATCGTCTAGCATGACCTTCGTGCATCGGGCTGTGACGACTATAGGATCTTCTGACGGGGTTTCGAACGTTATTAATCCTGATTTCCGAGTTTTTTCATCGTCCAGAGTGACAAAGCCGCTGGTTTTGCTATATGCGGCCATATGCCGACTTATTTCTGAGCCTTTAAGAACCTGGGAGGTGTCGTTGTTGTATACGGTTGCATCTGCTTCCTCGAGTCTTACCTTTAGCAGTCCTTCATTTTCAAGATGGAACGAGTGCAAGATGTTCTCGCAGGTCCTAAGATTGACCTCTCTGGTCGCTTTAATGACTGCTATGAACTCAAGGAATGCATTCACCATATGGTCGCGGGGAGACACTGCTTGTCTGAGGGTAGGCGGATCGACTTGCCCCATATCGGCTTTTGTTCTAGTAGATGGTGGGTTTGATGGCTGTCTTTTTGGAGGGCTTCTCATGAAAAACTCAACTGCTGCTGCTTGTTTTTCTACTGAGGTCATTGTGTCAGTCTTTCTTCTGAGGGCGCCGGGTATTTTGGTAGCTGCAGCATTAATTGCGTTAAATATTGTGCTTATCAAGGTTTTTCCCTTGGTGTTCTCATCTTTTCGCTTCTGCTGCGTCGTTTGATTGGCTTGTGCTATCTTTCGTTGTAACTTCTCAGATCCGCTAAGTGTTCCCGCAATGGAGTGACCCGGACTGTCAGTGTTGTGACTAATTCCTTTCTCCACAATATAATAATTGTTAACTTGAAAGTCCACCAACCTTTCAAGTTTCTCTCTCTCTAAAGATTATTTAATCTTTAGCAAAAATTAGCCAACGACCGTAGTCGCTGGCTCTGACAATGATCTTCCTCAAGGATTAATGTCTTAATTCGATCTCTCTAGAGACTATTTAATCTCTTTATAAAATAGCCAATGACCGTAGTCATTGGCAATGGCAATGGTCTTTCCCAAGGATCCCTACGTTGTGTTTATTTTTGTCATATAGTACCCAGAGCCTTTTTAAGTACTTTGGTATCTCAATCTTTGCTTATTCGTTGCCAGTCTCTTCAACACCCCTGAATAAGCAATTTTGGTTAGACAAGCATATAGTTTATGGGGGTGAAGAGGAAGGGAGCTCCGGCCACCGCTCCCTTCTATGGTCGACATCCTATCTTCTACTATGCGGATTGTGAGGCGACCCCCACCGGCAACAATTGATCCCTTCAGTATCGTTGCAGTCCGAAAACTGTTTGAGGAACGTTGCAGTCCGAAGACTGTTTGAGGGATCGGCACAACCACTTCTGTGGCTGAAACCGATCGGGTGGGTCTTGCCCGAGAACTCCAAAGCAATTGGCAGCTCCCTTGGTTGGGTCATAGCCCGGACTGCCTGCGCTACGATCCTTCGGCAAGGTCTTACGTCATGCAGTATCGTTTATAGTCAGCTCCCCGACTCTAATTAGTGTATTTTATGTCGGCTGCCCGACAAGTTTATTTTAAGTCGGCTTCCCGACGCCCATGTTGAAGACCGCCTTCCGGCTCTTCAAGAGCTCGAGTCGTAACTCCAGTGTTTAATGTGTGTTTTCAGTAAATCAATACCGAAAGGCTGTTCGCCGAAGCTACTACTGCCTGAGGTTACATTTCTTTAAGGTTGGTGACCCAACCGTAATGCTTTCGAAGACTGTTCACCGTAGTTACTATGGTCTGTTTCTCGTTCTCTAAAAGAACGGTAAAAACTTACCTACATATATTTATAGTTGGTGCCCCAACTTAATATTCCACCTTATAGGTGGTTAACGTAGTTTACAGTAGGTAAGGACTGTAAACTACAGACGCTACCCAAACGTCTTTATATGAAACGCTTTCGCTTGTGACTACTAACGTCTCTTATATTTGATGTGAGATTTGCTAAGATATAAAATACCAAAGCTTATTTTCATTCGTGGATTTTATATCCATTTAAGGCTGTTCGCTAATGCTACTACTGCCTATGATTATTTATCGTCGTTATCTCGACTAGCTATAAAGGCTGTTCACCGAAGTTACTATTGCCTGTGGATGTTTTTATTTAGCGTTGGTTACCCAACCTAGTCTACCTTAATCTATCCTAATCTATTCTATCAAATCGAACCTATCAAATCGAACCTATCAAATTTACCTAACAAACCTAACTACGTTCTAAGGCTGTTCGCTAATGCTACTACTGCCTGTGTCTCGCTCTCTAAAAGAACGGTAAAAGCTTACCTACATATATTTATTTATAGTTGGTACCCCAACTTGATATTCCATCTTATAGATGGTTAACGTAGTTTACAGTAGGTAAGGACTGCAAACTACAGACGCTAGAGCCATACGTCTTTATCTGAAGACTGTTCGCCGTAGCTACTACTGTCTATGTTTACATATTTTTAAGGTTGGTGACCCAACCGTAATGCGTTCGAAGGCTGTTCACCGAAGTTACTACTACCTGTGATTGTTTATAGTCCTGATCTCGACTATGTACAATAATTCCAAACTTTTGCGCTGAATCCTTAATCCATTTCGAAGGCTATGACGATACGAATCTCATATGTGAACCTTAAGGAACATTGATAATCGATATCTATCGTTTTGTGGAGTTTTTCACACTGATCCGGTCGTCTATGCTAGTTTACAACAGATTCGTACTTTCAAGTTTTAATGTATCGTCCCTTTGTCGGCGTGTACGCCTTTTTTATTCTTAAAAGTGTCGTAATCACGTCTGCAAACCACATTCCGTACCTTTTCATGTGTCTTTCTCATTATCTGAAACCAGACCAAGCTCCCAGCACAATTTCCAAAAATCGGATTTCCGATTTTGGATTTTGGATTTCCGATTTTGGATTCTGGATTTTGGATTTTGGATTTTGGATTTTGGATTTTGGATTTTGGATTTTGGATTTTGGATTTTGGATTTTGGATTTTGGATTTTGGATTTTGGATTTTGGATTTCCAATTTTGTACATGACATGATATGTGAATTGTATCTCTTCACTGAGGCTGTTACGACATCTCCTAGGTATCTCCTCTCCGGTATCATTCACACATGTCTAAGTAGAGCCAAGTCCCTACCCGACATGTTTTAGTAATATTGTATTTCATCATTGAGGCTATTACGATATCCACTTGATATCTCCTCTCTGACAACATTTACTCACGTCTCGGCGGGTCCGTGTCCCCGCCTATACATATATGAACGAGTTTAAATGATCGTCCGCGTTTTCATACAAAAAAGGAAAATCTTAATACAGGAACGATATAAAATTTTATTTTGATGGAATTAGATAGAGCTCAGCTTAAGAACAAGTCCTATCATATTCCCAAAACAATATTGATCTTCCAACAATATTAAGATTGAAATATAAGTCCCCAACTTAATATTTCAATCCGTCAGGGGCATGTCGTTACAGTGTGACCGATGCATGTCTCGGTGTTTGGTGTGTGTGGTAAGAGGAAGTTCAGGTTTTCCCCCCTATCTTCATACACTACCACCTCATGTACTATCACGTTCATATATGGAGGCATAGTCAATATAAAACGCAGAAAACAAGTCGCTTGCGGCCGCTCGTGTACTCACACATGGACACAAATGACGTATACCGCATACCCCACTACGCTTGTTGATCTGATAACAAACATAATTTCACGAGCCAAATCATAAGCCTTGGTGGCGCAGCGGAAACACTGTCTGCCTGCTGTAGCAAGGCGCGGGTTCGAGCCCAACTGTCGCCTAATGCAGCTACGAAGTTTTGTTAGATATGTTTTAGTTTTCAAACATTTTTATAGTCATAGACCATACCATACAAAAATTGAATGCAATGAAGTTAGTTTAGAATCATTCGGTTCGGTGTTCATGAGCAACCTGTTTGTCATTGCTAGATCATAAGCGAAGGTGCTCGTGTGTTCTTACCGTATCGGCAGTTTATTGTGATTTCTTTTTTCGACATGCATATAAATACATAATAAGTTTGCAGAAGAGGCAGTGTATTGTTGCGCTGCACAATATAGGATATAATATATCCCAAATTGCTAATGAGACAGGTCTTACAGTGAGTATTCTAATGTTTACTTAATATTAACACTGTTTTAAAATTTATAATTTATTTTGAGAACGTAATCCTATCATTAACTATTGTAATGCATTTTATTAGTGGTGCATAGTTTTTGTTCCTTATTAAATTAATCTTGTTATTTTGGTTTTAGTAAAGGATGGGTGAATCATTACGGAATGAGGGTAACGTGTAATCTCAGCCGCGCAGTGGACGATCGCGAGTTATCAATGAATCAGCGCGTGGAGCAAATGTATGAAAATAATGGATTCATACGGAAGATAAATGAAGTTCATCGATTCTAAGGCTTAACAAGTTTAATTAAATATTGTTATGTGTAAAATTGTGATATTTATCTATAACTTATTCTTTTGTTATTATAAACTATATATCTACTGCCTTGTAGTGCAAGTTGAATATTAATTTTTGTTGAGGTTTAGCTTCAATACTCTTTTCTTCACGAAAACGAATTCTTAAGCTATAACCTTAATAAAACTGTAAGTGATCAAGTTGCAGAAAAGAAATGTGATTTTGTTAGTAGGAAATAAAATTACCTAGTCGAATTTCATATTTGTTTTTTTCAAACACTTTATCACTGATACAATAATATAACATTATTATTATTAATGTAATATTATGTGTGAAAATAGTTGTTAATGCTTTAATAAACAAAAATAAATTACAAAAAGAAATTACTCGGCTGGGATTAGAACCCGTGAACCTTTCTCCCTGCTAGGACAGTGCTTATCCACTGAACCATACATAACGCTAGTAAGATCGACAAAATAAAGATACACTACGTCATGTTTACATTACCGATTGTTTGATATGACTCAACAGCAGCGGTGAGTGGAGGACAGTGCAATGTCGAGTGAATGCGTCCTACAAAAACTTCACCGAGGAGCCAAGAGATGTCGCTTAGCAAAATTATGTTCTTAGAGGAGGCTACAAGCTTGTGTGCGTGAGAAATCGTTTGAACTATGTTCATAGGAACATAGTCCCTATTGCAACGCGCTAAGTAGTTTAACTATGCCTCCATTAAAGAACGCTACTGTACTTCTGAGGCTTTTATACAACCATTGTAGTCCGAGACTGCTCCTTTGGCAAGTCCAACCACCATTGCGTCTACACTAATCTTGCGGGATTGAGTTTCTTCTGCACTCCCTTCAAATAGCGCTACTGTTTTATTGCGAGACCGCACAAGTTGACAGCGGTAGTTTGCTACTTTGATTTCTGATAACGCATTAAATGTCTTGCGTTTCATGCTCGTTCTGAAAGTGCTGCCATTCAATAGAGCTGCGAGGCCTGGTGATATTGTTATGTTTCCTCGATTTGAGACGCTACAGAAGCCTATTCCGAGCCTCTCTGTGTTACTGTCCATGAATAATGCCACTCCACGAGTCCTCAGTCCGGGTTCACCGTGCTCTCCGTACATCAATAATTGGTCTATTGTGTTACACCGGCGGGTGGTCATTTCCTCTGATTGTTTATGACTCGTTTGTGTGACTTGGACGTTTGTGCAGGGCGTTTGAGATGTTTGAGATGGGGGGTACCTTGGTGCTGCTGTAGTTACGTTACGTAACTGTTACGTTTGGTGGCGATGCGAAATATAGCCTCCGTGTACGCGAGGAAATAGTGTAAATACGTTAATTGGTAATTTATTTAGAAAATTACATAATTTGCTTAATTCTTTTAAAACTTTTAATATACGAACAATAAAAAACAGCTACGATTTACTTAGTTTTCCCGCAATTTAACACTATTTCTTTTGGGGGAAAATATTACGTGATATTTGCAGAGACTCCCCCTCTCCCCCACGTGAGATTGTGTGAGATCCGGCCCGCCCCCTCCCCCCCCAAAACTTCTCACGTAATTAATGGACGCCCCCTTAGTGATTATAAGGGTGAGCGTATATGTATGTATTTATGTACGGATTCCTTATTAATTATTACTTGTTTAGCGGTGAAGGAAAACATCGTGATGAAATCCGTCTAAGAAAATTCGTTTTCGAAAGACGAGCGATCCACCAACCCGCATTATGCCAGCGTGGTCGACTATGGCCTAAATCCCCTTCGTGTTTCGAAGGGAGGCCCGTACCCCTCGGTGGGGATGTATATGGGCTGGTAAAAAAAAAGATACTCACTTATTCTCTTCTGCGACTTCATAAAGGAGGTTCTGCTCTGGGCTTCTCACGTAGAAGTTGTTCCTCTTTCCCTTGAGGAAGGTGGCGTCTATGAGGTTTAGTTTTCTGGTCACATGCAAACTTTCTGCTGACAACAGCAAGTCCAGGCCACTTGGAGGTCTGGTTGGTAGTCTTTGAGGCTGCAGATTATTTTAAATAATAATATCGGTGTAATTTTGTATTCTTCTTCTGATCGGGTAGGCATAGTCAAGAGTGGTGTGCGGTTGAGAATATTACTATCCCATTTCTTTCCGTGGGTGTCGTAAGAGACGACTAAGGAAACACAAATGAGACCTGTCTCCTATTAATCCACCCCATGCAACGGCACCTCAATTTGTTCTGAAAATTGAGGTGTCGTTGCCTGGGGCGGAATAATTCCGTAGGTGCGAAGGAGTACAAGTGCCTTATAGGCATTTTCTGGGTTAACTCGCTCCATCGTCGACCTCATCTATGACCTTGGTCAAGAGTTAACCCATCTTATAATTAAAAAAGAGTACGGCGAACTTGGCTACACCAACCGTCTCTGACTTGGTTTTAACGACTGTAGTCAATCGATAACAGCCGGGAAGCACGAAAACGCTCGTGATAAATTGCCACTTTGGTCAATCATCCGGTTCCCTGCCTCTGTGTACTTTGCTTAACCCCACTGATCGGTCGAAATCAGCAAGTGCAACTGGGCTCATTTTGTTTAAAATGCTTAACCGCGTGAGGGATATTCACAAATATTTTTTAGGGGAATAAAAACTCGGCGCTGCTTGACTTGAAGGCGCGCTAGCTCAGTCGGTTAGAAAACCAGGAGATCTAATCTTGGGATCGTGGGTTCAAGTCCCATTCGCGCCGAAAATTTTTCTTTCCCAAAAAAAAATATTTGCAAATCCTTTCTTTATTTTGTCTTTTTTATGCAATAAAGCGTTATTTTATTCATTCATTGTTATACCCATGATATTAAGATTTCACTAGTTAAACTAGAGTTACACGGAATATTGTCAATTGCCTCCATTTCTTATACTTTGAAGGATTTTTTAAATATTTTTATTGGATCCTAATAAAATGACTGATTTATGAAAAAAAATGTATTATTTCGCCTCTCCATACCACTTGTGCGATCAGCTGATTTGTATTTTTATGGGAAAACTTTTTTTTTAAATATTTCATATAAGTTTGGAAAAGTGGCTCACTTTCGTGAGAACAACCCTAAAGTTTCGCTAAATAATTTAAAACAATTTAGAAAATATATCAAACGTCAAACGTCCACGTTGTGTCAAACGTGGCATCTAGTCGTTCTAGAACCACTGATGCTCTGCCTACCCTGTTAGGGATTATGGGCGTGAGCGTGTGTACTGAAAAATATATACAAGAGTGTTTCCGGACTTCGTTGGACAATTTTCAAAACCGGCTGTTGTCGATTGATTATGCCGGCCGGCCGGTTTGGTCGAGTGGTAGTGACGCTGCCTCTTGATCGGCGGGTCCTGGGTTCGATCCCCAGTTGGGGCAAACATTTGTGTAAAAGCAGATGTTTGTTCTCGGGTCATGGGTGTTTGTGTTTGTCTTTATGTGTTTTCCAAGGGACCCACGACACAAGGGAAAACCTTAGTGTGGGCTTTTGAGTGTGTAGCGTTTATTTATTATTTATTATAGTAGAAGACAACTTTGTGTTGCAATTCTTTACGTTGATTGTTCGTGTACTATGATTATCTGAATAAATGTTTTACTTATCTAAATATCTACAAATCAAATCAGAAGCAGTTTAAAACCTGACACCAGGGTTAATCAAGTTCGCCACATATTTGACACTGTAAGGAAGGGCACTATAATTTAATGATTAAAATTATTATTTACCTCCGACAGTGTTACTTTCGGCTGCTCATCAACTATACTTTTCGTTGGAGGCTGAGTGGTTACCACCTCCTCCTCATCCGGAGGCCTTTGTGGTATCGGAACTTCTATCACCTTCTTCTCTTTGACCTTCAGAAATTTGACCCCATCACCATCAGGGGCTGATGGTATTGGTATAGGGCCAACCGTACCCATTTTGAAAAAAAAAAACAGAAAATCTTGTAAAAAATCCAAAGAAAAATAAAATTGTTGATGTAAAAATGTCTAAAAATGTGTTGACATGACTTCTAAGTCAATGATGTCTGACAGATTTGTAGAAGTTTGGTGATGAAAAAGATTATAAGTACTAGTCTCTGTTAAAACTGTTGTGAGAAGAACTTTGTAAAAAATCTATACATCTTCACGAACTTTCGCATTAATAATATCAGTAGGATAAGAATAGATAGAATGATATGGTGGTAGATTAGTTCAAAATCAAAATAGTGAATTAAATTAGTTCTTCAACTCTACGCCTAGTCGCAAAGGTGCAATCTTCCTCCGAGAAGAGTGGGATATTATTAATTTGTGAGAAACTCCAAGGCGTGTTTTTAAAGAAAAATTCTTTATTGTAACTAAATCTGAAATACCTGAAATATTGAGTATTGAGTAATTCTGGAGCTAAGTAGTTTATTTCCATAGTTGCTTGTCAGATTGATAATATTAAGAAATTCTGTAATAGCCTTTTTTGCAAAGTTTCTTTTTAATTACGGTCAAGATTCGGGTCAAGAGATCGCTTAATAATAAATTAAAAATAAATGGTATTCAATTTTCCCAAAAATTCCTATTTCCAAAACTTACAAAGTCTAATCCTGTCTTCCCCTTTCAAAGCCGAACACAAAGCGCTACTGTTCCAATTTTTTCTTGCAAAAAGCATCGATTTGCCATTAAATAAAATATGCATCAATGGTGCATTGCCGATGCAAATGCATATTATTATTAGGAAGGGGACATTTAAATTTGTGGAAAAAACTCTGAAACTGTATCGCTTTTATCAATCGACGTAATACAATGCGCACGCGCACAATGGGTGCTAGGGTGACCATCATTTACAGATACTTAACTAAAAGTCCGAGATCCCAGGGATTAAATAGTGTTCTTTGAGTGTATGTTTTCCTGCTAGTTTGGGGCGACAGCCAATTAACAGGATACCTACCCGGTGACAGAAGTTAAGTAAAAATAATGTTAACATTTTTTAAAGCTCCAGTAGGTTATGATTTTTACGTATTTTTTGGAGAATATAGCTAGTTAAAATTAATAATCGATATTGCCAGACACTTTCCGCCCGGGACTTCGTTCCCGTGGGAATGCAGGAAATTTATGTAGTCTATGTTACTCAGGGATAATGTGGCATTGTAATGGTGAAATAATTTTTCAAATCGGTTCAGTAATTTTGGAGCCTATTCAATACAAACAAACAATCAAATCTTTCTACTTTGTAATATTACGTGGAAGTGTAGATTTTGTAGATGTCAGGGAATTATTTCAGTATATTTTTTTGAGCAGCCAGAATACCATCCTAAATTTTCTCACCCACCCAGTTTTTTTTGCTAGCCTGTTCTGTTCCACCGCTGGGCAAAGGCCTCCCCTCGTTTTTGACCGCCGATTTTCCCACCCAGTATACAGGGTAATTTTTTTATCACTATCCAAATCTTTTGTACGTAAACTTCATTTTATTTTTATTTTATTTTATTTCATGAAAGCATTTTAACAATGTTATAAAACTATACAATATGACACCGTAACCCTATCGGGTTTAATATGTGTCACGTCTGACATTGTTACATAATTATATATCTACATTATTCTAGTTACATACATAAAAATTTAATGTATGTAACTACATGAAAATTTAACAGACCCGTATTTTTGGTTTCTACGTTTCATAATCTTTCAAGCTAGATCGTCTGAAGCATGAAAATAAATCAAAATTTTTGTGTGGAAGAAAAAATAACATCGTCCAATTGACTTGAAACTTTCAACACAATTTGTGATACCCGTGTTTCTGCGTTTTACAAAATTCATTCTCTAAGATGTTAAAAGGGGTATCAAAATCTGAAAATTTTGGAAAACAAATATGTTTTTCCCTCCTTATTTACGTTCTATCAACGTTACTGACACAGTAAGAAAAATTTGGATAGTGATAAAAAAATTACTCTGTAGAAGTAAAAAAAAATGCAGTAGGTTCCTAAAAGGCTTGGTACTCATAGCCAGGTAAATGAATTATTTCCTTTTTGTTATACCAATTGTAATTACATTACTTATACTTACAAAAAATCACATTACATAGGACCAAAACCACTCGTTTCGCACTAACGTGCATCGCATCTCTGTTATATCACTTAAAGTGTTTCAAAATCAAGTTGTGCACTCGACCATCAAGAAATGTCCACATTTTTTCCAAACGCATACTCACTCTAAAGTTTTAATGTGTCGTCCGCGCGCACGCGCCGCCCCGTTTTATGCAAAAACGCAAATTTCGTTCGAAATTTGAAACGCTCCATTGTGTTGCTAGGAATAAAAATAATTGCCAACTCCATTTTTGGGGGAAAATGCAAAAAAGTGGGCAAAAACTATTTGATTTTATTCCCTTGTGAGCTTGCATCGAATTAATAGATTTTATGCAAGGGTCCCATTTGCATGGTCAAGCTTGGCTATTGAATTTTTACTTAGTGAGGGTGGTGTGTATGAAAATAAATATTTTTAATCGTTTAAAAGCTCTCAACTTGCGAAAACATCTATTTATTTGGAACTTTTTTGAGGTATTTTTTTCACTTTATGAAATATCTACTTATAAAGGAACCTCAATGCATGTTCTTTGAAAATTAAGTTTAAAAAGTTTTTGAACCTACTTTAAAAAAATGATATTTTAGATATGTACAGTCAACAGCACATCAGGTTACCACAAACTGTCAAATTTCCCCAATAGATAGTAAACTATAATGCTTGGAGATTACATTGAAAATCGATTGAATTTGACAGTTTTGGATAGCATGATGTGCCTTTGTCCATGTATACATACACACATACATACAAAAGGACATGAATGCTAATTGTACATTTTGTATTTTGGACATTAGTCGTGCAAAGGAAATAAATAAAGTTTTAAAACCTTATATATAAAGACAACTTTCGACTGTGGCCCAGCTGTGGTGATGGACTCGTGAAAATGGAAAGATTTACATTTACATGAGCGATTTACAAAGCTAATGACAATAATTCTGAACCTTAGAGACTATCCTAAAAGTTGTACTTTTCTATTTTCACAAATATTGTTAGCTTTTTAGACTAACCTTCTTATCATTAAGGCGACTACAGCACCCGATAAAGGCAGCACACATAGGAATAGTGCCATCTCCGTCTCTCAACAGGCCTGGGCCGTCAGTGCGAACAGTGTCGATACACGAAGTTTACGGACTATGAAAGCGTGCGTGCGTAAAAACATGTTCGAAAGTTAGAAAAATGAGATTTATGGAAAGGTAACAGCTTAAATCGAAAAATGCGTTAACTACTTATCGAGAGTGTTC
Source organism: Aproaerema taeniolella (assembly GCA_949987775.1). Classification (NCBI taxonomy): domain Eukaryota; kingdom Metazoa; phylum Arthropoda; class Insecta; order Lepidoptera; family Gelechiidae; genus Aproaerema; species Aproaerema taeniolella. Next base: position 1,415,252 of record OX465269.1, read on the forward strand.
AATCACGAACATTTTGATGGCAAATTCAAGTTCCTGTGTGCATTTCACTATCGTTTTTACAGCTTAAAAGATACACAATATTGGTATTTAGAGGTGACTCTGTGTTAGATTTTTCTGACGAACCAAAAGTGCTGAATCATGTTTTCAGCAAACTACTTATCTAGTTTATGTCCTGAATATTACCGTAGTATTTTTTTCTTCGATTTAATGCAATGCGTCATGCTTATCTACGCATCATAAAATCGTAATTTAGGTGCTGTAGTCGCCTTAAACGTAATTTTGAAACCCCGAGACAAAAAAGAGGGGTGTTATAAGATTGACGTATGTATCTGTCTGTGGCATCTTAGCTCTGAAACGATGTGTGTGTGAACTGAGGGCCCAACGGTTTTTAACAGTGGTTCTTACGGCAGGCTTTAGTAAAAGTAGTACACATTTTGTAAAACGAATACTGGAATTTGTAAATAATTTATAAAAAAAACTGTGACGCATGATTTCGATGCGGTTTTTTTTGTTTGAAATCTGACGTGTCGAGATAGTTTTTGCTAGGTTTGATCAAAATTGGTTTAAAAGCAATCGAATGTCGACAGTAGTTGATTTCAAGACATGTTTTACACGCTGCAGCAGGGCTCCTAGCTGTTACTTTATTTTTTAAATTATGTTTATATATAAGGCGGTAAGTATTTTGAAAATGACTTGTTACGCAAAGTGCCTTCAAAAACCTATCTCATAAGTACATACAAGGTCCTAATTTATTAGTGACTTTCCTTCAAAGACGTTATTGTATAGGTTAATAGTATTCCAAAAAACAACATAAAATTTAATTATCTTAAAATTTTAGCAAAAAAAATAAAAAAATAATTTTCCATTTAAAGATAAAGGAATGGTTCTCTATCACTTGAAGCCGGCCACTCCCCGCTCGCCCGCTCTACTACTGCCATTATTATTTACGTTTGAATGGATGGGTTTATTCATCATACTCGTAGTAATGAAAAAATATCATAACAAAATTTTTCAAGACCTTTTCAATTTAATATTATGCCTTTGTTTTTTGACTCAAATGATATATTTTGACCTACACAATAACGTGTTAAAAGGAAAGTCACTAATAAATTAGGACCTTATATAGCAGCACGTCAGGGTATCCATTTGCACTACGAAAGCCGCCGCTATTGCAAGCGAGATAAGGGCGACGTCAAGGTCAACGTGTATAGCCTGATGTGCTGCCGTGTGTACATCACATTACATAACATACGCTCACGCTTGTAATCCCACACGGGGTAGGCAGAGTATCAGTGGTTCAGAACCACTTGATGCCACGTTTGACATATATTCTGAGGGTTATTAGATAAAACATGATGTGTAGTGGTGAGAGGTTGTCAGCCTTTCATCCACAGTACAGCAAAAGCCTTGCGTCCCTATTACTGACTTTTACAGTATGCCTGGGAAGAGGGAAGAGTTGGCAGTATATCTTATAAGTATAAAAAATAAAACGACAATAAATTTCATGTAAATTCATTTTGTTATTCACATTTGTACTTCAACAATATTTCTTTTAGAATCTCATACAATATTAAATAACATTCATGCGGTTTGATTGTATTCTTCGCTCGAAAGTTTTAGAACCACTGTTTTAATAGTAAATTATTTAAAAATGATGTTTGTATGTAATACTAATATGACAAAATATGTTTTTAAGATTCATTACAAATATGATATTATTACTTCAAACAACTCCAAATTAAGGATATGTTATCTCAAAACATTCGTAAATTGTTTTACCACTGCGGTCAATTGATGCTCTGCCTGGCCCAAAAAAGGGACTTCTGGATATGTATATTTCTATCAAATAATATATAGCTCGAAATAATTAACAACACTGATGTTATAGTAAAGTGTAACTAATAATATAAGGCACAATATTCTTACTATTTATTATTATTTAAAAGTATATAAAATAATAATATCACTTTAATATACTTAACATTTTTATAATATGTACAATGCCTACAGTATTATAATATTTAAATAATAAAAATTAATAATGTTTTTTATTATTTAAATACGTTTCGAGCGAAATACAAAACTGCTCACGCGTTCTAACCATCTATAATAACAACAAACGATTCGATTTATTATTAAAAATAATAATATTATTGAAAATCTACTGCAACTACCACGCTGCTAGGCTCACTGTTTTACTTAACTAGTAAAAATAAAAATTATTCTAAATAATAATTAATAATTTGTTCGGCTTTGTTTATAAGTGCAACAACTAAGTAGTTATTATTATTATGCAATAATAATAAACGTTGCACTGTTTTTGGATATGCTGTCTTCAAACTTTGATAGTGATTTGATAGAAAACCAGCCAATTATGACAATAATTTCTTTAATTTCTTTAGATATGTTATCTAAAGACATAACGATCATAGTTTTATATTTTGACACGCATATTAGGACTACTTTGATATTGCTCTAATTTGACTAAAATAAATAAATATTTATTTATTCCAGTCACAAAATTTCTATTACAATCGTATAAAGTATGTCCTGGCATACTTTATTTGATATACTATTTAATAATGTTATAGTATATCGTTTAACATTTATGTAAATTCATCACAAACTTAACAATGTGTTTTCTTAACCAGTGTCGTACATTATTTTTAAATATCTACTTAATATATCTTTAGTTTTTTCACAAAAAAGCACTGCGTTTTAAAAAAACTATAAAAGCAAGGCACTTTTAATATATGTCTACAAAATATATGATTTCTCTTTTTACATATTAAATAAAATATTATCTAAAAATATAAGTGTATCACATTTTTTCTGTACATAAAATATTCAAAAAGTTACAGAGTTTACAATTTAAAATATCTACAGTGTGTAAAAATAGTTTTGTTTTTAATACTTGATTTAGTATGTAGCACCAACGCATAAGAATATTTTATCTTAAGAGCAATGTTCTTTAATAATAATTTTAACCAAGCGCCAGAGAATGGTAAATAAATATATACATTTATAAATATAAAACAAATATAATTATTTACAATAAATATTGTATGTACTCGTATAAGTGAGCTGCAAATTTCAATTAAAATAATTATAAGTTACATGTAAACATATCAACAAAAAACAGTATCTGTTCTACAGTAAATATGTTATACTCGCATTATAATTAATATTTACAGAACAATCATAAAATTACAGTTTTATTATATTTAATAATAATAATAAAACTATTCTGAGCTGGTAACGCAATAATCACGATTTTAAATTTTATTTCAAAATAATAATAAATAAGGAACTGTATAATGGCTCAGTTATAAGTTATAAGCCCTCGATCGCGGTAAGTTACCATTTAAATAAATAACTCTCATTTGCAACTTTTCCTAATGAAACTTTATCTTTGGAAAAAAATAATTCTTTCGAAATTATTGCCACTTTTGCGCATAATATTACACGTAGAAATAAGTTAGTCTGTTCAATTTTAACAAAATACAGAGCGACATTTTTCCACTTTGGGAAACTCTATCGTAAAAACAAATTACGATGCTATAGCACTACCATAGCACAAACTCATCTCTATATCATATTCCACTTGCAACTAATTTACGATATATAATATGTACAGTATATATTCATAATTTTGTTTTATAAATATTTTATTGAAATCTAATAAAATGATTCTAAAACTGGCAATGAACACAAAAACACTAGCAAGTATTTTTTTTATTTGCACGAAACAAGAAACCATATCAGGTCTTCCTCGACAAACTAGGTATTTTGATCAAAAATAACGGTAATTGAAACTTTTACAAACTGAGTTTGAATTGTTAAATTGGCAAATCGCTGTTGATCGAAACAACAACTTATACTTGATTTTTACGTTGTCATCATTTACAACAGGAATTAAACTAACGCAACACAATTCAGGCAACGCAATGGAACGCAATTCTTTAAAAGAAACTGCGTTCATTTCTTTATTAATTAGAGAACCAATACTATATTATTGTACAATTTATAAATGATAAGAAAACTGCCTTTTAGGATTTTAATATATACTTCTTCTTGATAGAAAGTACCTGAGATCGGAATCTGTTTCTGGTGATTTATTGCTTATTTTGTAATTTTATCATTATTTTTATTCATACAGAACTAAAATAATAACCTAACACTGGTTTTAAAAAGATCGCTAACGTAATTTATTCATGTATGACGATTTCGGTAATAAATTTCATATCAAGTCAAGTTGTTTTAGCGTTAAATAGCCAAAAGGTTTGGATTGTTAAAATACTCTTAGGTGCCGAAGTTCAAGTATACGTACGTAAATTTGTACGCTAGGCGCCGATGTCCATGTTATTATGTGCGCTAGGCACCGAGATCCATGTTTATGCGTACGCTAGACACCGAGTTCTTTGTTAGCCAGACATTAAGATCCATGTTGGTGCGTATACCAAGTGCTGTACGCGCTAAAATTCACTAGATGTAACAATTCCTGATGATAGTTACACCAGGCATCGATATCCATGTTAGTGCGTACGGTAAGAAAAAATGTCCTTGCTACGACGTACGCTAGGTGCCGAGGTGCGTACGCCAGACGCCAATTACTTTGACAGCACACGCAGATAAGGAAGGCGCTGATATCCATGTGAATATCATCAATATTCGCGGCACCATGTCCTCACTAACATGTACCTAGACTAGGCGCCGATATGTATGTTATCGCGTACGCTACCCGCCTACCTCGATGTTCCTACGTACGTTCACTACCCAGCTCCATGTTCCGCTCCCGCCCCCGGGCGCCGGGCGCCGGGCGCCGGGCGCGCGCTAGGCGCCGAGGTCCATGTCGAAGCAGTGCGCGGGGTGGTGGTGCGCGGAGTGCGGCGCGTGGTGGTGCGGGCCGCCCATCAGCAGCGCCGGCAGACATGGCTCTAGTAAACCGCCCTCTGATAGCAAACTGCCGGAACCTATGGGGACCAAACGAATGGATATAATATTTAAAATGGTTTAATAAGATCTGAAATATTTCAAGCGAGTGTCACTTCAAGTGAGTTTCGAGTGAGTGTCGGCTTGAAATAATATGTATATCAAACATTAAACATATAACTTTTAAAATTTTAAACAAAATTAACTGAAAAATTGCGTTTCAAATGAGGGACGGGTGCCGTGTTGATGAAGCATGGATGAAGAGTTTACGAGATAATGGCAATTTAGTTTCCGACTTTGATGTTAAGAGTTACCCGCTACTGTCTGTCATGCTAATGAGTTAGAGTTACATTCCCGGCATATAAGTTACAAAGTTTCATTTTAGTTACCAGCTATTCTATAGTTATTTTTATTATATCGAGTTACTAATCATCACATTGTGTGTTACCAGCTGTCATATTAATAGTTTCTGTCATCTAAATTACCAACTGTCATATAATAACGCAGAAGATGTTACCTGAATTACTAATCGTGATATTGTGAGTTACCAGCTGTCATCACAATAAATAGCTGTCATATTAATAGTTAGTCCCTGTCATCTAAATTACTTCCTGTCATGTAACGAGATAGAATGTGTTTATCTGAGTTACTAAGCGTCATATTGTGTGTTACCAGCTGTCATCATAATAAATATATGTCAAATTAATAGTTGCTGTAATTTAAATTACCGCCTGTCATGTAACGACATAGAATCTGTTTATCTGAGATACTAAGCACCATATTGTGAGTTACCAGCTGTCATCTCAATAAACAGCTGTCATATTAATAGTAAGTCGCTGTCATCTAAGTTACCGACTGTCATATTACGAATTACCATCTGATATTCGACATACCTAATTTAAGACTATGGCATAAATTTCCTTAGTGTTTCGAAGGGAGACTGATGCCTCTGGGTGGGGATGTATATGGGATGAAAAAATAAATTCGACTTACCAGCGCCGTGTGGGAAAGAATTGCTGTCGTCTCGCAGCATGGCTGACATGTTCCGGTCTAACGCGCTGGCCACTACCTCGCTGAGACACAGCTGGGAGGTCGGGGATGAACACAGCATAGGGTCGCCTGGAATTTGTTTTTATTTTATTTATTGACGAAAGTCCACAGCAATACAGAATTACTTATAATTGTATCTTAAACTTATTGCTAATTATGGATTTTACTTACACTAAATAGAAAGTTAATTACATGGTTTAGACTCTGGATAAAAAAAACAAAAACACAAATTAGAGCCAAAAAAAGAATTGAAAAATGCTGCAAGTGTGCAAAAACAAGCTTAATTGTGCGTGTGTCTGTGAAGAGTGCATTGTAATTGTGAGTGTATTTGGTCCTAAGTGTAGGTGTGTGTGCGCACTTGTTTACAAGACGTAGGAATTAGTAGCGAATTCAAACAGATATTAGGCAAACATATTAATCTTCTTTAAACTCCGCGAAGCATATAAAATCCCAGGAGGATTCTGAGCTTTTGGACGGAGCTGATTTGGCTGACTTATCATTGACTTCACACATAATAGGCCACTTAAGAGCCTAATTGCCAAAATGGGAGCCCATATCCCTCTCTTTTAATAATATTAAAAGAGCCATATGGGCTCCCATTTTTACCGACTTCAAAAAAAGAGGAGGTAATATGTTCGACTGTATGTTTTTTTTATGTATGTTCACCGATTTCTCCGCCAATTATGGACCGATTTTCAAAATTCTTTCTTTGTTCAAAAGAGTATACTCCAGAGGTGGTCCCATATAAATTTTATCTAAAATGATTCAGCACTTTTAAAAAAATCAACAAAAACAAAAAAATACTCCAAACCAGAACATCATCCAAATAAATGAGTGACGTTTGCGTTTGCGATCGAACCTACCGCGATCGTTTAAAATCATTTCTGTTTAGGATCCAACTTTGAACTGCTTCGCAATTGGAATGTTTTTTAAAATGGTACCATGGTGGCGCTGCTTTTGAACTGCTCGGTTGTCTATGGTCCATTTTAAATGTCCACATAAATTGTCACTGGTCTGCCTTTGAATCGCAACAGCGCCAAAATTGAATCGCTTATCATGGTACGTATAAGCGTTGCAGACTTGTTTAGGTCCAAAATTGGATCGCGCTAAGCGATCATGGTAAACCTCCTGTTGTAGGGATTGAAGTTTTTTTTTATTTTTTTATTATTTTTTATTATTTACTTATCAAAAATCACTTATACTATTATTACAAGAACTGTTCCACGAAAACCATGTTGGTTTATCTGGGTAACAGGTGAGTCGTTCATATTTTTACAATATTTGTTACTTACAATGTGTGTAATACTTTTTCATTCTGCTCCTACACTTGCCTCCACCCACATACATTTCCTGCAGTTCCCTGGGCAAATCGTTAATTATTTCCGGAACAAGATATTTGTCCTGTCTCATTCCATATTTATTACTCACTTTTGGTAGGAGATACTTATGACCTGCATTTAGATTTCTTAAGCCAGGTGGCCTAGTTATTTCAGTTAGTAAACTCGTGTTGTTAAACTCAGTTAATATTGAAAATTTTGCTTTGTTATAAATACTCAAAACGTCACAATATTCAAACAGTGACTATAGTCATTTCTGTATTTTTTTTTAACATTTCTTGGCACAATGATTTTAAGGATTCTTAATTGCAAGTCATAAATATCTCCTAGCGTGGTTTTACAAGTCCTGCCATAGCTACTAAGCCCATAACCGATGACTGAGTCAGCTAGGGCCACATACAGTAAACGCAATGTCTTGTAGGGAAGTTTGTACTTTAATATTTTTAGTTTACTCATAATTGATCGTAGTTTTGAACAGACATGCTCTGCATGCGGCTTCCAGCTGAATCCGTCATCGATTACTAGGCCTAGGTACATGTGGCTTTTAACCCTTTCTAACTGCACGCACGAGCAGCTTGTGCTACTACTCGTAGAGTGCAGGCAGAGATGGTCATGGGCAACTATGGTGGGTGTGAAGTTACTTTTATTATGGGACGAGCGAATATGTAAGTATTTAGTTTTTTGTGTATTAATTATAAGACCAACGTCATGTGCCCATTTACAAAGTAGGTTGTAGTTTTTTTGTAACATATTGTGAGCTATTCTTAAGTCTTTGTGGGCTGTTATTAGGCAGGTGTCATCCGCGAATTGATATACAGATCCCTCACCAAATATATTTACCATATCATTGACATATATTAAATATTCAGTTGGCCCTAATATTGAACCTTGGGCTGTGCCTTGAGTTGTAGGTATTAGATTGCTGTAATGGTTGTCTATCTTCACCGTATTAAAACGATTTAGATGGTAGTTTTTAATTAGTTCTAGTAAGGGTCCCTGTATACCACAGCGCGCAAGCTTATCAAATAATACATTATATTGTAACACATCAAATGCTTTGCTGAAGTCGATTAATAAGACAAGCACGTGATATCTGTCATTTAAGTATGCATCATCTGTGAATTTTCGCAATAGTTCTGTAGTACTCTTATTTTTTTGAAAACCATACTGTTTATTGTTTAGTATTTCATTAGCTTGAAGGTATTTATTTATTTTATTTCCTAAGAATCTTTCAATTATTTTGTCGATACACGATAGTATTGTTATCGGTCTATAATTATTGTAATCGTTACGCTTCCCTTTTTTATATATCGGTCGTATGACTCCTATTTTTAAAATGTCGGGATATATTTGGGTCAAAAGACATTGATTAATTAAATAAGTAATCACGGGAACGAGATAAGTGGATGCGTATTTTATGTCTTTAGCCCTAATTTTATCGTATCCCGGACTTTGCCTATCATTAATTTGTAAAATAATACGTTCAATATCTTCTTCACATGCTTGTCCTACTCTGATCGACTTATCACATGTATTTTGATAAAGTTCTGGATTTAATAACGGTACATTACAATTTATACTTATATTTTTAACATTTTTATCAAACTCAGTAGCAAAGTTATTCGACAAGGCTTTGGGATTTATTTTAAAATTTCTAATTAGAATCTTATCTATACATTTTATAATTTTGTTAGTAAGGCGATTAATTATAGACCAAATCTTTCGTTGATTATTGAAGTTTTTAATTATTTCATTTTTAATTTGACGGTTTTTTAAATACTGCGTATATTTATTCGTTTTATTTCTATATGTAGTGTATTCTAGTCTTTTTTTATTATTATGTACATCTTTTATCCAATAATTATACAAGTCATCTCTTTTAGCACACATATTTTTTAGTTTTTGGTTCGCCCATGTACAGATTTGACGCTTACTTTTACTCATTATATTGTATGTACTTTTACTATACGCATCACAAAATTGATTATTAATATAATTTACAATATCATTCGGATTTGTGTAGGCAAGAGGAACGCTCCAGTCGGTCCCGCACAACTCGGTCTGCAACTTTTTATTATCTATTCGCGTTATCAGCTGATCGGCAGTACCGGCTGCATGTGAGTCATAGTCCCATGCGCCCATTATTGCACAGCCAGTTATGCGGTGGTCGGCCAGCACGATTCGTACCACACTCGTGAAAATATCAAAATTATTGTAGTTTCGTATGAATATATGATCGACACATGACTTGCAGATTTTATCCCCACGTTTTTCTATTCGTGTGTACTGGGAGATGCCTTTTTCCAAGCCTTGTTCAGATAAACAGTTCAAGTAACGATTTATGTTTGAGTTATTTTTTTTAATGTCTAAATTTATGTCGCCGAGGATAATGTAATTACACTTTACACTGTGTTGTGTTATTATGGAAGAAAGTTCGGTGATAAACCGTGATTTGTTGTGCTTATTATCTGGCGGCCTGTATACAACACACAATATAATTCTATAGCTACTACCTATAGTTAACTCACCTGTAATGCATTCGAATTCCCTGACACATACATTTATGCTAGTAAAACTTATTGAGTTATGAACATATAATAGTATACCTCCACCTTTTCTGGAGTCGGTGACTCATACATTTTTATAACGTGTAAAATTATGTAACTAAAATAATGTACCGTTAGTCTAGTTAGATGATCCACTATGAGTTGACGATAATGTTATTTCATGAAACCTAGCTATTTAGATGATGATGATGATTACCTTGTGTGACGGGGTTATGCGAGTCATCATCCATGAGGTCCTCGATCTGGGCCAGGTTGAGAACCGCCTCGCTGTCCTCCGAGTGAAGCAAGCCGGGGGAAGGAGATAGTCGCATCTGAAGATTAACAGACAAATTTCTTATTAGTATGGAATAACTTTTCTTATTGTTATTTTATACCAGCGCAATGTCCGTCGGTGCGTAGGAGTACCAGTGCCTCAATGGGCATTTTCTGGGTTAACTCGCTACATTGTCGACCTCATCTATGACCTTGGTTAAGATTGAGGTCAAGAGTTAACCCATTTTATGACAATAAAAAAAGTAGCAATCAAATCGTAGATATTTTTTATCTTTTTGTTAGAGACAGATATATCTTTTACTGTGTACGGTAAAAGAGCCTTATGTCGCTTGCCTCACTCTTTCACCGGACATCCAGAAGCACCGCAAGGAACCACCCTTACCTTTTCGAGGTCTCTCGAATACGTACTAAAGGCTATTTCTCATATTTTACACTGCGCACTGATCTGTGCTGTAGACCGCTTTGTGCCGTAAACCAGTCTGTGCAGTAGACCAATCTGTGCAGTAGACCAATTGATGCAGTAGACCGATCTGTGCAGTGTACCTGCCCCCCGATTGCAGTAAGTTTGAACCACTCAGTTTTCAATTGGCTGAATACAAGGGAAAAATCAGTGGTTTAGTTTTGGTAAATACGTTCAAACTTATCGCAATCAGGGGGCTGTGCAATATACTGATCTATGCAGTGGACCGATCTGTGCAGTAGACCAATCTGTGCAGTATACCGATCTATGCCATAGACCAATCTGTGCTGTAGACCGATCTGTGCAGTAGACCGATCTGTACATTACCTTGATATCTTTATGCGTGAAGAGCGGGTCAGGCGGCGGCTCCAGACACAGGTCGGGCTCCAGACAGCCCAGCGACAGCCCCTCGCCGCGGGACAGGGGGGAGCACGAGCCCAGCTTCAGACCGTCTGGAACATAACATTAAAAATATATAGATTGAATACTCCTATACTCTGGGCTAGATAAGCGGGCGAACCGACGCTACTACTCGGTAAAAAGTGGGGATAATCTAAATAATTAAAAAAAACAATAAATAAAACTCACCAAGCGCATCTAACGCTGACAGACACTCCGTGGAAGGCATGTCTCGCAATAAGTCCGGAGGTTGCTCGCCCAACTCCATCAGAGGGGCCGGCTCAGTCTTTGGGAGGACCAGCTCCTGAAACAATAGAAATAGCAAATATATTACTTATTTCGGATAGATTACATAGATGTCCAAAAAGAAACCCGGCCAAGTGCGAGTCGGACTCGCGCACGAAGTGTTCCGTACCATTATTTATAAAAACAGCAAAACAATCACGTATGTTATATGGGAGCCCCCTTAAATATTTATTTTAGTATTTGTTGTTATAGCGGCAAGAGAAATATATCATCTGTGAAAATTTCATCTGTCTAACTATCACGGTTCATGAGATACAGCCCGGTGACAGATGGAGGGACGGACGGACGGACAACAGAGTTTTAGTAATAGGGTCTCGTTTTCATCCTTTGGGTACGGAACCCTAAAAAGACACTGCTAGGCATAAAATCTTTGACTGCATAAGGTGGGAAGAAGGAAGAGTGATGACGGGAATAAAACAAGGAATAAAGACGTGTCCAGAAACCTTAACTGAATGTATGCTGAGACATGAGGAGTTTTTGCCGTGTGGTGTTCGGTTGAGAATAACAGCACCCCATTTATTTCCGTGGGTGTCGTAAGACGCGACTAAGGAAACACCAATGAGACCTGCCTCCTATTAATCCACCCCAGTCAGGCAACGACACCTCAATTTGTTCTGAATCTGAGGTGTCGTCCTATGGTCTCATGCGGTGTGGTAGGCCGTCTGGTTCGCGACCACCCTCCTACCGAAGTCCGACGCCAAACAGCTTGCTGTGTTCCGTCGGTGCGTAGGAGTACCAGTGCCTTATTGGCATTTTTTGGGTTAACTCGCTCCATCGTCGACCTCATCTATGACCTTGGTCGAGATTGAGGTCAAGAGTTAACCCATCTTATTATAAAAAAAACAACCGACCTGGAACCGAGTTGGATGGAATATGACTCAAGAAGCAATTTCTAGTATCATGAAGAGTGGACGCATTAGAAAAAAATGTGCGTTTGTTGCGATATGTCCGATGCTTACGATACCGACCTGTGGACTATCTGAAGTAGATAGTTAACGTGAGACACAGACCTATATCTAGATAGACGAAAAGAGTGCTTCAAACTGTATGAGAACCTAGCGTGTCGAATTTTTCGAACCTAAAATGAGGTCACAAGCGAGATTTAGTCATGGAAAATCAAGACCGCGCGGAAACGATTCAAAGGCGCTTAATTAAGTAAAATAATAATGTAAATCCGGTTAAAATCGATTACCTTAACGAATTTGTACTTTCTACTGTCGCTATGTATAACTTTAGTAAAACTTAACTTCATTGTTTTTAGATCTTATGTATTCATGTTTGTTTAAGTCGCTTAATATATAAACTGTGCATGTGGTGCTGTCCTCTAAGTGGTAAGGCACTTAGTTCTAAATTAAGTTAGCATAAGTAATACATGTATCAGTGTTCTTGCTGTTGGTCAGCCAAATAAAAATAAATAAATAAATAAATTATCATTTACGGAATGGGTCTCAAGCGGACTGACTTAAGTCGAACAAAACTGTGACCGTGGATTACACTTTTTACACGCAAAGGTAGGTAAACTTTTACCGTCTATCTCGATATAGGTCTGTGACGTGAGAGGTATAGAACCTCCACATTACTTACCGCGGGTGTGCTGCGCGCGTCCGCGGGGTCGGGCGCGGGGGAGCGCGCGGCGGGGGGCGGCTCGGGCCAGCTGTCCGTCTCGCTCGCACCGTCCACCGGCAACCCGTGCAAGCGGGCTAGACGCTCTAGTTCCTGGGAAGATAGAGGAGAAAACAGTGTTCACACCATGTCATAAAACAATATTAAATTATTACTTGTCGAACTCTGCCGAATCCAACTTCTGCCGTCCAGAAACCTGATGGATCGCTAGCTCACTCCGCAAAAGAGAAAGCAGATCTCTTTAAATCTCTCTTTGCGAGCAAATCTCCAAATCACCCTTACCTTGACGAGATCCCTCGGATCCGTACTGAGCGCTTCTCTTCATCTTTTATATTGCGCACCGCTAAGGAATGGAATTCTCTGCCCGCGTCTGAATCTATAAAGCTCGAGCGAATAGGCATCTTCTGGGTGAGCTTGCTACAGCCTCAACCACATCTCCGCCCCTGAGATAGATCGTGGTCGACAGCGAACCCATTATCCAAATAAAACAATAAAAATAATGGACAACGCTCTACAAGTAACATTGAACTAAGATTAATTGTTTGATATCGTTTTCTGAGTTATTTACGGAGGACTGCACATAAGATTTCCGCAGGCGTGAACTCTAAGCTGTTGCGATAAGGGCGATTTTGCAGCGAAAATGGAGTAACCTCACAGGCCTCTATACATTAGTTGCTTTAACGGCGAGTGAAAATTTCGTGAGGAAACCTGCTTATTCAGGTAACTGTATGTGTAAATAAGCGGTGATAGTCCAGTTGGTAATGAGCTAGACTAGTAATCGGAAGGTTGCGGGTTTATATCCTGGTGTGGGCCTGTCCGATTTATGAACGGGTTTCTAATTATCACTTGCTCAGCGGTGAAGGAAAACATCGTGATGAATGAAACCCGCCCGTCCAAGAAAATTAATTTTCGAAAGACGAGCGGTCCAGCAACCCACATTGGGCCAGCGTGGTAGACTGGACTAAATCACCTTCGTGCTTCGAAGGGAGGCCCGTGCCCCTCGGTGGGGACGTATATGAGCTGGTAAAGGGAAAAAAAAGGTGTACGGAGATCAACCCAATAGATATTATGTAAAGGAATAGATACATACCTGTATTCGTAGCATTAGCTTCCTATTATGTAACTCAATCTGCTTTCTTCTCTGCTCGCTGTGTTTTAATCTGTTCACTTCATCCCTAAGGCACTTTATATAGTCCACACTACTCTTTAAAATGGTCCCTTTATTTGGTCTCACGTCACGTATGATCTCGTAAAATGGATCGTTTGTCTTAGGCAATAAGGTCCCTAATTCTTTGATGCGGTCGTTTATGTTGAAGCGGCGTCGGCGTTCAACTGGAATGAAAGGAGTTTGTGCTTTAGTTCGTTATAAATAGAGTTTAGTTTCGTTTAGAGTATTATTTGAGGGTGATAGCCCAGTTGGTAATGAGCCCGACTTGTAACCGCAAGGTTGCGGGTTCAAAACCTGGTGCGGACCTGTACCACTAAATGTCTTTTTGGATTTATGTATGGATTTTTAATTAATTAATCACTTGCTCAGCGGTGAAGGAAAACATTGTGATGAAACCCGCAAGTTTGTGAGAATTTGTTTTCAAAAGGCGCGGTCCCCCAACCCGCATTGGGCCAGCGTGGTGGACTATGGCCTAAATTGTCTTTCGTGTTTCGTTCTATAGGGGGCGTCCATTAATTACGTGAGGCGTTTTGGGGGGGGGAGGGGGTCGGGCCGGATCTCACTCAATCTCACGTGCGGGAGAGGGGGAGTCTCTACAAATATCACGTAATATTTTCCCCCAAAAGAAATAGTGTTAAATTGTGGGAAAGCTAAGTTAAACCACCTAAACCATGTTCTTCCAGTAGCCACTCTGAGTTCCCGTGGACTGAATTAGAACAATCTTTTTTTTTTCAAATTTAAATTGGTAAATCATAGCTGTTTTTTATTGTTCGATTATTAAAAATTAAAAAATAATTAGGCAAATTATGTAAGTTTTCTAAATAAATTACCAATTAACGTATTTACAGTAAAACCAAGCATTTTCATAAAACTCACGTGAGATAAAAGGGGGAGGGGGGGTGTCGAGCCAAATCTCACGACATCTCACCAGAGGGGGTGGGGGGGTCGAAAAATCGCCAAAAACACCTCACGTAATTAATGGAATCCCCCATACTTCTGCACTAATATTATAAAGAGGAAAAAATTGATTGTTTGTTTGTATACATTGAATGGCTCCGAAACTACTGGACCGATTTAAAAAATATTTAACACTAGCTTTGGGAAAATTATGTAGCCCATGTTCATTGTTCTTTGGGGATAATGTAGGATTCTAATGGTAAAAGAATTTTTCAAATCGGTCGAGTAGTTTCGGAGCTTATTCAATGCAAACAAACAAACAATCAAATCTTTCCTCTTTATAATATTAGTATAGATTAGAACGCTTTATTATCCCTGAGTATCGTAGGCTACATAATTTTCCCAAATTCCTACGGGAAAAAAATGGAAGGATTTAGTATACACATCAACACGGTCTAGGGATATTGCACGATTTTTCATACAAAAGAGGTCTGTTTGAGAAGTTACAAAAGCATGTTCGAGATACTTGGAGCGCTATAATTTTAAGACGATCAAGTGCTAAACCTGAATTTTTAATTTTATTCAATAAATTTTGTTTTACTGGAAATATGTGAAAACGTGACGAAAATGGTTTTTTTTTGCGTGAATTCAACTATTTTCATACAAAAAGCAGGCAAAATGTGCATTTTCGTTTTCGTTTCCGTCACGTTTTCACAAATTTCAAGTAAAACAAAATTTATTGCCTGAAGTTGAAAATTCAAGTTAAGCACTTGCTCGTCTGAAAATTATAGCCCTCCAAGTATCTCGAATATGGTTTTATAGCTTCTCAAACAGACCTCCTTGTATGAAAAATCGTACAATATCCCTAGACTGCGTTGATGTGTGTATTTCAAATAAATGTCTCGAATCTTTTTTTTTTATCTAGTTTTTGTTGAGGCTTCGACCATATTAAGATGGTCATGCCAGCCTCATAGTATTAGGCAATGTTTTAATTATCCGGTTTAATTTGAAGCGACGCCCTGCAAAATCGGTACAGCTTGATCGCAAGTGGACACAATCTCTCCGCCAAAATACAATTGATATCTCCACCATACAATCCCTGAGGGAACATTTTTCTTCTAAGAGTGCCGTTCAGGGAACACTCCAGCGTCAAGTGGATTAAGTCGTCGTGGACTCCACAGTGATCACACAATGGATTGGTTCTCTTACGCATAAGGTGATAAAATTTGTTCACTGGAACGTGCCCTGAACGTAACCTGAAGGCAGAAACAAGATTAGATCTCGTAAGATTGGCGGAGTCGTCTCGAATCTTAAAAACTAATAAATATTTGGATAAGATACTGACTCATATTATGGTTATCCTTCTTCTGGCGGTCCTTGGCGAGCGCGTCGCTGAGCAGCGCGCCGTCGCCGGCCACGGAGCTGGCGGCCGAAGGCGGGCCGCTGCTGCCCGCGCCCGCGCCGCTGTCCAGCGAGAGGATGTCTTCTAGGAACTCGTCGGCCTGGATGGGAATCAAATCAAAAATACTTTATTTTCATAGAACATACAAAGTACTACTTGAAAACGTCATAAAAATACATTAGCAAAATCAATGTAAATCATCGAGCAAAATGGTGAGTTACATTATCATTTTAGACTTCACGCCTGTTCGCAAAGGTGCAGTCTTCCTCAAGAGAAGAATAGGCAAGAAACTCCGAGGGTCGCTCTTTTTAAGTCCATCATATAAATTTTATTACTTCTAATTTTAATTGACTTAATATCTGAATATTAAGTCAATTAAAATCTGGAGCTGAGCAATTTATTCCCATGGTTGCTTGTCTAACAGATAATATTATAGGTTAGTAGCGCTAATAAAAAATTCACAGATTTTGTGCCTTACACGACTATCGAGCACATTGGAAATGAATCTACGGAATTCGAAAAAATCACTTCTTCCACTCCGACCAACTGACTTTTTGACTTTTTTTAAAAAGGTTAGTGTAGGCTACAGAGCAAAGTGTTTCTCAAATTTAATATCATTCTTCGTTTCCAAAATATCGAGCGCCAAATTAAAAAAAATTAAAAATAAAGTTTTTTTTTTCACTATTTCGGCCATAACTTTTTAGTTTTTGACTTCCTCGAATAATTATTTTTGCACCTTACAGCTCCCGTAAATACGCGTCTTTTGAACACTTTTGAATATCTTAACTTGACAACTCTCCGAGATATAAGGGGATCGTACTTTTTCGTGAAATCGGAGCCTATAATACTGGATCGAACGAAAAGACATTTCCTATGTAAAAATAACTAATTTAATTTAGTATTTTTAGGCCCGTATTACAGAAGGAGACTCAAGTCTTGATCTATACTTAATAATAATAATAAATAATAATAAAATCTTAATTTTCACCAAAAAACAGTTTATATTATTGATACGGGGGCTGGAGTCTCCTTTTAAGTTTTTTTAAAACTTGTGTTAGGAGGCACCGCTCTTCCTTTACGTGTCACATACATCAGGTGAGTAAACTAAAATAGAAAGTGTACAACTACTTAGATTTATGATATTTTTTATAAACAGCTTTTACTAAATTTAAAAATGTTCATGACTTCAGGCAGTAAAGTACTTAATGATAATTTAAATAAAAAGAGAAAAAAAAAACAATTAGGGTGTGACTGAGAATACCTATGACTGACGTGTGTGTGTGTGTGTGTGTGTCTGTGTAGGTATGTAGGTGTGCATGTGTGTATGTGTGTGTGTATGTGTGTGGGTGTGTGTGTGTGTACTTCAGTATTGATTGTCTCTTTCTCTCACTATCAAAATGACAAAGACGACTATAGATCAGAATCTGAATCGCGCTCTGTAATATGGACCTTAGAACTAACCCGTGTGAGCTACAAAGAAATTTAGGGAAATAAATTTTTTTGGCGCAAAAGGACTTGACTTCATGACCTATTAGATAGGTCTCCTGGTGCTCTAACAAAATGAGTTATCGTGATTTCTTTATTTAAAGTTATTTCTTAGTAATAACATTTTTTTGAAGTATTTCATATAGCTTCCTTGAGGAAAGTTGCATATACTTAACCCCTAAAGTTTTTCTACCTAATTACCTTCTTCTTCTTATCGTGTAGGTATAAACAAGTATGTGGCGAACTTGGCTAACTCTGGTGTCAGAGTTTTCAAACCGCACAATGGCCTCGGACTTGGTTTTAACGACTGCAGTCAATCAACAGCAGCCGCGTGATAAATTGTCACTTTGGTCACCCATCAGGTTCCCTGCCTTTATTTACGTTACTTAACTTCACTGATCGGTTGAGATCAGCGAACGCTGCTGAGCTACAAGCGCTACTAAATACCTTCTTAAACTGACACGTACCTCTGAGTTATGCGTGCCTCCGGAGCAGAGTCCCGGACTGAGTAGGCTGCAGGAGGATGCGCGGTCCGGGGAGGAGGCGCGCTGAGTGGCTAGCTCGGGGGCAGACTGCGTGGGCGCACCCCGGGCTTGGTTTATCTGGAATATACGTAATAATTTATTTATATAATATTGAGTATCATATATTTAAAAATCACATATTAACATACGAAAGGAGATTCCAACACCTTACACTAAACATCTTTATTTTTTAACTAGCTGATTCCCGCAACTTCGTTTCCGTGTTAATTTAGATTTTTACAAACAAAAGGTTTTTCCCGCTAACTCCCGTTCCCGTGGGAATTTTGCAATATCCTGTTGCAACTAAGCTTTAAGTTTACTAAGGTACCTGCATGCCAAATTTCAAACGTCTAACTTAAGCGGTTTAGATTTTTCATACAAAAGGATTTTCCCGCTAATTCCCGTTCCCGTGGGGATTTCGGGAATTCCTTTCTTAGTGCACCTCTACGGTACCTAAGCTACGTCCCTTCCAAATTTCAAGTGCCTACGTTTAGGCTGTGCGTTGATATGTCAGTCAGTCAGTCAGTCAGTTTCTCCTTTTATATATTTAGATGTATTTTAAAATAATAAGTTTGTTTATTAATACAACAAACATAGCCAGTACAATATTATAAAAGAGTTCGAAATCATTTAAAAAAATGGTCGAATAATGAAAACTTATAGTCTATCAAAAATGTTTGTCTATCTTTTTCTGTTGTATTGAATTTCTATGGTGATACTTAACTGTGACGTCATCGTTTAGTATTTCATCTCTGTCTAATTGAGAGATTTGAACATTAATATCTTTCTTATTTTTAAAGATATTTAAAAACTATTTACATCAGGTTATTTATAAGGTAAGTATAGAAATTTCAATTTAAATAATAAAAACATAGTCATCCACCCCATTGGCCGTATTCTATGTCTTGACTAGTTAACAGAGACTGTTATGTATTTACCTGTCTTTGTGGTTGAAATGACTCTGAGAGGTACTGTCGGACCTGGCTTTTCTGTTTCTGGATCACGTGATACCGGGTGGGGTTTTCCAGAACTGTTCGCACCTGGAAAACAGGGTTAAATAAACAATTGGTTAAAAATCTTTGTATTAATAAATGATCTCTTTCTTCTATAATTATTATTCTTAGTTCTTCTCATCGTGTAGGTATGGTCAAGTGTGTGTCGAAGTTGGGGAGCCCTAGTGTCAGAGATTTCAAACCTCAAGGGCATCTGCCTTGGTTTTAATGACTGTAGTCAATCGACAACAGCCGGGACCGACAGCTTAAGGCGACTACAGCACCCGATAAAGGCAGCAAACATAGGAATAGTGCCATCTCCGTCTCAACAGGTCTGGGCCGGCAGTGCGAACAGTGTCGATACACGAAGTTTACGAACTATGAAAGCGTGCGTGCGTAAAAACATGTTCGAAAGTTAGAAAAATGAGATTTATGGAAAGGTAACAGCTTAAATCGAAAAATGCATTAACTGCTTACCGAGAGAGTTAAATCACGAACACTTTGATAGCAAATTCAAGTTCCTGTGTGCACTTTACTATCGTTTTTACAGCTTAAAAGATACACAATATTGATATTTAGAGGTGACTTTGTGAGCTTTTTCTATCGAACCAAAAGTGCTGAATCATGTTTTCAGCAAACTACTTATCTAGTTTATGTCCTGACTATTACCGTAGTATTTTTTTTTCTTCGATTTAATGCAGTGCGTCATGCTTATCTACGCATCATAAAATCGTAATTTAGGTGCTGTAGTCGCCTTAACGTGCCCTCCGAAGCACGGTAACACGTCGCAGTATCATTTAAATATACAACGTGTTTCATAAATACCCAAAAGAAAGTTATTTGCAATTTTCATGCAAATTGCAGTAGTTGCTGTTTTCTTTTTGTTTTTTTTTTGAGTTTTAATCAGTCATCAGATGGTGTGCGTATCTAAAGAATTTTGTGAGAGAAGTTCCACTGAACATCATGTCTATATAAGGTCCTAATTTATTAGTCACTTTCCTTTTAACACGTTATTGTGTAGGTCAAAATATATCATTTGAGTCAAAAAACAAAAGCATAATATTAAATTTAAAAGGTCTTGAAAATTTTTGTTATGATATTTTTTCATTACTATGTTGAATAAACCCATCCATTCAAACGTAAATAATAATGGCAGTAGTAGAGCGGGCGAGCGGGGAGTGGACGGCTATAATCGAAAGAGAACCATTCCTTTATCTTTAAATGGAAAATTCATTTTTTATTTTTTTTACAAAATTTAATTTTCAGATAATTTATTTTTATGTTGTTTTTTGGAATACTATCAACCTATACAATAACGCCTTAGAAGGTAAGTGACTAATAAATTAGGACCTTATATTTAAAAGAATATACGCTCTCTAGCGTCTCTCGTCTAGTCGCGGTATCTACCTTTTAATTCTTATGGTGTTGTCGTTCCGCAAGTCTCTTGTTAGGTCGGTAGTTGGTTAGCGTGATTTTCAGCCTTTTTTTATTTGGTGCAGTACTTAACAACTTCCTCCTTTACCGTAGGCATTTCAAGATAAT
Source organism: Aproaerema taeniolella (assembly GCA_949987775.1). Lineage (NCBI taxonomy): Eukaryota > Metazoa > Arthropoda > Insecta > Lepidoptera > Gelechiidae > Aproaerema > Aproaerema taeniolella. The sequence goes on from OX465269.1 coordinate 1,436,209, forward strand.
TATGCAAGCGGTGATAGCCCAGTTAGTAATGAGCCAGACTTGTAATCCGAAGGTCGCGGGTTCAAATCCTGGTGCGGGCCTGTACCACTAAATTCGTCTTTTCGGATTTATGTACGGATTTCTAACTATCACTTGCTCAACGGTGAAGGAAAACATCGTGATGAAAACAAGAAAATTCATTTTCGAAAGACGAGCGGTCCACCAACCCGCATTGGGCCAGCGTGGTAGACTATGGCCTAAATCCCCTTCGTGTTTCGAAGGGTGGCCCGTGCCTCTCGGTGGGGACGTATATGGGCTGGTAAGAAGAAGAATAATGGATATCAGCATTTCTTGCGAACCATGAGGAGAATGTTACTGTTATCAGGATATTAGTTTGAAATCGCTGTAGTATCTAGGTTAGAGTTGCTTAGATAGCCCCAGAGATGGATTCCATACGGCATATGGCATATTTCCATATGGGCTTAAAACAGTAGAGCACATCGTTCATGCTATAGGGGGAAGCCGAGGGATCTGTTTAAATTAACACCTGAGGTGGTTGAATGGTTGTGAGACTTGCACCTTTTATTATTATTATTATACAGGGCTTTAGGTACCTCTCTTTCAACCTCTGGGTGGTTAATCAGTCCATGAAACTGAACAACTTTCCCAAGGAACATAGGTCAAAATAGTAAAAAAAAAATTTGAGTTCCCATACAAACTTCATCAGTATATAGCGCATTTTGTATGGGAGATCGAAATTTATTTTTCGTTTGTTTGAAAGAGAGATACCTAAAGCCCTGTATAAGTTTATCATTTAAGTATATGCCTACAATGCATGGACGTTATACGATTAAATAAATGGGCTTTATGAATACTGACCTGTAGCACCTGTGGCGGCAGGTCCACATGTGGTGAGATGCGCGGCACATCCGTCGGGGATGATTTCTTCTTCTCTTCTGCATTCTCTTTGGACTGACCAGCTTGCTGTGCCTGAAATTATATAGAATATAAACATTATACATACAATATGTGGCGATTGCCTTTGCCTACAGCACCCGACATTTGGCCAATTCGCCGGTCTCCAAATACTTAGATTTCCTGCTACACTTATGTTGGCAGAAGCAACCGGTGATTGGTTGGATGTTGGGTGTGTTAGGTTGGCAGAACATCCGCCCACTTTACTTTCTGCTCCGCTCGCAACCGCGACCACGCGAAATTACCGGCTAAGACATTTAGTGATATTACAGTGAAAAGTTAATGTTGTATCATTTGTGGAACGCAATAAACTCCTGTGAACGTTGGAACTTCTATTATTCCGTAAACGAAGGAACCCCACTGATTCCTTACAAATACAATCACACCTATACACACAAACATAATGCACTCTTCACACACACACACACACACATTTGCTTGTTTTTGTACACTATGCGACGGCGAACTACAGTATTATTATTTTTCTAAGGTTTTGTTTTTTATCCAGAGTTTTTGACCTAATTTTAAGGCGCGAAGGTAGGTCCTCTTGAAGGACAAATCGGGAATGGGACTTGACCCATTCCCGTCGAACATTTTTCTTTCTCTAAATTTTTTTTTAGTATAATTACCTGTAAAGACTCCCTACGCAGTTGCTCCTGCGCATGCTCTCGCATCAACTGCTGCTTCAGCTGCGTGCGAGACGTCGGAGTCAGTGTCTTGAAGGTAGGCGGGCTGCAACAAACAAACACACATATTAGACGCCTGGTTGTTTGTATGTATTTATTTTTTACTGTATTTTGGACCGGGAATTCGTTCCCGTGGGAATGTTTTCCTCGATTTTTCAATGTTTTAATAGTTATTGTGCTATTCGGGACGGAGACAAATACAACAAATCAAAAACCATAAAAATCGGTGCAGCCGTTTTGTTCTCGAGTGTTCGAACAAACCCGACTTTGTTTTATACAGATAGTACGGACAACCGCAACTCAGGATACCACACGCGTGCACTCTGTGCTGTTGTGATAAGAGCAGTTTTGCAATGTAAATGGAGTAACCTGATGCGCTGGCCTCTGTACATGAGCATAAGTTACACAAGACACATTAGGGGCCATCCATAAATTACGTCACACGAATTTCATGATTTTTTGACCCCCTCCTTGTCAAAGCTGGTCACATTAGTAAGACTCCCCCCTCCCTAGCGTAACGTCACATATTTTGCATATTTTCCATTTTTTGTAATTTTCTAACACAAGCAGTACAAAATAGAGTTGTTATTTTTTTGGGAACTCGAAACTCATTGTGTCAACCAAAGTAAAAACGTAAAAAGTGTGCTTGGGACTGAGGAGGTAAAGTTTGTAGTCAATAGTTAACACGTTTTGATAATCATACCACATTTTGAAATGTGACGTCACGAAATTTATTACCCCTCCCACCCCCTTGTCACACAATGTCACACTTTGTCGACCCACTCCCCAACCCTTAACGTGTGACGTAATTTATGGATGGTCCCTTATAAGAAAAGTACAACTTCCCATAAGGGGGTTGAGTTCAACTGTATTAATAATTATCATTTACTTCAGGCTTTGCCCATATTACACAATCAGAGACATATACAAAACAAATTACTAAAGTTATTACAATGTTAAAAAATAATAAGAATTATAACGTAAAAAGTTTAAAAAACTCATGTCAAAAAATAATAATTTATAATTAACAAACAAAAGAAAAGAAGGAACCTTATAATATATAAAATTTAAATTAAATTAAAATTAAATTAAAATTGGATGTCTTTAAATTAATTAGCAAAAATTAAGGATTTGAATTAGCCCTCAATACTAAACAACTTTTCCCAAGGAACATAGTTCGAAATATAAAAAAAAGAAACCTCTTCATAGTACTTGTACGATCAGCTGATTTTACTTTGTATGAAAAGTCGATTTTTTTCTAAGAATTTTAAATTCCTTAGGAAAAACTGTTTAGTTTCGTGGAGAGAATCACCCCCCGAAGTGTCGCTGTTTTAAAGTCTTAGGCCTGTATTACAGAAGGAGACTGAAGTCTTGATCTATACTCAATTATTGATGACAAAGACGACTGCTACTTAAGTATAGATCAGAGTCTGAGCCGCGTTCTGTAATACGGTCTGTATTAAACAACCCGTTATACGTAATAGTGACAATAACCGCGAGAATCTTAAACAATATACCTATTAATTTTGAAGTCAGTATTCTTTCAGTAATTTCTAGCATAGCTAAACTAGTTTTACATCTGACGCAAGTTACATCAACATTACACACACATACACACACGTCGAATGTTTTGTGGTAGAAATTAGCGGTCAAGGCCGCCCGGCTCTCTGTATGTCTAGATCAGTTGGCGTACAGTCCACAGCAGGTCACACTACACGAATGACTCGCGATTTTCTCCCTTACACGGATGAAATAAGCACATTGCATGTCCAGCTTGTTAGGGTTTCGTACCCAAAGGGTAAAATGAGACCCTATTACTAAGACTCCGCTGTCCACCCGTCCGTCTGTCACCAGGCTGTATCTCATGAACCGTGATAGTTAGACAGTTGAAATTTTGACAGATGATATATTTCTGTTGCCGCTATAACAACAAATACTAAAAAAACAGAATAAAATAAATATTTAAGGGGGCTCCCATATAACAAACGTGATCTTTTTGCTCGTTTTTATAGATAATGGTACGGAATGCGTATGTATGTATTTAAATCCTTTAATGTTTGTTTGTATGCATTTTATGTAATCTTGACTTGTTTTAAGTGGCATCCTGAATTTCCTATCAAATAAAGATTCTTTCTATTCTATTCTATTCTGAACCCTTCGTATGCGAGTCCAACTCGCACCTGGCCGGTTTTTTTTATTCCAACAGCGCCATCTAGCTAGACGTCATTAGTAACGTCTTTAATAAACTGGACATTTATTCTATAAGTTTACGACCGACATACAACGAGTATCTCACATCTTCTTCTTATCGTGTAGAGTGTGTAGCGAACCTGACTAATCCTGGTGTCAGAGTTTTCAAACTGCACAATTTTTTTATTATTTTTTATTATAGATGGGTAAACATTTGACCTCAATCTTGACCATAAAGGTCAAAGATGAGGTCGACGATGGAGCGAGTTAACCCAGAAAAAGCCTGTAAAGGCACTGGTACTCCCACGCACCCACGGAACACAGCAAGCTGTTTGGCGTCGGACTTCGGTAGGAGGGTGGTCGCGAACCAGATGGTTATTTAAAGAGCCTACCGCACCGCATGAGACCATAGGACGACACCTCAGATTCAGAAAAACGACACCTCGCATTGGTGAAGAAGAGACTCCCTTCCCTTCATCGATAGGTGGTGCTAGGGATTAACCCTTCAAAATGTTAGAAAACAACAGTAAATAACATAATTTAGGCCAAGTACTCTAACGCAACTCATAGAACTGATATTATATTTCAAGTGTTTTATCATCTATCACATAAAGAACATTGAGATTATTTGAGATAAAGGTATCTTTATTTATTATCTTATGTAGTATCAAATGATCATAGTTTACAAGTGAGAGCAATGATAGGCCTATCTAAGATCTATTTGACATTCTTGCTTTTGACTTTGAAAGGTGATTGATAGAGTATTACAAACTATTTGCTAGGCCTAGCTTGATAGCTGTGTAGCTCGAGTAAGATGGTGATAGCGCGCGTAATGCGCCGCGGTTCTATGTCAAAACTAGCTGATGCCCGCAACTTCGTTTGCGTATTAATTTTTCTTTTGAACAGATTACACTTTATTGGCGGTCCATTAATAGACCTTCATTTAGTTTATTAAATATTGATTTAGTTTAAGATTTAGATTTTTAAATACAAAAGTTTTTTCCCGCTAACTCCCGTTCCCGTGGGAATATTGCAATATCCTGTTGCAACTACGCTTTAAGTTTACTAAGGTACCTGCATGCCAAATTTCAAGCGTCTAACTTAAGCGGTTTAGATTTTTCATACAAAAGGATTTTCCCGCTAATTCCCGTTCCCGTGGAAATTACTGGAATTCCTTTCTTAGTGCACCTCTACGGTACCTAAGCTACGTCCCTTCCAAATTTCAAGTGCCTACGTTTAGCCGTTTAGGCTGTGCGTTGATATGTCAGTCAGTCAGTCAGTCAGACAGTTTCTCCTTTTATATATTTAGATATACACATAGAAGTGAAAACCGCATTGTAACCTGTCCAGCGTGAAATCCTGATGCATCCACCTTAACGAGGCATCCATCAGTGTTTTACGCAATTGTTATAAAGTTCAAACACAGAATAAATAATGTTCATATGCGAACAAACATAATTGTTAAAGGGGCACCATTTACAGGTAATACAAGGCCTTTGCAATCATTTTTGAACCCGGACAAAAAGAAAGGTGTAATAAGTTTATTTTGTGTATCTGTGTATCTGCCTGTCTGTGAAGGTATATGTGTGACTGTCTGTGGCATAGTAGGGGACCATCCATAAATTACGTCACACGTTAAGGGGAAGGGAGGGGGTCGACAAAGTGTGACATCGTGTGACAAGGGGGTGGGAGGGGTCATAAGTTTCGTGATGTCACATTTCAAAATGTGTTTTGAGTATCAAAACGTGTTAACTATTAACGACGAACTTAACCTTCTCAGTCCCAAGCACTCTTTTTATTACGTTTTTATTTTTTGAGACAATGAGTTTTGAGTTCCCAAAAAAAAACAACTAATAGTAAGTTAGTGCCTTTATAAATTACAAAAAATGGAAAATATGCAAAATATGTGACGTCACGCTAGGGAGGGGGGAGTCTTACAAATGTGACCAGATGTGACAAGGAGGGGGTCAAAAAATCATGAAATTCGTGTGACGTAATTTATGGATGGCCCCTAGCTCCTAAACAAATGGTACAATTTCGAAGCGGTTTTTTTGTTTGAAAGCTGACGTAATAGAAATAGTTCTTAGCCACATTTGATCGAAAATGGTTCAGCCGTTTAAGAGTTGTAAGCAGTAAAATGTCGGAGGTGTGACAAAAACTTAAATTAAGGAATTATTCAGTTTGCTTTGATATCAAAAGTTGGATTTCCTCCAAATTGCAAACAAATTTTAACCTCCATGTATACAAACTACTTGGTTAACTTCAACTTTTAAATTCGGCATTTCCCTCCGTACGCAGAGTGAATGAATAAGCGGAGTAATGTCGTTTCGTTTTGTTATTCTCCGTGTTGCAATGTTGCGAATTTTGGCTGCGCACGCGTCCGAAATATTGTATCAGTTGGATTTCTTCGAGGGGCTAAGAGAGATAAGTGAAATAACTGAATTTAAATTAGTTTGCGAAAATGAAGTGATTTTATAAATTAAACTCCAAGGTCTAGCTTACATGTAGACGAAAAAAAGCTTGCCTATGTGTTTTCTACAAGATCTTCGGGGAGTGTGCTGATGAGCTGCACGAGCTCACTCCGCTTGCCCCTTTCTTCTATCGGACATCCAGACGCAACGCGGGGTACCAACCACCCTTACCTTGTCGAGATTCCTCGGATCCGCACTGAACGCTTTTTTTCATCTTTTATATTGCGCACCGCTAAGGAATGGAATTATTTGCCAGCGTCTGTATTCCTGGGATGATATAATCCAAATTTTTTTAAATTTCCAAGTGAATAGGTATCTTCTGGGTGAGCTTGCTACAACCTCGACAGCATCTTCGCCCCTGCGTTAGATTGTCGTCAAGAGCGAACCCATCATAAAAAAAAAGATATGTGACGATCTATTTAAATAAAGCTTTAATGTAATCTAGTGTTCATTTTCTGAAAAAATAATTCTACTGACTAGCAGCCATTGCATATGTATCATAAAATCATTAAAGGCAATTCAAATTCCACCAACGAGGTCGGTAAAAAGTACGTGATTTTGGACCAGTCTATACTGTCGTCACTTCTGCTAGGTACCTTTCTTTCGTTGATGTGCCAAAATTCGCGTGCCAAGGGTTAAGTGGGCGATTTAGAAGCCAAGCGTCAATCATTACAGGATAATGCGTTTGTTTATTAGAATTTAACAGCTGTTTGTCAATGACAACGTTATCACTAAATTTAAGACAACAATTAAACAAAAACTTTGTAAAAAGGGTTATTATAGAATTTCTGATTATCTATTAGACAAGCAACGATGGGAATAAATTGCTCAGCTCTAAAATTATTCAGATAGTAAGTCAATTAAAATTAGAAGTAAGAAAATTTATACGATGGACTTAAAAAGAGCGACCCGCGGAGTTTCTTGCCTATTCTTCTCCTGAGGAAGACTGCACCTTTGCGAATAGGCGCAAAGTCAAAAGTGCTAATGTAAACTCTTTTGACGTGTTCAACCAACATTTTGTATGTTCAATGAAATAAACACTTTTGAATTTGAAGTGTACCGTGTCTCGGGCATATGATAAAATAGATATGCATGGGCGCCGAACAGGTTGGGCGTTGAAGTGATCGTCATGACCTAAATCAGCTGGACCTCATCGTCAAAGCCATCTTCTGCTTACCACATATTTAAATAATCAAGAGTGTGGCAAACTTGACTAACCCTGGTGTCAGAGTTTTCAAACGCTAAATGGCTTAAGTGACATTCTTTTTTGAATAATATACGGCGTGGGACATAGTACACACGGCAGCACATCAGACTATACATATTGACCTTGACGTCACCCTTATCTCGCTCGTAATAGCGTAGTGCATATGGGTAACCTGACTTGCTGCTGTCTGTACATGGGATGACTTTAACGAAAATTAGGAAAAATCAACTTAATCGACTCTTTGACCCAAAATGCCCCTAAACCTGTGAATTTCAACAAAACTGTGAGAGCCGTTTACTTAAATATAACGCTACACACTCACAAAAAATATATATAAAATCTTTTTTAATAGTAAGTATAGGAATAAGATTGATCAACGTTCTTGTGATTGGTCAGCTCCAAGCACTATTAATAAATAAAAAATACGAAGACCAATAAAGTTATCAAATCACATAAAACTATTTTTATTATCTTTGTTCTTCACAAAGGCCTAAGGTAGCCAGTAATTTTCCTGTATCCTCAAATTTTACCTCGAAAATGATAAGATTAATAACAATAAACTTCGGCGCTATTTACTTACCATAATCCATACAGCGAATTATATAATGACTGACTTAAAGATTATCACAGACTGATTACAGGCGGCAAAACATTTACCAGATTTAGGAATTCCCACGGTTTTATTGTTATTTTAATTTTTAATGTTACTTTAGCGTACTGATGGTCCAAATGTTTTAACCTAAATGCTCACATTTATATTTACACTACCTTTTGCCCGCGACTTCGTCCGCATGAAATGGTTGCTTTGGGCAGTATTTTTTGATGAAACTTATCATATCCTATTAGAAAAACGCTACAACAAATACTTATTTTTTTATTTCTTATTAAGTGCCTAAAAAAAAGTTTTTATCTACGTCCTCAACGACCCGGACGAGGACCTTCGTCGCGTATACCCCGTCATCTCCGCCCCGATTCGCGGTACCGGTACGTACCCGGCCGCATCTCTCCACAAACGTATTTCCGACTCCCCTCTCCCAGCAACGCCCCAAGCCGAGGTTCGAGCCCCACAGAGGGCGCCCTTAGGCCTGTTACTTTTTTTTTTTGGGCTGAGAGCCATCTCCGCTCACCACTTGCTCGGTGAAGCTGTGAAGGCCATCAGCGGCCAACAGTGTAGTAATTTAGAAAAAACAAATGTTTTATCTTTGATAATGACTAACTTCCATGCATTATCCCCTTCAAGCTTTTTTTTGTGATAAAAGGTAGCCTGTCCCAAGCTCTACAAAGTACAGATTTCCTAACGATGTTTTCCCTCACCGTAAGAGCAAAATGGAATTTTATTGAAAAATGGAGTTCAACACTATTGTTTAACTCCATTTCGCATTAGAAAACATTACTAACAGGTTTTATTTAATTAATGAAATAATTAAACGGGTCTAAATTCGCGTAGTATATGTTTTTACATATTTCCCGACGTGAAACATGATACACATGATGAACATGATATACAGGGCTTTAGGTATCTCTTTTTCTTACTCTCGGGTGGCTAATAAGTCCATGAAACTGAACAACTTCCCCAAGGAACATAGGTCAAAATACGAAAAAAAAATGTAGTTCCCATACGAACTTCATCAGCATACAGCGCATTTTGTATGGGAGGTCAATTTTTTTTTGTATTTGATCTATGTTCCTTGGGGAAGTTGTTCAGTTTCATGGACTGATTAAACACCCGAGGGGTTGAAAGAGAGATACCTAAAGCCCTGTATACGCGAATTTAGGTCCGTTTTAGTATTTCATTGTGCTTACCAATGAAATAAATGGTTCCAATGGTAGTGGTGGTTGGTGGTTACCAATGGTTTCATTGGGAACCTGATGGGTGACCAAATTGGCAATTTATCACGAGCGTTTCCGTGCTTCGGAGGGCACGTTAAGCTGTCGGTCCCGGCTGTTATTGATTGACTTCAGTCGTTAAAACCAAGTCAGAGGCCATCGTGCGGTTTGAAAACTCTTACACCCGGTTTAGCCAAGTTCGCTACACACTTGACTATACCTACACGATAAGAAGAAGATTGAGCTTAAATAAATCGCTTAAGTCTAAAATGTTTTGTTTAATTAATTAGACACGCTTCGTACCAGTCATCTCCTTGTAGGAGAAGGAGGCAACCTTAGCTTGAAGCGGCGCGTTTTAAAAATTGTAAGATAAATTGCCAATATTGATGATAGAGGTCCTAGCGTAAAGGTACTTTTCGGCGAGCGTCAAACGATACCGCGTTTCAGAATACAGGGTGCGCCATCTAGCGGAATATTATAGAAGTTGAACGTCCTACGCGAAAACCAAGACAATTAAGGCGACTACAGCATCCGATAAAGGCAGCACACATAGGAATAGTGCCATCTCCGTCTCTCAACAGGCCTGGGCCGGCAGTGCGAACAGTGTCGATACACGAAGTTTACGGACTATGAAAGCGTGCGTGCGTAAAAACATGTTCGAAAGTTAGAAAAATGAGATTTATGAAAAGGTGACAGCTTAAATCGAAAAATGCGTTAACTACTTACCGAGAGTGTTCGATCACGAACATTTTGATAGCAAATTCAATATTGGGTATTTAGAGGTGACTTTGTGAGCTTTTTCTATCGAACCAAAAGTGCTGAATCATGTTTTCAGCAAACTACTTATCTAGTTTATGTCCTGAATATCACCGTAGTATTTTTTTTCTTCGATTTAATGCAGTGCGTCATGCTTATCTACGCATCATAAAATCGTAATTTAGGGCTGTAGTCGCCTTAAGACAAGTTCACAAGTTAGACCAATCTAGTAGTAGACAAAAAAACGCTTTAGACTGGTTGCGAAATAGACGAAATAATATTTTAGACCAGTTACAGGTTAGACGAGTTGCTAAAACACCGAGTTGCGAGTTGCGTTTTAGACGAGTTGCTACATAGACCACATATGTTCGCGGCCATGTGATACTAACTCGTGTATTTATAATATGGTTAGTTTGGTCGAGTGGTAGTGACGCTGCCTCTTGATCGGCGGGTCCTGGGTTCGATTCCCAGTCGGGGCAAATATTTGTGTAAAAAGCAGATGTTTGTTCTCGGGTCAAGGGTGTTTGTGTTTGTCTTTGTGTGTTCCAAGGGACCCACGACACAAGGGAAAACCTTAATGTGGGCCTTTGAGTGTGAAGCGTTTATTATTTTTTATTTGATTTAGTTGACTTATTTCTATGTTATTGATATATGGAGAAAATACCTAGAATGTATCAAGAATTATACAAGTGTACATATTTTAACCTTCGAAAATAACTCTAAATAAAGTTAAACCGACCGATGTCAGTGCGATTTCAATAACAGGAGACTGGTTACATAAAAATAATCTACATTTAAATGTTGACAAAATTACTCAATTTTCTGACTACAAGACAATACGAACAGATCTTAATCCTTACTTATATTATAAATGTGAAAGTAACTCTGTCTGTCTGTCCGTCTTTCACGTCTAAACTACTGAACCGATTTTGATGATATTTGGTACAGATCAAATCAAATCAAAATCAAAAATACATTATTTTCATAGAGCATGCTTCTTGAAAACGTCATAAAAATACATTAGCAAAATCAATATAAATCATTGAGCAAAATAGTGAATTACATTAGCATTTTTGACTTTGCGCCCATTCGCAAAGGTGCAGTCTTCCTCATGAGATAGATTAGAGCCTGGGAAAGGACATAGGCTAAAATCTCACAGTTGGGCACGGAGCCGCGGGCGGAAAGCTAGTGTTATATTATAACGGACATCATATCCTTGAAACCCACAACACAAGGTATATGGGAATCCAGTTCGATAAATAGAATAGAATAGAATAGAATAGACTATCATTTATTCGGTGATCACACATTAAATCAGGCAAGACAAGATAAAGTGAAACTTAAACTAAAAAACTTATATAAAAGAAACTAAACTTAAAAACTAAAAAACATAAATGTTCACTTTTGCGGACCAGTGTGTGCAATGTGTGGACACCGAAATGGCACTGCCTCAGCATGATGTTACAGACTAGGGTCAGGTTACTGATGCCAGCCTGCAACGCTGTTATTCTGACAGCGCCAAAGCGGCGAGCGATATATACATATATAAATTGGAAAAGTCACATCGAGCAAGTATGCTCAAGCGCTCATTGCCCAGTGGCACTCACTGGTCATAACCAATCAGTAGGTTAATCAACGTGCACAGAGGCAGGGAACCTGATGGGTGAAAAAAGCGGCAATTTATCTCGAGCGTTTCCTTTCTTCGAAGAGCATATTAAGCTGTCGGTCCCGGCTGTTGTCGATTTACCACAGTCGTTAATACCAAGTCAGAGGCTATTGTGCGGTTTGAAAACACTGACACCAGGGTTAGCCAAGTACGCCACACACTTGACTACACCTACACGATAAGGAGAATAAGAACTACCTATGCTCCAAACTGGAAAAAATTGTATTTGCACTGCGGCGCTTGAGACGAATGGCTAGTGAAAAGAACTGCGCTTAGACCGTGCCATGGTTATGTGGTTTCTGTTCTCAGATATAGATTAATAATCTGTGGCAATAATAAAAATGTTCTACACGCCTTGTCCGGCTATGGCGACTCCAGCATATTCAGTTCGGGTTGATGTTGTCGCGATGGTATCGCTCTATGTGGCTTGCAAATCCAAATTTGGTTTTAAAAGTCCTACTAAATGGGATGCAGAAGAGGGACCCCGATTCTGTAACTTCCGTTGTGTGTCAATGGAACGGTCGCCATCTTATCTATTCAGGTTATTAATTTTCATATACTTGCTGACAACCACCCCGACCAGCAGCGCTACCCCCAACCGAACATAAAATTGCAAACTACCTAGCAATGAACTGAAAATTCAGTTGGGGTATGCACCACCAGTCAAAGCAGCTGTAATTAGATGTATGAAATTTGGATAGTTCTCAATTTCACCACGTGAACGGAAAAAATGGCAACCATTCCATCGACATACAACTGAAGTTACAGAATCAGGTCCCTGGTCAAAAGTATTATATGTGTAGTTAAGCTTAGGGCAAGTCTATCTTTCTGCGCGTTTAGCGTCAAGGTCTTCGAGACGCTTTGATTCAAAGCTTCTGATACCATGACTTACTGTGGAGCGCCATTCGGGTTTGAAATGGGAGCCAAGCTGCTCCCATCGGTCACTGGGTATGCCATATGCTGACAGATAACGCTTAAGCGCGTCTTTGTAGCTGGGCAAATGGGGCATAACAGTTTTTTTTCATATTATTATTAATAATGGGTTTACTCTTGACCACAATCTAGCACAAGGGCGAAGATGCGGTCGAGGATGAAGCGAGCTCACCCAGAAAATGCCTATTCACTCCAACTTTAAAGAGGTCCGGGTTATATGAGCTCGGAAATACAGACGCAGGCTGGGAGTTCCATTCCTTGGCAGTGCGTAATATAAAAGATGATGAAAAGCGCTCAGTGCGGATCCGAGGGATGTCTAGTTGGCTAGTTGATGTCTTTACAACACAAAACAACCGGCCAAGTGCGAGTCGGACTAGCGCACCCAGGGATCTGTACCATTCCAAAACACTATACCTTATTACACACATAGCAAAACAATAATAGTTACAGCAAATTAATTTGATTTTAATGCATACAAATAGGCGGCCTTATTGCTTACTGCGGCATTATCTATAAAAACGAGCTTGTTTGTTGTATGGGAGTCCCCTTAAATATTTATTTTATTCTGTTTTTTAGTATTTGTTGTTATAGCGGTAACAGAAATAAATCATCTGTGAAAATTTCCGCTGCATAACTATCACGGTTCATGAGATACAGCCTGGTGACAGACAGCGAAGTCTTAGTAATAGGGTTCCGTAACCAAACGGTTACGATTACTAAAAAATTTGGTTTATTACACTGGACCGCGTAAATTTTACGTTTTTCAGTCACCGAAAAGCGTAAAGGCTTTCCGCGCGCACCAAACGATACCGCGTTTCAGAATACAGGGTGCGCCATCTAGCGGAATATTATAGAAGTTTAGGCGAAACCCAAGTATATTGATATGTTTGTTGACTTATTTCTATGTCTATGGTATTGATTTAATATATGGAGAAAATATATCAAAAAACAATCAAGTGTACATAGCTATTTCAACCCGTAACAATAACTCTAAAAGAAGTTAAGGAAATGGTTGAGCGAAACTAACTTTTATAATCTAATTGTGCAGAGTTCCTAACGATGTTTTCCCTCACTGTAAGAGCAACAATTTTCCACGTTAAAAACGTATGAGTCACCGACTTCAATCCCAACAATAGTTCGCACAAAGTAGAGAACTGGTGTCGATAAAAGGAGTTAATTTATAAAGTTCCAATCGTTTCAGGATTGTGTAGGAGTAAGTCCTCTAAAGAAGTCTTCTAACTACAATCTATCTGCCTACTAAATGCTAGCTATGAGCAAAAATTTTGAAAAAAGGACCTATAATCGAGAGGACTTCATTAAGTGACATTCAGGGGAGCTAGCCTTACATAATCCTGCAACTTTTGAAACTAGGTACTTGATTTATTTCCTCAGTTTTCCTATTTTTCGCAGACTACACTGCCTATTAGCAGACACTTGATACAAAAGTAAATGTTTTCGTTTATTTAGATGTGTTCTGGTTTGTACATATTTTTGTTTATTTTGATTTCTTTAAAAGCGCTGAATCATCTATACAGGGCTTTAGGTGTCTCTCTTTCAACCTCTCGGGTGGTTAATCAGTCCATGAAACTGTACAAGTTCCCCAAGGAACATAGGTCAAAATACGAGAAAAAAAAATTGAGTTCCCATACTAACTTCATCAACATATAGCGCATTTTGTATGGGAGATCAACATTTTTTTTTCGTAATTTGACCTATGTTCCTTAGGGAAGTTGTTCAGTTTCATGGACTGATTAACCACCCGAGAGGTTGAAAGACAGATACCTAAAGCCCTGAAAATTTTGGCAAAAAAAATCATTTTTTTCCTCCTTATTAACGTTCTATCATCAGTACCACGAGTATCTGAAGACCTCATTTTCACTTTTCATTACAACGAGACAAGTCAATGTTTGGCTCCTCATCATCAGTTTGCAAATCATCACGACGGTGACTGTTCAGCTATGATTACAGCGAAATAATGACAGGAAGCTGTTTGCTTCCGCGTGGACCGTCACTTATGGCTGCTCATTAAATGGTCAACTTTTATACTTCAATTTCTGATTATCTATTAGACAAGCAACCATGGGAATAAATTGCTCAGCTCCAGAGTTATTCAGATATCAAGTCAATTAAAATGAGAATTAAGATTTATATGATTGACTTAAAAAGAGCGACCCTCGGAGTTTCTTGCCTATTCGTCTTTTGTGGAAGACTGCACCTTGCGAATAGGCGCAAAGTCAAACAGCTTGCTGTGTTTCGTCGGTGCGTAGGAGTACCAGTGCCTTACTCGGCATTTTCTGGGTTAAGTCTGGCGACGCCCTTGCTGGTAGATACAACATGGTAGCATAGAAACTCAAGAAAGCCATAGATAATATCCAAATAATGCTGTGATGTCATAGTTACATAGTTACGTTTGCAAAGACACAAATAAATCTAGCCGTAACGACACTGTTTTAACTATATTTGTCAAGCGTTTGTTCTACTCGTGACGGCAAATTATGTCGTCCACATATAAGTCATTATATGTAGATGACGTAATTTGCATTTTGAAAATGCGTTTAAATGTTAAGCGTCGTGATTAAGAATTAGCTTTGCCAGGTCAGGAGTACTGGAATGAATGAATGAACGAATATTATCAATGCAAAAGTTTGTGAGGATAGATAGATGGATTTTTGTTTGTACTAGATGGATTTTGATAACTCTTTGCGGTCAAATAGCTAATTTCTAAATCTACTATATAAAAATAAGTCGGGTTTTCCTTCCTGACGCTATAACTCCAGAACGCACGAACCGATTTCCGATGTCCTATAAAATAAAGATTATTCTATTCTAAGCATGGGAATTAAATAAAATAAAAAGTGTTAAACTAGATACTTAAGTATAAATAATAGCTCTTGATAACATCATTCAGTATTTGCTCAGATACAATTCAAACAATTCTCACAGATGAGGTTATGTCAATTAACCCTACAAGCGATCGCGGGGCAAGTCATAAGCATAAGCGGAAGCGTTAAATTGTTTATAGTTGATGAAGATTTGAAAATAATTACAGCGTAAAACACAAAAACCAGCAATGTACGACGGCCGCACATCAGGTGCCGCGTGTACTCTGCGCCGTTACGATAAGAGCGGTTTTGCAAAGAAACTGGAGTAACCTGATCAGATATGTACAGACCAGCGCGCCTGTACATATCTGATAGTGGCGAGGATGGGCGAGGCGCAGGTTGCGGTTTCGCGGTATATTTCTAAACTAGCTTCCCGCGCGGGACTTCGTTCCCGTGGGAATTCGGGAAAATCATGTACCCTATGTCCATCCCGGATAATGTAGGATTGTAATGGTGAAAGAATTTTTCAAATCGGTCCAGTAGTTTCGGAGCCTATTCGATGCAAACAAAAAAACAAGCTTGTGGCCGACGACAGTTGTTAGAGGTAGATTTCGCCAATTTAAATTTTGCTTTCATCCTGTATAGACCCACTGGGATTCATTTTTTTACTATTAACGCTACACACTCAGCCCACACTAAGGTTTTCCCTAGTGTTGTGGGTCCCTCGGAACACACATAAAGGCAAACACAAACCGAGAACAAACATCTGCTTTTTACACAAATGTTTGCCCCGACTCGGAATCGAGCCCAAGACCCGTTGGTTAAGACGCAGCGCTGCTAATCACCTATATCCATTTAGTCATTGCCAACTGGTTTATTTCGGATTTATGTATAGATTTTTCATTAATTAGGAAAACCCGCACGTCTAAGAAAATTCGTTTTCGAATTTCCGTCCACCAACCCGCATTGTGCCAGCGTGGTGGACTATGGCCTAAATCCCTTTCTTGTTTCGAAGGGTCCCACGGTGGGGACGTATAGGGGCAGGAAAAAAGTCATTGAAATGTGAAAGCAAGACAAACAAATAAACAAATTAACTTCGCATTTATAATCTTAGTGCTAAGTATGATTCTTGAGTGTTGTGTTGTATATGACACAATACGATACGAGTAAGTACTTACTATACTAAGTACTTATCAAAGATTATGTTTTCAATTTTGCACTCCGATTGACTTTTACAATGTAATACAAAGTGATTGCCATGCTTTTAGTTTTGAAACACCTTGTAAAGTAACTAAATTGGTTTTCATTCGTTCAGACATACTTAGGCAGTAATTATTTTATTAATTAGCTTTCCACCAGGGACTTCGTTCCCGTGGGAATTCGGGAAAATTATGTAGCCTATGTTACTCAGGGATGATATAGAAATCTAACTGTGAAAAAATTTTTCGAATTGGCTCAGTAGTTTCGGAGCCTATTCAATGCAAACAAACAAACAAAAATTTTTCCTCTTTAAATTTTATTAGTGTAGATGTAACCTAACCGAAGCTAAAAAAGTCTAACTTAACCTAACTTTAAATCTTAATTTCATGCAGGCGGCCGTGAATTTATAATTTTACCGGGCGAATCGCGGAGGATTATAATTTAACAAGACTAATTGTTACATTACAGTTTTCACCATTTTCCGGTGATATGTATTAATAATATAATTTGTCTGTTCATCTTCAATGAAATATAAAAAAAAAACATTAAACGAAATGACCAGCAACTTTCTAGCTAATAATTTATTTTCAGTTGTCATTTGGACCACACACCTCGGCCTTCCATTGGCGCGTCAAATGATACTCTTCCTTATTTCAAGGACATTACGAATCATTATGGATCGCCATGAGTGTCAATTCAAACCACCGCCGATACTTCCGCGTCGCTGGCCACCACTGGAAAATTGGCGGGAAAAATTTGCGAGCAAAAACTTTTAAATATGGATTGTTTTCTGTTTTGATTTTGGAAGGGATTGAGGAGGCATTCTTGAATTTAGTAGGAGGCGATTTGTTGTCATTTTATTTTATTTGGAACTAGCTTACCGCTCGGGACTTCGGAACGTGGGAATTATAGGGAAAATTATGTAGCCTATGTTACTCAGGGATAATTGTAGCATTCTAATGGTGAAATAATTTTAGAAATCGGTCAAGTAGCTTCGGAGCTAATTCAATGAGAACAAACAAACAATCAAATCTTTCTTCTTTATAATATTCATTGAAGTTTATCCTGTTTTTGGGTTTGGTTGGAATAATATCTCAATGGGTTAGCCTGTCTTTAGATTCTTTCAAATAAGAACTGAACAGCGTCTAGCTTGAATTAGATCTGAAAAGCTGACTAAATCGAGATGATTCTTAGTTATATTAAATTGGTTTAGCCGTTTTAAAGTTATAGGTAAGCATTTGAATGTCGGAGGTGATACATCATTTTAAAGTTATACTGATTCAAGAATTATACTATCAGGGGAACAAGCTAAATATGACGTCATATGATGGTCGCACAGAACCATCATAGTTTACGCACGAAATCGTGCGAAAATTCGGCTTTAAAAGCGTGATTTCGTAATATTTTTCTATACTCATTTTGATGTGATAATGATAATTTTTAGGGTTCCGTACCTCAAAAGGAAAAAACGGAACCCTTATAGGATCACTTTGTTGTCCGTCTGTCCGTCCGTCCGTCCGTCTGTCAAGACCCTTTTTCTCAGGAACGCGTGGAGGTATGAAGCTGAAATTTATATCAATTACTCAGGTCTACTGTCCCTTGAAGCTGTGAAAAAATCAAACTTCTAAGCCAACGCAATCAAAAGATACAGCCGTTTATGCCGCAAATTTCCGCAAATTTTCGACACTCGCAAAGGAATCAAAACCTACAGGGTACTTCCCGTGAACACAGAATCTTGAAATTTGGTACGAAGCAACGTCTTATAGCACAGATAAAGGAAAAATTGCGAAAACCATAAATTTTTAATTACATCATATCATAAAAATATTTTTAATATTTTTAAACTTACTACCCCTTTCCTCGTGAACGCGTTGAGGTATTAAATTGAAATTCATATCAAATACTCAGGTCTACAATACCTTTAAGCTAGGTTTGTACGGAACCCTCGGTGCGCGAGTCCGACTCGCACTTGGCCGTTTTTTTTCCAAAGAACACTATATTTACTTGCAAGTCATCGCCAAAAGGACTTGTTTCCAGGCTAGAAAATATTAAAAAACCGGCCAAGCACGAGTCAGACTCGCGTACGAAGAGCTCCGTACCATTATCTATAAAAACGGCAAAAAAATCACGTTTGTTGTATGGAAGCCCCCTTAAATATTTACTTTATTCGGTTTTTAGTATTTGTTGTTATAGCGGTAACAGAAATACATCATCTGTGAAATTTTCAACTGTCTTACTATCACGGTTTACGAGATACAGCCTGGTGACGGACGGACGGACAGCGGAGTCTTAGTAATAGGGTCAGATTTTTACCCTAGGGGTACAGAACCCTACAAAACATTGCAAGTCATCTGTGTTTGAGAATCAATCAATTTGTGACGTGTGACCTTGTTTTTTTAAAATATGTTAACATCATTGCCTAAGTAAACCTAGACACTATCAGACAAAAAAATCACACACACAGCATATAAGTTATTATCTATATGGTGACTTTAATTATTATTTTTTTACCAGCCCATATACGTCCCCACGGAGGGGCACGGGGCCTCCCTTAGAAACGCGAAGGGGATGTAGGCCCGGGTTGGTGGACCGTTCGTCTTTTGAAAACGAATTTTCGTAGACATGCAGGTTTCATCACGGTGTTTTCCTTCATCGCTAAGCAAGTGATAATTAATAACAAATCCGTACATAAATCCGAAAAGATGAATTTACGAACCACTATTCAAAGTAGCCGCTTCAAAATGAAATTAAGCCTATTTTTACCAACTTCAAGAAAGGAAAATTGAAAATTCATTTATTTCTAGAAGTAATTTTTACATTTTCACTTGAGGCCAGCCCAGTAAGCATTAATTTGCTTGTGTTGGGTGTGCCTCGCACAATCCCAGTTTAAATAACAAAATTTCTTAAACAAAACAAAAATATATCTAAATTTACTTAAATCAAAGTGTGTGCAGATGTGTATGTGTGTACGTGCATGTGTGTGGGTGTGTGTGCGGTTCTATGGAGGTGGTTCTATGTTCGACTGTATGTATTTTTTTTGTATGTTCTCCGATGTCTCCACCAATTCTGGACTGATTTTCAAAATTCTTTTTTTGTTCGAAAGAGTATACTCCAGAGGTCCTATATGAATTTTATCGAAAATTATTGCCGTTTTAAAAAATCAACAAAAACAAAAAAATAGGTACTACCTACAAACCAGAACATCATCTAAATAAATGAGTGACATTTTCGTTTGTGGTTATCTGCTAATAGGCATTGTAGTCAAAAAATACTAGCTGTCTACTTTGTGCGAACTGCTGTTGGGATTGAAGTCGGTGACTTATACGTTTTTAACGTGGAAAATTATTTTTAATAATATATATATATATAAAAGAAAGTCGTGTTTGTTACAACACTTATAACTCAAGATCGGCTGGACTGATTTTGATCAAATTTGGCATGGAGGTAGCTGATACCCGGGATTAACACATAGGTTACATAATTTTCCGAAATTCCCACGGGAACGAAGTCCCGGGCGTAAAGCTAGTAAATTATAAAAAGAGGAAACCCATTCGTTATAAAAAATGTAAAATTTAGTTCCCAATTTCACAGACGAAATGGCCACCATTGTCATTCAATCCGCCATTGAGACGCCTCTGATAAGTGGAATAACCGCCCAGAAATAGTAAGAAAGGACAGAAAAAAACAATGTAATTATTTCCAAGGAACACCAAGTCTTAGATAATAGTACACATCGAGTAATCACAGCAATCTATTACAGAGCTACATAATACAGGATGTAAGGGACAACTTTGCAAAAACTGCAACCATGGCTTCAGACCATATCATTCTGCATGATTTTCCAGTAGGATTTTCCTTAGGAAAATTTTCGATTTTTACACGTTTTATTTTTATTTTCTGCCTTCAAATTAAATTACTTATTCGAATACACTCCATTTTGCGATACAAAACAACAATAATAGCGACAAATACAAAAAACAGCAATGTATAGAGGCCAGCGCATTAGGTTACTCCATTTTTGACGGCCGGTTTGGTCGAGTGGTAGTGACGCTGCCTCTTGATCGGCGGGTCCTGGGTTCGATCCCCAGTCGGAGCAAACATTTGTGTAAAAAGCAGATGTTTGTTCTCGGGTCATGGGTGTTTGTGTTTGTCTTTATGTATGTTCCAAGGGACCCCATGTGTATGTTCCACGACACAAGGGAAAACCTTAGTGTGGGCCTTTGAGTGTGTAGCGTTTATTTATTTTTATTTATTACAGCACACAGTGCACGCGTGTGGTAACCTGAGTTGCGGCCGTCCGTACCTCGCATTATAATAGTAGCGCGGAGCGGAGCGCTTTCAAAGTAAATTGTAAAACGCCAAAAATATTAATACTGTACTTGTAACCGATCAAATAAATATTTTTATACGTTTAGATATTTTATCTTTGTCAAATTTTTAATTTTAAAAATCGTGTATCAAACCTTACTGGGTAATCAAAAAATTTTAAGATAAGTATGTCATGTTCTAGGAGATCTTATGTAATGCTTTAAACATGCGCTAAAAATAATTTTTGTTTTGTTATAAAAAAGTGTTTCTAACTATTTATCTTAAATCAAATATTTAGACTGTCTGTGAAACCTGAGTGTAAAGTCTCTTAAAGTGTTTATATATTTAGACTAGCTTTCGCCCGGGACTTCGTTCCCGTGGGAATTTCCCCGTCAATTTTCCAATGTTTTTAATAGTTATTCTGCTATTCGGGACGGAGAGAAATACAACAAATCAAAAACCATGGAAATCGGTCCAGCCGTTCTCGAGTTATAAGTGTTGTAACAAACACGACTTTCTTTTATATATATATATATATATAGATAGATGTGGAAAACGATGCTGGTTATACTATTAATCATAGTTTTTTGTTATTTAGATGATGTAAGTATTACATATAGTATTGATGTTTGTTCTCCTAGAAAAATAAAATGATAGTTATGGGTAGATTCCACCGTTTAAGTTTTTGCTAAGCTGTCCCTTACACCCTCTACACTGGCGTAGTATTACAGACTAAACACGTGCGCCTAACATAAAATTCAATGAAAAAAAAACAACACAATGAACATAAAAATAGAATTCACGATTATAGCGTGAGAAGAACCTTAGCCCACTGAACGGAAATGCATGAAATGATGATGGCAATTTGATTATCATACCTGTCAACGAGAGAGACACGTCAAACGATGGTGCGAGAGGGACGGAGGTAGGAGACAGTGATGAGTTGGAAAGAGATGAAGAAAGTATCATGTTTGACACCGAACAAGTAAATGAGGGTGTACTTAGATGATGCAAATGTGTGTTTCTCAGTAGGAATACTCGAAACAGGTTGTCTACAATCCGTGGTATGCAATGGTTTTTATTTACCGACATAAAGAAAAGGAGGGGGTGCTATTTGAAGATAGATTAGCAGGATATATGAAGTTTAACGCTTACTCTGAAAATAACACATTTCTGGTACACATTTCTGATAAGTTACTTCATTATATTTTTTTTTTAACCCAGGTACGCGCGAAAAAAAAAACTCTAGGCACAGCTGAAAATCAGTTTGTTGTCTGTCATAGACAGCAAGTATGCTGAGTTCTGTGTCCTATTTGCTTCTACAATCTACGTCACACATTTCGCTAACCTTTTTTTTAATTGTATAAGAACATTGTACAATGTTACAAATTGTTAAGAAGCAATAAAGTTTATCTATCTATCTATCTAACTTTATGACTTTTTTATGAAATAGGTAGACACAATTTAATTTTAAGATAATAATTTGAAGCGAAAAAGGAAGAGCCTATAAGCCTTGATTTTCAGACTAAAATTCATCAACCTGGAGGATAATTAGGCTAATTAGGTACCATTGGCATGTAGCCAGAGATACTGATATTCTGTGGTTCGAAAAAATCAAAAGAAGCGATTATTTATACTCATTTTCAAAGAGTTTTCTTAAGTTTCATGAAGCAAAAAAATAAAAACCTATTTCCAATAGTGTCCCAGAGGCTACGTATAAAGATTATAAGTACCATAAAGCTCCTATCCCAAACTTGGAGTGAAAAAAGAATTAAGATATTCCAGCTGACAACATTTCCCAGCCATACTGTAGGAGGCAGTAAGACGGAAAGCTAACTTGCTAATACCACTCTCACTACCAATTTTAAATTTAACTGTACCACATTGTTTCTAGAATCACATGTTTTGCCTACCCGGTTAGGAGTCATAGGCGTGAGTATTAATAAAGCAGAACCAGCAACAAGGAAGCATTCGGACGTGTGATAAAAACAGACAATTACAAAAAGATAAAATACAAGTAGACAGACAGACACAGCATGAATGAACAAACGTAATGCGTAACTATTATATGCAAAATACAAATACTATCAACTGCAGAATCGACTTAATTATATGAGGTAATAAGTAGAAAATCGGTAACATCCGTTCGAGATAAGTGCAAGGTGACTTGGTTCATTTAATTAAAGTTTTTTTTCTATATGAGACTGGTGGATGAGTAGTCCAGTAGAATCTTAAGCACGCAAGGAGCATTAGTCAATGATACTCTGCAATAGAACGCTAATATCCCTTGCATTTTTTGTTTTATAAGCCTGTAGCTACACTTAGTAAAGTGTTTAGTTGACTATCTCTAGCATGGGCGTCCCCCCTGGCTACGGTTTAGGTGGTTTAAACCTCCCCCCCCCTGAAATTTTTAAAATCATGATCATCTCCCTGCCCTTATCCATCTACAAAACACCGTAAAGTAGTATCGGCATTATATGGTGGGTTACCTCCAAATTTTGCGACTAGGGTACCTACCAAGATCGTTTAAAAGCATTTCTGTTTAGGATCCAACTTTGAACTGCTTCGCAATTGGAATGTTTTTCAAAATGGTACCATGATGGCGCTGCTTTTGAACTGCTCCGGTTGTCTATGGTCCATTTTAAATGTCTACATAAATTGTCGCTGGTCTGCCTTTGAATCGCAACAGCGCCAAAATTGAATCGCTTATAAGCCATCATGGTACGATTAAGCGTTGCAGACTTGTTTAGGTCCTAAATTGGATCGCGCTAAGCGAGCATGGTAAACCTCCTGAAATTCAAAACTATTTTAACCGTTCTAAAAACATTACCCTCCTTCTTTGGCAGTCGGGTAAAAATAAGCGACACACAAACGAATGAAAGAAGTAATTATAATTAATTAATCAAGGATAACAATTCGAAACTCTTTCTCGGTATCGGCTTGCAAAAATAAATTGCGAAATAACACATGAAAGAACCAGTTTAACAGAGTACAATGAACACCTCGTGTGTAGATTTGCGATAAAGATTGTTTTGCAATGAAATATATCTTACGTCGTTTGTAGTGGATTCATTCATACCAAGTTGAGGATGTAATTAATAAACCATTTCATAATTCCACTCCAGAAAATCGCGGTCTGATACTGAAAAAATTAACGGCCTTGGTTGAGTGGTAGTGATGGAATTCCCTGTTGGGGCAGACAATTATAAAAGCAGATGTATGTTCTCGAGTCATGGGTGGGTGTTTTGAATGTGTATCGTTAAAAGGTGTGGGAATCTAAAAAACAAGGAGATTCTATCTCAGGCTATAACTGCCCTACTATTGTTC
Source organism: Aproaerema taeniolella (assembly GCA_949987775.1). Taxonomy (NCBI): domain Eukaryota; kingdom Metazoa; phylum Arthropoda; class Insecta; order Lepidoptera; family Gelechiidae; genus Aproaerema; species Aproaerema taeniolella. The sequence continues at coordinate 1,460,556 of OX465269.1, forward strand.
TTCCGAAACGGTAATCCATAACCCGATAATAATAAGCTTAAGAAAAAAAACTTAGAAACTAAATACTTACTCTTTCTTATTGTTGACTACAATGACTAGCTTCACTTTCCGAGGGCCCTTTGTCATCTTGCAATGGTCCTTCAGTGTGTTAGGGCCCTGGGGTATCACTCTTAGTAACGGAATGTTTGTGTCTTCACCAGCCTTAAGGCTGCCACTTTTGTCACCTCACTGACGTCATCAGTATCACACACTCACACATTTTCAGTCACTTTAAAAATATATCACAAGAGTACATTAATACTGAATAAAAGTCTCACTTGGAAATCACTGAAGTTATTGCTAATACTGTTTATTCTGTTAATGAAAATAATAAAGTTGATTGCAACGTAATAAAAGATCAAGATATTATGATTGATGTTGAAATTACTGATATTGATAACTTATTTACTACCGATAACTTTCAGACTCATTACTAACGACGATATTACGAAGGAAACTGCCACGGGAAAAGACGAATATTTTATTTTAGAAGGCTTCTACGAAATATTTGATAAGAGGTTGCGTAACAATGTTACATAAGATTAAAATAGCGAAAGATGTTAACTTGACGACAATATTTATCAAAGTGGCACACGATCGCGAATCACTAAGGAATCACGTCAAGAAACGTGATGAATGATGATACATGGCGTCTGATAGGCAAGATTATGATAACACTGTCACTGCTGATAGTGTTACATAGTGGAACAGTCCACATATATCAAATATTTATGCAACGTCAAGCGCCTTGGAATTTTGGGGTAATTTTTCGTCACAATTAAATGACAGGCTGTTTGTTTGGTGAAATCATATTGCGATAAAACAAATCTTGGTGTTTGGTGTGTTGACGGTGTCATAATAATAAAGTAATCTGTTTATTTTACAAGTTTCAAGATGGTTTTCCAGCAAGGAGATTTGAGATTTTATAGCTTCACTTTTTAAAGTTTTAAAATCGTTAAACATAACCACACTCCATGTTTTAATAATTCCAACTAGTCTATTCCTCTCCTTCTTCAGTAGTTGGATTACTTTTTCTGTTCTTGCATAGATCTGTTGCCATTCTCTACTATTAGAACTCTTGAAGGGCTGAGATGATCAACTTTGAATATCTTTCATGGTCTTTTTCAGGAAGAAAGTATTTAATTTATTTTATATCCCCATTGAGGCGCATGGGCCTCCCTTCGAAGTGCGAAGGGGATGGTCCACCACGGTGGCATTGGGCAATCGGGTTGGTAGTTTAAATATTTAAGAGAAGAATATTTCTCACTAAATGAAAGGAATTTTCGATTTTATAACACCTACATGACAGGAACTAAAAATTTCCGCTTGGAAAACATACCTGCAAAAAATATGGGAAGCTAAACAACAAAAATTGGGTCTTCTTGTTCCTTTCGCATATTATACTGTACTAGTTTCGTCAACATTATATGAACCAAGAATTATGTCGTTTCTAATCGTATTAAATTATAATCCTTAATTGTCGTATTCCATCAATGACACACATTCCTTCAATCACATCAAATTGCGTATCAAAAACGTGTCAAACTATTATTACGCTATTTATGTCGTTATCCGTACATTTATAATAATTTAGATAACAAACATCAATCATCTTATCTAAATCTTTAATTATGCGGTTTTTTTTTAATTTTTTGAGGCAGAGCTAACAGAAAGTCTAGGTATGGGTACACACAGCAACACATCAGGCTATACATGTTGGTATTGACGTCACCCTTATCTCGCTTATAAAAACGCCGACTTTTGTAGTGCAAATGGGTAACCTGGCGTGCTGCTGTCTGTACACACAATCACACTCTACATAGATGACTTTCTATAGGGCTTTCTTATAATTGGTTAGAAAAGGGTTTCACTAAACATCTAAAAGTTGATGAGGGACATTTGAGAGCAGATCCAGCTTGACACATGAAAATTTACATCGTTCAGACGTCAAAAAACGAATGACCATAACATTTGCTTCCATAATTGAAGCTAATAAAATGCGAAGTTTGATTCACAAGCTATTTAGAAGGTTACTGGTTAAAGAAAAACATATACGAAAGTTTGACTGAAGACTGCAGTTTCAACAACCCAAACAGTACATTACTTGAAGTGATCGTAATAAATAACGATCCAAGAAGAGACCAATCAAACGTTGCAACTAAGTACCTCATCGCTGACAATATGGAAGACTAAATATCCAAACACGACAAAGAAAAGGAAAATATAGATAAAATGAATAAAATTGTGACGCACGAAGCAGACGGACGTCACACTCAAAATGGCGCCTCTAGGCTTAACAACATGCCTGTAAAACTTCACGAAATCCCGAAACAAATTATAGTATAAGCAATAACTGAACTAGCAAACAAATATATGGATTAATAGATCGAGACCAATGTGTTAGTGTGCTTATGTCAAAGTCAAAACTATTACATTGGAATCAAGGTCATTTTCATACAATACTACGCTTTTAGATGACAGCAATTGTGAAATTTTGAACGAATTTTGTCATCCACGTAATAGGGTTAAGTGGGGGGTAATGTATGTTTGTATTGTTAACATGTGGGTCAGTTTTAAATTTGAAATTACACCAGCAAAGCAACCTAATAACTGAAATCGGCAAATGAATGGATCCTGGACTTCTATCAAATCGTTTCAGGCTCTATGATAGCCTCACTGAGCGGAACAATGCTGGTCAGGGTGGCTGTCAGCAAATAGGTGAAAATTAAATAGTTCTCAATTTCGCCACCTGGACGGATAAAATAGCAACCATTATCATTCAACCGCCATTGAGATGCCATTGATTAGTGGAATAGACGCCGAGCTCTCTTGAAAAAAAAAAAGCCGTGGAGCTCTTATTTCTTTATTTGTGACTTTATTACCTGGTAACATGATTGTAATTAGGTTGAACTAAAAACTGTCTCAAACTTATTCACTCGGAAAGAATTTAGCTATGATTTTGTACGTGATCCGTTAACTAGTTGGAATATTGTTGATCAAAGTTGACCACTGTCAAAAGGCGAAAAATGAGAAACTAAGGCCAGTATTACAGAAGGAGACTCAAGTCTTGATCTATACTTAAGTATTGATTGTCTCTTTCTCTCACTATCAAAATGACAAAGACGACTGCTACTTCAATATAGATCAGAGTCTGAGTCGCATTCTGTAATAGGACCTCAGCTTCTCCTGAAAAGATGTGTCACTAAAAGGGGCTCGACCATAGTCCATTAACATAATGTCGCACTGCGGCTCCCAATTAAAACGTAATAAATTTTATCTTTACCCAAACAAAACTATTATACGTATATCTTTCGATAGCGAAGTTTCCTTATCTCCTCAGATCAACTAATCAAATCACTCACGTTTCTAGTGAACGTCTATCGATAATTATCTAGATAATTACAACACTATCGAACGCATGTGTTGTTGGAAAGTACCGGGTATTGGCTACCGTTTTCATCTATATGTCGATATCGCAGTGATATTGTCAAACTCTACATTATAATTTCACTAATGAACGGAACTTTCTCATTTGCCTCCATTTCTCACACTTACTTCGACAAACTTTTTCACAGTGTTGTTGTATTATATCAATTTATATCCTAACCTAATACAATCTGACTTTACTTAATTTAATGGAGCCGATCGAAAAAGTACCGTGCATTTATGTTTTTTTTTTTTTTTTTTTTTATAATAAAGATATTAGCATCCACAGACTTGATGTCCGTGCCCTTGTCTAGATTAAGTGTTTTATTGTTAATACTTGCTTTTTCTTTTAAAAATATCTTACTATACTTTTCATAGTAGTTTACAGTAGGTAGATAAATAGCTATAATAGCTATAATAAATAGCATTTATGATTTGACAATATCCTTGCGATACTTGTGAATTAAAAAATCTTTGAAACAGTATTTTATAAATTTCTTAGATAGCCTCGAAACTGTTTATATTTCCTAGGTTTCACGCCTTTTATCCCTGTAGGGATAGGCAGGGCTTTGGTCTAGAACTACTTGACGCCGCATTTAACTTACATTCTGTGAGTTATGAAACATGCGTCGCAATACTTCCTTATAGTAATAACGGAATAATCTATCCTGATCAGCAAAGCAACAGTATAACGTATTCTTTATTTAATAATAATACAACAATGAATGATTTCACAGTTTTTTAGTTCTTTTGTGGTAAAAAGTAAGAAAAATTAATAACCATTTCAATGTTTTATTTGCAATTATATTAAACTCCGTTTGCTAATGCGTGGTTTTTTATTCCTAGGGCTAAAATAGATGCACATCGACACTTAAGAGTAGATTATGTAATGAAGCCAAGGAAAATTTTACCTTAAACGTAAAAAAAAGAAGTTAGATTTTCTTTCGCTATTCATTGATATCAGATAAATAATAAATAAATCTTTATTGTAACTTAAAACATTGATAAGGAGACAAGAAGCCCTGCAGCCTGTGCTAGCTTTGGGCAAAGCTGTGTTACAAACTGCAGTAACTTCCTCAGTGAAAAACAATTGCATACAATAAAAACTAATTACAAAGTTAAGGTAAGAAGACTGAAACCGTAGTAGACAGATACAAATATTGTAACACGTCTCTTGTCTCTCTGAACAAAATTAAAACTATATACTAAACAGCACGTGTGTGTGTGTGTGTGTGTGTGTGTGTGTGTGTGTGTGTGTGTGCGTGCGTGTGTGTGTGTGCGCTTATGTGTGTGTGCGTGAATTATTGTCACATGTGTTTTAAATAATTGTGTAAAAAAGCTTTTCTATAGTGTCATAGTCTTTTTTATCCAACCAATCTTTCACCTTCTTCTTAAATTCAATTCTATTACTATCTCTTATCACTAGCTCTTTGTTAATTTTTTATTGTATAGATTAGGTGCATTGTAGTTATAGCGTCTTTTTGCAAATTCACTTTTACAAGATGATCTCCTTTTGTAAGCAAAGGGGCTATGGTGTTGTTGAACTGAGAGAAAATAGTAATAAATGAGTTTGTGGATAGATAATTTTAAAACTTTGTACTGGTTAGTTTCTTTGTATGTTTGTATGTCATGTGTTATCACAGATGATATCAACTAGGGCACTGTGTTTGTTTGACTAGCACTATCACGCGCATTTGCTTGAGTTACGGCAAAGATTGCACCTTTATTTGATTGTTGTTTTTTTCTGATTTTAAACCCCGATAAAAAAGATGGGTGTTATAAGTTTGACGTGTGTGTCTATGTTTCTTCTGTGGCATTGTAGCTCCTAAACAATTGGACTAATTTCGATGCGCTTTATTTTGTTTGCAAGCTGATGTATAATCGAGATGGTTCTTAACTAATTTGATCAAAATTGGTTCTATCGCTAACCCGTCGCGTACTTGTTTACTCCGCGTGCGATACAAATCTCGTACACTATGCGTTCAAAAAGCACGCGAAGGTTTAAAAAGAAATACGCGTAATCGCTTGTCGAGAGTCATCATAATCATCATCATCAGCCTGTGTCAGTCCACTGCTGGACATAGGCCTCTCCTATGGCACGCCACTGAGCTCGGTCTTCAGCTCTCCTCCTCCAACCACTGCCCGCTACTTTACGAATATCGTCACCCCACCTAGTAACAGGGCGCCCTACGCTACGTTTGCCGATTCGTGGTCTCCATTCTAGAACTCGTCTGCCCCAACGGCCATCGGTTCTACGACAGATATGACCAGCCCACGGCCACTTAAGCTCACTAATTCGTGGGTCTATGTCGGTAACTTTGGTTTTCTAGCGGATTATTTCATTTCGAATCCGTTCCCTCAAAGAAATACCGAGCATAGCCCTTTCCATAACTCGCTGAGCGACTTTAAATTGGTAGACTGGTCTCACTGTGTGGCCACGTCTAGGCTCGGCTTGTCGAGAGTGAACAAAGAGATATTATTGGTGGCACAGTTTGGACCTGTCAATAATTTTATTTCAACTCTTGTATTTATCATAGTTTTTGTGTTAGTAAAAAATTTTTTCCTACCTCTGCTTCTTTGTTTACATAATTTCTAATGATAAAAATACGAAGTGTAGGGTAGGATATACGAAACAAAGGACTCGAAAGCTTTTCAGGGTGTTTGTTTCATAGATGGATCTTTTCCTTAAAAAAAAATAATTTATCAACCGTAAATCTAAAAATACAGCAATAAACATGGTTACAAAATTCTGCCCATCCATCAAAAAACTGCGTACAATCTACCAAACAGTTTGTCGAACTTATCAAAACAATTAGGAACAAAATAAAAGTAAACTTGCGAGAAAGACTGTACAGCTAACCTATTTAATGAATTTAATATTAAAACATCAATCAAAAATCCTTCAGACGTCTTTGATAAACAACAAAATCTCAAAATTTTACGATAATCCAGTAAATTAACGATAATCCATAAGTGTTTATAGTGGGCTTATGGTTTAAGCCTTTATTAGGTAAAAACTCTACAATTAAAAAAATATATATCACCCCCCCAACTTTGATTGCCTATAACTTTTAAACGGCTAAACCAATTTTCATCAAATATATCAAAGAAACCATCTCAATTACGTCAGCTTTCAAACAAAAAATAAGCATCGAAATCGGTCTATTCCACATGCCACAGACAGACACACAATATATGTATAGTTAGATACACAGGGGTTAAAACTCTACAAAAAGATGGTCAGACAACAGCACGTCTTTGCGCTACGAAAGCCGACGTTATTAAGAGCGAGATAAGAGTGACGTCAAAGTCAACATTTATAGCCTGATGTGCTATCGTGTGTACATAAAATAGTGATAGTATCTATCACCAAGCTTTACCGCAAAGCTTCAAAAGAAAATTTAAAACAATAACTGACCACATCGATCGACACAACACTGGAAAACACTGTGATTTTTTGGGAATCAATATAAAAGGCAACGCACACAGGGGCCGGGAACCTGATGGGTGACCAAAGTGGAAATATGCATACAGAGGTAGGGAACCTGATGGGTGACAAAAGTGGAAATATAAATACAGAGGTAGGGAACCTGATGGGTGACAAAAGTGGAAATATGCATACAGAGGTAGTGAACCTGATGGGTGACAAAAGTGGAAATATGCATACAGAGGTAGGGAACCTGATGGGTGACAAAAGTGGAAATATGCATACAGAGGTAGGGAACCTGATGGGTGACAAAAGTGGAAATATGCATACAGAGGTAGTGAACCTGATGGGTGACCAAAGTGGAAATATGCATACAGAGGTAGGGAACCTGATGGGTGACAAAAGTGGAAATATAAATACAGAGGTAGGGAACCTGATGGGTGACAAAAGTGGAAATATGCATACAGAGGTAGTGAACCTGATGGGTGACAAAAGTGGAAATATGCATACAGAGGTAGTGAACCTGATGGGTGACAAAAGTGGAAATATGCATACAGAGGTAGGGAACCTGATGGGTGACAAAAGTGGAAATATGCATACAGAGGTAGTGAACCTGATGGGTGAAAAAAGTGGAAATATGCATACAGAGGTAGGGAACCTGATGGGTGACAAAAGTGGAAATAATGCATACAGAGGTAGGGAACCTGATGGGTGACAAAAGTGGAAATATAAATACAGAGGTAGGGAACCTGATGGGTGACAAAAGTGGAAATATGCATACAGAGGTAGTGAACCTGATGGGTGACAAAAGTGGAAATATAAATACAGAGGTAGGGAACCTGATGGGTGACAAAAGTGGAAATATGCATACAGAGGTAGTGAACCTGATGGGTGACCAAAGTGGAAATATGCATACAGAGGTAGGGAACCTGATGGGTGACAAAAGTGGAAATATAAATACAGAGGTAGGGAACCTGATGGGTGACAAAAGTGGAAATATGCATACAGAGGTAGTGAACCTGATGGGTGACAAAAGTGGAAATATGCATACAGAGGTAGTGAACCTGATGGGTGACAAAAGTGGAAATATGCATACAGAGGTAGGGAACCTGATGGGTGACAAAAGTGGAAATATGCATACAGAGGTAGTGAACCTGATGGGTGAAAAAAGTGGAAATATGCATACAGAGGTAGGGAACCTGATGGGTGACAAAAGTGGAAATATGCATACAGAGGTAGGAAACCCGATGGGTGACAAAAGTGGAAATATGCATACAGAGGTAGGGAACCTGATGGGTGACAAAAGTGGAAATATGCATACAGAGGTAGGGAACCTGATGGTTGACAAGTGGAAATAATGCATACAGAGGTAGGGAACCTGATGGGTGACAAAAGTGGAAATATGCATACAGAGGTAGGGAACCTGATGGGTGACAAAAGTGGAAATTTATCACAGCCAGCGGTACCGGCCTTTGTCTATCTTTTGTAAATGGTAATGTATTGCTGTAACTATCTACTGTCTACAGCATTAAACCTAAGTTCTGCTTAATTCGCATTTGGGTGTGTTTGTCTCGAGGAACCCGGCATAAAAATTGTGTGGACCTTTGAGTGTGTGGCGTTATTCATTAATTTATTTTACAACTTAGGTCTTGACTGATAGAGTATATAATAACTCGTGCAGTAACGTACTTCAAACACAAGTACTACAAGTGTCTACGTAGGTACTTACGACATAAAACAAATAAGTAATTCAGGTAAGCTCTAGTACTTAAACAATGTTTATAGTTCGTCATATTTAGGTAATGAATCATATTGGCTTAGGCTTACGTCGATTCAATTCTTTGAAAAATGGCGCCGACGGGTCGTGATTTTGCGAATGTCTGAGTATTTTAATCATAACTCTAAAATGTTTTAACCGTGTCGTGATCGGTTGAGAATAACACCACCCCATCTCTTTCTGTGGGTGTCGTAAGAGGCGACTAAGGAAACACAAATGAGACCTGCCTCCTAGTACTCCATCCCAGGCAACGACATTTAATTTTTTTCTGAATCTGAGGTGTCGTCCTATGGTCTCATGCGGTGTGGTAGGCTCTGTAAAGGGCCGTCTGGTTCGCGACCACCCTCCTACCGAAGTCCGACGCCAAACAGCTTGCTGTGTTCCGTCGGTGCGTGGGAGTACCAGCGCCTTAATAGGCATTTTCTGGGTTAACTCGCTCCATCGTCGACCTTATGGTCAAGATTGAGGTCAAGAGTTAAACCCATCTTATAATAAAATAAAATAAAAGTTTACCAAAAAATGCCTGTATAATTGCGATTTTTTGGGGAATTAAAAATAAGTTAATATACATATCTATAAAATTACCTCAATACCTGGCTAGCGATTCTGTAAAAATCAGTCATTGTCATTACACTGAAACCCTATCGACACTCTGACGGCATTATGAGATCAGTGGTCTCACAGTGCCGTCCAAATGATTATCGTTGCAATCTCAATCGTCTCTCAATAGTTTGAGAAAATGGTGGCGATTTCCAGCCAGAGTCACGTTATTCAGAGACAATACGTAAAAATTTTCGAAACGTCAATGCCACTCAGAAGTAATCACTGTCAGTGACTTGCCATGATGTAATTATCATCTGGGGGCTCGGTAGTGCGTCCTTCCCAAGTAGAGCAAAAACAAACAAAAAAGGCATAGTACCCCATTTTTTCTCGGAGCCCATTCAGGACATTTTCGAAGTGCGAATGTAACGTTAACCACTTCAATAAATTTTATATGGGTTATAAGTGTTCGTAAGTACCTACCTGTCAAAAAACTATCACACACCGTGTTGAACTCGACTGTCTAGTATCGAACTTCATTTTTTAAACCTGCCCTAAAGTATCACTGAATAGCTTTTAAAAATATCTGTAATGGTTCAGTTTGTTGCCTGGAAGAAATAAATCAAAACGGCTTTGATATACTTATATTTTTTGGTGTACAATAAAAAGTATTGTATTGTGTTGTATTGGGGCTAACTGTTTTAGAAAATATAACTTATTTTATAACTCAAAAAAACTTATGTAAAAAAAAGTTCCTTGTTACACTCTGAGCCATTTCATTGAGTCTTAAAATAAATATTAATGCAAAACATGATAAATCTTACTTCATCTGATTTTCGTATTTTGAGCTGCTATTCTTATTTCTAATTGGAAAAATAGAAGTGTATTTAAATAAGTAATTTAATGTTACGGCAGAAAAATTTAAGAAATATATACTTAGAAGATTTTATAGTTTTCCTAAGGGATTATCTTTTGTATTGCGCACTGCCAAGGAGTAGAATTCTCTGCCGGCGTCTGTATTTTTGAGCTCATACAATCCGAATATCTTTAAAGTACGAGTGAATAGGCTTCTTCTGAGTGAGTTCGCTACATCCTCGACCACATCTTTGCCCTGAGCTAGATTGAAGTCAAGAGCGAACCCATTCTTAATAAAAAAAAACAACGATTTGCACTCCGGGAGTGCCGGCAGAAGTGAAAACTTGAACATTAACGTAGTGCATTAATATTTTATTTAATTTTTCTATGCTGATACCGGATGAAATCTTGACTTTTGTAGTTTTAATTTCCTATATTTATTCTCCGCCTTACGAATTTTCGATCAGGGTCACGTGTCAGTCACGTGTGCGTTAGTTTAACATTTTTACCCATACTTGAAAGTGCAAAACGCCGCTTAAGAAGTTTTCACTTAAAAAAATTATATCCCACAACCTTTTTAAGTAGAGAAACGCAGTGCGAGCATGTTGCGAGACTTGCTTCTTTTTATATGTTTTTCAATTGGATAGTATTTAAATTGTCAGAATTTCAATTTCTTTATTATTGTTATATATCTAACATAAAATGTACCGAAAGCTTTTAAAAACCAGGCCAGAAATAAGTAAAAGCTTGGAAACAGGCTTCAAATATTGTACTTTTGAACGGATTACGGGTATCAGCTGCTGCAGGTCAGTCTTTTTAGTTTTTATCACAAAAATTGCTCTTTTATTTTTTTTCTTTATCTTTACAAAATCACGAATTACTCGTGGTTCACGCTTATCTCTTTGCCCTCATAACATGTGTGACGCTTGAGAAAAACATAATATTATGTTTTTTGGAAAACACAGCAAGAAAACAGGTGCATCGCATTTCTTATATTTGAATTCTTGAAGAAGTGATTGCCACTTAGCGTTTATCTGTTTCATACCTAACTACGACGAGAGTCTTAGCTGACCAGTGACCATCTGACCCAGGTGACTTACATATTGGAAATAGCTCAGCATGCTGTAAATTATTTATATGAATTACTTTTATAAATTGCAACTTTTATTCCAGGTGTGAGTCGAGGGTTTAAACTTGTAAATAGGGACAAGAATTGAATCTGCACATCAGGCAAGGAGAGGCCATTCAAAAAGTTGATTTTTTTCATGAAAATGAAATAATTATCGGAATATCTACAAAAAGTACGATTGAGCATAGTTTTGCAGTAGTAATTTAATAATGATTCCTAATCTAATAAATTCCAAACATACAAAGCATAAGGATTATTGGTTTTTCTGTTCCTTTCACCCAGTAGTTAGGTATTCTAATGTTATCTGCCCTTATATTTACAATCAATGGAAACCTGCATTCATTGCTGGTTGCTGTTCCGGGACTGTATACGATACCTAAAACACTGTGTATGTGTAGTGTATACTATATAATCTCATTCCATACTCTATTTGACTATTCCAGAGCTTTTATACAAACAATCCCTGGGGATTCTAGACAGTACCTGATTTCATAATCTTGGTTTCATAAATTATAAATAAATAAAACGCCATACACTCAAAGGCCCACATTAAGGTTTTCTCTTGTGTCGTGGGTCCCTCGGAACCCCTTATAAAGACAGACACAAACACCCACGACCCGACAATAAACATCTGATTTTAACACAAATATTTGCCCCAACTGGGATTCGAACCCAGGACCCGTCGATCAAGAGGCAGTGCCACTACCACTCGACCAAACCAGCCGTCAATTGCTAGTAACATTATGGTAACATTATACAACCTTATTGCAATCTTTCTGTTCAGCAAGTACTTGTAACTTCGTTCTTACTTAGACATAGACATACTTCTGTAGAAACTCTAGGAAATAAAATTTTCTAAAACATAAAATTCCAAAATAGAGTCAGAGATGTTTCGGCTTTTACCATCTCATAAGTACCACTTTTCAACCGACTTTAAAAAAAGGAGGAGGTTCTCAATACGACTAAGTTTTTTAGGGTTCCGTACCCAAAGGGAAAAAACGGGACCCTATTACTAAGCCTCCGCTGTCCGTCCGTCCGTCCGTCCGTTCGTCTGTCACCAGGCTGTATCTCGTAAACCGTGATAGTTAGTCAGTTGAAATTTTCGCAGATGATGTTTTTTCATTGGCCCTATAACAACAAATTTTTTTTTTTAGTATATAATACTAAACCAGAATACTAAACTAAACTAAAAACCAGAATAAAATAAATATTTAAGGGGGTTCCCATACAAAAAACGTGATTTTTTTGCTCATTTTATAGAAAGTCTGTCTGAGGCTGTATCTCATGAACCGTGATAGTTAGACTGTTGAAGTTTTTACAGATGATGTATTTCGGTTGCTGCTATAACAACAATTACTAAAAACTAGAGTAAATTAAATATATAAGGGGGCTCCCATACAACAAACGTGATTTTTTTTGCCGCTTTTATAGAGATAATGGTGTTTATAGAGTCCGACTCGCACTTGGCCGGTTTTATAAGTAATAGTACGGAACCCTTCATGCGTGAGTTCGACTTGCACTTGACTAGTTTTTATTTAATGTTTGTTCTTTGAAAAAATATACTCCTTTTCGAAAATTACTAGTAGTAGTTAATTTTTTTTTTTTACAAAAACTAAAATTACTTACAAACCAAAACGGCATCAAAATAATTAGTGACGTTTTGGTTCGTGGTAATTTGCTAATAGGCATTGTAGTCCGCGGAAAATACGATAACTGAAGAAATAAATCATGTAATTTAAAAATATTCGAAGTTCCACAGTAGCACGTTTATGCTACGGTACCCCACACGTCATCTTCCTCTGATGAAGAACTCCATCTCGACCATTAAACTTTATGCACTTGTCCTGCAAGTAACTTTCAACCAGGCGCTACAGGTAGGAAGGTACCTGATGGTAAACTCCTCAAGAACACCAATCGTGCTTCTTTTCAGCCCGTGAGAACCTAACCTAACCTAAGTTTAATTTCATTTAATATACAAAAACAAGAATTGATCTAAAGACCAAGCAAGCAAGCAATTTTTCATCAATGGTGTTCCTTAGAGATTTTAAAATGTGCTCTTTTCTCGTATCCATTAACATTTCAGAGTTTTATACTGGGTACATCATAGACATAGAAATAAGTTGAATACCACTTTCTAAACCAAAAGCACAGACCAAAAGTCCTCAATGACCTGTATTTCTATACAAAGTATATACATGTATAGAGGTCAGTGAAGTTTCGAAAGACTTGTTGTAAAGTAGTCATAGACATAGAAAAAATAACTGTGCATGTCATAGACATCTTTATGTCAGTGGTGCATTAACATGACTTCAACTTATTTCTATGTTTATGAAATGGAATAATACTTATATGGCAATGACCTATCATACAACTTATACCAAGTCAGTGTTTCATTGAGAAATCATTGAGAAACGATCGGTGGACATAGACAATGGATTTTGAACGATAAGTTTTCCATTTGGAAGTCATTAAGGTGTTCATTCAGCTTACACTCCACTGACACACTTCTGAGACACAACTTTCACCCTATCGAAACTCAACTGAAACCCTATCGACATCCAACTGGAGTTACAGAATCGAGGCCCTGTAAGATTGTGTCTGAATGACCATAAACCAAGATGCTTTTCTACGATAACACTAAGATTTTGAAAGAGTTACCTATACTATAGTATTTCTCAGTATGTATTGTAATCTATGACAAACGATAAGTTATGAGTGATTGATGATTTTGATACACTATATGTTTTTTGACTCCCAATTTGGCATTAGAGTTTGATCGCATTATTCGACACTAAACATTTCAGGCAATCCTTTCTCAGTTAAAGTCTCCTACTTATCCTTACTAATTTATAAACGTAAAAGTTTGTATATATGGACGGATTTGTGTTACTATTTCACGCTCAAACAGCTGGACTAATTTTGATAAAAATTTGGTATGGAGGTAGCTGACACCCCGGATTAAAAGCTACATAATTTTCACAAAATTCTCACGGGAACGAAGTCCTGGGCGGAAAGCTAGTAAATATTCTTTCCGCGGCAAAACATTCTTTAAAAGAGACTGTTATACCTCTAACATTATAAATCTTGTATTACCTCCAATATTGATCTCTTTTAACTGTTAAACGGCTGAACCATCTCGATTTCGTCAGCTTTCAGTTACATGCACAATATAGGAAGAAAAAGAATTTTTGTGAATGCTGAAACAGCAAAGATAATTAAAATTTGGTGAGACGTGCCCCACAACAATACACCATCTCGGACAACGTCGTCTCAATTTGTCTCATATTGAGATGACGGTCGAAGGTCCCATAAAGGTGGTAGGCTCTGCAAAGGGCCGCCTGGCTTCGCACCACCCTCCTACCGAAGTCCGGCGCCAAACAGCTAGCTGTGTTCCGTCGGTGAGTAGGATAACCACTGCCTTTAAGGGCAATTCTGGGTAAACTCGTTTCATCGTCGACCTCATCTTAGTCCTTTCTTGGGCAGCAAGATTGTGGTCAAGAGTTTACCCATGCTTTGTTAAAAAAAATCGAGTTATTTCTGATCATAAAAGTTCGAGCCAAAAATAACAAGTCGGTTAAAACTTAAAGCCAATTGTTTCACCATATGTCCCAGAAAAATTTGAATGAATTGTCGGTTTTCCTTTCAAAGCAAATGTATGCAATTTGTAGAACAATATCCAGAGTTATTTACTTCGATTTGGCTTGAAAAGGCTGAGTATTCGCGTGTAATGTTTATGATAATTTTTAAGTTTCAGCTTGCTTAATGCTTGAGGCAGGTTCTGAATGTATAGCGCTTTTAGATAGCATAGTCTAACTTAAAGTTTTTGATTGAATCCGACAAAAAAGAATGGTGTTATAAGTTTGACGTGTATATCTGTGTGTCTATATGTGGCATCGTAGCTCCTAAACGAATGGACCGATTTCTATGCGGTTTTTTTTTGTTTGAAAGCTGACGTAATTGTGATGGTTCTGAGCTATATTTGATCTATTTGGTTCAGCCATTTAAGAATTATAAGCAATAACTGCTTTACTACAAAACATCAAAAAACTTTTGTCATTTTGTTGTTGTTTAATTTTCGGCAAAGGCACAGAAATCTATGTCCATCCATACAGCCATTTTCTATGTTTTAGTATTATTTTTTGTGGTAAAGTCCTAAATGTCGAGGGTTAAAGTTTTTTTTTATTTCAGAGTTATTGCATCTACTTTTGTGTGTTGTGACAAGCAATAAATATATGAATATGACACATTTGATTATACCCGACGCGTGTTTGTTTATGCCCCGTGCGATTCAAATCTTGTACGTACACCATGTGTTCAAAAAGCACGCGAAGGTTTAAGAAATAACATTGTTAAGGCGCAGTTACTATAACAATTAGTAAACTCCTATAAAGCGTACAAAAACTAACAAATAAATAAAGATGTGCCCAAAATGAGGACAAACAATTACCTCAACTTGAGAGGCGACAAGCATGAAACTTACAAGGTTAAAAAAACTAAATAATGAGGGAAAAAATTAACAACAGAACGACATGACATCGCTTCAATAGCAATGATATGGTAGGATGAACCGTCTTTAATCTTCGATAAGTGAAGTTAAGTTACCGTTGATTGTATCTGATGGGTGACGAATTTGGAAAATCTTCATTCAACTATTAAATTCGTGTTATTTCATAAGGAACTGAAAAATAATGTAACGGATGTTTAATTTTCAGGGTATTTCTTGATATTTAAACCCTAAAGCCAGTTGTCAACTCTACACAGGCAAACTGTATGAGTGACTAAGGTGATATGAGGGTTTTTCTGTTTTGTATCTATGTATGTATGGATGTATGGATGTATTTATTCTTTATTGTACAATGATAATGATAATACAGAGGATAACAAGGTTACAGTATTGAAAGTTTATAAAGGCAGACTTATCCCACGAGGGGATTTCTTCCACTCTGTTTTATGGTCTATCAGTCCCAATAACAGATCTATTACATGTGGTTTAAATATGTGAAAAGAATTGAGTGAAAGAACATGGATAGAATATAATCCATACTAATGTTATAAATGCGAAAGTAACTCTGTCTGTCTGTCTGTCACGCCTAAACTAATGAACCGATTTTGATGAAATTTGGTACAGAGATAGATTAGAGCCTGGGAAAGGACATAGGCTACATTTTATCCTACAGTTGGGCCAAGGGCGGTCCCGGGGGGGGGGTCAAGGGGGTCATGACCCCCTCCAAAATCTTTAATTTTATGGTTAATAAGCTCCTTTTGCAAATACACTTGTTTCCTTCCTCTGATAAATTATTGTATGGGAAAAAATGTTAAACGGGAACTTAAGTTTTCATTGAAAATCTTTAAACTAAATTCATTGTTTAACTGCACATTCACCAGTTTTGCACTGTGAGGCAACGAGGCGTCTGGACTGACGTAAATACATCGGCTTCAGTCGGGTCGGGTCGGGATAGTTCGGCAAATTCTATTAATTTTAACCTGGATTTAAAATCCGTCAAGTGATTAAATATGAATTAAACTGAGTTTTTAGGTAAGGACTTGGCTTTGGTTTGATCAAAAAATTTAATAACATTTTCTAACAATGACCCCCCCCAAAATGTAAGGCTAGGACCGCCCTTGAGTTGGGCAGGATATAACCTGTAGTTCACGCGGGCGGAGCCGCGGGCGGAAAGCTAGTGTGTGAATAATCGAATAATATTGGAAGGGTCGGAAGAAGGCGCCCTAGGCCAACGTACTTAGACCAAATTGGTGATGTACTGAGAAAAGGCCGTGTTAGGATTACCCGAATCCGAAGAGCATGTATGAAGCGAATTATGAATGTAGAGGGAGTGAAAGAGGTGTGTTTGGATCGTAGCAACCGTGTGGTGATCGGTTCAGAATAACACCACCCCATCTCTTTCCGTGGGTGTCGTAAGAGGCGACTAAGGAAACACAAATGAGACCTGCCTCCCAGGCAATGACACTTCATTTTTTTCTGAATCTGAGGTGTCGTCCTATGGTCTCATGCGGTGTGGTAGGCTCTGTGAAGGGCCGTCTGGTTCGCGACCACCCTCCTACCGAAGTCCGACGCCAAACAGCTTGCTGTGTTCCGTCGGTGCGTAGGAGTACCAGTGCCTTATAGGCATTTTCTGGGTTAACTCACTCCATCGTCGACCTCATCTATGACCTTGGTCAAGATTGGGGTCAAGAGTTAACCCTTCTTATAATAAAAAAAAGCAAGTGTCAATCTGTGATCTCTGCCTACCCCAATGGGACAAAGGCTTGAATTTATGTATATATCTTTGGTTTTAACTGATACTATTACCACTTCATTCTCTGCCTACCCCGATAGGTAATAAAATATACATAAAGGAAATATGATCGTGTCTATCCCATGATGAACATACCGTGAATTCCTATTTCAAAAAACGTGCCGGAATCCAATAAAAATAAAGAAATAGTAGAGATAAGAAAAAAACAATATCTTTAGATAACTTAAAACAAAGTTATTATATTAGACTAGTACCGAACTGAATACGTAGTATGGTCACGTACTTGTTAAATTGTAACTGTTACGGTATATAACAATGTACTGGTTGAAAAACTATTAAAATACCAGCGAGAATCGTGAGCAGTCTTTATAAGCTAAACTAATTTCTTAGACAACTCACACATACAAATTATACTTTTTTTCCCGAGGGAATTTTGGGAAATCTTTTTCCACACTGTTTGCAAAAATTTCAGTCAACTTACAAGCAAATAAATCAATGTACAGGTTGAAAAAGAACCTCCTAGCTTTATTGAAAATCCTGAACCAGTATCACTTACTGAACACTTTTTATTTTTTGGGGGGGGGGGGGGAATTTTTTTTCTTTCCTAAACGTAGACACCACTCGGGCGCACCCCCCAAACGCTACCCGCACCCCTCGCGTGCCTGGTGTAGGAGTAATATCTACGTTTAGGCAAAAAATGAACTATTCCGAATTTTTTTTTTCATAAATGTGTTCTGTAAGTGATACTGGTTCAGGATTTTGAATATAGCTAGGAGGTTCTTTTTCACCCTGTATAGAAATAGTTCACAAAATTATAATCTACACAAACTGTACTACCTCTACGCTTTAGCCTTATCGCTAAAGGCAATCTTCTCCAGGCAACCTCGTTATTGAGAATGGAAGTATTATTAGTCGGAAATGGTAAAAAAGGTTGAGTAAAGACAGTTACGAATCATTAAAGGGTACTTAAGAGGGCTGAAGTTTATTGTTTAGTTCTGCCTACTTTAATTTGGGAAATCAATGGTTGAAAGAGGAACATCAGTTATTTTACTTACCACAGAGAAGTTTTTTTGTATTTAAAAAAAACTTTATTTAAAGATTTTTTTGCCACTCACAAAGAAGTTGACTCTATTTTACGGGAACCTAAACGTTTGTTTAAGAATTTACTTATTTTTTGGTTAAAATAACTAACTCGGATTTAAAAATGTTTAAGTAAATGCTCTTATTATTTGTAATAAGACTGAAATAAATAAAAAACAGATAATGCGTATCTTCTAAAATAAGTATTTATAAACAACCACCTTTTTAGCTAAAGTAAAGACACCATAAACTTCACAAACTAATCAACAGTCCCGCACAATCATAACACAGGTCCAAATTCGTCACAGATACGTCCGAACTCGTCACTAAATGTCCGAATTAACACACGACACGTCCGTCTCCTTTGACGTCCAAACGCGGACTGAGCTCATTTATTATCACGGACGCTCGCTTGATAACAGGTGTCGGCAGTCGATGTCAGTTAGGCAGCGCAGGCGCACGATCTGATGGGGCTTTTTTATTGTTATTGTAGAGTTGCATTGGACCTAAGAATATTGTTGTGCCGGGAAGTTATTAGCGCTTTGGCGCAGGATTTTCTCTATTTGAACGCTAGCTGATAAATGTTGCAAAATGTACTTCTGTTACTTCGTCAAATAAATAATTTTATCATTATTAGTTAAGTCGGCCGTTGCAAGGAAAACTTGTGTAGGTGGGGGTACAGTGTGGATGACTCCTGCGAATGTGGCACATCTCCGCAGTCTATGGCACACCTATTGACATGCCCCGCGAGTCCTGACTCCTGTACTTGCGAAGACCTAAGGCCACAGATAACGCAATCCGCGTGGCTGAGTACTGGTCTACAAAGATTTAGCCTTAGGTCGACACGATAAGAAGAAGAAGAAGATTAGTTAAACAACAGTCTTCTAAAACAATTAAAGGATTTATTTTATTTCTTTGAGAGCACAAATTATAATATTATAACTAACCTACATACCTACAGTTTGCATGTATTAACAAAAAAAACTACCTATATGGGGACAATACTTAGCGAATGATGGGGAATTGGGTGAAATGGTCCCAAATAGGTGGACTGATGCCTGGCGGGCGGGCGTCCCCTTTATACAGGGCTTTAGGCATCTCTCTTTCAACCTCTCGGGTGGTTAATCAGTCCATGAAACTGAACAACTTTCCCAAGGAACATAGGTCAAAATACGAAAAAAAATCTTGAGTTACCATACAAACTTCACCTAGTCTATATTGTTAGGTAAAATTATTTCAGTTAGTAAAAATTTTACCTTATTTTATGTCATGCTCAAGAGAAAATGATCAATAACAATCCCTACTATATATAATATTATAAATGCGAAAGTAACTCTGTCTGTCTGTCTGTCTGTCTGTTACCTTTTCACGCCTAAACCGCTGAACCGATTTTGATGAATTTTGGTACAGAGATAGATTAGAGCCTGGGAAAGGACATAGGCTACATTTTATCCCACAGTTGGGCACGATATAACCTGTAGTCCACGCGGGCGGAGCCGCGGGCGGAAAGCTAGTAATATTTATAAGTATCAAAATTCGTCAAAAATAAAGTAGTCTTGCTTTTGTTTGTGCTAACTTCAGATAAGTACAAATACCTACTTTTATTTTGCGTCCTAAACATAGATTGTATCCATCCCTATCTGAGGAGGAAGGTGGGGGACGGGGCTAGGACTATATCCTACTTACCTAATATACCCTGCCTAATAAGATTCTAGCGTTACAAATTTTGCAGGAACGTTGCAGTATATTTTGAGGAGAATTCCCCCCCTCCTCCCTCTCCTCCTCAGATAGGGACGAGAATGAGCTTTTCCTGCATCTCACATTCCTTGTCCCTCTTAGTGGCTCGAAAATAACTTATCATTTGTGATCGTTTTAGTACCTCACTTTGAAAAAAATGAAAAATTAAAAAAAAATACTAAATGTTAGTATTTTCCAAATCGGTTCCTTGGGGTTCTATATGAGGATGTTATGTATCATTTGAGGTATATATCACAAAAAAAATTGAACAGTGTCGCATCTGCAGTAGCCTAAACTTGGTATGCTTTAAAAATTATGTTTATTTTAATTTTAAATTTGTGACTATAAAGTGATGATGTGATATATTTTTAGAATCAGCTCAAAACGCCCTTTAATTTTATACCACACACGATGGGTTTCAGAACTTTTTTTTTTATTCATACAAAAAAAAGATGACGTCATATCTCCGGATCCAGGTACTTTACAGATGGGGTCCCGACGGTTTTTTACATAAAATAACATGTTTAACAACATCCTGAAATTTGGTGCTGGTATCACTAACTGAAATATTCTGGTCGATATAAAACCTTACAATAACCGCTAACCAGCATATAGCGCATTTTGTATGGGAGATCAATTTATTTTTCGTATTTGACCTATATTCCTTGGGGAAGTTATTCAGTTTCATGGACTGATTAACCACCCGAGAGTTTGAAAGAGAGATACCTAAAGCCCTGTAGATAGATACTTAGCGAAACTTTATTATTAGGAGTTATTCTAACCATGAAACTGAACAAGTTTCCCCAAGGACCTATATTGGGTGACTTTAAATTAGTTAGCGGATATAAAGGTTGTGAATCAGCCCACGAAACTGAACAACTTTTCCTATGGGAACGTAGGTCGAAAAATTAAAGAATTTTGCTCTTTTAAAGCTATTTGCTGATTAGTTTAAATTAATTTTTATTTTTAAAAATTACTGACATCCCGTGTGATCTTTGAGTATTTAAGTGTGATTTTGGACTACATAACACTATATGGCCATAATTACGGAGACATTTGCACGGCATTGTAAAATTCAATAGGATAGTTTGTCTGCATTTCGTCCACAATACAATTAAACCCTAGTTTCCCACTTATTGCTTCCTACAGTATGCCTGGGAAAAGTTCGCAGCTATTCTATAATAAGAGTTCTATAATAAGATTTCCATGTGTATTCAAAATTTACTTTTGTTCAAAGTTAAAACAGTGATTAAACAAAGGTTATGTAAAAAGGGTTATTACAGAATTCCTGATTATCTATCAGACAAGCAGCCCTGGGAATAAACTGCTCAGCTCTAGAGTTATTTCAGATTTTTTTACCAGCCCATATACATCCTCACCGAGGGGCACGGGCCTTCCTTCGAAATACGAAGGGGATTTAGGCCATGGTCCACCACGCTGGCCCAATGCGGGTTGGTGGACCGCTCATCTTTCGAAAACGAATTTTCTTGGACCGACGGGTTTCATCACGATGTTTTCCTTGCTAAGCAAGTGATAATTACGTACATAAATCCGAAAAGACGAATTTAGTGGTACAGGCCCGCACCAGGATTTGAATCCGCGACCTTCCGATTACAAGTCTGGCTCATTACCAACTGGGCTATCACCGCTGCCTTTCGTTAAAATTAGAAAATAAGAAAATGTTGAGTGAGATTAAAAAGAGCACCCTCGGAGTTTATTGAGTATTCTTCTCTGGGGAAGACTGCACCTTTGCGAATAGGCGTAGTCAGTAGGGTCAAAAGAACAAATGTGTATGTATGTATTTAAATCATTAATTGTAAGTATGTTTGTATATATTTAATGTAATCTTGAGTCATTTTAACCGACTTCAAAAAAGGAGGAGGTTCTATGTTCGACTATTTTTTTTAATGTATGTTTACCGATTTCTCCGCCAGTTATGGATCGAAAGAGTATACTCCAGAGATGGTCCCATATAAATTTTATCGAAAATGATTCAGCGCTTTTAAAAAATTCAACAAAAACAAAAAAATACTACAAACCAGAACATCATCTAAATAAATGAGTGACATTTATTTAGATTGGAATTAAAGTACTCATACGTTTTTATAACGTGGAAAATTATATCCTGATGTATGAATGTATAAAGCTATTTTGGATTTGAATATACTGAACATTATTTTTTTTTTTTAAGTCCAACCTGGAACATCTTGACTTGAGTTTACAAAAGCAGATGTTTGTTCTCGGGTCATGGGTGTTTGTGTTTGTCTTTATGTATGTTCCGAGGGACCCACGACACAAGGGGAAACCTTACTGTAGACCTTTGAGGCCCGTACTACAGAAGGAGACTCCTGAGGTATACTTAGGTATTGATTGTCTCTTTCTCTCACTATCAAAATGACACAGACGACTGCTACTTAAGCATAGATCAGGGTCTGAGTCGCGTTCTGTAATACGGACCTGAGTGTGTAGCGTTTCTTTATTTATTTAAATAAAGAACCGCTAACGGAACCCTTATAGGATCACTTTGTTGTCCGTCCGTCTGTCTGACTGTCAAGACCATTTTCCTCAGGAACGCGTGGAGGTATCACGCTGGAATCTATATCAAATACTCAGGTCTACTGTCCCTTGAAGCTGTGAAAAAATTAAATTTCTAAGCCAACGCAATCAAAAGATACAGCCGTTTATGTCGTAAAATTCCACAAATTTTCGACACTCGCAAGGGAATTAAAACCTACAAGGTAAGTACTTCCCGTGAACTCAGAATCTTGAAATTTGGCACAAAGCAACATCTTATAGCACAGATACTCGCAATTTACCGGTTTTTTTTAGAAATTGAGTCCTCTATCCTTGAAACATGTGCTGTGTGGTGTCAAATTAGTGAAACACGACTTTTTGACCACTTACCACCGCTGCTAAACATATTGGACACGATTTTCATGATTTTGACATTTATTTGCACTAAAATGTTGCGTTATGTTTGTGACATCTGCTGAAAAAGTGAAACTTTAAAAAAAGTTTAGGAAATAGGTCAAACTATGAAAATTTTGCCCATCTGTTGTATATGTCGCTGGAAAATTGTAAAAACCATAATATTACAATTTGCCTGGTAAAATTACTAATTTACGTAAATTCAAGGGGTGCCTGCATGAAATTAGGATAACTTAGGTTAGGCTTTTTTAGGTTTGGTTAGGTTTGGTTGCGTTAATATTATAAAAAGTCCGTCAATATGAAAAAAGCGGCAGTTTACAAAGTACCGAGAGTTTATAATCTTACTAGTCAAATTACAATATTACGGGTTTGACAATGTTACGGTGACATATAAAGGGTTTTAGGTATCTCTCTTTCAACCTCTCGGGTGGTTAATCAGTCCATGAAACTAAACAACTTCCCCAAGGAATATAGGTCAAAATACGAAAGAACTGTTGAGTTCCCACACAAACTTCATCAGCATATAGCGCATTTTGTATGGGAGATCAAACATTTTTTTTCGTATTTTGACCTATGTTCCTTGGGGAAGTTGTTCAGTTTCATAGACTGATTAACCACCCGATAGGTAGAAAGAGAGATACCTAAAGCCCTGTAGATTAGAATAGTTATTTTTAGTTCAATCGAAAGAAACAGGAAAATAAGTAATAATGTAACATATTGCAAAATCCGCCATCAGTTAACAAATGCTAAGAATTTATCTTCAAGTAGAGAATTACTCAATCGCTTTACATTCTTTATTGAGTGCTAATACTTTATCTTTTATCTAAGAATACATTGTACTACGTAATAAACGGATACAACTACGAACACACACAATGTACAGAGGCCAGCGCATCAGGTTACCCAATTTTCATTGCAAAATCGCCCTTGTCGTGTTACGCACAGAGTGCAAGCTTGTGGTAACTTGATGAGCGGCCGTCCGTACTCTCTTAAAGTCTCTTTAAATTAGTTGGCGATAACTTTAAAATTAAAAGAATTGTATTAAGACTATTCTATAGCGCCGCGAGCGTAGGAAAATAGGTATTTGGAGAATCATTCTCTGTCGCGACCGCGCTCGGCCCCGCTCGCAAACGTGCGATAGAGACAGTTGCAGCTCGGCTGTGTTTCTAGGTATTTTTTTGTCGAAAATCGCGTTTGGGGGGAAAACGTTTCCCAACCCCTAAACTGTACTAAATATACTACTTTTTGGTATCAATCTTTTCAGCAGAATATAATCTATGCCTCTATTTTTTGTTTTTTCCGAAAATTTACTTTATTTCTGAAATACAATGAATTTAAAATGAATGTTTTTCAAACCCAATAAAGCAAGATTACAGATCCTTATAACTTTTTATCTAAACAAAATTTTCAAAAAAGGAAAACATAGAGGCATAGTTTTTGATAGGGACAACAACATAGTGAAAAATTATCAAAATCGGAGAAGATTTAGGGGTAGCAAAACGTTTTCCCTTTTTGTATGGACATGGGCGCGGTAGTCGATCCTCTTAAGGCGACTACAGCACCCGATAAAGGCAGCACACATAGGAATAGTGCCATCTCCGTCTCTCAACAGGCCTGGGCCGGCAGTGCGAACAGTTTAAGGACTATGAAAGCGTGCGTGCGTAAAAACATGTTCGAAAGTTAGAAAAATGAGATTTATGGAAAGGTGACAGCTTAAATCGAAAAATGTGTTAACTACTCATCGAGAGTGTTCGATTACGAACATTTTGATAGCAAATTCAAGTTCCTGTGTGACTTTTACTATCGTTTTTACAGCTTAAAAGATACATAACAGTGTAAATAATTAGTAAATAATTTGTAGTTTTAACAGTGTAAATTTTATGTTTAATAATTTAAATAAATAAATAATTAATAATAATAATATTGGTATTTAGAGGTGACTTTGTGAGCTTTTTCTATCGAACCAAAAGTGCTGAATCATGTTTTCAGCAAACTACTTATCTAGTTTATTTCCTGAATATTACCGTAGTATTTTTTTTCTTCGATTTAATACAGTGCGTCATGCTTATCTACTGTAGTCGCCTTAACTCTCGACATTCAACGCATAGGACACTTAAACGGCTCAAGTTTGATCAAATGTGACTGTGTCTGGTAAATGGGACCACTTTGAGGGTTTTTTTTATAATTATAAGATGGGTTAACTCTTGACCTCAATCTTGACTATAACGGTCAAAGATGAGGTCGATGATGGAGCGAGTTAACCCAGAAAATGCCTATAAAGGCACTTGTACTCCCACGCCCCGACGGAACACAGCAAGCTGTTTGGCGTCGGACTTCGGTAGGAGGGTGGTCGCGAACCAGACGGCCCTTTGCAGAGCCTACCACACCGCATGAGACTCAGATTCAGAAAAAAATGAAGTGTCGTTGCCTGGGATGGATTACTAGGAGGCAGGTCTCATTTGTGTTTCCGGTAGTCGTTAAAGGTGAAAATGTAATGTAATAATAAGCTATATTAACCGCTTTTATTGCCTAGCCTCAAAGTGGTCCCTTTTACTAGAAACAGTCAGAAATATAGAAATCGGTGAACATAAATAAAAATATACATACAGTCGAACATCCTCCTCCTTTTTTCAAATCGGTTAAAAAATTAAAAAAGCTGAACTACCCCCGACATTCGATTGCCTTTAACTTTTGAACGGCTACACCAAATTTGATCAAATATATCTAAGAACCATCTTGATTACGTCAGCTTTCAAAAAAAAAAAACCGCATCACAATCAGTCCATTCGTTTAGGAGCTGCGATGCCACAGACACACACAGATGCCACACACACGTCAAATTTTTAACACTCCTCTTTTTTATCAGTCGTTAAAAATAGCACAAACAGCACAAACTGAAACACCTGAAGGTTACACACAGACCTACTAAACTATTACAGCATTTTACGTAACAATACGTATATACAAACGTATAGATAAACGTAGTTACATACATTCGATACGGTCACGTTTTGTCTCGAGAAATAACCAGTCACGATTGTTTTGTGTATTTTATGTATGTATATAAAGTAGGTATGTAGAATTTACTATGTGTCGTATATAAATCAGTATGTGTAAATAGGGTGTATTAAATAATTTTCGAAATACCTATATCATAGAAAACTTGAAGTGAAAACTTCTTTAGCGGCGTTGAGCACTTTTGTGGGATGGGTAAAAACTGTGAAACTCGCGTCAGGTCACGTGTGCTGATCGAAAAACCGTAAGACGGTATGACAGAACTGATGTCAACGATGTCAACGATTATTCGCACATAGTGCGCAAATACCCATAGACTATTTTACTGAATTGAAAGTAGACAGTTTGGTCGAGTGGAAAAGTTGCCAGATTGTAAGCAACAGGTCGAGGGTTCGAATCCTGAGAGAATAACGGACTCTTTTTGTGTATTTTGTTTTATTTCCATATTAATGCACAACGTTAATGTTCAAGTTTTCACTTCTGCCGGCACTCCCGGAGTGCAACCCGTTGTTTTTATAGATTTTTTTTGTATATGTCTATGTCTATATGTATTGGGTAAACGATACAAGACCCTGGTGTAGGAGAAAAGGGGTATTTTTTGTTCTTTTGTTTTATAGGTAGGTAATGGGTTCGCTAGTGACCACAATCTAGCCCAGAGGCGGAGATGTGGTCGAGAATGTAGCAAGCTCACTTAGAAGATGCCTACATTGAATCGAGGAGCGTCAGTCAATGGATTACAGACTACATATGAATAAACTCACTGATAAAACCTGATTATGGTCTCAAGATAGACAGACGGACAAATCATTTATTCACCGTTACATGCAGTTCACAATAGCTAGTAACAGACCGCAAGTTGATAGCAAATAAGAAAAAAAAAATAGGTGACGTATATTATGGGCTGGTAAAAAAAAAGGTGACTTTTATTTTGCTAGCGGAAATTATGGATCTGATTCAGCCCACGAAACTGAACAACTTCCCCAAGAAACACAGATCTAAATACGAAAAAAAAATGTTCGCCTCTCCATACCACTTATTTATTTATCACGGAAATGTTTAAGCGTAATCAAGTGGTTCTAAAACTACGTTATGCTCTGCCTACCCCGATAGAGTTTAAAAACATACATTGTCTCCTGCAGGCCTAATATGCTAATGGAACTTGTCTCTTATGATCAGTGATCGGAATAGGTAGTGCAATTAGTGGGAATTCATGACATTATCTTAAGGCGACTACAGCACCTAAATTACGATTTTATGATGCGTAGATAAGCATGACGCACTGCATTAAATCGAAGAAAAAAAAAATACTACGGTAATATTCAGGACATTAACTAGATAAGTAGTTTGCTGAAAACATGATTCAGCACTTTTAGTTCGATAGAAAAAGCTCACAAAGTCACCTCTAAATACTCAATATTGTGTATCTTCTAAGCTGTAAAAACGATAGTAAAATGCACACAGGAACTTGAATTTGCTATCAAAATGTTCGTGATTGAACACTCTCGATAAGTATCTAACGCATTTTTCGATTTAAGCTGTTACCTTTCCATAAATCTCATTTTTCTAACTTTCGAACATGTTTTTACGCACGCACGCTTTCATAGTCCGTAAACTTCGTGTATCGACACTGTTCGCACTGCCGGCCCAGGCCCGTTGAGAGACGGAGATGGCACTACTCCTATGTGTGCTGCCTTTATCGGGTGCTGTAGTCGCCTTAAGTTTCGTGCCCTCGCCGCCAAAGTCTGATATATCACACTTTTTTTTTACTTTAATATCGTTCACCAAGCGTTCGCCATACGCCACGTCATTAAAAAAAAATAATTTTTTGATGTCGTGGCGTGTGGTGGGCGTTTTTGAAGAAAACTATTGGCGCTAAAAGGGTTAAACTAAAGTTATTTTCATATTTTCTCATATAAATATTTTCAATCGTAACGAATTTTCAAATTCCCACCAAGAATATCCACTCCCCACTAGGTGTATCCATGTTAATACAATGTTTGGGGTCATTGACCGAAAATTGCACTACCTATTCCGATCACTGCTTATGTTATGATAGTCTGAACTTTCGAATCAACACAAAGTTGGACCCTTTTTGTAAAGCAATGAAAAAACATACAAAATCACTACACGCCTACGTTACAACACACCCTGTATGTTTGTATGTGTGTCAAGAGTACATGATAATAGTGATAAGAGAGCAGTGGTTGTCAATCTTTGGAAATAGAGATAAATTTTATCGCCTTGTTGTAAATCTTTAGAGCAGACTCAACTCTCGAGCCTAATCAGCGATCCAGTCTTTTGGTAATCTAATCTAGGAACTGGAAATCCATTTATCATTTTTTTTACTATTTAATTTAGCAGAATATTATGTATTACTAACTGATGTTTATTACGTTCTGATAGTTATTTAAATAAATTACTCGAAAACACAGTGCAAAAAAGACATGTATTGAAATGACTCATCCAGTCGTAGCGTAATTCTTCGTACAATGGCTATGCATTTATTTCCATTAAAATACGTAATACAACGTAAACGTCAGTAAAATGGTTTAAATTATAAATTACCTATGTGTAACACTTACGAAAAGATTTTCTAATTTTTGTTTATTAATCGTAAGTTCAAAGCATTTTTTGTCGAGACCAGCCAACAAAGTCAATTGTAAACTTTTTGTAAATAAATATTTTTTTCGTTATTTTTTTATATCAAACCAATTCTGAGTTACTTCTGAAAAAAATCAGTATTCAAAATAAGTTATGATTTGAAGAGTCTGAAAAAAGTCATGAAGTTTTGTAAGAACTGGAAATATACATATACCACCTGTATTAATTACATCGCGTCGAATCGTCCGTCTTTACACCGTTTTTTGAATATACTATTATTATTATTATTATTTAACTCTTTATTTGCACACACATAAATATAAACTGACAAAAACAAACAAAAACAAGAAAGTGTACAGAAGGGCGGCCTTAATGCTAAAAAGCAATCTCTTCCAGGCAACCTTGGGGTAGAGGAGAAATAATAAGAAGGTAAAACAGAAGCGGGTGGTGCAAATATTAATGATTAAAAAAATAAATAAATAAATAAAAATAAAAACTTAGTAACTATTTAAAATACGTAGAAATAGAAATCAAATATAAGTATATAAAATAATTAGAAGTATATAACTACCTATAACAATATATATATATATATATATATATATATATATATATATATATATATATATATACACACATATGTATACTCGTTAGTGTATGTTTGAATGGGTGATCGTATCACAAATTACTGATTTATTATAAAGAAATTAAGTGCCTTTTCAAACATTAACTAAGGCTTGTGTCGTCCCTTGGAACATACACAAAGTCAGACAAGAACATAAACGAGCCGAAAACAAACATCTGTTTTTTACACAAATATGATCCCTGACTGTATATCGAAGCCTGGACTCGTAGCTACAAACAAGTTTTTTTTCTTTCTAAAAATAGAAGTGGTACCAATTGTTGCAAGCCCCTGCATTTTGCCACCGGGCGCCAGCGCCTTACGAACAAATAAATAAATTATGCGCAGGATTTTATACAAAAGATATGTTTACATAATAACTGATAATATTATTTCCATTGAAAGCACAGACCTATATCGAGATAGACGAAAAGAGCGCTTCAAACTGTATGAGAACCTAGCGTGTCGAATTTTTCGTACCTAAAATGACGTCACAAGCGAGATTTAGTCATGGGAAATCAAGACCGCGCGGAAACGATTCAAAGTCGCTTAATTAAGTAAAACAATAATGTAAATCCGATTAAAATCGATTATCATTTACGGCATAGGTAGGTATCAAGTGGACTGACTTAAGTCGGACGAAACTGTGACCGTGGATCACACTTGTTACACGCAAGGTAGGTAAACTTTTACCGTCTACCTCGATATAGATCTGTGATTGAAAGTAATTTCTATAACTTGTTTATGATAACAACTAGCTGTGCCCAGATACACTGGTCAAACTTATAACACTATTTTTCTTTGACGGGGTTAAAAGTATTCAAAGGCGAACTTATCCCTTAAAGGGATTTCTTCCAGCTTCTTCCTTCTTTATCGTATCGTATACGTATAATCAAGTATGTGGCGAACTTGACTAACCTTGGTGTCAGAGTTTTTATTTTAAACCACCAAATGGCCTCTGATTTGGTTTAACGACTGTTATGTAGACAATCGACAACAGGCGGGACCGACGGATTAACGTGCCCTCCGAAGCACGGAAACGCTCATGAAACATTCCCACTCTGGTCAACAACAGTTTTCCTAACCAAAACCTTCACAACTTTGGTAACAAAACACTATCAGCTAGATTTTAAACGTATATCTTATCATCGGAGGCTGTAAGTCCAACCATCCATCTCTGTCATCTAAACATATACCAAGTGATAAGCAAGACAACCTTATCATTTGAAACCAGGCGCCACGGCTTATCATCACTTATTTAAGGACTTTGTGAAGATCTACAGATAGTTACAGCACCTACCCTAGCATACGTAATAAGACTTCACTCTAATAGGAGTATTAACTTTCGAATCTCTCTCTATTCTTCAACCTATGACCACCCAATGCTGAATGTAGGTCTCTTCCATTGTACTCCACTCTCTTCGATCTTGAGTCTTTCGCATCCAGTTCTTCCCTGCAATCCTGGCAAGATCGTCAGCCCATCTCATTGGGTGTCTGCCCACGCTTCTACGCCCATTTCGAGGCAAGAGGGTCGCCAGCCCTTGGCCTAGGTGGGGGCAAGTTAATATTATGGAGGATGAAAAAACTATGTAGTATAAATAATAGGTACAGTCAAGAGCATGAAGTTTTACACTTGTATGTATGTATGTATGTATGTAAATTCTTTATTGCTCAAAAACAGTGTCATATAATACGAGTACATTTCAAAGGTAATTTAGTAGCAAAGGCGGACTTATCCCTGAAGGGATCTCTTCCAGTCTACCTTAGAGTAGTTGAGAGAGGAGACACAGGTGTTGCGGGTTGCAATGCAATAAAATTGTAGCGCGAGTCTTTGCTTCTATGTCATTCTTATTGTAATAAGAATGGTTCCAACTGGTTGCTTTGCAGTTGCCTACATTTTTTTAATCTCTAGGGGGGCAGCTGCCCCTCCCTGCCCCCCTTTAGCGACACCCTTGGTTCGAGGTCTCTACTCTAGCACTTTTTTAACCCATCTCTGGTCATATCTCCGGCATTATGTGACCTGCCAACTTCCATTTTCTTTGAGCTATCACTGCTGCTATCAGGATGTTTGGTTCTTCTACGAAACTTTGGAATCAATTGGAATTTAAAGAAGTTTTTTTTATCAATTGCGTTTGAATTTGGACATACGTCTCTTTAGCAATTCAAGTCATTTTTTAATCTCAATTTTTACCAATGTCATAGATGAGGTTGAAGACGGAAATAAAATACCTATTAAGTCACTGGTACTCCCACGCACCGATATGGATTACAGCAAGCCGTTTGGCGTCGGACTTCGGTAGGGTTGGTCGTGAACCAGACAGCCCTTTACGGTGCCTCCCACACAGCTTGAGACACCAATTTTCAATGCTCATCAGTTTTATTTTCGTTTAGAATTGAAATGCGACCTTCAATAGTCACAGATAATAACCATTTGTGAACGAGAACTAATGAATAAGTAAATGTAAACACAAACTTAGCTACTCTTGAATTTAAAGGCAAATACAAAGTAGCTAAACAAATTACTTTAACAAATAAAGATAAACTTGACAAAAACGATAAAACAATTCGCAACGCCAACGAATCGATAGAAACAGACGAAGACTCCGATTGAATGCCAATTTCAACCTTCAATACACCTATTAATGTAAAAACCACAAAGTTTTATAACGATGAACGAAAACTATAGTCTAAAGACAACACAACTTTCATGGTTGCATCCTTGACTGTAGAAAACCTGTTTTACAAAAACTAAGGTCATTCAGACCTCATTTTAAAGCAAAAACTAAATGCTCCAATTGTAGTTTGTCTTTAGAAATGGATAAGTATTAGTGAACACAATTTTCCGTATTCACATTATGGTAATAAAAGATTCTATTAACATTGGCAAAAGTCGTAAAAGCTAAGTTACGATTGTAATGAATCCTATTGTTCTAACTTAAGACAGATTTCACATTTACGTAGAATTGCATGCTGAAAACAATACATAATAATATATGCATTTGTTTGTCAGATTTTTATCATGAAATCACAGCTGTTAAGTGCGCTATAATATGCGTACTAAAACCGACTTTTTGAGATTGTAGGTAAACAGTCTAACTGCAAGAGGAATACACATGAAAAAATTTTGAGAAGCAACGACTTACTGAGCCTACCATTAGAACTGAAACCCAAACTTGGATACTGTGGCTTGACAAACATTGCTATTAGAAAGATGAATATACCGGAATTTTTACAATCTGCTTTGGGGAAAGCTATTCAGTTTTATCGGAAGGATTTTTCTATACTTCCGTTGAAAGGTATAGGGGGAAAAACTAGCAGATGAAATTGTTATAAAATGGATTTGGGTGAAAACAAATGTTCTAATCAGTCACGTTAGATCCGTATCTACTAGTAAGCACGTTATCATGTAACTGTATTGTTGCATTTGGTTTATGTCCCAACCTCTGCTAATGAGAATTACTAAATATATTCAAAAAATATACCAATAATATACACATCAACACGGTCTAGGGATATTGCAAGATTTTTCATACAAGAGAGGTCTGTTTGAGAAGCTATATAAGCATACTCGAGATACATGGAGGGCTATAATTTTCAGAAGAGCAAGTGCTAAACCTGAATTTTAAATTCTAATCAATAAATTTTGTTTCACTTAAAATTTGTGAAAACGTGACGAAAATGAAAAAAAATTGCGTAAATTCGACCATTTTCATACAAAAAGCAGACAAAAGTGCATTTTCGTTTCTGTTTCCGCCACGTTTTCACAAATTTCAAGTAAAACAAAATTTATTGATTAGAATTTAAAATTTAGGTTTAGCACTTGCTCGTCTGAAAATTATAGCCCTCCATGTATCTCATGTATGCTTTTATAGCTTCTCAAACAGACCTCTTTTTTATGAAAAATCGTGCAATATCCCTAGACCGTGTTGATGTGTGTATGTTCAGTAATACTCGTCTAATAATATCTCAAAATACATGGTAACGACGACGTCTAGTGATTCTATGATCACTATTGACTACTTGACAGTGAAAATAAGCGTGGATATTGTGTTTGCAAGCAAACTATGAAAACCTGAAGCAAAGCGACGTCAAAATATTATCTGAAACCACTCAAGTAATTTTAAAGCAAATCTCAGCTATTGCAGCCGAGATGACAACAATAAGCAGTATTTCATAAAAAGCCTAATTGCGACGAGGAAGAAGACGGCATCCGATACACTGGCAAGGTTACTGAACAATACGCCATATCTTATTTATAATAATACACGTGCTTTGCTCATTGTGTCGCCTATGGCGCGGGGATTCTTACGGTGTCAAATTGTTGTAGCAAATGACACTTAATATACATGGAATGGTCGAGCAATCTAAAAATACCGTGGAAAACAAATTGCGTGTTTAAGGAACAATATTGGACCCAGTCTGTGTCCTTGTGGAACTACAAATTATAATAAGTTAGGCACACTATCTAAAAACACTATGAAAAACTTCCTTGTGGAGCTATACGTTATTTTTAGTTAAGTACATTATCCAAAGATATCGCGTAATCCTATTTGTGTGTTGAAGGAACAATATTGTACCTAGTTCACATCCTTGGGGAACTACATGTTATGTTTGCTTTAGTACCGAATTTAAAAAAATGTAGTAATGTATCTACTTCTTGAGTAATGTATCTACTTCTTGAGTAATTCATTACGGTTATTTTTCGTCCTTGTATATGATTGAAACAATTAGCCCGATCACAGTGTTCACCATAAATTCGTTTCTTTATGGCCACAAATCATTTAATACTTTAACTAGAACTCTCTTTCATTGAATATCTCACGTAATTAGTTTATCAAAACTCGTTTATATTATCAAAGCATGTTTAAATTCTAGTGGCGTTCCAAATTTCACAATAATGTTGTGAAAGTGTATTTTATATTAACTTCTGTATATACTTTTTTATTTCTATGAAACAAGTGTATGCTTTGCTAAAATTTTGCAATGAAACGAGCTAGCGTTGATACAATGACTGCAGTACACAATCTAATATCGTCGTACGGTACGTTCTTAATCGACGGAAAGCAAGTTATACACACATCAACCAACACGGTCTAGGGATATTACACGATTTTTCATACAAAAGAGGCCTCTTTGAGAAGCTATAAAAGCATACTTTGGATACACGGAGGGCTATAATTTTCAGACGAGCAAGTGCTGAGCTTGAATTTTCAATTACCTTGAAAATTATAGCCCTCTGTGTATCTCGAGTATGCTTTTATAGCTTCTCAAACAGCCCTCGTTGGTATGAAAAATCGTGCAATGTCCCTAGACCGTGTTGATGGTGTATAGTATAAATAACTAAACAATATCTCTAACAATGTTTGTTTTTTAAAATAATTGACACCATCGGGTTATACGGTAGAGCATCGACATAAGTGTTGAAATCAGCTACTCTATTAAATTTCAAAACGTTTGCTGAGTACGAAATTGGTATGAAGTACTAGCCTGTGACGTCATAAATTTTTGTCAGTATTTCAAGTCACATAACTCTAAAATTTTATATTTTATATTATCGCTTATAACTCTCTAACAGCTGAACCAATTTCGATCAAATATAGTTAAGAACCATCTCGATTTCATCAACTTTGAAACAAAAAACGTGGCAATGACAGACACTTACACACAGACATACAGATACGTCAAGAGTGATGCTCCCTGGCTGCGCCACCAGGCAGTACTCAGATGCCGTTATGCTCAATACGCGCTACCTAAAGTCTACCTTTATTTAATTACCATGAAATAATGAGTTTTCATTTAATCATCAGCCCATACCGTCCCCACTGCTGGGGCACGGGCCTCCCTCAATAACATGAGGGGTAAATGCCATACTCACCACGCTTGGCAGACGGGTTGGCGAGGGTTTTAATATAATTGCAGAGTTTTCCTTCTCTGTGTGCAGATGAACTTGCTTGCATATTTACCTTAGTCGCCTTGTACGACACCTCGGTAAGAAAGAGGGTGGTCCTATTCTACTCTGCCGAGGGCTTACACGGCCAAAATGAGTAATAATGAGTACCATGAATAATGAGTATTTGTTAAAATAAGAAATAAATAACAATGAAAGGGGTTCGGCCACAGAGTAGTGCTTTCCAGCCGCGCCACCTTGTATTGTAGCCAAGGTAAACTGATTTCGAGTTATGAGCAGAAAACTGGAAAAAAGGACCTTTATACCTCCTTGCTACCCTTAGCGGCACCTAAAATCGACAGGACTACTTGAGAATGTTCAGAGGTCCCATCCATACACAATCCTGCAGGTTTTGGAACTACACTTTTGTCCTTTCCTTTTTTTTCTGGGGGCTTATTGTGGCAACTTTACTGCTTATGGTCTCTGTGTTTCGTCCGTACTTTATGGACCAGCCTTGACAATATTAATGGGAGAATTAGTTCCGTCCACGCGGCCTGACTTCCTTTTGTTCTATCGTCTTTACGAGTTCGGCTCCTTACAGAACACTCACGTTTACACTAGATTTGGCTTTTGTAGTTTTCCTTCTTTAACTAGTTATAAATAATGTTTGTTTCTCAAAAAAAAAATTGTACAGCCAGCTGCGTAATTAACTCACCCCTCTATGGAAATAAGGATGAAGTTATTTCACGAAATGTTTTAGTATTTCAATGATATTTTGTATATTTATCAACTAAACAATTAAGCTTAACCACGATTTTAAAA
Organism: Aproaerema taeniolella; assembly: GCA_949987775.1. Classification (NCBI taxonomy): domain Eukaryota; kingdom Metazoa; phylum Arthropoda; class Insecta; order Lepidoptera; family Gelechiidae; genus Aproaerema; species Aproaerema taeniolella. The sequence continues at coordinate 1,496,698 of OX465269.1, forward strand.
TTGTATGTTTTTTCATAGACAACTTCATCTTTATCCGGTAGGGGTGGTCAGGTATCTCTGCAGCTGTCTGTACTACTTAAAATCCACAAAGTGAGAAACTGGATCATGCCCTACGTAGAAGCTGTATTGCTTAAAACTAAAACATGAGACAATTTCTAAGTGTTTATAAAAAAGAAGAACATAAATTTCCACGTCAAAAACGTAAGAGTCACCGACTTCAATCCCAAAAAGACAATTTTTTCGAGAGTTTCCCTCAATTTCTTCAGGATTCCACCATCAGATCCTGGTTCCCTTATCTTGGGACCACCCTTGGGATACTCCCTTTCCAACAAACAAGAATAATCAGAATCGGTTCATAAACAACGAAGTTATCCGCGGACATACATAAAAAATATACGGTCGAATTGAGAAACCTCCTCCTTTTTTGAAGTCGGTTAAAAAATCATAAAGAATGAAGTAGATAGACCACTAGAAGTATTTCGTAGAATATGATGTCTTATGTCTGTATTTTGTCTCCTATGTGTACAATAAACGTAATAGTAGACCAAACTAAAATGTTTGACGATTTTTAAGTAAAGATGCTTGGCTAAAAGTGGCAGGTGATAAAAGCGATAATAAGAAATTCTGTAATAGCCCTTTTTGCAAAGTTTTTGTTTAATAAATGTTTTAAATTTGTCCAAAGGGTAAACTTAGTCACTGTGAATGTATTTACTGAGTTTAAAGATGTGAATTTAAAGTAGTAAGTATTATCTTTAAGAGCACTAATTGTAACAACTACGCCGCCCTTGACATAAAGCAATACAAAAGTCGTTAAATATTTAGATATGGCGAAGCGGTTCAGAAATGAAATACGTACACACGGCAGCACATCAGACTATAAATGTTGACCTGAACGTCGCCCTTATCTCGCTCGTAATAGCGCCGGCTTTCGTAGTGCAAATGGGTAACCTGACGTGCTGCTGTCTGTGCTTATACTCATGATACGTCGTTGTAAGACCACCCGGCCTTAATGGTTGGATGACAAACGATTACGAGATGTTACGTATTAAATTCTTAGAATCGTATCAAATATAAAATTGTTTGTTTGATAATACAGATGCGCAATTTAAAATTGTTTTACGAGGAGAGATAAAGGAAAATGGCGGAATCGAAAAACTGACTACGAACCCGAAAACCCTCAGATACCGAATTTCGTCCGAATCGGAGCAACTGCCTTTTTTAAAATCGATGTGGGTGACTTTAAGAGGAGCGTCTCAGTTTGGACTAGCGTCTCAGTTGTTTTTCATGCTGTCTCGATGTCGACCACCCGCCTCAGACTTGTGCGAAAGGGACAATTGCAGCTTTCCGGCGAAATGCCGAGTTTTATTTCCAAATTATGAGTTTAGGCGTCAATGAATTCCTACCTACCCCAAAAACTTAATGAAATTGTACGTTTTTCTATCGATTTGTAAGCGTATAAACGAGGTTTGTGCGTTTTGTTTTTTTCCAAAATTGTTCTTAGTTTTTCAACAGTCACCTCTTAAATGTTGAGAATTTTTTAGCGAAAAATGCTGACTTTTAGTCTCAAATATATTTTTGTATAATGTAAATATCACAAAAATCAAAACGTACGGACCTAGTTTTTGGTGTTCCTGATACTATACCAAAATTTCCCAGGGATCCGTTGACGTTTTGGGGATGGAATCCATTGACGCCGTTGTATGGGAGAAAAACACTGAGACGATCTTCTTAAATTAGTTAGCGAAAAATAAGGAAGGGAATCAACCTACAAAACCGAACCGCCAAAAGCCTCGTCAAAATTAGGACTCAATTTTTTTTAATAAAAAATGTCCCCAAGAATCATAGACAAAATATGAAGAAAAAATCAGCAGCGCCACCGCCAACTGTAACTACATAACAACTTCACATTCAGTTAGCTATGGCGCCGCCAGTCAATGTAGCTATCATCAAAGCATGTGGTTTAGTAAAGAGGTTAAGATAGTTTAAAATTTCGCCACCTGAATGAATGAAGTGTTCACCATTATCATTTCATCGCCATTGACACGCCAGGGCCTTTTTATAATTCGAACGGCACGGCACGGCACTTCAAAATTTGAATTACCATTGCCCTCCCATGTTCTCAACTTTTAGTATTACTATTATATAGGAGGCAATGGTAATACAATTTTGCAGTGCCTCTTTCGAATTATAAAAAGGCCCATTAGTTAAATAGTGGTGGATTAACCGTTCTGATTAAATGCCTTTGCCTTTTGTAAACGAACGGAATATAAAAATAGCTAGCCGTTTATGGATTAGTGCACTACCACACATAATGCAACCTAGGTGTCATACAGTCCTTATTAAATGCAATTACTTAGCAGTAACAGTTTTAAACGATAATTGACTATACACTAATAGATATAATAGTACTGTCATCATGTTTGTCACGTCATAACGATTCGTAATTACTACTATTTAGTACTTGCTTCAAAGGTGACGCTAATGCAGTTATATAATGGTTAAATGTTGTTAAAAGTTGTTTAAAATTGGTAGTAATGGAGATAATAAGAGGCTTCCTGTTTTTACGCGCTTTCGTTTAATTGGAGCTCAAAAGAGTGTTTTACTGAACAAGTTCGTTAACGTTATCAATTATATGTTTAACGATGTTTTTTAGATTTGGTATTTCCCAGTGACGTAGATATAATCTACACTAATATTATAAAGAGGAAAGATTTTTATTTTTGTATGTAACGAATAAACTTAAAAACTACTGGACCGATTTCAAAAAATATTTCACCATTAGGATGCTACATTATTCCTGAGTAACACATGCTACATAATTTTCCCGAATTCCCACGGGAACGATTTCCCGAGCGGAATGCGGAATAATATATATTAAAAAATATTAAAATAATATATATTATATACGTGGCGATAAAAAGCAACGTAAAATGAATCTTTTTAGCTACGGAGCAAAGATTTTTTTCCGAAAATACATAGAAGCACGAAGAGACATCCGTCGCCTGAAGACGGAGCGACGGACGAAAAAACATTTGCTCCGTAGCTTTTAAGATTCATTTTACGTCGCTTTGACCACCGCCGCGCCACATCGCTTAAGGCGACTACAGCACCTAAATTACGATTTTATGATGCGTAGATAAGCATGACGCACTGCATTAAATCGAAGAATAAAATACTACGGTAATATTCAGGACATAAACTAGATAAGTAGTTTGCTGAAAACATGAATCAGCACTTTTGGTTCGATAGAAAAAGCTCACAAAGTCACCTCTCAATACCAATATTGTGTATCTTTTAAGCTGTAAAAACGATAGTACAATGCACACAGGAACTTGAATTAGCTTTCAAAATGTTCGTGATTGAACACTCTCGATAAGTAGTTAACGCGTTTTTCGATTTAAGCTGTGAACCTTTCCATAAATCTCTTTTTTCTAACATTCGAATATGTTTTTACGCATGCACGCTTTCATAGTCCGTAAATTTCGTGTATCGACACTGTTCGCACTGCCGGCCCAGGCCTGTTGAGAGACGGAGATGGCACTATTCCTATGTGTGCTGCCTTTATCGGGTGCTGTAGTCGCCTTAAAGGGCTTACTAAAACAGGAACTTCGCTAGAATGACGAAGTTCTTAAAAGTCTTGAGAGGCTTTATAGCAATAATGGACGAGAAACAGTCCAAAATAGTGACAGACAGCAAGAAGTAAGGTCAAATTGAACGAAATAATTGAAAAAAAAATCGTGATATATTTTATGATTATGAGTAAGACATTTTTAATTTTTACACATTCCCGTGAGGCTCTTAAGTGCTACTTAACTTTAAATTAAGTTTATTAATAAGAGCATTATTACCAATTTTCCTTAAACACTTTCAAAGCCTACATAAATAGTGAAACCTGTTAAATATTAAAGTACTTACACCTAGAAATTCATCGTAAACACGTATTGTAGTAAAATGTTATTACTACTGGACGCCCATGACTTAGTGCGAATACACGGACAGGGCCGCTGTAAGGAAAGGGCCACCAAATTAGAAATGCGCGTAAATTCCCAAGACTATTTTTAAAATTATTATTTTCGAAGTCTCCTATGAGGCTAACATGAGCGTAGATTAACGGCCTAAGCCTCGTTAAAGTTTTGATTTAAAAATAAAACAAGAAAAAAATGGCGCCAATTTACAATTGATTCTCCTAATTAGGTATTAATTGGAACCATTGTGAGATTAAGGTAACTTATTTAAGACTAACGTGACCTAATGTACCCGGTACTTTAGGGCGTACATCTTAAAACCGAACAACTTTTCCCAAAAAACCTACATGAAATTCTCAAAATCTTGACTTTTCACTCAATAAACAGCAGGAAAATACTTAATTGAAGGCACTACAGCTTAGTTGGTAAGAGCACCAGGAGATCCAATTTTCGGTGAATCCAGTAAAGATCCCATTCATGCCGAAAATATTTCTTTCCCAAAAAAATCTATGTGAATATTTTTCCAAAGTTAAACGTATTTTTTATAGGGGAAAGCTGTTAAGTATTAGAACAATTCAGTTTCGCCCTACTTTTAAACATCTTACCACGTTTTTGTTTGAAATTGTGAACCTATTATTGTAAGTTTTAAATATATTTAAACAATATATTTCTGTCATTAATGTATGGGAAAAATTCGGGCCACTTGTAACCTGAATACGTCTCTGTATCTCATGATATATGTACCACACGCATCTAACACACCACTTTCAATAGCCTTGCCTCGGCGCAGGCGCACCGATTGTGTCAATCATTTGCGTAAGTAAGACAGTTTGTTTGTTTGTCATTTGTTATTGAATTCTATTTGTCATAATTGAATAGGTTGGATTGACATACGAGTATTTGCAAACTTTTTTTTTTCATTTTATTAATTTATAATTAATGTTCGTCTTGAGGTCAATGCATAAATTAATGTTCGTCTTGAGGAGAGCACTTCCGTGCCTCCAGATTATTGCTAGCATAAAGTACTTACTTACTTATTTCGTTACCGTCAGAATTTGGGAAAAGTATGTTTTGTTTTTTGTTTTTTTTCGGTTTTGATTTATTATAATGATGCTAGCTATGCACCACTACTTTTAAATTACCAAAAAAACCTGCGTATTCAGTATCACTTACAGATTACATTCCCACAATTAAAAAAAAAAATCATTTATTACTGCAAAGTTTCATCCAAATTCGTCTTATTGTTTATGCGTGACAAACATTACCCAAAAGAACTTGCTCGGCGGTGAAGGAAAACATCATAATGAAACCCGCACGCCTAAGAAAATACGTGTTCGAAAGATGAGCTGGGTACCTACCACGATCGTTTAAAAGCATTTCTGTTTAGGATCCAACTTTGAACTGCTTCGCAATTGGAATGTTTTTTAAAACGGTACCATGAATGCTCTGCTTTTGAACTGCTCGGTTGTCTATGGTCCATTTTAAATGTCTACATAAATTGTCGCTGGTCTGCCTTTGAATCGCAACAGCGCCAAAATTGAATCGCTTATAAGCCATCATGGTACGAATAAGCGTTGCAGACTTGTTTAGGTCCTAAATTGGATCGCGCTAAGCGATCATGGTAAATCTCCAGTTCACCAACCCGCATTGGGCCAGCGTGGTGGACTATGGCCTAAATCCCCTTCGTGTTTCGAAGGGAGGCCCGTTCCCCTCGGTGGGGATGTTTGTATATGGGCTGGTAAGAAGTATATTAAAGAAACAATTTACATAAGCGTATTTAATACAAAAAATCAAGTATTGCCAATACAGCGATCATAACCTACTGAACTTGACCGGTTTCGTTCAACCTTGAATGATCTTAAAGTTGATTGTTCAGAGAAAAAAATTGTTTCTCATTATTTAACGAGTTTTAAGTAAATAACACTTACAAACTAGGCTTTTTATTTATTATAGACGTTTTTTTTAATCAAAGAATATAAGTTACGTAATTTTTTACGACCGAATTAGAATAAGCAAAAATGAATACAATAGGTGATTAAAGGGACAGCTTAGAAATAATTTTCCACGTTAAAACGTATGAGTCACCGACTTCCATCGCAACAACAGTTCGCACCAGTATTTTTTGCAGACAACAATGACTATTAGCAGATAACCACAACGAAAATGTCACTCATTTATTTAGATGATGTTCTGGTTTGTAGTATATTTTTTGTTTTTGTTGATTTTTTTTAAAGCGCTAAATCATTTTCGATAAAATGTATATGGGACCACCTCTGAAGTATACTCTTTCGAACAAAAAAAAAGAATTTTAAAAATCAGTCCATAATTGGCGGAGAAATCGGTGAACATACTTACATTAAAAAAAAATACATACAGTCGAACATAGAACCTCCTCCTTTTCTGAAGTCGGTTAAAAACTGAAACCCTGAATTTAGAATATATCATTCTGAATGTGTCGTGTGGTGATCGGTTCAGAATAACACCACCCCATATCTCTTTCCTTGGGTGTTTTAAAAGGAAACTAAGGAACACAATTGAGACTTGTCTTATTAACCTGACGTAATCAAGATGGTTTTTAGACATATTTGATTAAAATTGGTTTAGCCGTTTAATAGTTATAAGCAATCAAAAGTCGGGGGCGGTACATAATGTTTAACTTTGAAGTTATTTTTGGGTAGCAATCTTTCTATGGACGTAATTGTACGAATTACGCCACGTAGCCCAGTGGCTCTCACTTATCTCAACCGATCAGTGAGGTTAAGCAACGTACACAGAGGCAGGGAACTCGATGGGTGCCCAAAGTGGCAATTTATCACGAGCGTTTCCGTGCTTCGGAGGGCATGTTAAGCTGTCGGTCCCGGCTGTTGTTGATTGACTACAGTCGTCACAACCAAGTCAGAGGCCATTGTGCGGTTTGAAAACTCTGACACCAGGGTTAGCCAAGTTCGCCAAACACTTGAGGTTTAACGCGATAAGAAGAAATACAAACATTACTTATGCGTACTTAAATATGTAAATTAAATAAAAATTTGCCATTCATAGCTTGGTTTTCCTAACAGTCAGTTTAACATTAAATTATTCATATTTTTTAAGACTACTGGATGTTTTTCCTGATAATAAGGAAAAAAAATACAATTAAGTAATATAACGAAGACTTAAGAGGTAAAATAGTCCTTTCGAAAGACCGAAATTAGGTTAACGTAAAAAATCACGTGGTGGTAGCTACTAACTCTGTCCTTACTGTAATGATCCAGTAATCGTCGTCAGGCACTATTTTTGAATCGCTCTTTTATTTATTGAATCACTAGCTGATCCGACAGACTTTGTGTTGTCTTAAATTTTCTTATGTTCCGCTCAATTTTCTTAATTTTTCCTTAATAAGAACCTTCTCCTAACCAAAATAACACGACAAAAAAATAATTAACCGCTAGTTGGACCCGTTCGAAGAAGTGTTGTGATGAAAAAGTTTGAAGTTTAATAGTTTCAGCGCAAATTTATATTTATCGATCTACATGAGGAAGGCGATTAAAAGTGGTAGTGGTGCTACTATTTGATCGACGGGTTCTAGGTTCGATACCCAATCATATTTGTATGAAAAACAGATGTTTGTTCTCGGGACTCAGGGCACAAGAATTAACTTAGTTTTCTCCCTTTCGGTATAGATTTTTTCCTACATTATTTGTGCAAGAACAGTTGCACAAATAATTTTATTAGCAGTTTCTCGCTAAATAAATACCAATATCTTACATGAACCTGTTTTGTTTTTAACTCTTAATAATAGAAGAAAAAAGCGGTGAAGTGCTAGTCGGACTCGCGCACGAAGGGTTCCGTACCATTATCTGTAAAAACGAGCAAGTAAATCACGTTTGTTGTATGGGAGCCCCCTTAAATATTTATTTTATTCTGTTTTTTGGTATTTATTGTTATAGCGGCAACAGAAATACATCATCTGTGAAAATTTTAACTGTTTTACTATCAAGGTTCATGAGATACAGCCTGGTGACAGACGGACAGACAGCGGAGTCTTAGTAATAGGGTCCCGTTTTACCCATTGGGTACAGAACCCTAGAAACTATTAATATAACATAAATAGTAACATTACTAATGAAGTGTCCTTGTTTAAAAACAATTAGAATAGTAGAATAGCACCATTCACAGCTACGTTTGCAGATACAACCTCTATAAATGGTTATGTCTTTGGCAATGATGTGTTATTTAATATTATTTTATTATCGAATAAAGTATAACTTAAATGCAAATTGGTAATAGATTCTCTAATCTATTGTTAAAGATCTTTCTACTTTTATTATTATTATTATGAGATAGGTTAACTCTTCACCTCAATCTTGACCAGAGTCATAGATGAGGTCGACGATGGAGCGAGTTAACCCAGAAAATGTCAGTAAGGCACTGGTACTCCACCCACCGACAGAACACAGCAAGCGGTTTGGCGTCTGGATGCTTATAACTTTAAAACGGCTGAACTTATTTTGATAAAATACAGTTTTGAACCATCTCGATTACGTCAGCTTTGAATTAAAAAACCGCATCGAAATCGGTCCATTCGTTTAGGAGCTACGATGCCACAGACAGACATACAGGTACACAGACAGATACACACATAAAACTTATAAAATTCCTTTTTTTATTCCATTTTTTGTCTAGGCTCTCCTTTGTTTGATTAGGCCAATGTCAAGATCGAAAAATTGTTGACGTTTTCTCATAGATCTTTTTTTTGTCCTCTTTTTTTGTCGGGGTTTAAAAACACATGTTGTCAACGGCTTTTCAATTCAATTTCTTGTCTATGGGTCTTTTTATAATACGAAAACGACACGGAAAAATTGTATTACCATTGCCTTCAATCCACTATAGTATCACTAGAAGCTGGGAACATAGAAGGCAATAGTAATACAAATTCTGTCATGCCGTGCCGTGCCGTTCGAATTATAAAAAGGCCCTATGGCTCTCCTTTGTTGATAAGGCCAATTTTCTATTCCGAAAAAGGTTGAAGTATTCTTGGGAGAGTCCAATTTTTATCTCTTCGACTATCCATAGTTAATAAATAATGTATGTATGTATTGCATAACAAGCGGTCGGTCAACTGCCCCGCTTTCGGAAGGTGAAGGCTGCTTTATAATCGATTTACGAGTTCTCTGTGTACTTTTAGTACCTGCTATTTTTTTATCCTGACCCTTTATTAACATTTCGCTCGTAGCGTGGCTCTCGCTGATCTCAACCGATCAGTGAGGTTAAGCAACGTACACTGAGGCAGGGAACCTGATGGGTGACCAAAGTGGCAATTTACCACGAGCGTTTCCGTGCTTCGGAGGGCTCGTTAAGCTGTCGGTCCCGGCTGTTGTCTATTAACTACAATCGTTAAAACCAAGTCAGAGGCCATTGTGCGGTTTGAAAACTCTGACACCAGGGTTAGCCAAGTTCGCCATACACTTGCCTATTACACGATAAGAAGAAGAAGATCAACATTTCACAGAGGTCCGTTCACAATTAGGGGATAGAATCGTCAAAATGTCTAGAATTTTTTTTCCCCGTTTGTATGCAACAAAGGCCGCAGAAAAGAGTTTTGTTTTCTGGAGGTTCCCTTATTTCTTTGACCTTTTTAACCCCCTACAAAAAAGAGTGGTGTCATAAGTTAGACGTGTGTATCTGTACGCCTGTCTTGTTTAACCTTTTCACCGCCAAAGTCTGATATATCAGACAATTTTTTTTTGTTTCTTTGATATAATTTACCAAGCGTTCGCCATACGCCACGACATAAAAAAAAATTTTTTTTGATGTCGTGGCGTGTGGTGACGAAAACTCTTGGCGCTAAAACGGTTAAAAGCAGCAGGCCGAGTACGATAGTGACAGCGCCGCGACAACACCGCGGTCCTATGCCAAAATGTCAACATTGGTAACGCCATAAGGCGAGCAAGCCTTTGCACGGGACCCTCGCGCAATCAAAGTGAAGTTTCAGCGTGAGCCGAGCGCGAGTTTGTCGTTATCGTGCTAGAGCTGCTGACGTTATCGAGATGGTGCTTAGCTACAGAATTGATCATCATTGTTTCAGCCATTTCAAAGTTATAAGGAAGTAATAAATTTTTTTTTTAAAATTTAGAGTTAGGGATCATTCAACAATTACGTGATCACCGGGGGGGGGGGGGGTCGGGTGCTTGTATATACATCTGGATTATTGGGTGGGGAGGTTAGAATCCATGTTTAGATTTAGAATAATCTATTTTATTGATTTAACTTTATAGTTCTTACCTTTTGCATTTTGACAAATAACACCCTCTTCCCAAGTCATTTAAGATCCATAGAAACATGACATACACGTCAGTGCTAATCAACAGCAAACATTTTAAGCACGGACGAAGATTACGTAATCAAGGCGAGGGGGGAGGGGGTTAAAAACAAAAGATTACGCTGTGATCACATATTGGGTTTAAAAAACGGCCAAAAATGATCACGTAATTTTTGAACGATCCCTTATTGTTGTAGGCCCTAAATGTGGGGTTTCTAATTTTAATTTTAGGGTTATTAACTAATCAATGGAAACATTTTAAGTTATCTTTACCGCCTAGACAGCACAGTAGGCCAAGTTTACTCCCCTTATCTAACTGTGTCATCTCATCACTCAAATGCCGTGGAAATTTTCAGAAAAACATTTTCCTGACATTTTCCTTGGCCATAACATGCAATACTTTTTTATGATATTACACTCAGAAATAAGAAAACTAAAAAAAGTTATTTCTATGATAATACATGTACGGAGAGTCGCACATCAGGTTGCCACAAGCCTGCAATCTGTGCTGTGGTTTTGCAACGAAAATGGAGTAACCTGATGAGCAGGCCTCTGTACAAATATTAGGTTCATTAAATACATCTTATACATGCGAAAGGATGGATGGATGTTTGTTACTCCTTCACGCAAAAACTACTAGACGGACTTTAATGAAACTTTGCAGTAATGTATCTTAGACATTAAAGTAACACAGGATACATAATTTTCCCGAATTACCACGGGAACGAAATGTAAAATTAATCCACAAATATACAGGATGTAAAAGACAGCTTAGCAAAAACTGAAACCCTGAATTCAGACCGTTATTCTGAACGATTTTCCGGTAAAAATTTCTTCAGGAAAATTTTCAAATTTTCATGCTTTTTTTACAATTTTCTGCTTTACAATTAAACTTTTCACCGCCAAAGTTTGATATATCAGACGTTTAAGTTTTGTGCCCTCGCCGCCAAAGTCTGTTATATCAGACAATTTTTTTTTTTAACTTTAATATCGTTTACCAAGCGTTCGCCATACGCCACGACATTTTTTTTTTTAAATTTTTTGATGTTGTGGCGTGTGGTGGGCGTTTTTGACGAAAACTCTTGTCACTAAAAGGGTTAAGTGCTTTGTTCGAATACATTGAAATTTTTAGTTAAAAATAACGATCTTACACTCTTACAATACTCTAACTTTCCGCCCCGGATTCGTATTTTTGTAACAAATAAACTCTAAAACTACTGAACTGATTAAATAATACTTAAATAAAACTTCAAAGGTCTCTTATCAGCGGGTGACATAAATGGTACATGATTTTCCCGAATTCCCACGGTAAGTCCCGGGCGAAGATTTTCTAAAGAGGAAAGATTTGTATTTTTGTAGGTATATGTTTGTAACGAATAAACTCAATAGCTACTGGACTGATTTCAAAATGTATTTTACTAATAGAAAGCTCTCTTTTCAGCGAGTGACGTAGGGTAAATAATTTTCCCGAACTCCCACGGGAACGAATTCCCGAGCGAAAAGCTAGTATCAAGAAAAAGTTACTTCAATATCCAGTGTCGTATCTTCGGATATATCTTCGGAACGTGCCTCCACTCTGAGTACGGTGTGTCGGGAGGTAAACAATTAAAACGTCATACTCGAATGTTTTGTGGTTCGACCCGCAGTGAATTTAATTAAGCTGAGGGTAGATCCACCACTCCGATGACATCTTGCTGAGACAACAACAGTCTACCCGTGACCACGGCGCGTGCAACCGCGTCGAAACAAAGGTAATAGGTAAATAAATATTATATACTCGGTTTAAAATTTAATTAAAAGTAACTTCAACTAACAAGATACAATAAAACTGCATAAAAGTCAAAATTCTAAGAACACAAAGATAACTCACGGTATTTCCAAAACGTAAAGGTTCAAAAAAGTTAACTGCTAACTTTAATCCCAGGTTAAAACAACCGACTGGAGTTCTTGGTCCGCAAACTTAACGGGGTAGACACAGAATACAGTAGTTAACCCGAATTCAATAATTATTTTCAAACTCTGACAAAAAAAGAGGGGTGTTAAGTATAAGTGTTACTGTGTGTTTGTCTGTGGCATCGCAGCTCCTTAAGGAATAAACCGATTTCGATGCGGTATTTTTTTTCAAAGCTGACGTAATTGAGATAGTTTCAGAGTTAAAATATAAAGCAATCAATGTCAGGTAATAACATTTTATTTTTATTTTAGAGTTATGTATGTAAAGTATTTTTTTATGTGACTGCTGTTGCGTTAGATAATAATTATTTTTTCTTTCTTTTTATTAGACCTACATGTTCTTGGGAAAAATTGATAATTTTCATAGCTCAAGGCGACTACAGTACCTAAATTACGATTTTATGATGCGTAGATAAGCATGACGCACTGCATTAAATCGAAGAAAAATATACTACGGTAATATTCAGGACATAAACTAGATAAGTAGTTTGCTGAAAACATGATTCAGCACTTTTGGTTCGATAGAAAAAGCTTACAAAGTCACCTCTAAATACCAATATTGTGTATCTTTTAAGCTGTAAAAACGATAGTAAAATGCACACAGGAACTTGAATTTGCTATCAAAATGTTCGTGATTGAACACTCTCGATAAGTAGTTAACCCATTTTTCGATTTAAGCTGTTACCTTTCCATAAATCTCATTTTTCTAACTTTCGAACATGTTTTTACGCACGCACGCTTTCATAGTCAGTAAACTTCGTGTATGGACACTGTTCGCACTGCCGGCCCAGGCCGGTTGAGAGACGGAGATGGCACTATTCCTATGTGTGCTGCCTTTATCGGGTGCTGTAGTCGCCTTAAATCACCCCTACCCATAAGCTTATGCCTTCGTCCCATGGGGGTAGGTATATACCACAGATTTCTACCTTCTACGATTCAAACACACTTGTTTCGCTTCCTCTACATTCATAATTCGCCAATAATTATTTACTTACTAGCTGATGCCCGCAACTTCGTTTGCGTGTTAATTTTTTCTCTAGACAGATTACACTTTATTGACGGTCCATAATTTATTAAATATTGATTTAGTTTAAGATTTAGATTTTTACATACAAAAGTTTTTTTCTCGCTAACTCCCGTTCCCGTAGGAATTTTGCAATATCCTGTTGCAACTAAGCTTTAAGTTTACTAAGGTACCTGAATGCCAAATTTCAAGCGTCTAACTTAAGCGGTTTAGATTTTTCATACAAAAGGATTTTCCCGCTAATTCCCGTTCCCGTGGGAATTTCAGGAATTCTTTTCTTAGTGCACCTCTACGGTAGGTACCTAAGCTACGTCCCTTCCAAATTTCAAGTGCCTACGTTTAGCCGTTTAGGCTGTGCGTTGATATGTCAGTCAGTCAGTCAGTTTCTCCTTTTATATATTTAGATTTATCTTTATTTAGAAGTTATAACTGTCTAACTACTTAACTAACTTTTTGCGTTGCATTAGATCCATACTGTTAAATCTGTGCATTCAGTGCGACGGTCAAGGGCGATTCATTTTTTAATGTTTTGTGTTTTTTAATATTTTTTCGGTCATAAAACTTTGCAGACTTTGCTGTTAATTCTTTCGCGTTTTTTTCCGAATTCTATTGTCAGAACGACCTTTTCATTGGGAAATTATTTATTTAAATATGGCGCTAAGTGTTTAGTGGAATAAAATGCATTTTAAACATCATATAAAACAAGTATGAAGGTGGCGCTGCTAGTAAAGGCAACTGTCATCAAATACAAATTTCGTTAGTTCTCAATTTCGCCACCAGAAAGGATAAAATGTTGTAACAATCGTGTAGGTATAGTCAAGTGTGCGGCGAACTTAGCTAACCCTGGTATCAGAGTTTTCAAACCGCACAATGGTCTCTGACTTGGTTTTAATGACTGTTGTCAATCGACAACATCCGGGGCCGGGACCGACAGCTTAACGTGCTCAAGTACGGAAACGCTCGTGATAAATTGCCACTTTGGTCACCCATCAGGTTCCCTGCCTCTGTGTACGTTGCCTCACTAATGATACTCAAAGCCATTGATTAGTAGAATTGCTATCGAGTTACGTTCATCCGTATTGCCTCATCCAGTCCTTTTAGAGATTCACTTTCCATTCACTTTTTTGAAATCCTGTTTTAGAGATCCTTAGTTTAACTGCTAAATCGATGTGAACAAAGAACCTTATCAATATCATAGACACATATATTATACTAGCATTCCGCTCGGGACTTCGTTCCCGTGGGGATTCGGGAAAATTATGTAGCCTATTTCCATCGAGGATAATGTAGCTTTCTAATGGTGAAATAATTTTTCAAATCGGTCCAATAGTTTCGGAGCCTATTCAATGCAAACAAAGAAACAAACAATCAAATCTTTCCTCTTTATAATATGTATAGATAGAAAGATTTTATTGTTTAATTTCGATAGCGCGTTTCAGCGAACCGACTGTGCCATCTAGCGGCCTTTTATGTGAACTAATCACTAATATGAAAACAAACTTAAACAATGGGTCAAAACATAATACATACATACGCGAATATTGACCTATAGTATTAAATTATGATTTTTTAAATAAAAATGTGACAAAATATTGTATAAGAATCCACATCGACTTTTGCTAGTACTTTAATTGAAATATATGTATACTGATCCCTCAGTCTTCAGCTCGTTCGTTTTTGTTACGAACTATTTCTTTTTGACTATCAGGCACAATCTATACTGGCTTACCTAGTTATCCCAATATAGAGTCAGTCTGATGATATTTTCAACAATTTATTATTCTGTTTTGCAAGATTTGTGTTGCAAATGCAAAAATGCAACAGTAAACTAAGGCTCAGACTGGTTTTTTTTTGACCCGCAGTTAGTAGTTAAAATTCTATACAGAAAATATGTAACATTTTTTTATTATCTGAGTTAAAATTTTAATATACAGGGCTTTAGGTAAATCTCTTTCAACCTCTCGGGTGCTAAATCAGTCCATGAAACTGAACAAATTCCCCAAGGAACATAGGTCAAAATACGAAAAAAAAAATTTGATCTCCCATACAAAATGCGCTATATGCTGATGAAGTTTGTATGGGAATTTTTTTCTGTTTCGTATTTTGACCTATGTTCCTTGGGGAAATTGTTCAGTTTCATGGACTGATTAACCACCCGAGAGGTTGAAAAAGATTTACCTAAAGCCATGTATAACTATTGATGAAAAGTGATATTTTTTTAATGTTTTATTGTTATTATTAGTTACAGCAACTACTAGGCTAATTTCGAAAATTCTTTATCAAGCGGAAAGCTTACATTTCAGGGACTAACATCCTTATAAATGTGAATGTAAGTTTGTTTGTTTCTTACGCTTTCACGCCTAAACTACAGAACCGATTTTGATGAAAATTGGTATAAAGATAGATTATAGACCTTAAGGAATGACACAGACTACATTTTATCCCACAGCTGGGCACGATATAACCTACAGGAGCCGCGGGCGGAAAGCAGAGAGCCAATAATTGTAGGAACCGCTAGTCCTACTTCCTACGCTATAAATACTACCGGATCGCCCCGGCTTCGCCCGGTTTTAATTATCTACACATTTACTTCCAGAAAAATAAATCTACTTGATGTAGCCAACCGCATCAAAATCCGTTGTGTGGTTTAGTTAGGACGAGTTAGCGGAAATACAGACCGACAAGCTTATTTCTTTTATAGGTAGAGATGTTAAATACGAAAGCTTGTAAGGATGTATGGCTATATGGACGGATTGTTCCTCTTTCGTGGATGGTTAAATTCCCAGGAGAACGAAGTCCCGAGCGAAAAACTAGAAAATTTGGTAACAAAGAAAGAAACCAAATTAGTCAAAAAAAAGTATAACTCCGACAGTTTTACCACCAAAAATAAAACTAAAACTTAGACAATGTTTATTAAAAATGGCGTATGGTCATAGATTAATTTGCCTGTCCCCAAAGGGATACATTAAACAACAACAAAAATGATGTTTTGTTTTTTTTGTGATATACTTAGCAGTTATTTTGATCAGAACCATCTAGATTACGTCAGCTTACAAAAAAAAAACCGTATCGACACACAGATACAGACGTCAAACTTACAACACCCCACTTTTTTTCTCGGGGGTTCACGAACAAGAATAAGCAAGCGCAAGGTTATAGCACCGACTCTTAAACAACTTTAACTTGTATATTATGTTATGATATCACTTAGAAAGCTGCTCTATCGCCAAAAGCGGTACAAGAGCAAACAGGACAATTTAAGCGCAATTATCACCCTTATACAAACGAAATAAGAGCTAAATTTTAGTGTTAAGTGTAATTTGTTGTACGAACTCGTCCCTCAATTGGTATTTTGCAAGACTTTTATGTTTTTAACTAGTTACAGGCTGTGTAACATGTGTTTTTCTTCGTTGCAATTTTGAACAGGTTCCTTCTGCCAATTTGTGTGGTGGATGATCATGATTTCCCCTTGTATGTTATGTTTTGCCACTTGAGATTGTGAGGTTAATTTCGTACGTGGCCGAAGGGAATTTACACAGCTCAAAATTGTAGGAAAGGACACTACAGAGGCCGAAGAAAAGATGTTTTTTTCCTTGAGTTTTTCTTATTTCTTTGACTTTTTAACCCCTGACAAAAAACCCTTTTTTTTTTGGGGGGAGGGGATTTTTTTTCTTAAACGTAGACACCACTCGGGCGCACCCCCCGAGCGCTACCCGCACCCCTCGCGTGCCTGGTGTAGGAGTAATGTCTACGTTTAGGCAAAAAATGAACTATTCCCATTGAAAAAAATTTTTTTTTTTCATAAAGTGTTCTTTGAGTGATACTGGTTCAGGATTTTGAATATAGCTAGGAGATTCTTTTTCACCCAGTATTATAACTGTTATAAGTTTGATGTGTGTGTCTGTATGTCTGTGAATGTGTATCTATTTTTGACGTCGTAGCTCATAAACGAATAGACCGATTTCAATGCGACTAAACAAAATTTTGATAAAATTTGGTATGGCGGTAGCTGATCGACACCAAATAGGCTACATAATTTCTCCGAATTTCCACCAGAACGAAGTCCCAGGCTACTAACTTATTTCTACTTTCACCAAAATTAAACCCATTTCATTTCAATCCTACACAATGCATTTGAAACATGACAAACGAACAGCAAATCAATGCAGTTTCACAATAGAAAAGTTCAGAGCCCTTTGCAACAATAGTAGTGATTATTAAGTGTGTATACTGCATTATGTGCGTAAGTATAGACAGGAATTCAGTGTTTTGTATTGATTTGTATAGTCAGGATGTAAAGCTTAGTACACATTGTCACAGGCACTTTATGCAATTCATCAGGGCCCCGATTCTGTAACTTCAGATGTGTGTCGATGGAATGGAAGCCATTTTATCTGTTCAGGTGGCGAAATTGAGAACTATTTAATTTTCATATACTTGCTGACAACCACCCCCACCAGCAGCGCCACCGTAAACCTAACGTAAAGTTGCAAACTACCTAGCAACTGAAAATTCAGTTGGCGGTGACACCACCAGTCAAAACAGCCATCATATGAGGATAGTTATCAATTTCGCCACTTGAACGGATAAAATGGCGACCATTCCACCGACACACAACTGAAGTTACAGAATCCCCTGGCGTTTTGTAAATGGCGCCATTAATTTTACTAATAAACGTATACATATTAAAATCACATACATAGTTGATCTCAATTTCTGTAGATAGCTGGTATCGAATTGCCTCGACCGATTCGGCGAAAGCGGTCGCAAGGACATCGGCGCGCGCGCAGTCGAGTCGATACTTTTTAATTTGAAACCATTTTATTTATATGAGTCACCGCACCAGCCAATGATCGACATTAAACTGTATAAGTAAGATATTTATAATGTAGTATCAGTACTTTTTAGCGACTTCAAAAAAGGAGGTGGTACTATGTTCGACTGTATGTATTTTTTTTATTTACCTATGTGCATGAGTTCATTTACCATCCTTATCTTGTTGATATCCCACGGATTCGCACTGAGCGCTTTTCATCATCTTTCATATTGCGCACTGCTAGGGAATGGAATTCTCTGCCTGCGTCTGTATTTCCGAGTTCATACAACCCGAATCTCTTTAAAGTTCGAGTGAATAGGCTTCTTCTGGGTGAGCTTGCTACATCCTCGACCGCATCTTTGCCCTTGGGCTAGATTGTGGTCAAGAGCGAACCCTGTATTAATAAAATAAAAAAAATTCTCAGATTTCTCCGCTAATTATGGACCGATGTTCAAAATTGTTTTTTGGTTCGAAAGAGGTATACTCCAGAGGTGGTCCCATATTTTATCGAAAATGATTCAGCGCTTTTAAAAAAATCGACAAAACCAAAAAAATACTACAAACCAAAACATCATCTAAATCAGGGTTTCTCAAAGTGTTCGCCTTTTGTCGGTAAGGGGTTCGCGGCAAGATCTACGTGATGGCGGCTTGATGACTGGCTGGCCCATGCGGCACACATGGTGGCTGAATTTGCGACAAGAAACAAGCCCACCCACCACATTTACACTGTATTTGTTACCTTTTATTGAAATAAAAATCTTATTTTCTTCAACAACCAACTAATCAACTTTATTATTTTCTATAGGGGGGGGGGGATTTAATTGGTTAGTCAAGGAGTTCGCTGTCATCTGGAAACTTTAACAGTGGTTCGTGGAGTCCAAAGTTTGAGAAACCCTGATCTAAATAAATTATAAATCGGTGACTCATACGTTTTTATAACGCGGGAAATTATAAAATACAACCTCCTCTTTAAAGTTTTAGTGAAATTCTTCTTCTGGGTGAGCTTGCTACATCATCGACCACATTTTCGCCCATGGGCTAGATTGTGGTCAAAAACGAACCTATTTTAAGACATTTTTAATAAATCAACCTGTTTTCAAAGTTGAGTCAAAGTACCTTTAAAAAAAACCGGCCAAGTGCGAGTCGGGCTCGCGCACGAAGGGTTCCGTACCATGATCTATAAAAACGGCAAAAATATCACATTTCTTGTATGGGAGTCCCCTTAAATATTTATTTTATTCTGTTTTTTAGTATTTGTTGTTATAGCGGCAATGGAAATACATCATCTGTGAAAATTTCAACTGTCTAACTATCACGGTTCATGAGATACAGCCTGGTAACAGACAGACGGACGGAAAGCGGAGTCTTAGTAATAGGGTCCCGTTTTTATCCTTTGGGTACGAAACCCTAAAAACAGTTTTAGAAATAGGTGTTCAAAATAACAAAATGTTACTTGATATAAAAATCGGCAATTTCATACTTTAGCCCTTATTCTTTTGGATTCGAAAGAGAACAACGTAATAAACATACGTCGAGACGTATCTACGGCTAATAATGACGTATACAGGCTGTAAAGGACAGCTTAGAAAAAAAATCCTTATTTCAAACCATCATGATTCTGAATGATTTATTCTATAGAAATTTTATTCGTTTTTTATTTATGTATAGTGCGTAATATTTTCTGTTTTTATATTAAATTAATTATTTGAATACAAAAAATACAATCATAACGGCGTTAAATACGAAAACCAGCGCGGGTTCACAGAGCATTGTGAAGCGACAAAGTAGATAGTTAAATAACGAAAACTCCTTAACTTGGCGTTTCGGGGAAAAAAATGACATTTAGCCCATCATCGTTATGGGTAAGTTCCAACATTTAAGTATTTACTAAACCGTCCCTTACATGCTATCGAATACGCCTCCAGCATTCTCCTAATTGATATCAATTTACATTAATTGGAGATAGATACATATACAAACTGTGATTCATAGGGGCTACCAATGAATAGTGAAGCCAAATGCATCGTGATCTATAAGATCTGTAACCCGGGGACAAATGTCCCCGAAAAAGGTTAAAAAAAGGTTACCGAAAAGGTTACCGTTTGTCTTATTATAGATTACGCCTAACCATATGTAGTGGTTTTTTTTTACATTTTTATGTTACCGTTTCTTATACAGGGCTTTAGGTATCTCTCTTTCAACCTCTCGGGTGGTTAATCAGTCCATGAAACTGAACAACTTTCCCTAAGAACAAATGCCGAAATACGAAAAAAAATTTTTGACTTCCCATACAAAATGATTTATCAGTAGGTAGATGCAATTTGTATGAGAAGTAAAATTTTTTTTTCGTATTTCGGCATTTGTTCATAAGGAAAGTTGTTCAGTTTCATGGGCTGATTCACCACCTGAGAGGATAAGATCGAATTACTTAACACCCTGTATAATAGCGCATTTTGTATGGGAGATCAAAAATGTTTGTATTGTAGTTTGTTACTCTTACACACGCAAACGGCTGGACCAATTTTGATAAAACATAAGCTACGTAACTTTCACGAATTCCCACTGGAACGAAGTCCCGGGCGGAAACCTAGTTCTTTATCATTATAAATTTGGTCCAAGTTATTCTATTTATGTATAGGAATAAAAACCAACCATAATAAAATTTTACAGTTAACGGCACAGCATGTTACCACAAACTGTCAAATTTCCCCAATGGATAGTAAACTCTATTGCTTGGAGCTAAAATTGAAAATCGCTTGAAGAAATTTGACAGTTTTGGATAGCATGATGTGCTGTTGTCCCTGTACATCACTTTTCTTTAAGTAGTTCTCAATTTCACAACCTAAACGGATAAAATAGTCACTAAATGAAAGCAAATGTGGTGAACGATGTGAAAAGATAAGGATCTTTATAGGTTTATACTTATCTTTTGGGTTTCTGCTTGTCTAATGAACTGATAAAATTGGAAAATCACATAAACACGTTAAGGCGACTACAGCACCTAAATTACGATTTATGATGCGTAGATAAGCATGACGCACTGCATTAAATCGAAGAAAAAAAATACTACGGTAATATTCAGGACATAAACTAGATAAGTAGTTTGCTGAAAACATGATTCAGCACTTTTGGTTCGAAAGAAAAAGCTCACAAAGTCACCTCTAAATACCAATATTGTGTATCTTTTAAGCTGTAAAAACGATAGTAAAATGCACACAGGAACTTGAATTTGCTATCAAAATATTCGTGATTGAACACTCTCGATAAGTAGTTAACGCATTTTTCGATTTAAGCTGTTACCTTTCCATAAATCTCATTTTTCTAACTTTCGAACATGTTTTTACGCACGCACGCTTTCATAGTCCGTAAACTTCGTGTATCGACACTGTTCGCACTGCCGGCCCAGGCCTGTTGAGAGACGGAGATGGCACTATTCCTATGTCTGCTGCCTTTATCGGGTGCTGTAGTCGCCTTAAGACTTCAAAGCAATTATATTAACAACAGAAAACTCATATAAAAAACAAAATAACTTGTCAAAATATAAAGGGCTATCGGTATCTCTCTTTCAACCTCTCGGGTGGTTAATCAGTCCATGAAACTGAACAACTTTCCCAAGGAACATAGGTCAAAATACGAAAAAATAAATTTGAGTTCCCATACAAACTTCATCAGCATATTATAGCGCATTTTGTATGGGAGATCAAATTTTTTTTTCGTATTTTGACCTATGTTCCTTGGGGAAGTTGTTCAGTTTCATGGACTAAGTAACCACCCGAGAGGTCGAAAGAGAGATACAAATAAAATGACATGTTCCAAAGAGTTCACAACATCCAACACATTCCATTCCACTGCCATTCAAACGCCATTGATAAGCGGAAAAGCCGCCAGGTTAAGGTGAACAGAATCGCATCCGTCCCATGCCGTAACGAGTTGATTGCTTTGCACTTGTCATTGTCACTATCTACGTGTGTTTACGTGTACGGCACGTTACGACACGTATTACGATCAAGGTTGTTGTTAGAAATGACGATTATTTTTAATCGTTAGTAGCTTCTGTGTTATAGAATCCTACTAATATTATAAATGCGAAAGTTTGTGATGATGTATGGATGTTTGTTACTCTTTCACGCTCAAACGGCTGGACCAATTTTGATAAAATTTGGTATGGAGGTAGCTGACACCCTGGATTAACACATAGGTTACATAATTTTCCCAAATTCTTACGGGAACGAAGTCCAGGGTGGAAAGTCTGTTTTAAATAATTAGTTGAATTTTTATTTTTTGGTGTAGCGTTGTTATAATTTCCTGGCCCAGGTTTAATTCTATGTCGAGAATATAAAAAAAATAGACTCAGATGTTATGACTTATGACTATGGCCCCACACACCATTACTGTTATTACTTCAATAAAAACAAAGAAGAATAGTAACCATTCGCAAAACAAAAAAAATAGTGAAAAAACTGAATGAAGAAACAAACCCGTACTCATCTCATGAATATAAATTCATCAAAATAATGTATTCAATGTCTTTTATAATCACCTTGTTATCCTTACTAATATTATAAATGCGAAAATAACTCTGTCTGCCTGTCTGTCCGTCTTTTACACCTAAACTACTGAACCGATTTTGATGATTGATACAGGATAGATTAGATCTTGAGAAAGGACATAGGCTACATTTTATCCCACAGCTGGGCACGATATAACCTGTAGTCCACGCGGGCGGAGCCGCGGGCGGAAAGCTAGTATAATATAATGAATCAACTTTTTTTCTAACTTGGCTTAACATTTTGTTTCTTTGTTTATTAAAAACATTTTTTGTAAGTATAACACTATAGTTAAAAAAGTAGTACAACCCCCGAAATTCATAGCTTAGAACTTCTGAACGGCTAAACCATTTTTGATAAAATATACTTAATCTTTACCATCTCTATAACGTCAACTTTAAAAAAAAGCGCTTGAAAATCGGTCGATTCGTTTAGGAGTTAGGAGCCACGATGATACAAACAGACATAGATACACACGTCAAACTTAAAACACCCCTCTTTTTTCGTCATGGACTAAAATATAAAGGCACCATTTTTGTTGGTCCAATTTTTTATAACACTAGCATTCCCCCTGGGACTTCGTTCCCGTGGGAATTCGGGAAAATCACGTACTCTATGTTCATCTCGGACAATGTAGGATTCTAATGGTGAAAGAATTTTTCAAATCGGTCCAGTAGTTTCGGAGCCTATTCAATGCAAACAAACAAACAATCAAATGTTTCCTCTTTATAATATTAGTATAGACAAAACTCTTTAATAATACTTAATAGAAAAGTTAGTAACAGCACAGACACAGGCAGGAAAAAATAGAACAGTTAATGCAGTTAAGACACGTTAACACTTAACAGGTAGATCTGTATGTGTATGTGACCAGGTCAAGGTGTGACAGGGACAGGTCTGTGTCATGTTATGGTAATCATGCAGACAGACACATGTTAGGGTTCCGTAAGGTAAAGGTTCTAATCTTTATTGTGCGAAAAAAGTGTTTACAAAACTTATCTTTACAAAAAGACAATAAATAAACAAAAACTTTGTAAAAAATTAAATTAAAAATTTAAACCCCCCCCCCCCCGCAAAAAAGTAAAGCGGACATTTAAAAAGTAAAAAATAATACCTTTCGTTAAGCCATTAAATTCATTTCAGAAATACCTATATATATTTTAATTATCGAAATCGATGGATGGCACGATAGGGTTTGCTCATTAAAATGGCGCTATAATGTCGCGTCGGGGTACCGCTTTAGTGAATCAGACCCAATCAAATGAAGGGTCAATCAAATGAAGGGTCTGATTCACTAAAGCGGTACCCCGACGCGACATTATAGCGCCATTTTAATGAGCAAACCCTATCGTGCCATCCATCGATTTCGATAATTAAAATATATATATAGGTATTTCTGAAATGAATTTAATGGCTTAACGAAAGGTATTATTTTTTACTTTTTAAATGTCCGCTTTACTTTTTTGCGGGGGGGGGGTTTTAAATTTTTAATTTAATTTTTATTTCAAAATTTTTAACTTATTTCAAGGATGTGCTAGTGTTCTGGATATCCTGGCCGCAGCATCAGCTCACCGTGTTGCCACCATTGCATTGTATGCAGAATCAAATACTGAACAAAACGAGTCCAAACACGACATATCTGCTATAATTTTTTTAAGAGTGTGCTAGTGTTCTGGATATCCTGGCTGCAGCATCAGACCAAGAGTTCCATAATCCTGCATAGTTATTAAGCATACATGAGTGTTTCAAGTTTTAGGTCACATGTATGTTTGAAAGTAAAGTAAATACACATTAAGAGTCTAAGAACCCTACCGCAGCTAACAAAAGAGCTGATGACCTTGAAACGGCTGAACCGATTTTGATAAAACGTATCTAAGAACCATCGCCAAAAAACCTGCTTGTAAATAAAAAAAACCGCATCCAAATCGGTTCACCCGTTTGAGAGCTACGGTGCCACAGACAGACACACAGACACACAGACACACACACACACACACACATAGCGGTCAAACTTATAACACCCCTCTTTTTGCGTCGGGGGTTAAAAAGGGCTATTATAGAATTTCTGATTATCTGTTAGACAAGCAACCATGGAAATAAATGGCTCAGCTCCAGAGTTATTCAGATTTTAAGTCAATTAATATTAGAAATAAGGTTATATGATCACACCACATGCACATGCACATAAAAACACACACCACATGCACCACACCATGCATCACATGCACATAAAAAGAGCGACCCTCGGAGTTTCTTGCCTATTCTTGTCTGTGGTGAAGACTGCACCTTTGCGATTAGGCACAAAGTTACTGCCGTACTCAGAGACGTCAATTAAAATTAAGAAGTAATTAAATGTCATGCTAGCCTTGTTTATATCAACAAAAGTGAAAGAGACAACATCAGAGTTTAACAGTACTTAACTTTAATTGACGTCTCTGAGTACGGCAGTTAGAAATGATAATGTAATTCACCACTTAAACTTTTATAAGTAACATTTTGAATGTTCTATGAAATAGAGATATTTTTGACTTTAACTTATAAAGCAATTCAGAATTTCATTTTTTGGACATCACAATACAAATAACAGATTTAAAAAAAAACATTTAATGCTTCACTACTTGCTCTACTAATTACGAAATCGATTTTGGTGTGGTTTTTACTGTCATTTAGATAATTGCTTCGGGAAATTATATGTGTGATACATTATCAGACGAGGCTAGGGTGGATAACTCGTTAGGAATAATAAACAGCCGCAGATTAGACTTCTTAAAAACCATATTTCGTTCAATTATCCGTCTAGTCGTTCAACTAATTCAGTGTAAAAAAAATGTTTTGCCTATTGTTCCGTTACAATAAACACATTTTAACATTGATACCTCTCTAACTGTCCAAGTGTACAAGATCTGTGGCCATTCATCATACATATTTCGGTGCTTCGGAGGGCACGTTAAGCCTTCTGTTCCGGCTGTTGTTGATTAAATACAGTCGTTAAGCCAAGTCAGGCCATTTGGCGATCTGAAAACTCTGACACCAGGGTTTGTCAAGTTCGCCAAATGCTTGATAAAGTTTTGTAAATTTTGCATTTAGAAATATAAACACCCGTTTAAAAGGGTCCTGATTTGTCGAAACCCAAATCCCTATTATCCCTATTCTTAAGAATCAGTAAAAAAATTCAATTGCTTTTCCGCCGAGGAAAATAATTGTGTTAAAATAAAAGCTGTTTGTTCTCGGATCATGGGTCCATGTGCCTGTCTTTGTGTAGTGTGGGACTTTGAGTTTGTAGCGTTGTAGAATTACGGTTGAAATGCCTTACATAATTTCTAAAGTAAGATTAACCATTGGTAACAGTTTGTTTACACGACACGTTGATTAGAAGTGGTCATTGTAGTAATTTAATTACGGTCATCAAACGAACAGAACATTCCATTCAACCAGCGCTGTGTTTAGCTTATCAACGTATAAAATGCGCCAGTAATGGGCATCGGAAAAGAATGCACAAATTAAGATCTAGATCTAAAGCTTAAGTAAGACGGAAAGTTCTAGATTTGATTCATTTCTGTCGAGTTTAAGTTTTTTGGAATAATCAGCTCGAAAAGTTTATGATGCACTGATTCTCTGCCTACCCCGCTAGGGATTACAGGCGTGAGTGTATGTATGTAAAAGTTAATGGGTCTAAGTTAAAGTCAAACTTGTACTTACCAAAGTAATTTGAACTTTTCTAATTTGTATTATTTCTTGAGAGATTTATTTTATTACTGACACATTAACACAAGAATTGCATGGTCGATTCAAATAAGTACCTACTATTAAAGGAAAAACACCTTTTACTCATTGTAGTCCTTTTAATTCGATATTTAACAAATTACAATGCAAGACAGGAACACATAAACACC
Source organism: Aproaerema taeniolella (assembly GCA_949987775.1). Taxonomy (NCBI): domain Eukaryota; kingdom Metazoa; phylum Arthropoda; class Insecta; order Lepidoptera; family Gelechiidae; genus Aproaerema; species Aproaerema taeniolella. The sequence continues at coordinate 1,523,197 of OX465269.1, forward strand.
GATATACGCGCGAAAACGATCTGTCAAATGGTCTTTTAGTGTTGTGCCACACCGCGTGGACTGGTAGTGTTGTACCAATTGTGTCGTTGATCGATTTTCTCTTAACACCACCGAATTTCGATTTAGAAGTAAAAAAAAAAAAAGTACGTTACTGTAATAATACTAATAATACTTATTCATTAGTTGAAAATATTAATAAAACTTTTTTTAAACGAAATGTTTCACTGCTTAAGCCTAAAAAAAACCTTGTCAACAAATTTTTTACATTTCTTCAGGACACCCAGGAAAACGTACGAAAGCAAAATGAAAACCTTTTGGAAGTCTAACAAAATTATAAATAAAATCATTTATTTCGGAAAACAGGTTCCATATAAGTACAAAACATGTCAAAAAACACTATTTAAAATTTTTAAATTAAAAACTAAAGATATCAAATTAAAAATATATGAAAATAAGAATTAGAATTTAAAAAACATACTGGACCCGCAATAATACATCAAAGTCGCGCTTGTTCATTCCTATAATCTGTGGAGATTGATAATCTGACAGTGCAGTTAAACACTCGTATTCAATAACACGACTGTTTAAACATATGGAATTGCTCTCATTTCTGTCATTAATAGTCATTATTATATACAGGGCTTTAGGTATCTCTCACTCTCTTTCAACCTCTCGGGTGGTTAGTCAGTCCATGAAACTGAACAACTTCCCCAAGGAACATAGGTCAAAATACGAAAAAAAATTTTTGATCTCACATACAAATGTATGCTGATGAAGTTTGTATTGGAACTTAATTTTTTTTGTATTTTGATTTTTGACCTATGTTCCTTGGGAAAGTTGTTCAGTTTCATGGACTGATTAACCACCCGAGAGGTTGAAAGAGAGATACCTAAAGGCCTGTATAAAATTCGAGGTCCTGATTCACTGACTCATCAACGTCCAGCTCAAACCGTTAGACCTCTAAAACTGAAATTTAGCAAAAAGGTGTGATTTATGACGTAGGCGAGCACTAATAAAGGATTTTTCGAAATTTAACCCCTAAGGGGGAGAAATGAAGGTTCAAAGTTTGTATAGAGAAAACAATTTTTTTGGACATTTTGACTCGAAACTTCGTCAAAATATACCTTGAAGCAAATAAATAGATACCTATTTCGCGATTTTTCGAAAATCATCTCCTAAGGGGTCCAGAATGAAATAGGTGACTAAAAGAGTTTTTTGCGCAAGCGAAGCCGCGGGAAAAAGTTAGTAACATAATATTTTGCTATAATATTAAATTGCCAACGAAAATTAAGAAAGTGGATCAGACTACCAAACTGAACACTTTTCCCAAGCAACATGTCGAAATATAATAGGTCTTTACCTATGAAATTGCCGATTTTTTCTCAAGCTTTATTTTATTCATAATTTATTTGATTGAACAGCTATTACTCAAATTGTTTTTTATTTAAAACCTTGGCCATATAACGGAGATATTGAGTCAAATTAATACATATTTACTTCAGATTTATTTGCTGAAAAAGTAGCTCAAATATAGCTCGTTTCATCTGTTGCCCGTTTCATTGCTTATTTTTGCTGTACCGGTGTTACAGTTACAACTTTCAATTAAGTAAGTATGATGAAAATTAACTTAATGTCCAAACCTTCCCACAAAATTTTGCTAAATTTGGATTTCGCATTCCCGAGAAAAATCCAAAAACGTTATTATGGAAAATTCAGATTTCCAAAAATATTGAATGAAAAACAGCAATTTCATAGGTAAAGACCTATTATAAAAAAAACTCCCGGAGAAGTGAAATCTTGAACATTAACGTTGTGCAATAATATTTAATTTAATTTTTTCTATGCTGACACCGGATGACATCTTGACTTGTGCAGTTTTAATTTCCTACATTTATTGAACACCTCTCAGCCTTACGAATTTTCGATCAGGGTCACGTGTCCGTCACGTGTCCTGACGCGAGTTTTCACATTTTTTACCCATACTTCAAAGTGCACAACCCCGCTAAATAAGTTTTCACTTCAAAAATCGCTAGTGGCATAGCGAGCGATAAATAAAACCTCGCGAGTCCAAATTTTGTGAAATGGCTAAAATACGATAATTTTTACATTTTCAAAAACAACAAAAAACTTAAATTATCGAACCTGCTAAGAAAATCTCTCGACAATCGGTTGAGAAATGTGACTTGTTGAGAAGAACAGCCGGACAGACAGACAGACAGACATCTGGACATACGAAAGCATTTTTACCCAAGCTGAAACGGAGACGCTTCGCGCTCCCTTGGTCAACAAATGATAGTCAACAAAACAAGAAATCAATGTAAAATAGCCCTTATCACAATATAATAAAGGTCATTCTATAACATCGAATGTAAGTATTATTAAAACTCCTAATTTAGCTTGTTTAGACGATTAACACTACAATAGCGAACGACAATGACGTACAGAACGACGAAACGTTGTGATTATTTGTTACTAGAGAATGCCCGGGACTTCATTCTCGTGGGAAATGTTGTTTAAATGTGAGCTTTAACGAGTCAGTGAGTCAGGACCTTTAATAATATGTATGGGGTGACTTTTTAAGGGTGTGATTGAACAATTTTCTCAAAGGAACTTACCCATATATATATATATAAATTAATCTTTATTAAGGAGCTTCTTCAGAATTGAAGATGTCGCTCCATAAAACATAATTACTAATTTAACCAGACAAGTTAGCTTTTAATACGATGGACAACAGTATATGACCCTAACGAGGAACGAATCCGTACCTATTGAGTTCGCTTTTCCAACGCGAAAAGGTAGGACCGGTACATAGCGATGGCCTCATCCGAGACGGGAGAGGCCGCACGTACACGTGCACAGAAGCAGGAAACCTGATGGGTGACCAAAGTGGCAAATTTATCACGAGCGAGGGCACGTTAAGCTGTCGGTCCCGGCTGCTGTCGATTGACTGCAGTCGTTAAAATCAAGTCAGAAGCTATTGTGCGGTTTGGAAACTGACACCAGGGTTAGCCAAGTTCGCCACACACTTGACTATGAAGATAAGAAGAAGTCGGTTGATTTACATCCTTAGTTTCCGCTAAGTTATTTAAAAAAACATGGACCAATGGTCCATTATTTAAAATAACCCAAAAAAAATCTGAAATCTTATGACGATACGCTGCTCTACCTGTGCTCCTTAGGCGTGAATAAGAGGGTAAACAAAGTCTACTCTAAAGTGTCAAGCTTGATTTGCTATTAAGCGTCTGTGGTTGGTAACCATTGGAATAGTACAAATAAGAATGCCATAATGGCATAATGAATGTCATAGACAGTGTTCCAAGAACTATTACAACCGTCACCAGTGTATAAATTAGTAAGTTTATATTAAGTAACGTCCTGAATGTTCTACGAAATAAAGATATTTTGAATTTGGATTTAACTAGTAACCTACTTTTGTAACTACGTATGTATACAGGGCTTTAGGTAAATCTCTTCCAACGAGAGGGTGGTTAATCAGTCCATGAAACTGAACAACTTCCCCAAAGAACATAGGTCAAAATACGAAAAAAAATGTTGAGTTCCCATACAAACTTCATCAGCATAGCCATTTTGTATGGGAACTCAATTTTTTTTTTCGTATTTAGACCTATGTTCTTTGGGAAAGTTGTTCAGTTTGATGAACTGATTAACCACCCGAGAGGTTGAAAGAGAGAAACCTAAAGCCCTGTATAAGTTACAATTGGATATTTGACTGATATACATCATTTTTTTAGACATTACATTGAAATACGTAAGTAATATGATAACAGCATCCGACATTAAATTTATAATTGATAAAAAATTAAAAACTTACAGCCTATAAAATTTTTTCGTCCCATTATTACAAAACGATTAAGTATGTTATTTATATGACAGTACTGAACTGTGACGTCACTGTTTAGTCATATCCTTTTGAAGACATTTAAAAACTATTTACCTATGCAAAATAAAAAAGTTTCACTTTCAATAAATAAAAAAAGGGACTCTACTAGCCCAAAAATAATATTGTTAATTAAATATTTATGAATGACAATTTAATTAAAAACACTGCTAGGAACACTCTAGGTTTTTTCTGTAGTAACTTTAATGTGTAATAAATAAGTTAGCTGTAAGAAATATAATTATGTTTGTTGCTACTCTATTATGTAAATATATGTAGATATATAGTAGTAAGTATTATGTAAATAAATAAATAAGTAAAAACTTTTGCAAGAGCACTTTTAGCTTGTCAATTCGCTCTATGGTATCGTTCGTGTCAAGTTTGTTGTGCTCTCAGCTGTAATATACCTAGTGTTCGTAAAGATAAGGATACGCAAACGATATAATGTTCGTATGGGAATCCCATCAATGTACGGTGCAAAGTTAACAAACAGCACTAATATAAACTTAACATCGATTTGAATTTTGCCAAAAACACTAGTAAATAAACAAACCGACATAATATCTATGCCCCACCAAAACACTAGTGATTTGGTTATGGTTATATTTATTACTAAGTTACAATGCTGCTACAAAACGTAATTTACATACAAAACTAGAAATAACTGCAATAATAAGTTTGTATAACAATATTGTTTTTTGCGGTTTGTTTGCTTTGTTTTGTACGAATAACAAGTTTTGTAGCTGTAAAATAACTTGGTAACTAAAGGACAGTTAGACCAATTTACTTAATTGGAATATCGACTTTACTTAACACGAAATTAACACCTTTAATAATTAAAAGTAGATACTCATTCATTAAATAATATTGACATTATTGTAAAAAAACATGAATGGTAGATATAATGAAAATAAAAGCCACCTGCAAACCACAAGGTTTTTCTGCAAATATTGCAGACAATCGTGATATGGGCAATCCAGTTTATAACACAACACACACACGTGTCGCGTGCTAACATACGCGCGTGAGTAGCGTGCGTCCGCTCGCGTCGACGGCCCGATTGACACTGAGAGCCTGTAGACTGTGTTGCCAGATAGCTGGCTAAAGTCCGGCTCGAAGGACCAAACTTTTTACGATATAAAGACGTAAGTAACTATTGTGAGCTGTTGTTTTTGTAACGAGATGAGAAATAGGAAAAGTTTATGAAAAAAAAGGTCATTTATTGCCACAAATAGAAAACAAAATATATATTGTTTAAGATTATCGCGGTTATTTTCACTGATCTAAATATATTTTAACGAGATTTTTTAGATTTAGATTTTTTTTAATGAGTATCCGATATTTTGCATTGCAAGCACCGTGATCATTTAAAAAAACTTAAATCGTGGTAAGAAGCCGGCAAAACATGATTAAAACAAGTGAAAATGAAATATTACGTAGAATAGAAAAAATCTGACAATGGGAAAGTGACCCAGCCCGTGCTAGGGTTTTCAGCCATTTCCTTGTCGCTATCCTAATGATGGAAAGCGGGTGCAGTCAAGAGCAGATCACGCTTTACACTACCAGTTTGAGCTGAGCTCTGATTTATACCGCGCGCCATACAATGCAGGGCCGGTCCAAGTCCAAAGTGTCGAGCTTAACGTGCTCATGAGTGTACATCAGTTTTAAGGCCTTAGACCAATTAATAACACAGATAATTCCATCTCGCGTGTGGGTAGTGTAATCTTGTAGCCTTCCTACTAAAGGGTAATTTCTTCTAAGCAAGTGAAGAACAACAGAAAGTTCTTTTCAATCTACTATATAAAAATAAGTCGGGTTTTCCTTCCTGACGCTATAACTCCAGAACGCACGAACCGATTTCCACGGTTTTGCATTCGTTGGAAAGGTCTCGGGCTCCGTGAGGTTTATAGCAAAGAAAATGTTGGGCACGATATAACCTGTAGTCCACGCGGGTGGAAAGCTAGTTTCATTATAATTTTGTGTTTCCGTTTATGGTGAATAAGCGGCCGGTTTGGTCGAATGGTAGTGACGCTGCCTCTTGATCGGCGGGTCCTGGGTTCGATTCGCGATCGGGGCAAGTATTTGTGTAAAAAGCAGATGTTTGTCCTTGGGTCATGGGTGTTCGCGTCTATCTTTATGTGTGTTCCATAAAGGCCTTTGAGTGTGTAGCGTTTACTTATTTATCATTTACTTTGGACTTTGTGCAGTTGTTTTTATTTCGTACAGTTAAAATGTTAAGATTTATAAGTTCTACTTTTACTTAATTTTAATAATACAGGAAACAAAAGCTTCGAAAAAAACGCTGAATTCAGACCATTATTTTTCCTGAGTACTTTTTTTATGTTATTTACTTTACTATAAAATTCAAAAAATTATAGAAAACTAGCTTTCCGCCTGTGGCTCCGCCCACGTGGTCTACAGGTTATATCGTGCCCAACCGTGGGATAAAATGTAACCTATGTCCTTTCCCAGGCTCTAATCTATCTCTACACCAAATTTCATCAAAATCGTATCAGTAGTTTAGGCGTGAAAGACGGACAGTCAGATAGACAGACAGAGTTACTTTCGCATTTATAATATTAGTAAGGATAAGGTCTCTTTTGCTCTCTCTTTTTTTTTTTTCTCTCAATCTCACATTATTTATTAACGCTGCATACCGGTCATATCCTCGTAGGAAAAGGAGATAACCTTAAATTGGAGCAGCGCGTTGAAAAAATTATTAAGGGGATTGTAGGGAATATACTAAATTATTCTTATCTAGTCTACAGGTACTTTCCTTGCGCGCACCAAACGATACCGCGTTTCAGAATACAGGGTGCGCCATCTAGCGGGATATTAAAGAAGTTAAACTTGAATTATTTTATTTATTACTAGCGACTCGCCCCGGCTTCGCATGGGTGCAATGCTGTAAAGGACCATATTGATCTACATCAAATGCACAATGTACTTAAGGTAATTAGTTGGATAAGGATTAATGCTGTATTGCTCAAAATCTCTTCGTAAATAAGCCATTTTTTTTTCGTTAAAGTAAAGGATAAAAAATGGTTATATTGGGTTATCCCTTGGAGATAGACATATACCATCGTGGAATTTTTTGTAGCCCTTTTCAAGGTGTACAATACTGTAGTACATTATTCTGATCTATCTCGTGGGGTTCAACCAGCGTTTGCAATGTAAGCGTAAAAAATGTGTTTATTTACGACACCACATTAGAAACTTCTAAAATTATCAGTGTTTCTCTACTATATTATGCATGTATTATACATATAAACCTTCTTCTTGAATCACTCTATCTATTTAAAAAACCGCATTAAAATCCGTTGTGTAGTTTTAAAGATCTGAGCATACTTTCATGCTGGACTGGGAGTGAAAAAATAACTTAGAATGTGCCAGCTACCTACTCTTCCCAGGTATAAGTAAAAGTCTGTAAGAGGGATGCGAGGGTTTTGCTGTATACTGGGCGAAAGGCTGACCACCTCTCACCATTATACAACTTGTTCCATCTGATAACCCTCACAATTTGTGTGTCAAACGTGGCATCTAATGGTTCTAGAACCACTGATGCTCTCCCTACCCCGTTAGGGATTATGGGCATGAGCGTATGTATATATGTAAGCATACATAGGGACAGACAGGCAGCGGGAAGCGACTTCGTTTTATATTATGTATTGATAGTGATAATTTTGTGTTTCTTCCAATGTAGTAAGTAATGACATTAATTGACTTATTTACAAATGAAATATTTCAACAAATAAATAATATATTTTTTGGTAAACATTCGACCTCTTCGAATCGGCCTAAAGGGTAATAAATCGGCTTAAAGAATAATAAATCGCCTAAGCTGGCAACACTACTGACACTGACGCGGCCGGTTATGCGTACGCGCCTCACATAAAGGTAAATTACTACTGAAAATTGCATCTGATGCAATGGAACAGTTTTTTCCTTTTAGTGCGGTTTTATTTTAGTTTAATTTTCCGCTGTGGACCACAGTGAGTCATGATTTACTTGTAGTTGTTTTTTGAGGAAATTCGTGGTTTTTTTCAATCCATTAATTTAGTTAATGAGTTGGTAGATTTTTCTGTACACTGTCAATAAACGTAATGTTTATTTTTTATGAAATAATTCATTAACTCTTAATTGTATTTTTAACTGCTGGTTTGGTCAAGTGGTAGTAGCACTGCCACTTGATTGACGGGTCCTGGGTTCGAATCCCAGTCGAAGCAAATATTTGTATAAAAAGCAAATGTTTGTTCTCAGGTCATGGTTTTTCGTGTCTGTCTTTATGTATGTTCCAAGGGACCCGTGACAAGAGAAAACCTTAGTGTGGGCATTTGAGTGTATAGCACCTATTTTATTCATTTATTTAATGACCTCTTCATTTAATCTATTTTAGAATTTAATATGACTAAGATTTAATAAACATACAAACATATACAGGGCTTTAGGTATCTCTCTTTCAACCTCTCGGGTGGTTAATCAGTCTATGAAACTGAACAACTTCCCCAAGGAACATAGGTCAAAATACGAAAAAAAAAATTTGTGTTCCCATACAAACTTTATTAGCATAAAGCGCATTTTGTATGGGAGATCCAAATTTTTTTTTCGTATATTGACCTATGTTCCTTGGGTAAGTTGTTCAGTTTCATGGACTGATTAACCACGCGAGAGGTTGAAAGAGATATACCTAAAGCCATGTATAATACATACATACGCTCACGCCTTTGCTTGACTGGGGTAGACAGAGACCACAAATGTTCTGGTACAATCCCAACACATCTCTTTCGCTTCCTCTAAATTCATGATTCGCTAACAATTAATTATTTTTTGTTTATTTTGAACTTCTCCGAAAAAGTGGGATGGTGCCATGGTACAATGTGGTGCCAGTCAAAAAGTATTGGTGGCTGGCACCAAACGATACGTTCAGGTTTCTTAATTATGTTTTAATTATGACTCATTTTCCTTACGGAGTGTGCAGTGCTATTTTTAAGCAGAAAAACTGGAGGAAACTTGATTATTTTTCTTAGGGAACTTATTTTAAATTTCAAAAAAAAATTAAGGCAATTGCAATCGCTTAGGTTTTATTTTTTGATCAATGTAGGTGTTTATAGTTACCATACGGTGATAGCCCAGTTGGTAATGAGCCAGACTTGTAATCCGAAGGTCGTGGGTTCAAACCCTGGTGCAGGCCTGTACCACTAAATTCGTCTTTTCGGATTTATGTACGGATTTCTAATTATCACTTGCTCAGTATACGGAAAAACCGGTATGCGGTTTATGTTATACTGTACTTATATAATTTTTTGCTAATTGTTGTTTTATATTTAATAAATAAAAAAATAAAAAAAAAACGGTGAAGGAAAACATCGTGATGAAACAAGAAAATTCATTTTCGAAAGACGAGCGGTCCACCAACCCGCATTGGGCCAGCGTGGTGGGCTATGGCCTAAATCCCCTTCGTGTTTCGAAGGGAGGCCCGTGCCCCTCGGTGGGGACGAATGGGCTGATAAGATAGTTATCACACTATTTATAACTCTAAAATAAATAAAAAATTGCTTTTAATATAACTTTTAAACCACTGAACCAATTTTGCTCAAATATAGCTGAGAACCATGTCGAATACACCAGAATTCAAACAAAATAAAGCGCATCGAAATCGATCCATTCATTTAGGAGCTACGATGCCACAGACAGACACAGCCATACAGATACACCCCTCTTTGTTTGACGGAGGTTAAAAACGAATAGTAAAACGTAAAGCTATCATTAGAATGAAATGGCGAGGAGCAGCTAATTAAACTTCGCATGTGGATGACAGATCACAATAGTAGGGCTGTAAAGTTTGCGATAGCATTAGCGGAAGCGGAAAAGTTGGCTGTGTGTGTTGTGTCAGAAAATCTTAGGCCCGGATAACATAAGCAGACTAAAGTCTTGATCTATACTTAAGTATTGATTGTATAAATAAATAAATAATAAAAAAAATATTTGTTCTCACACAGAATATGGTTTACAAAATTTACTTAATCTAAGAGGTACAGTGCAAATAATCTATGTGAGAGACTGGTATCTGTACTAGGGAGACCTGTGTTACAGATGACTAGCCTCTCCTGCTCCGGACCAGGTGGACACGGTAGGTACGTCTTTGGATAAGTATTAACAAGAAGTCTGATTAAAATTGAGTAGGAAAAATTTGGTTAAATGCTCGTATATGTGTGTGTGTGCGTGTGTGTGTATGTATGTGAGTGTGTGTGCGTGTGTAGGGGTGTGTGTGCGTGTGTGTGCGTATGTGTGTGTCATGCATTTGGGATGGTTAAGATTAAGAAGAATAAGAATTAAGAAGCAACCCTCAGGAGATTTTCGGTTTCCTCGTAGTTAAGTGATTTTAACCACTTTGTGACAGCCATTTTGCAGTTAGTTTTAGTCATGGAATATATACATTACCATCAAAATGACAAAGACGACTGCAACTTAAGTATACAGGGCTTTAGGTATCTCTCCTTCAACCTCTCGGGTGGTTAATCAGTCCATGAAACTGAACAACTTTCCCAAAAGAAAAAAAAATTGAGTTTCCATAGAAACTTCATCAGCAATAGCGCATTTTGTATGGGAGATAAAAATTTTTTTTTCGTATTTTGACCTATGTTCCTTGGGGAAGTTGTTCAGTTTCATGGACTGATTAACCACCCGAGAGGTTGAAAGAGAGATACCTAAAGCCCTGTAGATCTGAGTCTGAGTCGCGTTCTGTTACGGATCTTAGTGCTTCAAAAACTGTTACAGATCTTAGTGCTTCAAAAACGTCACCCACACCTGCTGGCGGTGCACCCTGCTGACCAATGAATGTGATTCTACCCTAATTTCTTTATTTGATATAGCCAACTTCGCTATTCTCTATTTTCAACAAAAAATTGGGTGTTTCTTTGACGAGTGTTTCTGTTTATATTTATTTGTGGCATCTTAGCTCCTAATTTAATTTAATTAGTTTGTGAAAATTGAAATGAAAATTTATTTATTTCTAAAACTAATTTTTACATTCTCACTTGAGGCCAGCCCAGTAAGCATTACTTTGCTTGTGTTGGGTGGGCCTCGTACAATCCCAGTTTAAATAACAAAATTTCTTAGTCAAAACAAAAATATATCTAAATTTACTTAAATCAAAGTGTGTGCAGATGTGTATGTGTGTGGGTGTGTGTGTATGTATGTGTGCGTACGTTAGCCCTACGATGTTGGGATCGGAAGTTGTGCCAACGACAACTTCCACTAACGAATGTGTAAGATAAAGATATATAAATACGAGTAGAAATAAAACTACATGTAAAGTTATCGCCGATAGGAGAAAGTGTGGAGACTATTCCATTCGTTTCAAAAGGTTTTCGATCTCTTCGTATGTTAGACCCTTCAGCCATTCCACTATAGCCTTCTTGCAGGCATACTTCAACATTGTATTTATTTTTAGCACCCTATTTAGAGTTTTATACAAATAGATTGATTGATTGTTAAGATTGATTAATTATGTATGTGAATGTGAGTACCTTTCAGGGAAAAAATTTGCTGCTTAACTTGAAGGCATAGTTTGAACAACAGCTGACTTAGTTTGAGCACCACGATCGTAGGTTCAAGTCCTATTTGAGCTGATAATTTTTTTGTGAAATCGCTACAGCTTAATCTGAGAGCTCAATAACCCGCTAGTCCTGACTTAATGAGTAACATCACGCAAGAGCTCCTGTGCATCCATAGAAACCCACTCGACGTAGCATTTGCGCTTAGAGAAGTCTACAGCGGCATCTACTCGTCAAAACTTAGTGCACACTCCCTGAGACATGAAAGGTTTACGGGCGCGCAGATCAATGGAACCAAACCCGAACGTTGTACCTTGTCCACACACAGGCAGAAAAGGAAGCCCTGAAATGTGAAGGATACGGGTCGGGAACTGGATCACGCGTCCTCGCCATACATAAAGCACAGGGCTTAACGTACGAAAACGTGGTAATTGTTCGTACTATAACAACCAGGCAGGAGCTACACAACAGCATCCCACATGCAGTGGTTGCCGTATCGCGCCATACCGTCAGCTGTGTATATTACGCGGATGACGGTAATGATGCGATAGGCAGTTTTATCAAAGAAGCAGAGGCGGCGGCGGGCCGAGATAAAAGTGATTGATTATAACCTTAAAATGGTCATCAAAAATCGGGATACGGTTGTTATCGATGCTTTAAGGACAGGAGACAATAGACAGAAACCCCCGCTGGCTTAGGTAAATAAACATAATAAAAATTTATTTAAGTATATTTTAGTTTCTTTATATGTATTTATTGTAAACTCAAATGGAGAGTATAAAATCTGTTGAAAATGTAAAATTAGTATTAATAAAAATAGGTAAAAAAAACTTTTTAAGTTAAACGGTTTTATGTTAAACATACATTGCAATGTTTAAGATAAATGTACTAAAAACCAAAAAAATAATAAAATAGATACAGTCGTGGGAATTATAAACATATGCATAGACTAGACTAAAATAAAACCGTGGGGCACATTAAGTCGATAATTTGTAGACAATTGACGTGCCCCACGGTTTTATTTTAGTCTAGTCTATGCATATGTTTATAATTCCCACGACTGTATCTATTTTATTATTTTTTTGGTTTTTAGTACATTTATCTTAAACATTGCAATGTATGTTTAACATAAAACCGTTTAACTTAAAAAGTTTTTTACCTATTTTTATTTTCTAGTTTTTAGTTTTGATTAAAAACATACATTTGGTAGCGGCGGCCATCTTGTATTTCAATTTTTTATAGTATATTGTATTCTGCTTGTTGAGCCCTTTCATTTGATACCCATATTGATGGGATTGATAAAACCTACGTTATCCGCCATTTTGTAGCGGCCGCCATCTTGGATTTAATTTTTTTATAGTATATTGTATTCTGCTTGTTGAGCCCTTTCACTTGATACCCATATTGATGGGATTAATAAAACATAAATTATCCGCCATTTTGTAGCGGCGGCCATCTTGAATTTATAATGATAATTAATAAACATAATTGTATTGTCACCAAAATCCAAAGTGTATACAAAATTTCAGATTAATCAGTTGACAGGAAGAGGGTGAAATTTGAATTACTAAATTTGACCCAAGAATAATAAATAAAACAAACGGGGTGAGCTAAATAAAACCGTTTAAAAATATAAATTATAATAAGACAAGGGCACGGACATCAAGTCTGTGGATGCAAAATTAAGTGTAATTAAAAAAAATAAAAACCCGCTAGTTTCCTGCCCTCAGGTATCTACTCCACAGTTCTTACAACCGATGACTCTGCTCTAATTGAATCAAATTTCATGATTTTTGAGATGTGATGTAACTCGACCAAGTTTGGTGGTCTCAAATCTTAATGGTAAATGCTGATAATGCGTAATGTAATACTATCTTTGTAAGGCAAGTAAAATGTTGTTTGACATCCGAAAAAAAAAGGGATGATGTACAATTGACGTTTGTTTCTATGTATCTGTATGTGGTATCATAGCTCCTAAATGAATGGACCGATTTCGATGAGTTTTGTTTTAATAATAAACGTTACACACTAAACGCTGCACACTCAAAGGCGCACTCCAAGGTTTTCCCTTGTGTCGTGGGTCCTTCGGAACACACATAAAGACAAATAATACCCATGATCCGAGAACAAACATCTGCTTTTTACACAAGTATTTTTCCTCGACATGGGGATTGAACCCAGGGCCCGCCGATCAGAGGCAGCGTCACTACCAACCGACCAAACCGGCCGGTTTGTTTGCAAGCTGCCGTAATCGAGGTTGTTCTGAGCTATATTTGATCTAAATTGGTTCAGCCGTTTAAAATTTACTTATAATAAGCAATCGAATTTCGGGGGTGATACAATTTTTTAACCGACTTTAAAAAAAAGGAGGTTCTCAGTTTGACCTGTATGTATGTTTGTATGTATGTATGTATGTTTGCCCGCGATTATCTCGCGTTTGGCTGAACCGATTTTAATGTGGTTTTCAGAAGTATTTGTTACATTTAGGAGAAGGTTTTATTATTTTAACCGACTTCAAAAAGGGGGGTTGTCAGTTTAAACTGTATGTACGTAAAATAAAAATCAAAAATCGCTTACACTTTTCAAAGCTAATACTTCGTTTTATTAACCGACTTCGAAAAATGAAGAGGTTATAATTTGCACTACAAATGGAAAAATAATTGTTTTTTTTTTAAATAGAACCAACTTCAAAAATGCGAAAAATAAATACAATATAATTTGACGTGCTGTGTAGTACCTACCTACTGAGCTGTTTGAAGTCGGTGCCAAGAAAATTAAGTTTTATAGGCCGCACCGACTTCAAACAGCTCAGTAGGTAGGTACTACACAGCACATCAAATGATATTGTATTTACTTTTCGCTTTTTTGAAGTTGGTTCTATTTTTTTATATTTAATTTTAGAGTTGAACCAAGTCAGAGACCATTTGGCGATTACGGGTCAGAGTAAGAAGTTTTTCGAAATACACACGGTAGCACATCAGAATACACATTTTGTCCTTGACATCGCTCTTATCTCGCTCGTCCTAGCACTGACTTCCGTAGTGCAAATGGGTAACCTGACTTGCTGCTGTCTGTACTTGGTTTTCATATAATACGCAGTTCGAAAACTGCGCGTGCGCTGTCAAAATTTAACTAAATAAATAAAGTGATTTCAAACAGAATTTTCCGCCTAAAACACTCGACTAGATAGTGTTAAGCCTCAGCTTTAAAACCGACCAAGTGCGAGTCGGACTCCTACAGTAGAGGTTCCGTAGCTATTTAAAAAATTAAGAAAACATTTTATTGCTTTTTGTCATTAGTTTTTAACCCCCGTCAAAAAAGAGGGGTGTTATTAGTTTGACGTGTGTATCTGTATGTACTTAGTGTATTCTGTCTGTGGAATCGTAGCTCCGAAAAAAATTATCGATTTCGATGCGTTTTTTTTTGTTTGAAAGCAATGACCGAAATGGTTCTTAGTTTTATTTAATCAAAATCGGTTTATCTAATCAAGAGTTTTAATACTTAGAATCAATAATTTCCTTACTACAAAACACCACTTAATATGCAATGTCTAATTGTCTACTGACTGAAGTCATTTCGGGAGAGGCAAAGGAATTTATGACCATACAGCCATTTTTAAGGTTCCGTTCTCAAAGGGAAAAACGGGACCCTATTACTAAGGCTCCTCTGTCCGTCCGTCCGTCTGTCACCAGGCTGTATCTCATGAACTGTGATAGTTAGACAGTTGCAAATTTCACAAATGATGAATTTTGGTTGCTGCTATAACAACAAATACTAAAAAGTAGAAAAAATTAAATATTTAAGAGGGCTCCCATACAACAAACGTAATTTTTTTGCTGTTTTTATAGAAATAATGGTTTTTATAGTCCGACTCGCACTTGGCCGGTTTTATAGGTAATGGTACGGAATCCTTCGTGCGCGAATCCAACTCGCACTTGCCCGTTTTATTATGTATATTGTCTAAGTTTTAGTTTTACTTGGTACTAAATGTCGGGGTTACAATTTTTTTTAATTTTAGTATTATAGAGTTACTTATTTAGACACGAACAACCCAAAAAGTTACTCATACGGTAAATATGTACGTAACTTATTTAAATGTCATAAAAATAGTATAACTATGATAATAACGATAAACGAGAATATTTCCACATCTTTTATCTTTTTTATCAAAAGATAGAGGACTTGACAGTTGTTTATAAATAAATACCTCGTCTATTGTACCGATTTTTGGTAAACTTAATTTTATTTTTTTAAACTGTTGAATCGTAGCTCTGCCTACACATTTCGGATACGGTTGTGAAGGTGTGTATTAATAAAAGCATATTTTTTATTTATTATTAAAAATGGGTTCGCTCTTGACCACAATCTAGCTTAGGACAAAGATGCGGTCGAGGATGTAGCGAGCTCACCCAGAAGAAGCCTATTCACTCGTACTTTAAAGATATTTTGGGTTGTATGAACTCGGAAATACAGACGCCGGAATTCAACTCCCTGGCAGTGCACAATATAAAAGATGAAGAATAGCGCTCAGTACGTAATAAACCATGTAATATAATAAAGTCATCATTTTTAACTTCCGACAAATAACTCTAAAATTATTATTTTTGCATCACCGATATTCGACTGCCTATAATTCTTAAACGGCTGAACCAATTTTGATAAAATATAGCTAAGAACCATCTCGATTACGTCAGCTTTCAAACAAAAAACCGCAAGTTTAGTAAAATATTTTTGAAAAAGCAAGTATTAAGGCGACTACAGCACCTAAATTACGATTTAATGATGCGTAGATAAGCATGACGCACTGCATTAAATCGAAGAAAAAAATACTACGGTAATATTCAGGACATAAACTAGATAAGTAGTTTGCTGAAAACATGATTCAGCACTTTTGATTCGATAGAAAAAGCTCACAAAGTCACCTCTAAATACCCAATATTTGTATCTTTTAAGCTGTAAAGACCATAGTAAAATGCATACAGGAACTTGAATTTGCTATCAAAATGTTCGTGATTGAACACTCTCGATAAGTAGTTAACGCATTTTTCGATTTAACCTGTCACCTTTCCATAAATCTCATTTTTCTAACTTTCTAACATGTTTTTACGCACGCAAGCTTTCATAGTCCGTAAACTTCGTGTATCGACACTGTTCGCACTGCCGGCCCAGGCCTGTTGAGAGACGGAGATGGCACTATTCCTATGTGTGCTGCCTTTATCGGGTGCTGTAGTCGCCTTAACAAGAAAACTTAATCTAGAAAAGGGCACGGACATCAAGTCTGTGGATGCTAATAATATCTTAAAAAAAAACGGTTAATTTATTTAATAAGTGAGTATGTACAACAGGGACAACAGCACATCATGCTATCCAAAACTGTCTTTCGTCTAGATTTTTATCTCCAAGCAATAGAGTTTACTAACCATTGGGGAAATTTGACACCTGATGTGCCGTTGACTGTACGTTAAAAAATCTATCGCAGAAATTTTTGTGATTTTCTTTAGTAATTATCAAATATTATTTATTTGTATCACTTGTACGACGTTTGTATATAACTTTTGAACCAGTTTATTTCAGTTTTCAGGTGAAGGTTTATGGCACGTTCAGTTGATAAACGACTCTTAGATAATTTTACGCAAATCGCGCTAATTGAATCCAAATACGGGTAGACAGTACCAAATGTAGAGTAAGTACACAAAGTGAAATAGCGTCAGTGGTGTAGTGGTTAGCAGACCCAGCTTGCGAACAGAATTCGATTACCAGTATCGATGCCACCACATTAATATATCCAATCCGAACCACCTACCTTACGTTCTTCCATTTTTTTTTTGAATATTCGTGGTACACTTGACCATGATTCAAGTTCCTAGGTGACAGTGGAACTGTCACCGGAAAATATAAAAAACCGTAATATTACAATTTCCCGAGTAAAATTATAATCTCCCGCGATATTACAAATTACCTAGTAAAATTATAAATTTACAAAATTTAAGGAGCAACCTGCAAAAATTAGGTAAAGTAAGTTAGGATATTTTTGGTGAGGTAAGCCTTTTTTTAGATTCGGTTAGGTTAGGCTGCATTAAAAATTAAAAAAAAAAATGGGGCAGGTCACAAAGCGTCGATGGTTAATAATCTTACTAAATCAAATTACAATATTTAGAATTTGACAATGTTACGCTGACAAAGCGACTGCCATCAGTTCTCCATAACCCTGCTAAAAGGGAAACCTGATTGGATTGGACCGTGGCCGTGTATGATTACACATTCAGTCCCTTGAATGTGCAGGTTCCCGATGTTTTCCCTCACCGTAAAAGTATTTAAAACAAGTCAGAAAAGTCAGAAAGAGTAAATACATTATTGGTACAAAGATTCGATAAATCTGCTGCTCTAGCATTTACAATGAGACCTCTCTCATGAGTGTTGATTGCCAAGGAAAACACAACCTTAAATTTGACGCAAAAAGCTTGCATTTCTTTTGCATTAGACTGACGTTGACAAATGATCGATTAATTAATAAGCAAATTTTCACTATTAATGAGAAATGTTAGACGAACCTAATATTAAAAAACTGAGTCCACGGCAGAGTAGAATAGGACCACCCTCTTTCTTACCGAGGTGTCGTACAAGGCGACTAAGGTAAACATGCAAGCAAGTTCATCTGCACACAGAGAAGGAAAACTCTGCAATTATATCAAAACCCTCGCCAACCCGTCTGCCAAGCGTGGTGAGTAAGGCATTTACCCCTCATGTTATTGAGGGAGGCCCGTGCCCCAGCAGTGGGGACGTATATGGGCTGATGAAGAAGAAGATGAAGTTAGACAAACTATTAAATCGACGTATGTTATTTGTTAATATTAAACTGTATGGTTTTTATGTTGAAATCTGTAATAGGTACCGAGGGAGGGGCCTGGTGACCCCCCTTACTACAGGGAAACCTATTTAGGGCACCAGTATCCCACTTCAAATGATATTATTGTATAAACCGTTTTTGTACCAAAATTATTTTCATACTTTTTGGGAGAAATTAATAAACTTTTTATTTTTATTTTTTGAATATTGAATTGCTAAAAGAACTCATGAACAAAATTCAAAAAATGCAAGTGTAATGAAAACTTCTTTGAATACAGGGTCCAATTTCTTTGTGTTGATTTCCATGGCTATCTTACTAATATTATAAATGCGAAAGCTTGTGAGCGTGTATGGATGTTTGTTATACTCTTTCACGCTCAAACGGCTGGATAAATTTTGATAAAATTTGGTATGGAGGTAGCTGACAGCCTGGATTAACACATAGGCTAAATATCACAAATTCCTACGGTGACGAAGTCCCGGGCAGAAAGCTAGTACCTCATCGTAGAGAAGCCTCATAGAAAATGCTAAAGAAGCTGGTGTCTATTTTCAAAAACTCTATTTTCATAAACTCACATTACCAAAACAGCAGTGGCAATCCAAAAACAAACAACTAATCACTTCATCCACTAACACAACAAAAATAACAACAGAAAAAAAAAACAAAACACAGATTCACGCTTCATTTGTTTTCACTCGATTTAACAGTTTATCTTCCACTTATTGAAACACTTTCAACTCTTAGTCTAACTATGTTTTGTAAAAGAGTAAATATAAGTAAAGATTGTTTAGAAAAGTTTGTGATATTTAGTGGTTTATTCATATTAAAGTTATGTACGACCGCTTTCTGGCGGCGGCGTAGTGAACAAAAATAGAAGCTCCAACTGAACAGACCAGACAGACGGAGCGGGGTGCGCTAAATTTACTAACTAAGATGAAGATTTACAACTAAACGTGAAAATTCAAGGTAGGACTATAAATAGTTCTTCTAGATTTACGGATAAGAGAACATATGGTGCATTTATTGCTGATTTACCGTTAAAGTCTGCGTGCTTTTTCCAAGCCTGCATTTTAATCTTGATTTTAATACGCGCTCCTTAGCGAAGGTCGTGAACACAAGGGGAAAAGGGCAAGAGGCGCATAAAAATATTGTCAAATTAACTCAAGAGATGTGCAAGAAAAAGCAAGGATTCCTAAAATCTAACTGACCGATTTCAAAAAAAGGAGGTTCTCAATACTACAGGCGACAAAATAACATACACATTTTATTTAGATGATGTTTTGGATTGTCTAATTGGGATTCTTGGGATTTAAGACAATTGAGTCTTATATTTTACGTGGACAATAGGGATGTTGACAATTTTTTTTAAATTGTTTATCTTAAAAAGGAACTGAATCCAAAACCCGAAACCGAAATAATTTATGAAAACTATTGAGAAATAAAAAAAGTTACAAGTTATTAAATTTCAATAGAGGGGGAAACTGTCAAACAACGAAAAAGAGATGCACTTACATGGCATGTGACGTCACCGCCATTTGTTTGCGTAGGTAAAAACAAGATAGCTAGCTCTCCCCACAAAACGAGATAGCTAGTCCTTACGATAATATAAAATGCCAATAACTTGTTCATTTATAAACCAATTTTAATGCTGTTTTCGGATAATAATATATTTCTAGCATTATTTTTTGTTTCACATACAATTATTCATAAAATCAAACACTGTCAACATCCCTATTATTTAACTAGAATATTGAGAGAATGTGAGATGAGATGAATTATAAAAAAGTAAAATCATCAATCAAAACCAAGGAAAAAATTCGCAGGAAAGAAATCTCACAAAACATTTCATCAGGATACCATAAAAGCAGGACGGCAATTTTTGATTTGAATTAGAACCTCCTGAAGGCGAATTGCAAATGGCACAGGACCAATCAATGTAGAGATCCTTGGAGAGGACGTCTTCAAAATAAAGTAGCTGCTGGCACGAGATAAATTGGTAAGTACATAAAAGTCTCATAAAAACACGTGTGAATTGTTTACAACTTGCAAATGCAAACATCTACAAAACCCTGCAGAACGTCAGATAGGTAGTTTTGAAAGAAGTGTTGTTTGGAATGATGATGTGATGCTTTTTCCTGGTAACACTTTTGAAAAAAAAAATACGGGTTGCACTTCGGGAGTGTTGGCAGAAGTGAAAACTTGAACATATATTACTTCCTTGCGGTCTACTCTCCCTCCGTCTCACGAATTTTTGATCAGGTCACGTGTCCTGACGTGAGTTTAACATTTTTTACCCATCCCAAAAAGTGCACACTAAAGAAGTTTTCACTCTCTCTCCGTCTTACGAATTTTCGATCAGGTCACGTGTCCTGACGCGAGTTTAAAAATTTTTACCCATCCCAAAAAGTGTACAACGCCACTAAAGAAGTTTTCACTTCAAAAATCCACTTGGCTAGGACAACGGACGACGGACGGTGGACCAAGGCAGTCACAGAATGATGGACAAGGGGAGCGACAAGGCCAGTGGGCAGACCACCAGCCCGATGGTCATGGTCAGACATGTCGTCAAATTGACGGGACCTCTATGGATGAGGTTAGCACAGGACCGTGACGATTGGCGCTACAGAGAAGAGGCTTATACCCAGCAGTGGGTTGATGTGGGCTGAGTATGATGATGATGATTTATTTCCAAATTCTGTGACACCATTTATGTTTACCAAGACTATCAAAAACTAAGTTAAGCCTGTCCTGTGGGTAATCTTAACATGTATGTGTTTGTGCCTGTGACTGTGTGTGTTTGTTTCGGGAGTTTTGGATATCTCCTTAACATAACCATAAACCAAGAATGATACTTATTTACCTACACATACATCCATACGTTCACGCCAATAATCCCTAACGAGGTTGGCAGATCATCAGTGGTTCTAGAACCACTAGATGCCACCTTTGACACAAGGTCTGTGGGTAGTCAGATGGAATAAATTACCTAATGGTGGGAGGTGGTCAGTCTTTCGCCCATTATGCATCAATTCTAAGTAAAAAAAAGATGCACAAAACTGCGCAATTCTAACTGCAACCGAAATGAGTGGAGCAGATGAATCAGTGCAAACTAAATACAACTCAGACGCAACCCATTACGCGATTGGCACGCACGTACCACCGAATTAGAATAGTGACGTGTTGTGACGTCATCACCTTGACTTCACTCTGGAGATGATGTTTTCAGATTGGCGAATCGTTCCTTTTTTTAACCCCCGCAAAAAAAGGGGTTTTATAAGTTTGACGTGTGTATCTGTGACTGCGTATCTGTGTGTCTGTCTGCGGCATCGTAGCTCTTAAACAAGTAGACGATTTAGTTGCGGTTTTTTGTTTAAAAACTATAGTAATCGAGATGGTTGTTAGCTATATTTTATCAAAATCGGTTCAGCCATTTAAGAGATTACTCTTAAATGGCTCGCTTTAATAAGCAGTTATCGCTTATTAAAGCGATAACTGCTTTATTACAATAATTCAAATCATTTTCTTGTCTCTTTAGGTTAAATTTTAGCAACGTCCACAAAGGCAAGGAACCTAATGGGTGCCCAAAGTGGCACTCTAGCACGAGCGTTTCCGTGCTTCGGAGGGCACGTTAAGCTGTCGGTCCCGGCTGTTGTCGCTGTAAAACTAAGTCAGAGGATATTTGGCGATTTGAAATTTCTGACACCAGGCTCGGTCAAGTTCGCCACACACTTATTTATACCAACACGATAAGGCACGAAGGATCAACAAGTCCAAAGTATATTCAATGAAGAGAAACTGATGATAAGCATCGCAGAAGTCACTTTTTTGTGGTCTATCGAGGAGTCCGTAGTTTGTTAAGTTTCAAGGCATTAAATATGAATGGGCGACAATCATCTGAAATGAAACTGGTGTAATTCAGTATCGACTAGCTATACCTAAACTTAATTATACCTAAATGATAAAAGTATATTCAACTAGCTTTCCGCCCGCGTGGACTACAGGTTATATCGTGCCCAGCTGTGGGATAAAATGTAGCTTATGTCCTTTCCCTGGCTCTAATCTATCTCTGTACCAAATTTCATCAAAATCGGTTAAGTATTTTAGGCGTGAAAGACGGACAGACAGACAGAGTTACTTTCGCATTTATAATATTAGTAAGGAACTAAAGATGAAGAGGAATTGATGAGAAGCATCACAGAGGCCACTTTTTGTGTAATTTGTCAAGAACTTGTCTGGAGTTTGTTTAGTTTCAAGGCATTAACTATGAATGGGCGACAATAGTCTGAAATGAAACTGGTGTAAGCCAGTATCGACTAGCTAAGATGGCGCAGCTAATGATAGCTTCGTTAGAGGTCATTAAAACACTAATATTACAGTTAACATCTTTAACAGGACTTGTTAAATGTTCGTGGGAGACTATGACACTGCTGTAGTATACTACTAATTAACATTGTTAGTAGCGTACAGTGTTTCTATTTTTACCGACTTCAAAAAAGTTTGACTGTATGTTTTTTTTTAATGTAAGTAGGTATGTTCACCGATTTCTCCGCCAATTTTTATTGACCGATTTTCAAAATTCTTTTTTTGTTCGAAAAATTTATATGAGACGAGGTGGTCCCATACAAACTTTATCGAAAATGATTCGGCGTTATTAAAAAAATCAACAAAAACAAAAAAATACTACAAATTAGAACATCATCTAAATAAATGAGTGACATTTGCGAGCTGATATTGGGATTGAAGTCGGTGCGTTTTTATAACGTGAAAAATTATCTTAATGTCTGTCGGCAAATTGTGTCTGCCTCGTTCTCTGTCTTTTTAAAATAAATTTACTTTTTCGAAATACGGAATTGGCCGAACTACATTAATACAATTGAAGCACTGTAAATACATACAACTATTTCTACTGTGCTATTATACATATACTTATTCTGGGACTGTGGTGGATTGATAATGGTGACCATTTCATCCGTTCAAGTGACAAAATTCATATCAGAACTATCAAAATCTCATACACTTAATGAAAACTGCCCAGGACAGTAGCGCTACCGCCAACTTTACGTTAAGGCGACTACAGCACCCGATAAAAGCAGCACACTTAGGAATAGTGCCATCTCCGTCTCTCAACAGGCCTGGGCCGGCAGTGCGAACAGTGTTGATACACGAAGTTTACGGACTATGAAAGCGTGCGGGCGTAAAAACATGTTCGAAAGTTAGAAAAATGAGATTTATGGAAAGGTGACAACTTAAATCGAAAAATGCGTTAACTACTTATCGAGATTGTTCAATCACGAACATTTTGATAGCAAATTCAAGATCCTGGTTGCATTTTACTATGGTTTTTACAGCTTAAAAGATACACAATATTGGTATTTAGAGGTGACTTTGTGAGCTTTTTCTATCGAACCAAAAGTGCTGAATCATGTTTTCAGCAAACTACTTATCTAGTTTATGTCCTGAATATTACCGTAGTAGTTTTTTTCTTCGATTTAATGCAGTGCGACATGCTTAGCTACGCATCATAAAATCGTAATTTAGGTGCTATAGTCGCCTTAAGTTGCTAACTAGAACCCAGTGGCGTAGCTAGGTAACCAAAGGCCCTGGGGCAAAAAATAAACTAGGGCCACGACTAAACTATTTAAAATCGTTTGTTCCGTATTCGTCGTACTCGAGATTCGTCGTAATACAGTCGACTCCATAATAAAATAAGTTGCCATTAAGTATTAAAGTCGTGTTCCTGGAATCTGGTTTATTTATATTCCGAATGTGGGAGTTTTTACTAGTTCAATTTATAGTTTGTGTTGGGACCTTTTTGGACCTATGTACTTTCAAAATTCTAGTGTTGGTTTTGTTGTTTCTTTTTATGCAGTTTCTATCAGGGCCCTAATTTTGTAACTTTAGTTGTGTGTCGATGGAATGGTCGCCATTTCATCTGTTCAGGTGGCAAAATTGCGAACTATGCAAATTTCATACATCTAATGACGGCTGGCGCCACTGCCAACGGAATTTTGTATATGCCGTCAGTAAGTATACGAAAATTATATAATTCCCTATTTCGCCACCTGAACAGATAAAATAGCCTCCATTCCATCGACACACAAGTGAAGTTACAGAATCGGGGCCCAGATTTACTGATTGATTGTAACTTTTTTCCTTACTGCTTGTCCGTATATTATAATTTATTTATTAATTCATACTAACCGGCGTTATTTCATTTTCGCTCGCTAATAGTTTGTAAGTCAGAGATCCGAGGGGCCCCCTCAGCACTGAGCTTAGGGGCCCCGGGGCACTGCCCCGTCTAGCCCTGCGGTAGCTACGCCAATTACGCAGGCTGTCATCTCTAAAAATATATAAAAGGCTGACTGACTGACTGACTGACTGACTGACTGACATATCAACGCACAGCCTAAACGGCTAAACGTAGGCACTTGAATTTTGGAAGGGACGTAGCTTAGGTACCGTAGAGGTGCACTAAGAAAGGAATTCCAGAAATTCCCACGGGAACGGGAATTAGCGGGAAAATCCTTTTGTATGAAAAATCTAAACCTCTTAAGTTAGACGCTTGAAAGGCATGCAGGTACCTTAAAGTCGGATTTTTAATCAGACGGAGTAAACTGACAGATCGAATGTTGCCGCTTTTTTACAAAATGCAATTAATGTTGTGCTTAAATGATTTACTCAATTTAATCATTTTAGTTCAGTGATCTAAAATCCAAAATATCTGTCTAATGTGTGTTTTTGCTACCTATTAAGGGGAACTAGAACACAAAAAATGGGACATAAATAAGAAACATATTATTTTCATTATAATAATTTATTCACTATCGGAAGAATCGTCATCATCATCAGACACATTTATCAAAAATCTGTCACTAACAGTATCAATGTGGTCGTCGAGCTGGATGTCTGACAATTAACTGACGGTAATTTAAATGCTCTAAAATTATTTGCATTTTATTCATAGTCACATCTTTTGAACTATTTATGAATGAGTCAAATACTTCACTATAATGTGAAAGTTGGTATCATTATTACGTTAATTGACATTTCGATCTGTCAGTTTACTCCGTCTGATTAAAAATGTTAGTATAGTAAACTTAAAGCTTAGTTGCAACAGGATATTGCAAAATTCCCACGGGAACGGGTGTTAGCGGGAAAAAACTTTTGTATGTAACAATCTAAATCACGTAAGATACAAGTTTTCAATCTGTGTACTCTGTACAAAAAAAATTAACACGCAAACGAAGTTGCAGGCATCAGCTAGTCAAATATATGAAGTTTAGATAGTTCTTTTCGCCATTTGGGACTTGAACCCGCGACCCCAGGATTGTACCTCCTGATGCTCAAACCAAAATATGGCACGATAGTTGTGTATTTGCTCTGTGCTCAGTGCCATATTTTTCTTTTCCAGAAATTATTTATTTGTGAATATCCCTCACGCGGGTGGGTATAAGCTTTTTGGAAATACTAAACACCTTGTTGTTTTTTTTAATGCCTATTTTAGATGTGAAAGAAATGCCGTATGGTGATCGGTTGAGAATAACACCACCCTATTTCTTTCCGTGGATGTCGTAAGAGGCGACTAAGCAAACACAAATGAGACCTGCCTCCTATTAATCCACCCAGGCAACGACACCTCAATTTGCTCTGATTCTGTGGTATCGTCCTAAGGTTAAATGCGGTGAGGAAGGCTCTGTAAAGGGCCGTCTGGTTCGCGACCACCTCCTACCAAACAGCTAGCTGTGTTCCGTCGGTGCGTAGGAGTACCAGTGCCTTAATAGGCATTTTCTGGGTTAACTCGCTCCATCGTCGTCGACCTCATCTATGACCTTGTCAAGACTGAGGTCAAGAGTTAACACATCTTATGATCTTCTTCCTAGCGCTTAATAGTCCCATTTCTCATTCGGGGTACACTTGACCATGATCCAGGGTTTGGCAGGTCAAGTCATTACAGTGGAGCGACTGCCATCTGACCTCGGTGACCCTGTTAACAGGGGAACCTGACTGGATTGGATCATGGTTACACATTCAGTCTCCTGAATGCGCAGGTTTCCTCACGATGTTTTCCCTCACCGTTAGAGCATCGGTTAGTGTGCAATTAATGACATAACTCAGAAAACAAGTCATTGGTACATGGCAGCACGCACTGGGGATCGAACTCGGTACCTCTCGCTTACGAGTCCGACCCACTAGCCGTTAGACCACCGACGTTAACCCATCATATAAACAAAAAAATAAAAAAATTGAAAGAAAATCGCGAGTTACGTACAAAATCATCTTAGGGGGCGTCCATTAATTACGTCAGGCGTTTTGAGGGGGGAGGAGGTCGGGTCGGATCTCACTCAATCTCACATGGGGGAGAGGGGGTTCTCTACAAATATCACGTAATATTTTCCACCAAAAGAAATAGTGCTAAATTGCGGGAAAGCGAAGTTAAACCAACTAAACCATGTTGTTCCGGTAGCCATTCTTAAGACTACTCATAAGTTTCTGTGGACTGAATTAGAACAATCTTTTTTTTCATCATAGCTGTTTTTTATTGTTCGATTATTAAAAGTTTAAAAATAAATTGGCAAATTATGTAAGTTTTCTAAATAAATTACCAATTAACGTGTTTACAGTAAAACTAAGCATTTTTATTTTTTATAAAACTCACGTGAGATAAAGTGGGGGAGGGGGGGGTGTCGAGCCAAATCTCACGACATCTCACCAGAGGTGGTGGGGGGGTCGAAAAATCGCCAAAAACACCTCACGTAATTAATGGACGACCCCTTATCATGCACTACCTAAGCCATCAAAAAATCTTCCTCAAACTTGTAATATTTGTTCTTGATTATAGAATCTCTGTTGTCAAATATGCTAGCTGTGACAGCGACGTGATAAGATGATATACTTTTATACTTTTAAGACAAAGTTAAGATGTTATTTTAACGGCATGGATTATTCGCCTGTTTTATAATTATAACTCTAAGAATAATAATTTTCCACGTCAAAAACGTAAGAGTCACCGACTTCAATCACAAAAATTGTTAAAAGTAAATATCTATTGACAATAATAGGGCTTCAAAATTCTTTATATTGAATAATATTAAGGAACACACTAGTCGGAAGACAATTTTTTCGAGAGTTTCCCTCAATTTCTTCAGGATTCCACCATCAGATCCTGGTTTCCTTACCATGGGACCACCCTTGGGATACTCCCTTTCCAACAAAAAAATAATAATCAAAATCGGTTTATAAACGACGAAGTTATCCGCGGACATACATAAAAAAATATATACGTTCGAATTGAGAAACCTCCTCCATTTTTGAAGTCGGTTAAAAATGTTATATTACCCCCGACATTCGATTTCTTATTACTTTGAAATGGCTGAAGCAATTTTGATCAAATATTTTATTTATTTATTATAAGATGGGTTAACTCTTGACCTCAATCTTGACCATAAGGTCAAAGATGAGGTCGACGATGGAGTGAGTTAACCCAGAAAATGCCCATAAAGGCACTGGTACTCCCACGCACCGACGGAACACAGCAAGTTGTTTGGCGTCGGACTTCGGTAGGAGGGTGGTCCCGAACCAGACGGCCCTTTACAGAGCCTACCACACCGCATGAGACCATAGGACGACACCTCAGATTCAGAAAAAAATGAAGTGTCGTTGCCTGGGATGGATTACTAGGAGGCAGGTCTCATTTGTGTTTCCTTAGTCGCTTCTGACGACATCCACGGAAAGAGATGGGGTGGTGTTATTCTCAACCGGTCAGCACACGGTTAAATATATAGCTAAGGACCATCTGGATTACGTCAGCTTAGAAACAAAAAACTCGCATCGAAATCGGTCTATTCTTTTAGGAGCGACGATTGCACAGACAGACACACAGATACACACCACTTTTTTGTCAGGAGTTAAATATATGATTTTTTTCTAATTAGAGAAAATTGAGTGAATGAGCAGTGACAGCCCAGTTGGTAATGAGCCAGACTTGTAATCCGAAGGTCGCGGGTTCAAATCCTGGTGCGGGTCTTATCACTAAATTCGTCTTTTCGGATTTATG
Organism: Aproaerema taeniolella; assembly: GCA_949987775.1. Taxonomy (NCBI): domain Eukaryota; kingdom Metazoa; phylum Arthropoda; class Insecta; order Lepidoptera; family Gelechiidae; genus Aproaerema; species Aproaerema taeniolella. The sequence continues at coordinate 1,551,555 of OX465269.1, forward strand.
TACTGATTTCTAATTATCATTTGCTCAACGGTGAAGGAAAACATTGTGATGAAACCTGTCCGTCCAAGAAAATTCATTTTCGAAGTGGACCGCTCGTCCACCAACCCGCATTGGGCCAGCGTGGTGGACTATGGCCTAAATCCCCTTAGCGTTTTGAAGGGAGGCCCGTACCCCTCAGTGGGGATGTATATGGGCTGATAAGAAAGAGTGAATGAGCCCTCTGAACTGGTTCACTTTCCCAAAGGAACCGAGATCGAATATAAAAAGATGCCGTCTCTTCTAGTACATAGTACAGGCAGCAGTACATCAGGTTACCCATTGGCACTACGAAAGTCTCTTGTGCTATTGCAAGCGAGAAAACGGGAACGTGAAGGTGAATATGTAAACCCTGATTTGTTGCCGGTTGTACACCGCCTTGCTTATTTTGGGGTTAGATGGCACTGCGTCTGTTATTCAAAAATACAAAAAAAAATTGAAAATCCTTCATTAATTGATGGGGTCTGGGTTTTTCGTAAGTGTGAGATAAGTTCTTTTTTTTTTCGCTTATAATGTCTATTAGCTTTTCGCGCGGGACTTTGTTCTCGTGGGAATTCAGGAAAATTATGTAGCCCATGTTAATCAGGGATAATTTAGCATTCTAATGTCGAAAGAATTTTTCTAATCGGTCCTAGTTTTTAATTTTATTCGTTTTATACAAAAATAAAAAAAATTCCTCTTTATTAGTGTACATGTAGAAGTGTAGATAAGTAGTTTTGCAACCAGAGATGCTTATTGTTCTCAGTAATTATTATTGTGCTGCATACTATAATAATATGCATGTTGTTAGCAGTCACCTCAGATGCTGACCGAAATACAGCCTGGCTGAGGCAGCACCTTTTCACTACATTAAACATAATATTTTTATGTTGTTTGACGTCTGTTTTGTATGGTGAGTGATTTTTTTTATTAGCCCATATACGTCCCCACCGAGGGGCACGGCCTCCCTTCGAAACACGAAGGGGATTTAGGCCATAGTCCACCACGCTGGCCCAATGCGGGTTGGTGGACCGCTCGTCTTTCGAAAATTTTCTTGGACGGACGGGTTTAATCACGACGTTTTCCTTCACTGTTAAGCAAGTGATAATTAGAAATCCGTACATAAATCCGAAAAGACGAATTTAGTGGTACAGGCCTGCATCAGGATTTGAACCCGCGACGGATTACAAGTCTGGCTTATTACCAACTGGGCTATCACCGCTTCTTAATTAATGTATATTAAATCCCCATAGCGTGCATTAAAAGATAGTAAAGGTGTTACGACAGTCATTGTCACCTTGGATAGGTCTAACCTCTCCCACATGTGCTATGACCATGTGTCGGTCACGAATGCGAACTGAATGACGTGTTTATGCAGTTCGCAATAACTAATATGTTGACTGCGCCAGGTTGTGTTGTGAGCTAGTTAAGATTTCAAATCAATTGAATAAGATTCTTCTATAATTATAGGAAATTCGTCTTTTCGGATTTATGTGTTTTTTATTCATTATCACTTGCTCAGCGGTAAAGGAAAACATCGTGATGAAACCCGCGCCTCTGAACAAATTCGTTTTCGAAAGACGAGCGGTCCACCAACCCGCATTGGGTCAGTGGATTTTGATCTAAATTCCCTTCGTGTTTCGAAGGGAGGCGGCCCGTGCCTCTCGGTGGGCACTTATATAAAATTGATTGACCAAATCACTACACAACAAACAACACAACATCATCTGCGGGTTTGTAGACTTTACATTTAATGTTTTGGTAGTATTTGGCTGACCCCAAAGTTACTTACCTTAAAGTTTAACGAAAGCAGTTACTGCATATTACGTAGGCTTACCTGAAACAAGTAAAATAATAATTTATTTATTTAAGTAAGTATTTAAGCACCGCACGTTTTCCAGTTCATCTATGATCATTGTGCTTGCAATAGCGCCTAAATATAGGACACTCCTATTAAACAATAATATGTATTAAAACTATAGCAGGGGTAGTAATAATAATAAAACGTTTATTTTACTATGCAGCACACAGATACAAACATTTAGACGATCACAAATGACATAAAAAAACACATTTAAAATATACAAAAATACAAACAATATAAACAGATAAATTTGCGTATGGATGCTGCAGTGAGTAAAAAGGCCTGGGCTCATAGATTTTTGTTAGTCTGTATTTCAGACTGGCAACACTGATTTTCAGCCCTCGCCTGTGAGTGGAACGCGGGGTGCAGAAATAATAAGCTGTTGTGCGTGTTATGGTTGGTTATGTGTGATGTCTAGTGTGTGATGGTGAGGTGCGGTGTGTAAGGGAAATGTCAATAAATTAAACCATTCATAGGGTACTAGGTATGACTAAATCTTATTGGAACTAGAATCAGTCAAGTATATAATCAGTATTCATGAGTCAAAGTCATGTCAAAAACATAAAAAAAAAGTTTATTTCGTACTAGCTTTCCGCCGGGACTTCGGTAAAATTATATACTTTATCAAATCAAATCTTTTCTCTTTATAATATGTATAGATAGATAGATATAGATAGATAAGCCAAAGCAGTGAATTACTTTAGTTCTTTTAGCTCTACGCCTATTCGTCATCTCTCTATCTACTCGGCATTAACAATTCTGCGTCTCAGTCATGATTTAAATTGTCACGAGTAGTAATGACCTAATTTCAAGTGGGGCAGAATGGTACCATTGATTATGTCAAAGAGACCGCATGGCTCAAGAATTTTATGGAGCTTTTGGTATGTGGACGATGGTATTGTTCAGGGTTATTGTTTAGTCCATACATATACAGGGTGTAAAGGACAGCTTAGCAAATACTTAAATGGTGGAATCTACCCATAACTATCATCAACTATAAGTCATTATTTTTTCCCGGAAACGTCATGTTAAGGAGTTTTCATTATTTACCTACTTTGGCGCTACGCGACACCCCCGCGCCGCGCTGCTATAGGAGTGCGATGTACATTGCTGGTTTTCGTGTTTTACGTTGTTATGATTGTTTTTCATTGCGAAATGGAGTGCATTCGATTAAATAACAACAAATGTAAGCAGAAAATATAAAAAAAAAAACATGAAAAAAAATTGGCAATTTTACGGAGAAAAATTCCACTGGAAAATCATTCAGAATGATTGTCTGAGTCCAGGGTTACATTTTTTGCTATGCTGTCTTTTACACCCTGTATACACTCACGCCTATAATCGCTATCGGGGTAGGCAGAGCATCAGTGGTTCTAGAACCACTTGATGCCACGTTTGACATAAATTGTGAGGGTTATCAGATGGAACAAGTTGCATAATGGTGAGAGGTGGTCAGCCTTTCGCCCATTATACAGTAAAACCCTCGCACTTACATACTTTTACTGTATAACTGGGAAGAGTAGGTAGCTGGAGCTGGCATATTCTAAGTTTTATTTACTGCCAGTCCAGCATGGAAGGATTGCTTAGTACCACAGAATAAATAACAGTACTAGCGTATTACCAGGCTTATAACGGAAAGGTTGCGGTTTTAAATTCTGGTGCGGGCCTGTACCACTAAATTTGTCTTTTCGGATTTATATAAGGATTTCTCACTAATTATCACTTGCTCAGCAGTGAAGGAAAACATCGTGATGAAACCTGCACGTCTAAGAAAATTATTTTTCGTTTGGCGCGCGGTCCACCAACCCGCATTGGGCCAGCGTGATGGACTATGGCCTATTTACTAGATACTGGCGACTAAAGCCTTTGTCTATTTTTTTAATAAAATATTCTGACATTGGTTTTGTTGGAGTGCGTTATAAATTATGTAGTTATATTTATGTAATCATTTAATAAATAATTATCAAATTCACGATTACAGACGCTATTTTCCAAGAATTAAATTGAATGTTGTTTTGTTTGTCTGTTTGACACATGGCTTCGCGGCGTTTTCCATGCGCGTGCGCGTTTAAGGACGTACAATCGGGTCAAGAGGAGAATCGCCCTCACATACTAATAAAGAACAACTTGAAACGTTGAAAAACCTCCGACATTTTCACTTCAAACTGGAGTTTCTCTTAAACGGCTGAACCAACTTTGATAATAAAACTTATTTAAGAATCACCTCTAGTAAACCTGCTTTTAAATTTAAAAAACGGTTCACCCGTTTTAGAGCTACGGAGCCACAGACACAGATAGCAGTCAAAATTATAACACCCCTTTTTTTGAGGGGCCGGGGATTAAAAAGCATGATAAGCATAATAAAATACCCTCGGATCCGTACTGAGCGCCAGTCGTCATCTTTTATATTGCACACTGCCAAGGAGTGATATTGTAATGAAATGAAATGAAATCATGTTTATTGCTAAAGTTACGATGCAATGACTAAATTAACAGTAAAAAGTAAGAACTAGATTAACCTAAGCAAAAGAAGCCAAGCTTAGCATTGTGCTGTAAAAAAAATTGTACAGCGCTGGTTTTCAGCTTGACCTTGTTTGGCCGGTCGGCCGCTGCAGTTGCTTAAAAATAATAATATAAACATTAATAACAAAAATTATAACATAAGTATAGGATAAAACATCAACTACCTTTCAGAGTATAAATATTTTACTAAACAAAAGAGAAAACAGTAATAATATAATTTTACGCATCTTAAACTTATGTGAAACTAAAGTAACATTAATTCAAAAAATAAAATGCCTGCTAAATGCCTTGTCTGCTAGCGTCTGCATTTGCGAGTTCATATTACCCAAATATCTTTAAAGTTCAAGTGAATTGGTTTCTTATGGTTGAGCTCGCTACATCCTCGACCGCTTCTTTGTCTTGAACTAGATTGTTCAAGACCCATTATTCTCACTAAGTAACCCGTACTAGATAATAAAAAATATTGTGCCAGCACCTTCAGGGTAATTTTCATCGAAATAAGAAGCTTATCAGACAAAATCTAACCGTCATCTTTAAATTGTATATTTAAGCGTCATCTTTGAGAATGCTGTGTTCTCCTATAATTATTGGAGCATTCACAATTTTTATTTTGTATAAGTTCTTTTAAGATGTAAAATGACTCCACTGTTGGAGATCCTAAACTAAATAAATAAATAAAATGTCAGATGAAAAATATTAAAATTACATTTTCAAATCTCTGGTTAGCTGCTAATTTTGGTTGAACATTAGCCTTACAATGTACGTATGTCAAGAACATACAATGTTTGTTCTAGAACCACATCACGCTCTGCCTACCACGATAGGGATAATAGGCGTGGATGGTAAACAAGTTTTTTTTAATAAGTTACAATTACATTGGCAGTGAAGGGTTTGCGTAAAAAGTTAAATTACTTTGACATTGAAAGGAATTATATTGATTGACTGGAAAAATCAAGAATCAAGGTTAATAAAAATGAACAGTTTTTTTTTTATAAATTTTTATTTTTATTTTAATTTTGCATCCACAGACTTGATGTCCGTGGAGCAAATTACATTAGCATTTTTAACTTTGCGCCTATTCTCAAAGGTGCAGTTTTCCCCAGAGAAGAATAGGCAAGAAATTCCGAGGGTTGCTTTTATAAATTCAGTCATACAAATTTCCTTATTTCTAATTTTATCGGACTTCATATCTGAATAACTCTGGATCTGAGCAATTTATTCTTGGTTACTTGTCTAATACCTAGGTAATTAAAATTCTTTTTATAAAAGTTTTTGTTTAATTTTATTGTCTTTTTTCCTAATCAAATCAAATCAAATTATTTATTTGCAAGAACACAGTATAGTAAAGGTGTTACATTTAAATTTGAGCCAAGATGCATTCGGCCTACATGCAGGCGTGCAAATATTTAAATAAAACATTACTAGCAATTAAATCACTAATAAAAGTAAGTATTGAATACCAGGGGGGCAATCTTATCACTATACCTACTCATGTTTTAGAATAAGCGTCAAAATTAATGTCAAATGTGTAGCGTCAAGTGGTTCTAGAACTACATGACGTTCTGCCTACCCCGAAGAGGATTATGGACGGAACAATTGAGAATTCTGCCTTGTAAAAAGAAACTAGTGTTTAAGACACAGGCTCGGCCTAGTTTAAATACTAGTATTTCATTTTATAATATCATTGTATGTTTTCAATAAATAAATATAAATATAAATAAATAAATAAATACTCAGACACAGAACAGACTTACAATTTTAAAGCGCTTGAAATAAAATCTAAATTCATTCAATAGCTCGACGCTCAGGTGTTTCCCGCCAAATTTCGTAAACAGCGCCATCTAGCTGTAAGGTATTGAACTTGATTCGACCACAATCGACTAAGTTCGAATTTCGCACGGGTCGAGGTAGAACTTGTTAACAAGCCTATCAAAAGATACCGGTAGATGGCAGTAGATGTTCGAAATTAATGTTTTTAATACCCGACTACGGCGAAGCAAAAACAAGGGTTATGATTTTGACCGATGTGTATGTATTTGATGATTGTAGTTGTAGGTAACAATTTTCAAGAATAATTAATAGAATAGGTATAAGACTTCAAGATGCGGTACTTCAAAATATATTGTGGTAAAACTAACTACTAGCTTTCCGTCTGGGGCTTCGTTCCCGTAAGAATTTGGGAAACTTATTTAGCTTATAAGGGGGGCCTTTAAAATAGAGCGAAAGGGGTTTAAGCGATGGTCCATCACGCTGGCCAATAGTTGTTACCTGTAGCGTCATTCATTACTAAATACAAGACATTGTCTTTTTATCTTTCAATCTAAAAAAACAGCTTTTTTTCATTATTATAAGATGGGTTAACTCTTGACCTCAATCTTGACCATAAGGTCAAAGATGAGGTCGACGATGGAGCGAGTTAACCCAGAAAATGTCTATAAAGGCACTGGTACTCCCACGCACCGAAGGAACACAGCAAGCTGTTTAGCGTCGGACTTCGGTAGGAGGGTGGTAGCGAACCAGACGGCCCTAGGAGGCTGGTCTCATTTGAGTTTCCTTAGTCGCCTTTTACGACACCCAAGAAAGAGATGGGGTGGTGTTATTCTCAACCGATCACCACACGGGTGAAGTGCGAATCGGACTCGCGCACGAAGGGTTCCGTACAATTATCTATAACAACGAGCAAAAAAAATCACGTTTGCTGTTTGAAGCCCCCTTAATAAATATTTATTTTACTCTGTTTTTTTATATTTGTTGTTATAGCAGCAACAGAAATACATCATCTCAACTGTCTAACTACCACGGCTCACGAGATACAGCCTGGTGATAGACGGACCGAGTCTTAGTAATAGGGTCCCGTTTTACTCTTTGGGTACGGAACCCTAAAAATGGTCTACAAAAGCCCTACGAAGGCGATGATGATGATGCAGCATCCACCCTGCCTACCCTGATAGTAAACATGACGTGAGTAAATACGTCACTGTATATACACTGGGCGTCAAAAATAAGTAGTACACTTTTCAAATTGCAATTACTCCTAAACTATAGTAGTTACACTTATGAAATAAAAAGCAGTTTATAGTAAACTTAACGAAGTTTATTAAAGTTATATTTTATTTGGCATGAATAAAGTTTCAAACTTAAAATTAAGATAAATACTAAAAAGTATCAATTTTTAACGATATGTCAACCACTTAATTTTCACGTTTTGGAACTTTTTCACAATTTAATAACTTGTGTTGCCGCCTCGGGCTCTAATTACAGCTTGGATCCGGTTTGGCATGCTGAACACTAAGTTTCGGAGGCGGTGTTGGGGAATATTTTCCCATTCTTCTATCAGCGCATGTTTTAGAGCCCTGAGTGTGGCAGGAGGTGGACTGCGCCTTCTGACTAGCCTCCCAAGCTCATCCCAGGCGTGTTCAATCGGGTTGAGATCTGGGCTTCTCGATGGCCAAGCCATCAAGTTGATGCCAACCTCCTGAATGTACTCTTGTACGTGGTGAGCAGTGTGTGGCCGGGCGTTATCATGCATTAGGATGGCTCCATCACCCATATTTATTAAATATGGCCCTGCATACTCGTTGAGGATCTCCGAGGCATATCTTTCACCAGTCAAAGTCCCATTTTCTATTACCACAAGCTCTGTGCGACTCTCTGAAGAGATACCAGCCCATACGTGTACAGAGCCCCCGCCATATTGGACTCTTTCCGAGATACAAGCTTGAATGTATCGCTCACCGGGTCGTCTGTAGACTCTCCGCCGTCCATCTGAAGTGTATAAAGAGAATCGAGACTCATCTGTGAATAAAACTCTAGCCCATTCTTCTTCGCCCCATTGTACGTGTTGACGGGCGTAGCGTAGTCTTGCTACGCGATGCTCTGTCTCAAGTTTGGGGCCATTTGCTGGTCTTAGAGGCTGCAGGTTAGCTTCAACAAGTCTTCTTCTCACTGTACTCTCACTGATGTAGTCTGTTCGGGTCCGAAGAAGCTGTTGCTGAACCTCAACTGCATTAAGGTGTCGATTTCTTAACACAGTGGAAACAATAAAGCGATCTTCTCGGGTACTTGTGCACCTGGGTCTGCCATTACCTCGTCTCCTTAGATGGTTTCCAGTCTCTTCGTACCTTTGCTTTACTCGCTGAACCGTTCTTAAAGTTACACCCACCCTCCTTGCAGTACGACGCATACTGATGCCCACTTCGAGAAAAGCTAAGATTCTTGCACATTCTTCTGGTGAAAGAGGCATGATTAGTCAAATTTACTCTCTGAAGATACCTATGCTTTTCAATTACAATTGCTTTATCAGCAGCGAATGTGTCAAACACAAAAATCCTAAGTAAGACAACACCTTTCAACAGTTTAAAAAAAGTGTTTTTATTTATTCGTTTTTTTTAAAGTCAAGCATTATAAGTTCTTATAATGCATGAAGTTTTTATTGAATAAGATTAAATTTTCTTTTTAACCTTTTTTGTTTCAAAGGTCTAAGTTTTATAGTTTGGGAGAAATCGCAATTTTAAAACTGTACTACTTATTTTTGACGCCCAGTGTAGTTTACAAGCCAGTTGCTATATGTACTCATATCATTTGGACTATATTTTATGTCTCAACAAAAGGAGTGTTAACGACACAACGACGCGTCGTCGTGTTCTAGTGTGGCTAGGAAAACAGCGAGTAGAGGGTACTGTGATAAGCAGTCCTTACCGTAATAGGACTGCATACCACAGCTGATCGGCGTTGCTGTCAACAAGTATCAATTCAAGTTCAAAATTTAATTCTGATATTCTGGAACTAAAAGAAACGGAGAGACAGCAACCCGGAGCCAGGCGTCATTCATGGATGGACTTTCTATGGAGTGTGTAAATTATGTAGGCGTACAGTTTTTTCGCGTTCATTAATTAAAACCAGTGTATTACGTTTCAAACGCATTTTTGATTTACGCCCTTAGAAGTCCTACTAGAAATTTCCAAAATATAATATTTGGATAAACGACTGTTTTAGAAGTATGAGACGGAAGAGAGTTGTATTAGACCGCACAGGCGCGCACATGCCGCTATTTTTAACTAACTTCAAAATTCTATTTTCGACTTTATGTATCTTTTTTATTTTATGTATGTTCATTTATTTTATTTATACAAGGCCTTTTTTTATAAGTCGAACCGCACGGCACGGAAAATTTTATTACCATTGCCTCCTGTTTTTCCAGCTTCTATAGCATCACTAGGAACGGGGCAGTGGTAGGTAATACAATTTTGCCGTGTCGTTCGAATTATAAAAAGGCCCATTGAATTTGCTCTTGACCACAATATAGCGATCACCATGCTTACCCAGAAACAGCCTATTGACTCGCACTTTGAAAATATTCGGGTAATACATATGAGCTCGGAAGTGTTACGTATGAAGGAAATTCCATTCCCTAACAGTGCGCAACGCAATATAAAAGATGATGAAAAGTTCTCAGTGCGAATCCGCGGGTTTTTGACAATACATATAACAAGATATAAGTATGGGTAATCTGCGTCAGGACGTCCGAAAGAAGAAAGATGCAGGCGGAATCAGCTCATGCAGCTCCTAAGCATACTTTTCAATGACTTATTATCGCTAATGAGTCTCTTGGCTGTGTGATGACACACACTGATTCCAGTAGCTGGACCGTACCTTCCCAAAGTTAAAATTTATTAAAAGAAAAACTGTTATAAGCCGACGACGTATACATCTGCAAGTTAGCAATAATCATCCATTACTGTGACATCAATAACAAAGAGTTCAAACAGCAACAAGGTCGCTTCCCGACAGAGGTCAACGTCCCCGCTATCACTCTCCGCTTATCGCTCGCCGCTTATCGCCCACTTTCTGGCCTCGCCGCGCCGTCGTGAATGACGTGTCAATTAAAACTACTGAGGCGATTCGTCTGACCCTGAATTTAGGACTCCGCAATGAAATCGGCAAGATGGCTCCTCTATATGACAAACTATGGACTAGTTTTACTTGATAAACAGAACAGTGGAATCATTGACTCGGGATTTGTAGAGACATAATTCCACGTCAAAAACGTAAGAGTCACCGACTTCAATCCCAAAAAGACAATTTTTTCGAGAGTTTCCCTCAATTTCTTCAGGATTCCACCATCAGATCCTGGTTTCCTTACCATGGGACCACCCTTGCGATACTCCCTTTCCAACAAAAAAAAAAAAATCAAAATCGGTTCATAAACAACGAAGTTATCCGCGGACATACATAAAAAACATATATATATATATATATATATATATATATATACGGTCGAATTGAGAAACCTCCTCCTTTTTTGAAGTCGGTTAAAAATATAAATAGGCCAGTAGAAATTAAAAGATAGATGTAGTGCTGCATTTTTAGTAGGTATGTTGTTTAAACCAGTTAGGGTGGTGTGGATCTCAATTTGCAACTTCGAAAAAGTTCTGCTCGCTGCGCGTTTGGGACTTTTTCATTTCTTACTCTAAAAGTCATAAACTATGAGTTTTCGAAAATTACCATGCACAACTTGTATAAAAATTAAATTTGCGATAATTTCAACCCAACCTCAGCTCTCTAAACCCTACAGGGACCAAGGTATGGCTCTTCAAATATGCTCCAAACAACATAATAAAAATCCAGAACTACATCCAGATTTGTGATTTTAGCCTTTTTTTAGTGTCGATTTCCGCTGGCGTACCTACAAGGCGAATTAGTGTTGGCAATCGGAAAACTACATAGCGACAGCAGCGGCTCGGCAAGGCGCAATTGCGGACTTTAGATCAGAGTACCCTCGAAGCGTAGCATAGTGTTTCTGCAGCTCGAGTATGATGGTGATGTCAAAATGTCAACATTGACAACGCCAGAAGGCGAGCAAGCCTTTGCGTGGGCCCTCGCGCAATCAAAGTGAAGTTTCAGCGTCAGCCGAGTGGCGCGCCGCAAGAGTTTGTCGCCATCGTGCTCGAGCTGTAGATGAGAGTGACCTCGAAGCGTAGCATAGTGTTTCTGAGTACACACAGTTTGTTTATGTTGGACTATAATGGCATCTCGTATTTAAAGCTCGGGTATTTCCTTTCTGAAGCGGTGACTTGATTAGCTTTGTGAGAAGTACCGGATTGTTTGTGTTACGTGGGATTCAGGCATTAGGCGGTTTTTCACTTGACGGCACGGCAACGGCATGGCACCGGCGCCGGCAACGGCGGGAAACAAAAATGTATGAAAACATATGTATGTCATATCATAATATGTTTTCATACATTTTTGTTTCCCTGGTTACCGGCGCCGGCGGCGTAACGTTGCCGTGCCGTCAAGTGGAACACCGCCCATTCTTTGGGCCTTTTTACAATTCGAACGGCACGGCACGGCATGACAGAATTTGTATTACCATTGCCTTCTATGTTCTATCTTCTAGTATCACTAGTAATAGGAGGGGGGAAGGCAATGGTAATTCAATTTTGCCATGCCGTTTTTGTATTATAAAAAGGCCTTTCTCTCGTCAAAATTCACAACTGTACCCAACAACAATCAACGCAAAACTTAAACCAAGTAGGTAGTCGGAGTCGTAAGTTCTTCATTTCATTTGTAAATATTTTTACACTCGAATACGTCATGCATGTTTCATTGAAATTATCTAATGCCGAGCAATGTACAGACGGCTACACGTCAGGCTTATGTAAACAGTGTTGTTAAGCTATGTAACATAGAATTATTTATATGTGACTGTGTTTAGTAAAAGGTACAACTTTCGGGGTAACCAATAAGAGCTATTTACAATAGCTCATCACATCACTCATCACACTAATTGTGAACCTTTTTCTATTTTCATAGTCACATATATTTTAGTATCTTCTATAATATGACTAATAATCAAATAAAAGCAATATTAAGGTCCGTATTACAAAACGTGACTCAGGCTCTGATATACATAATGATTGAGTAGCAGTCGTATTTGTCATTTTGATAGTGAGAGAAAGAGACCATCAATACTTAAGTATAGATTATAATACGGGCCTAGACAAGGGCACGGAGATCAATTAAATCTGTGGAAGCACAATTTAAAAAAAGAAAAAAACTTATCGATATACTATTTTGTGTAAAAAGCAGACGTTTGTTCTCGGGTCATGGGTGTTTGTGTTTGTATTTATGTATGTTCCGAAGGACTATTAGTGTGGGGCTTTGAGTGTATAGCGTGTGTTCTTGTGTACCGAGTAACTATCACAGGGCCCCGATTCTGTAACTTCAGTTGTGTGTCGATGGAATGGTCACCATTTGATCCGTTCAGGTGGCGAAATTGAGAACTATCCAAATTTCATACATCTATGACGGCTGCTTTGACTGGTGGTGCCACCGCCAACTGAATTTTCAGTTGCTGGTTAGTTTGCTACTTTACGTTCGGTTGGCGGTGGCGCTGCTGGTCAAGGTAATTGGCAGCTTGGCAGCAAGTATTTGAAAATTAAATAGAAAGAAAGAAAGAAAGAAAATAATTTATTCATTGCCAACAATACATTATAGTACAAATTTAGGTTATGATTATAGCAAAGTTCGATCAAATACATAAATTGTAAATTTCCTTCATCTATACTACAATATATTGCACAAAGAAATGGCCCCGACTCAGCATTTTTTTTGTCATAAGCACATAACAAGTATGTATTTACGACACTGATATTCTGCCGGTACCAAATTAGGAATAAGTTACGCGCTATTACAATAATAAAAAGCCAATTGTGCAGTGAAAAAAAGCTAATTGCAAATAATTAAACAAGACATAAAAATAAACAGTAGTAAAGATATTTTTTTCAATTGAATTAAAATTAAAGAAAAATTGTTAAGCAAGTTAATTAAAAAAGTTTAGAAAATGTTTAAAAAAATGTTTCAGCGATCGCGGTCCCAAAGTTATGGTAACAATTTCTGTTGGCCGAGTAGATAATCTCGGAGATGTTTCTTAAAGCTCCATCTAGATTGGATGTGTCTAATCGGTGGAGGAATATCATTCCAACACTTGGAAGCGCGATAACTGAAACCTCCCCGAAATGTAGTAGTACGGTGTCTAGGTATGCAAAGGACAAATGAAACTGATCTAGCAGTGTATCTATATCCAGAATATCGCCATGATAGTTTCCTATATAAATATAAAGGCTGATGAGTGTGCATAATGCCATGCAATTGCGAAGCGTAGAAGAGTGTAAGCCGACTGTGCATCTTAAGTAAACCTGATTTATTAAGAAATGGAGTAATATGAGACCTTGGAGGAATTGGAAAGCAATAACGAGCACAGGCATTCTGTATTCTTTGAACCAGGACTTTAGAAAAATTCAATAAGCAGGGACCGTAAACAGTGATGCAATAGTTGAGCTTAGATAAAACTAACGCTTCGCAGAGTTTAATTCGTAATTCAACTCCAATAAAAGGCCTAATACGATACAGAACTTTGAGTCTATAAAAACAGTTTCGTGCAACATTATTAATATGAGATTCGAACCTAAGCCGATTATCAAAAATGAGACCAAGATTACGAGCCTCAGTTACTAAATTAACAGGTTCACCCCTTATAGTTACTACAGGTTTCAGTGCCTCAATACGGTTGACCTGCGATTTAGTTCCAAGTATAAGAAACTTTGACTTTACAGGATTAAGAAGAAGCGAATTTTTTAAAGACCAAGAAAATACCCTATCCAAATCCTTATTCAAAAGACTCACAGCATCCGCCACGGCATCGGGACGCACAGGGATATACACTTGTAAATCATCTGCATAAAGATGATATTTTGAGTGTTTCAGAGTGTCAATTATATCAGCGCTGTAAATGATAAATATCAGAGGTCCAAGTATAGAACCCTGCGGAACTCCTCTAGTTACAGGCAACGGTTCCGAAATAAGGGACTTTTTCTCGGTACTCCGAATGACAACTCTCTGATTTCGGTTACTTAGGTAGCTGTTAAACCATTGGACGGCAGACATATCAAAACCATAATACGATAATTTTGACAATAATAAAGAAATATTTATGCTATCAAAGGCTCTTGAGAAGTCTAATAAAGTTAACAAAGTACCTTGTCCCTCATCTAGATGGCTCATTATATCATCCACAACATCAAGATTAGCGGTTGTGGTACTGTGCTTGGATCTGAACCCTGACTGCTTTTCTGGTAATATATTCATTAGTTCACAATATTTGGATACCTGGATACAAACTACTTTCTCAAGTAATTTCGACAAGAACGGCAAAATACTCACCTCATCTGCATTATTTTTTTTTGGCAATAGTATAATTTCGCCACCTGAACGGATATAATGGCAACCATTCTATCGACACACAACAAAGTTACAGAATCGGAGCCCAGGGCTATTACAAATAGTAATCTATTTAAAATCTATTTAGAATTTACTTAACAGCCTACGTCAAAGATCATAAAACGTAGAACCACAAACATGCGGCTACAGACATTAACGTTAGTTACAGTTTAAACAGCCACAAAATAATATGTTTACTGTAAAAACAAAGTATTGCGCAAATCACTAAATAGATAGTTCTGCAGCTCTAGCACGATAACGACAACGCTCGGCTCACGCTGAAACTGCACTTTGATTGCGCAAGGATCCTGCACAAAGGCTTGCTCGCCCTATGGCGTTGTCAATGTTGACATATTTAAGTAGGGCCGTGGTGTTGTCGCGGCGCTATCACTATCGTACTCGGCCTGCAGCCTACTCGTACCTCGTTTAGATTGTAGCCAATGGGCCTTTTTATAATTCGAATGGCACGGCACGGCACGTCAACTATTTCCCCCTATGTTCCTAGCTTCTAGTAAGTATCACTAGTACATAGGAGGCAATGGTTACACAATTTTGCCGTGCCGATTTCGAATTATTAAAAGCCCCAATATTCTTTTTGCAATATTTGGCGTCCCTTTTTTTATACAGAGTTTTATAAGTTAAGAATGCTTGATTGAGGGTTAGAATAGAATAGAATAAATCTTTATTTTATAGGACATTCAGGATGCCACTTAAAACAAGTCAAGATTACATGAAATACATACAAACATACATTAAAGGATTTAAATACATACATACACATTCGTTATTTTGACGCAAAGGTGCAGTCTTCCCCAGAGAAGAATAGGTAAGAAACTCTGCGGGTGCTCTTTTTAATCGCATTACAAATTTTCTTATTTTCTAATTTCAACTAAATCTGAATAGAGCTGAGCAGTTTATGGCTGCTTGTCTGATAGATAATCAGAAATATTGTAATAGCCCTTTATGCAAAGTTTTTATTTAATTACTGTCTTAAATTTGTCCAAAGGTAAATTTTGAATACACATGGGAATCTTATATAGAAACGTATACATTGACCCATAAAAGAGTTCGTTACCTTGTGGAGACGACTGTCTAGTACATCCAGTTTATGCTTGATGGAGGAGCTTTTAATTCATTGCTGATCAACCTGGTCAGGATATTCTGTAACTTTTAAAATTCGGAAGACGGTACGGCGTCGCTATGATGAGAGGGCAAGGTTCGATAGCCGGTAAGGTCAATGAGGATGATGGAGGATAAGAAAAAAACACCTTCCTCTTGAATCATTCTATCTATTAAAAAAAACCGCATCAAAATCCGTTGCGTAGCTTTAAACAGACATACATCTTACATAGGGACATAGATCTAATCATACATAGGGACAGATAGACAGACGACAGCGGGAAGCGACTTTGTTTTATACTATGTAGTGAAGATTATTATTTACCCTAAATGAATTTTTTTACTCTCGTCTCATATGATGTACTTACCTAAATTGTAACATTGACATGTGTTGACATTTTATTTTAATCTTTAATCGTTTATTCAATTCTATGGGTGCATGTATTGACATTTAAGTATCTACTTATCTTAATTTCTGACATGTTTTTAACAAATTCACTATTTTTGACATTTAATTTATTCAGTTATTTTATTACATTCTAATTTTATCTTAATTCTGACATGGTTTTACCAAATTCAATATTTTTGACATTTAATTTATACAGTTATTTTATTACTAATTTACAAATGTTTAATCATTTTTTTTTAAATACTGACTTACTTTTTTTTCTTATATTATAATAGTAGCCAGATGACTGTAAATTAAACTTATGTTTTTGCATGCTAATTTTAAAGGTTGGCAAAACATGTCACAGTACTTTAAGTTATTTTTAAGATCTTTTATACCTACCATGTTTTATGCAAATAAAGAAAAATTATTATTAAATTATTATCTTTGCCAACCCCACAAGAGAATGCAGGCCACCATTCATCAGAAACTAACCCTCGGGGAATGTGACAAGAGAGCTGAAGTAAACTTTGGCAGCGCGCCGACCACTGTTTGTTTTTCCTACATCTATTTTAGATGCGCCGGCGCAAGCCAGGTTCAAGGGCTGAGGTGTGTTAGTTTTTTCGCGAGTAAAGGCTATAATACACAATAGTTAGAAGTTCTGAATCGATCAGTGAGGTTAAGCTACGTGCCCAGAAGCAGGAAACCTGATGGGTGACCATAGTGGCGATTTATCTCGAGTTTTTTCGAGTATATACGGATTGCTATTGTAACTTAAACCTTATATATTTGTAAACCTTCGTATGTCTAATGTATTAATATCTTGTAAAATTGTTTGTTGTCCTAAATAAATAAAACTAGCTTTCCGCCCGCGGCTCCGCCCGCGTGGACTACAGGTTATATCGTGCCCAACTGTGGGATAAAATGTAGCCTATGTCCTTTCCCAGGCTCTAATCTATCTCTGTACCAAAATTCATCAAAATCGGTTCAGCGGTTTAGGCGTGAAAAGGTAACAGACAGACAGACAGACAGACAGAGTTACTTTCGCATTTATAATATTAGTAGGGATAGGGATAAATAAACCTACAGACTGTGGTAGTGGAAGAAAAACTTAGTGCCGGCTGTCTACTCTTGCCAGGAATACTGAAGGTGCCAGCCAGTAAGTGGGATACGAGGATTTGCTGTATCGTTAAAGAAATGCAGACAACCTATACCACTATACTCATGTTCCATTTAATAACCCTCAAAATGATTGTCAAATGGTTCTAGAACTACACGACATTCTGCCTACCCCAAAAGGGACTGCTGGCGTGAGTATACGGATGGACATTGGACACTCATAGTCACCTGTTTTATGACTCTGATCTTAAGTAGCAGTCGTCTTTGTCATTTTGAAAGTAAGAGAAAGAGACAATCAATACTTAAGTATAGATGAAGTCTTGAATCTAGTTTTGTCACCCCTTCAAATATTAAATGGTAACAATTTCTAAATTTAAATACTCCACGATTTTTCATCATCATCATGTCAGCCACACGACGTCCACTGCTGGACATAGGCCTCCCCCAGGGATCTCCACCTCGATCGGTCCTGCGCCACCCGCATCCAGCGGCAAACCGCAATCTTTACCAGATGGTCGGGTCCACCTTGTGGTCTCATTTGTGTTTCCACGCGTGTTTTATGCATGTTTTATGCCGTGTGGTGAACGGTTGAGAATAACACCACCCCATCTCTTTCCGTGGGTGTCGTAAGAGGCGACTAAGGAAATATAAATGAGACCTGCCTCCTAGTAATCCATCCCAGGCCACGACACTTCATTTTTTTTCTGAATCTGAGGTGTCGTCCTATGGTCGCATGCGGTGTGGTAGGCTCTGTAAAGGGCCGTCTGGTTCGCGACCACCCTCCTACCGAAGTCCGACGCCAAACAGCTTGCTGTGTTCCGTAGGTGCGTGGGAGTACCAGTGCCTTTAAAGGCATTTTCTGGGTTAACTCGCTCCATCGTCGGCCTCCTCTTTGACCTTTATGGTTAAGATTGAGGTCAAGAGTTAACCCATCTTATAATAAAATAAAACGATTTTTGCTAATGTGAAAATGCCCTAAGAAACGCAATAATGGACACAGAAACTTCATAAGATCTTTATTTTTGTACACTCGCAAAACGGATGTATTGTATTTCATGTTCTGAGTAATTTTAGCAAGGTACACACAACAGCACATCAGTTTTTTATTATTATCATAAGATGGGGTAACTCTTGACCTTAAACTGGACCAAAGTCATAGATGAGGTCACGATGGAGTGAGTTAACCCAGAAAATGCAAATAAGGCACTGGTACTCCTACGCACCGACATAGCACAGCGAGCTGTTTGGCGTCGGACTTCGGAGGGTAGTCGCGAACCAGACGGCCCTTTACAGAGCCTACCACACCG
The DNA here is from genome assembly GCA_949987775.1 of Aproaerema taeniolella. NCBI lineage: Eukaryota > Metazoa > Arthropoda > Insecta > Lepidoptera > Gelechiidae > Aproaerema > Aproaerema taeniolella. Next base: position 1,570,168 of record OX465269.1, read on the forward strand.
CATGAGACCATAGGACGCCACCTCAGATTCATTACAAATTGAGGTGTCGTTGCCTGGCTGGGGTGAATTAATAGGAGGCAGTTCTCATTTGTGTTTCCTTAGTCGCCTCTTACGACTCCCACGGAAAGAAATGGGGTGGTGATATTCTCAACCGATCACCACAAGGTTACCCCACTTTGACTTTGAGCTCGCCCGACTGCGCTCGTAATAGTGGCCGTTTTCATAGTGCAAATGTTTTTGCAGAGGTAAAACTCATGCGCTGTTAATGCTGTTATGGGGAATTGGGTGAAATGGTCCTAGAGAAGTGGACTTATCATCCGGCTGTGCCTGACGGGTGTCCCCCAGTCCTGGACTTGTCAATAAGGGGCGGCAGCGTCCTTCGGGGGCGGCAGATTTCAAAGAACGTACATGAGGAAACCAGTGAACTTGTTTGACTTTTATCCTCTAAAATCGAGTGAGCGTTTTTACGCTCTTTCTGACTAATTCATTCGTTTATTTGTCTTTAGTGCCTTCCTTAATACAAATGGAAAATTATTAATTTACAAAGGTACAGTCAACAGCACATCAGGTTATACATGTTGATCTTGACGTCGCCCTTATATCGTTCGTAATAGCGGCGGCTTTCGTAGTGCAAATGTATAACCTGATATGGTGATGTATGTACATGGGGAGGCGGAAATGAAATGGCCCACTCATAAAAATATAAATCCGGCAGTGGAGTCCCCTCCATAGATAGATAAAGTGCAATGTTTTAACCTGGTGTGCTGTTGTGTGTACTTTTTGGTTAAATCTTGCCAGTAAGTACACGAAATAAGAACTGTTTTTGTTGTAAAATTTTACTATTTTATAAAAATGAATTTTTATATTTATAAACGCAATGAATTTTCCTTTTATAATTTTTTTTATTCAAATTAATTCAAAAATTTGAATTTATTGTTGTTTCGTATTACTTATTAGATGTCATAGACACATTACTATTATTCATCTGTGTAATATAATATAATATACTAGCTGACCCGACAGACGTTGTCCTGTTTTCTTTTTTTTTCAACTTTCTTAATTTTTTCTTTCATAAGATCCTTCTCCTGATAATAACGAACAGAACAAAAAAAGAATTAGCGAAATCGGTCCAGCCGTTCAGGCGTGATGCCGTGACCAAGGGAAATAGGGATTCATTTTTATATATATAGATTTATCTTATTTAAGTATATCCGTAATGAGCCAGCCAATGTAATCGGAAGGTCGTGGGTTCAAATCCTGGTGCGGGCCTGTACCACTAAATTCGTCTTTTCGGATTTACATACGGATTCTAATTATCACTTGCTCAACGGTGAAGGAAAACATCGTGATGAAACCCGCCCCTACAAGAAAATTATTTTCGAAAGACGAGCGGTTCACCAACTCGCATTGGGCCAGCGTGGTGGACTATGGCCTAAATCTCCCCTTCGTGTTTCGAAGGGAGGCCCGTGCCCCTCGATGCGGACGTATATGGGCTGGTAAAAAAAAAGTATGTCCGTAAGCTAAGCGCTTTTTGTTATTTTGTTATAATTTCAGAAACACGATGTTTGTCAAGAGACAATAAGAAAATAAGAGCACTGTACACGCTCTTAAATAATCAAAAAGATGCGTTAAGATGACACTATCTTATCGCGGACAAAACATAGCCTCCTATCTTTATTTAGGTACTTATTTAATGCTCGTCTTATACATATTAACTTTTTTTATTGTTATCTATAGGGAGAAAAGTTTATATTGGGTCTCCCACCTATGAAATTACTGTGTTTTACTCAGTTATAATTTCCCAGGTACATCAAATCAAATCAAAAATACTTTAATTTCATAGAACATACAAATTGTTTCTTGAAAACGTCATAAAAATACATTATCAAAATCAATGTAAATCATTGAGTAAAACAGTGAATCACATTAATTAGCATTCTTGACTTGGCGCCTATTCGCAAAAGGTGCAGTCTTCCTCAGGAGAAGAATAGGCAAGAAACTCCGAGGGTAGCTCTTTTTAAGTTAATCATTAAATTTTCTTACTTTTAGTTAAATTGTCTTAATATCTGAATAATTCTGGAGTTGAGCAATTTATTCCCATAGTTGCTTGTCTAACAGATAATCAGAAATTCTGTGATAGCCCTTTTTATAAAGTTTTTGTTTAATTACTGTCTTAAATTTTTGTAAAGGTAGGTTTTGAATACACGTGGGAATCTTATTGTAGAAGTGTATACATTGACCCCTAAAAGAGTTTTGTTACTTTGTGGAGACGACTGTCTAGCGAATCCAAGTTATGTTTGCTTCTAGTGTTTACATTGTGCCTATCACAATTTTTCTTGAACAATTGTTCATTTTTCTTTACATATAAAATATCTATTTCCTTAAATCTGTTTCTAAGAGACATTCTAGGTCTCATTTTGAGAAGTTGTGGGATGTAAGGGTTCTGATGTATGTATTACGGGCGAACGTTTGACCACTTATCACCACTATACTCATTTTTGATTCATATCTTCTGAACCATATTATGGTTCACATGACGCCACGTTTGACATACTCGTATGATGCTCTGTCTACCCCGTCAGGGACTATACAGGGCTTTAGGTATCTCTCTTTCAACCTCTCGGGTGGTTAATCAGTCCATGAAACTGAACAACTTCCCCAAGGAACATGGGTCAAAATACGAAAAAAATTTTTTGATCTCCCATACAAAATGCGCTATATGCTGATGAAGTTTGTATGGGAACTCAAATTTTTTTTTCGTATTTTGACCTACGTTCCCTGGGAAAGTTGTTCAGTTTCAAGGACTGACTAACCACCCGAGAGGTTGAAAGAGAGATACTTAAAACCCTGTAAAGGCATGCATGAGTTTATCGAGGGATAAACTCGAGGAAATGAATCCATTAATTTCGCTAGGTTTTTCGAAGTTTTCTCTTCACATGATTAGAGGTCGTGAATATTGAATAACAAAACAATCAATGATAGAACGATCCAACAGAGCAGGGTCTAACACCAATTCAAATACTAGTCGATAAAATTCCACTAGGTAATAACCGATTTGTGAAATTTCGCTAATCAAATCGTGAGTGAGCGCTAAATGATGAAACACGAACACATCACTAGGATCACGTCAAGGCTTCGGGAGATACCTTCAATGTCTTTTGAATAAAACTCAAATGTCAACGCTGTTGGTTTCGAGCACTTCATCTTTATTTATCCATGTCACCGGAGAATTATAAAAACTGTAATATTACAATTTCACTAGTGATATATTGTCGATGCAATTAAACCAGCAAATACTCCAAAAATCTTTTATTAATATTCTTCACGTAACTTATTCACAATTTGGACAACGTGTCATGCGTCGCTGCTTTTTACATAATGGCGTTCCTTAGTCTACTCTCAGCTTGCAAAGCTTTACGTCTAGGTACATAATAAGGTATAGATATTTAAATAGAACCTAACAGACATTATAATCTCCATATTACAATTTGCCTAATCAAATTATAAAAAAATCCGTCAATATGAAAAAAAATGGGGCAGTTGACAAAGTACCTACCAAGAGTTAGGGACCATCCTAAATTACGTCACACGTTAAGGAGGGGATCGACAAAGTGTGACATTGTATGACAAGGGGGTGGGAGGGGTCATAAGTTTCGTGACGTCACATTTCAAAATGTGTTATGAGTATATCAAAACGTGTTAACTATTAACGACAAACTTAACCTCCTCAGTCCCAAGTGCTCTTTTTACGTTTTTACTTTGGTTTAGACAGTGAGTTTTGAGTTCCCAAGAAAAATAACAACTCTAGATAAGTACAAAATATGTGACGTCACGCTAGGGAGGGGGGAGTCTTACAAATGTGACCAGCTGTGACCCTCCTACCGAAGTCCGACCAGTGCCTTCGTAGGCATTTTCTGGGTTAACTCGCTCCATCGTCGACCTCATCTTTGACCTTATGGTCAAGATTGAGGTCAAGAGTTAACCCATCTTATTAAAAAAAATTTTTTTAAAAGTCAGTTTATATGAAAAAAAATGGGGCAGTTGACAAAGTACCTAGAGTTTATAATATTTATTACTAAGTCAAATTACAATATTACGGGTTTGACAATGTTACGGTGACATCTACACTTATAATATTTAACCCAATAATAAAAAAAAATATTTATACAGAGGAAAGATATGTATTTTTGAATGTTTGTAACGAAAAAACTCAAAAACTACTGGACCGATTTCTAAAATTCTTTCACCATTTATAAAAAGCTACATTATCTCTGAGTAACATAGGCTACTAACATAAGTTTCGCTAGTATTTCATAAATAACGTCATGAAATTGAGTGATTTTTAGAATCACACGCTCAATTCGTGATACGATATCAGGCTGGTAACAGAATCAACATTTTAAATTGCGAATAAATCATATAACATCGCCGATTGGCTAGTCGGGATAAAACGAAGACTATTGCCGATACTCTCGACCAACCAGAAGGCCGATCTCGAATCTTAGGTTAATGAGAATGAACTAACAATATTGCATTGATTCGAACAAGGAATTCGATTTTTGATTTTTAAGTGATTAAAGAAGCTTGACATAATAAATAGATTCTTCCAGAAAATATTCTTTTTTTTTTAGAAGTTTTAGACAAAATTAAAATGAGTTCTTACCACTTTTTAACCGACTTCAAAAAAAGGAGGAGGTTCTCAATTCGACTGTATTTTTTTTTTGTATATTTTTTTTGTAACTCCGCCAACTGTTGTCCGATTTTCAAAATTCTTTATTTGTTCGAAAGAGTATACTCCTGAAGAGGTCCCATATTAATTTTATCGAAAATGATTCAGCGCTTTTAAAAAAAATCAACAAAAACAAAAAATACTACAAACTAGAACATCATCTAAATAAATGAATGACATTTCTGCTTGTAGTTATCTGCTAATAGGCATTGTAGTCCGCAAAATATACTAGATATCTACTTTGTGCGAAGTCGTGTTAGGATTGAAGTCGGTGACTCATACGTTTTTAACGTGGAAAATTATAATTTAAATGAGTAGGTATCTATTATACTTGTGAAAATAACCGCGAAAAGCTTTACAATATGTCTTCTCTTCTTCTGTACATGAAGTCGCCTTCCGCATCAATCTACTATTTACATTTACACTAACTCCTTCTAAACCACGCAACGGATTTTGAAGATACATTTTTACCGGAAGGTTTAATAGTACAGTCAAGAGCAGGTCACGCTTTACACTACCAGTTTAAGCTGAGCTCTGATTTATACTGCGCGCCATACAATGCAGGCCGGTCCAAAGTCCAAAGTGTCAAGTTTGACGTGCTCTCGAGTGTACATCCTAATTGTACCTATATTCAATACATCTCCTACTCGCGGCTTTGTAGTACGTTCACGGTCTAGGGATACATGCACGATTTTTAATACAAAAGAGGTCTGTTTGAGAAGCTATAAAAGCATACTCGAGATACATGGAGGGCTATAATTTTCAGACGAGCAAGTGCTAAAGTTGAATTTTCAATTCTAGTCAATAAATTTTGTTTTACTTGAAATTTATGAAAACGTGACGGAAACGAAAAAAAAAATGCACTTCTTGCCTGCTTTTTGTATGAAAATGGTCGAATTTACGCAATTTTTTTTTCATCCCTAGACCGTGTTGATGTGTATATTATTTATTCTGTGTTTGTAGGTAGAAATCTAGCCATTTTCTAACTACTTGTAACTCTTTTAATCCTCGACAAAGAGGGGTGTTACAAGTTTCACGTGTATATCTGTGTGTATGTGTATCTGTCTGTGGCATGGTATAGTTCTTAAAAAATGGACTGATTGCGATGTGGTTTTTTTGTATGAAAGCTGACGTAATCGAGATGCTTTCGGCCGCAATCGCAACTGTGTTTCGCAACCAGTTGACTATAAAGATTTTTTAGTCCTTCATCGCAACCAGTTGTGATAGAATACCTTTTAATCCTTATACACAACCAGTAGATGGGTTCTTAGCTACATTTGATCAAAACGGTTAAGCCGTTTAAATGTTATAATCAATCGAATGTCGGAGGTGATAAAACATTTTTAATTTCAGAGTTATCATCCCACAATACAACGTGAAATGATGACAAACATGTCATCTCATAATGATTATTTTCAAACAAACGTATAAACGCAAAAATATTTCACTATTCTTTATCTTAGTCATAATTATAATCTTCCTACAATTTATCTTAAAATTATTATCATTATACTCGTCTACCATTAACCGACAGTGGTCTTTATACTCTAAATATAATATGTACAGACAGTAGCACGTCAGTTTACCCATTTGCACTACGAAAGGCACTATTAAAAGCAAGATAAGGGCGATGATCTCAACATGTATAGCCTGATGTAATGCCATGTGTACATTGGTGGTTATTTATCTACATCTACACTATAAGATATTTATTAAGAGGAAAGATTTGTATTTTTGTATGGTGGTCGAATAAACTCAAAAACTATTGAACCGATGTCAAATAATTTGTCAATTTGTCACCATTAGTATGCTTTGATATCCCTTAGTAATATAGGCTACATACTAATCCCGAATTCCAACGGGATCGAAGTCCCGTGAGCGTAAAACTTGTTAAAGGATATATTGGACCTATTGGGTTAGAGGGGCAAATTAAATACCTTTACGGAACTCAAATCAAACTGTCTATATTTCCGTATCTTATAAGGAGAGATGTGCCTAGGTAAGTAACTAAGGGGTATGTCACACTTCCTACAGAGCGCTTTCTCTAATGAGTTTCAATGTCAACTGTATACGGCATACTAACTGTTCTCTACCGAAAAAAATTCTTTATAAATATTGGGTCATATGGTCTACGACCATTCCTTCAAGTGCGACAGGGACACATTCCCAATCCACAAGTCAGAGTAGGATAGATTTAGTTTTGCTATTCCAACAGGACCATGCTGGACTAGGAAGGGGTGACATTTTTGAATGTGTCTACTTTTCCTAGGCATACTGAAGAAGCAGTAAATAGGAAACAAGTTTGTTGTATGTGGGCAAAAGGCTGACAACCTCTCAACATTTTACGCACATATTTCTAATAAAGAATCTATCGATACACTATTATACACTATTGACGGCCGGTTTGGTGGAGTGGTAGTGACGCTGCCTCTTGATCGGCGGGTCCTGGGTTCGATCCCCAGTCGGGGCAAACATTTGTGTGAAAAGCAGATGTTTGTTCTCGGGTCATGGGTGTTTGTGTTTGTCTTTATGTGTGTTCCGAGGGACCCACGACACAAGGGAAAACCTTAGTGTGGGCCTTTGAGTGTGTAGCGGTTTTTTTTTAAATTATATACGCCAATCCCTTTTTGTTTCTGTCAGACAGTTATTTGTTTCAGCAGCTCAAGCAAGATGGCGACAAACTCTTGCGGCGCGCCATCCACTCGGCTGAAGCTGTAACTTTACTTGGATTGCGCGAGGGCCCAGCGCAAAAGCTTGATGGCGTTGTCAATGTTGACATTTTGACATAGCACCGCGGCGCATTACGCGCGCTATCACCGTACTCGAGCTGCTGAAAGAATCTATCTATACACTCACGCTAATCCCTTTTAGTTTCTATCATTTGTTTCTGGAACCACTTGACGTCACGTTTAACATTAATGCTGAGTGTTATTACTTGGAATATGAATAGACAGTGGCTGTAATTAAACCATCATTGAAACTAATAAGGAGAACACAATCGCACAACCATATTTTGGACAAACGTACCTACTTGTAAAACTTTAATCACATGACGTTACGTAGCGTTGTAGTCGGCTTGTTATACTAAATTTATGAACTAGCTTTCCGCCCGGGCCTTCGTTCCCGTGGAAATTTGGGAAAATTATGTAGCCCTTGTGTTAATTTTAGCAATATTGGTCCAGCCGTTTGAGCGTGGAAGAGGCCATAAGTCAAAGTCAGAGACCATTATGCGGTTTGAAAACTTCGCCAAATCGCCACACACTTGACTATACCTACACGATAAAATGAAGAAGCGTGAAAGAGTAATGAATATACATACATCCACACATACTTTCGCTTTTATATTTGTAAGGACTAGCTTTATAGAATTGTCAGCCGTTGACATTTAAAATACGAAAAACTCTACCATTTGCAGTTGTGATGTTATTTAATAAGTACGTCATTATAGATACTAAAACCCAAAAGTATCTATAATGACGATACTAAAACTAAAACTAAAAAGATACTAAAACTAAAAACCAGCTCTAGAGTTATTTCAGATTTAGGTAGTTAAAATTAGTAAATAAGAAAATGTGTAATGCGATTTAAAAGAGCAACCTCAGAGTTTCTTGCCTGTTCTTCTCTGAGGAAGACTGCACCTTTGCGAATAAGCGTAGAGTCAGTAGGGTCAAAAGAACGAATGCGTATGTATGTATTTAAATCGTTTAATATATGTTTGTAGGTATGTATTTCATTGTAATCTTCACTTGTTTTAAGTGACATCCTGAATGTCCTATAAAATAAAGATTTTTCTATTCTATTCTAAATCTTAAAATTTGCAACCCGCTCCATAGTGACAAATTAAGACTCTCAAATCGAATTATGGCTTTAGTACATAGTCAGTGGGTCGAGATTGTAATTGAGAAGTATGAAATTCGATGCTCTGTGCCGCCATATATGACTTTTTCCGTATCATATTATTTTTATGTTTTAGGGCAAATAAATTCGTCTTTTTGGATTTGTGTACGGATTTTTCATAAATGATCACTTGCTAAGTGGTAAAGGAAAACATAGTCATGAAACACGTCTGAGAAAATTGGTTTTCGAAAGGCACGTGGTCCACCAACCCTCATTGGGCCAGTGTGGTGGACTGTGGCCTAAATCCCCTTCGTGTTTCGAAGAGAGGCCCGTGCCTCTCGGTGGGGACGTATATGGGTTGGTAATAGTAGATTACCCAACAAGGAAAAAATGGTGAATTCTTTTCGAGGGATACAAGAGCAGAGATGATTTTTTTTTCACGTGTTAGGTACTCTACTTTTTACCATTGACTACGAGAAAAAGAAAATAATTACTCTGTGACAGTAAATTATCAACAATAGCTGCTGCTTTAACGCGAAATGACTCTGGAACGAGAGGTTCACTTTCATCACTAGATGTTGAACTCATTTTATGATTTTGAGACAAAAAAATTAACAGAAATTTTTAATTGCATGAAAATTGCACAGAAAATTGGCTGAATTCCTTATTCTACATTTAAATTTTTTAACCGAGCCATATTCCATACAGCCAGTTATTACATACAGCCTAGTTTTAGTACGTTTTTATAGCGAGAGTATGCAACCTCCTTGCACATTTTCTTTTGTTTTCTTACTAAAATCCGTATATTCGCGCATGTTCTTAATTCAAAATGTCTTTTTGCTTGTAGTATATTATCTAAACGCCAGTGATTACCTTTTCTCTGTGTATCATATAATCCTACTTTCAGTGCGTAAGTTTGTTTTATGTCATCATTGTTGAGATGGGATTTAAAATAATTAGTGCCGACAGAAACGTGATAAGTTCTGACATTGTTGTAAGACGTCTAAGGGGCCATCCATAAATTACGTCACACGAATTTCATGATTTTTTGACCCCCTCCTTGTCACAGCTGGTCACATTTGTAAATCTCCCCCCTCCCTAACGTGACGTCACATATTATGCATATTTTAATTTTTTTTGTAATTTTCTAATAAAGCAGTACTTTATAGTTGTTATTTTTTTTGGAAACTCAAAACTCATCGTCTCAACCAAAGTAAAAACGTAAAAAGAGTGCTTGGGCCTGAGGAGGTTAAGTTTGTCGTTAATAATTAACGCGTTTTGATACTGAAATGTGACGTCACAAAACTTATGGCCCCTCCCGCCCTCTTGTCACACAATGTCACACTTTGTCGAACCACTCCCCTCCCCTTAACGTGTGACGTAATTTATGGATGGTCCCTTATTAGAACTCGGGATGTTTTGGTCATCTTTTCAGCGCGTGGTGCTGTTATGTAACTTTTGTTCTCATATTGTAATATATTTCTTGAAAGCTATCTTGTTTTTTTGTAACATGCAAAATATAATCATTTCTATGCTTTGTCTATACTAATATATAAAGAGGAAATATTTCATTGTTTGTTTGTTTGCTCCGAAACTACTGGACCGATTTGAAAAATTCTTTCACCATTAGAAAGCTACATTATCCCCGATGGACATAGGCTACATAATTTTCCCAAAGTCCCGGGCGGAATGCTAGTAAGTAAATACATTAGCTCCACTGTTCAAAATCTATATAACTCTAAAATTAAAAACGATGTAGCTTTCAAACATAAAATTCGCATGAAAGAATGGATCTTCTTTTAGGAGTTAAGTACGATGCCACAGACCGATATACAGACGTACAGACACACAGATTCACACGTCAAAATTATAACACCCCTCTTTTTTTTGTCGGTGGTTAAAAATGTAACAAAGATTAGATTGATTGTAGGTTGAAAAACAACAAATAAAAATGGCAAATGCGTGATTTTTTGTCTTTTTTTTATTTTTTATTTTTATTATTAAGATGGGTTAACTCTTGACCTCAATCTTGACCAAGATCATAGATGAGGTCGAGGATGGAGCGAGTTAACTAAGGAAATGCCTAAGGCACTCGTCAGGGTTCGAAAGGATAATTATCACTGATAATGATTCAACCTTTGATTCATGTTGATAACTTGATTCATGTTCGATATTAAATTTTAAAAAAAATGATTTTAATAATGTTTTGTTACAATTTGTTATGAAACAATATAACAAATGAATTTCTTAGACTGGTGATAATCATCCGATAATTATCAGATAATTATCAAGAAGTGTAATTATCTTGATAATTTCGAACCCTGGCACTGGTACTCCCACGCACCGAATGAACACAGCAAGCTGTTTGGCGTCGGACTTCAGTAGGAGGGTGGTCGCGAACCAGACGGCCCTTTATAGAGCCTCTCAAAATTAAATCTTTGATCAAAAAATCTTTTTTGCCACGATTAGCGGTCCTTAAAAAATTTGGGCGCTATGCCTTAGTGTAAATCCGATACACATAGATTACGGCAAGGGTTGTAAGATTGCAACCTGACCACACCTCGTTACTTATAGGTAGTATTTTCAGTTTACGTTTCTTATAAATTATCACAAGAGACTGGAACAGTTAAATAGGTACTTATGTAAGAAAGATTTATAGATCTTACGCAATCTCGACCATAACCTCTTCTAGATAAACGATTCTTCACAATACAACACGGTCTTTACTCACTTTACTGAAAACCGGTGCTTGGCCGACAGTTTCGACCCTATACAAGGACCTTTATCAGGGCGTAAGGCAGGTCTTCGACCTGCTTCACTGCCTGATGGATGAACATGCGCGAATATACGGATTTTAGTAAGAAAACAAAAGAAAATGTGCAAGGAGGTTGCATACTCTCGCTATAAAAACGTACTAAAACTAGGCTGTATGTTATAACTGGCTGTATGGAATATGGCTCGATTAAAAATTTTAAATTTAGAATAAGGAATTCAGCCAATTTTCTGTGCAATTTTCATGCAATTAAAAGTTTATGTTAATTTTTTTTGTCTCAAAATCATAAAATGAGTTCGACATCCAGTGATGAAAGTGAACCTCTCGTTCCAGAGTCATTTCGCGTTAAAGCAGCAGCCATTGTTGATAATTTACTGTCACAGAGAGGATGAAGTTCTTATATTGTGAACTTCTTCTATTCTTATAAGAACTAGGAATCTTAAAAGTTATAGGCATTTTAGGTAAAGATAAAGCTAGATCGTAAGAAAACAATAAATAGACTATAAAGTTACAAAATACCACGCGTATTAATTATTATTTCTTACAAAAGAAGATCAAGGGTGCGTTCGTAATAGAGTAAACAACCCAGTGCTTGTTTATTATATGTAGCGACTAAACATTAAATGTCTGCCAAAAAATGTTTTAGATTTTCGCAGTAAATATCGAGCAGGTACTCATGTTACGGGTGTTCGTGTCTGTCGTTATGTTGTTCCGAGGGACCCGCGCACAAGGGAAAACCTTTGTGTAGGCCTTTGAGTGTATGGCGTTTATTTATAGTACTTAAATAAAATTTATTTCATAATAAAATCGTAGTAAAATTCCGTTATTTAAAGGTTCAAAACCTGCCACAGAAATAATTCAATTATTTGAAAAATGGCGTCCACAATGACGTGATTTTTCCAATGTCTAAGTATTTTAATCAAAATTAAATCCAATATCAAGTAAAGACACCCTTTACGGGTTGTAGTAAGAGCCTCGTCCGTTGATCAGCAGGGTGCACCGCTAGCAGATGAGAGTGAAGATTTTGGAATACGTGACCCCCAGTCACTAATTCACAGCTATGAAAGAGTGTAGTCTATCAAGAACTGACATTTTACATTAGACACGGACTAAGCCAAGCCAACCAGCTTTTGTACCGTGTGGTGATCGGTTGAGAATAACACCACCCCATATCTTTTCGTGGGTTTCGTAAGAGGCGACTAAGGAAACACAAATGAGACCTGCCCCCTTGTAATCCATCTCAGGCAACGGCACTTCCATTTTTTTCTGAATCTGAGGTGTCGTCCTATGGTCTCATGCGGTGTGGTAGGCTCTGTAAAGGGCCGTCTGGTTCGCGACCACCCTCCTACCGAAGTCCGACGCCAAACAGCTTGCTGTGTTCCGTCGGTGCGTGGGAGTACCAGTGCCTTTATAGGCTTTTTCTGGGTTAACTCGCTCCATCGTCGACCTCATCTTTGACCTGTGGTCAAGATTGAGGTCAAGAGTTAACCTATCTTATAATAAAAAAATTTAAAAAAACCACAATTAAAATTTCATGAAGATGTGTCACGTTCATATAAAAACGAAAACATGAATCCGTTGACTAAAAATGTTTCCATAGACACTGTCACGCTCATGTGTTTTTCGAGTCTTCACAATGCGTGCGTAGATGACATATAGTACTTCTATTTTCTTATTGTGGCTAAGCATTGGTGGTTATTTCGTAAGTAAGTTGATTTTAAAAGACAAGATCGAGTCAGACACTGTTTGTCGAAAGACATTAGGAAAAGAAGCCCACCATGCTGCATTAAAATTCATGCTTTCATTATTGTATTGTCCATTGAAAATTTCTCCACCACCCCCTACGCGGCGACATCTGATACGACAAGTCCACATTTTAGTAATGCTACCCACGCCGACACTCTCACTTCACGGCTCACACACACCATAAACATTCTCTATCACGTCTAATGCCTTTAATTCGAGTACAGTAAGTTTTCTGTACTTCGTACAGTAAGTTTTCTGTATTCGAGTACAGTAACTTTTAATTCGAGTACAGTAAGTTTTCAGTAATGTGCATGGATGGATAGATTAATGTAGTAGAAAGGTATATCCAAGAGTGACAAGACCAACACTCTTACAGGAGAGGAGAGGAGGGTCAACGTCGCGCAAGATAACCCACCATCAGAGGTAACATAGACGCATGAGATAATCTTGTCGTAAGTATGCATCTCGTTCCGCCCTCTCGTTTTAGAGCATGGCGTCAGTACAGAACACACAGAATAAAATCAACATAAAATATTTTTTGTAAGTTTCGTACATTAGCTGCTAATGTACGAAACTGCTGCAGTGATAACCCAGTTGGTAATGAGCCAGACTTGTAATCGGAAGGTCGCGGGTTCAAATCTTGGTGCGGGCCTGTACCATTAAATTCGTCTTTTCGGATTTATGTACGGAATTCTAATTATCACTTGCTTAACGGTGAAGGAAAACATCGTCATGAAACCCACCCGTCTAAGAAAATTCATTTTCGAAAGACGAGTGGTTCACCGACCCGCATTAGGCCAGCGTGGTGGACTATGGCCTAAATCACGTTCGTGTTTCGGAGGGAGGCCCGTGCCCCTCAGTGGGGACGTATATGGGCTGGTAAAAAAAAACAAAAACAAAAAAAAAAACATAATAACTGTTTCTTTCAAGTTAGATATATTTTACTCGATTACGAACGCCCCCTACGATTAGAAAGTAATGAATGGCACTCATCTTCACAGAGTTTGTTTAGCATTATTCGGCTGCTACGTAAAAAAAATCTCCGTGGTGAAATAACATTTGAAGTTTCCTATTGTGCGCGCGTCGAAGGACCAGGAAGGAAAGGGCGGGAAAACAAGGATAATGGCGGGAACACATTTTCTGAAACAGTTTTGAAAATAGGTATTACATCTATAGGGGAAAACATAAGGAAAATTGCACAAAAGTGTTAAGTAACTAAAATAAAATATAAAAAAGTTATAGGTAGAGATCTGGGTGCACTGCCAAGTCTACTTTCAAGGCCTCTCACAGACTTCGATGAAATTGTTCCTCATACGTCTTAGTGCTAAAAATACTGGCCAAAACACGATGCAAAGCGTACGGAAAACTTTAGTCAAGTAGTATCGACAACTTTTCTAATAAGAATCGTACTTACCTTTCCGGAATCGGTAGTGATTTCGACTTCAGCTCGTAGAACATGAAGTCCTGATGCTGCTGAGCTGCCTGCATCTCTTCCAAAATCTTCTGATCCACGTTAAAATCGTTCGTTAGAAGAGATGCGAGATCGTACCCCATGTCAATCCCAGATTCATCCATTTTTGGTCAAATACACAATCACAAACTTTTTCACTGTAGTCAAAATTACAACATAACAACTATAGGACCATATTTACAGCTTAAAAACAACTAAAAACAAGGCTATTTACACTGAAACGGATGGATGGCCATCCATTCTCACAGCTGACTTGTTGCTATAGTTAATTATATTTTGTACATAGATATTGATATGAAATATAACCTTATCCGAACAAATGTCATACATTTGTGTGGACACATACAATCAATGAGACCTTCTAAATTCTATGGCGTTGCTTCACTGAGATCAAGTCTGTAACTTTCTGGTTATTTGATTAATTTTATGTTGTCACACATGGTTGTACCGATTTTAATAACAACTAAAACGTAATTTTGGTCTTTGTATTCTCATATTCGCATCAATATTGTTGTTGGTATAAGATTAAAGTTATCTGTTTTTGCAAATATTTGACTGTAGCAATACCAAAATCAAAAGAAACGTTCAGAAGATACTAACAATATTATCGTTAGCGTAGATATAGAGATCTTGGCCGGCGCGGCGGCGGCATGAGATGCTAAAATAACAGTTAAATAAATTATCTAATCAACGCATTGCTATAGTCAAATCCAATTATTTTTAAGTAGAATCTAGACAGATAAAATATGTAAAATGACAGATATTTTAACGATGTTTTTTTTAACACTTGTGGATTGGATAATAGAGTGGTTTAAGAACGCATTGGTGATACCGGCTAATGTTTTATTATTTTTGGTAGAAATTGTAACGCTGTAGTTACTTTAAATATGCGAGCTAAATCAAATGAAATAGGAATAAGATTGCTGCTCACAACTTGCAATTGCTTTGCCAATCAATACGATTTCATAATGAGATGTAAGGATTCAATAAAATGTAAGGGTGGAATTTTATTCGAATGTTAATCTTTACAAGAATCGGACTGCATGGCATCGGTAAGTATTTAAAATAAAGCTGGCAACATTATTCCGCCGGCCCGACCTTCTCGTTGTTGCAGATTCGCTTTTGTTTTTCCAAAAAAAGTCAACAAAATTACATTTTTCACACATTTAGGCTCTAAATCTTATAAAAATGTCTAAGGCCCACCCTCCAGAATTGAAAAAGTAAGTAATATTTCACTTATATGTACTTACTTCAGAGATATGATTTAGGCGTCTGTATACGCGCTGCCATAACCTTATTTATTTTGTGGATTTCTTCGTTAAAAATCAGTGTTTCGATGAGCGTCTATTCCTATGAAATAAGGCAGGCGATTGATGACTAACATGACCCTCTGATCTGATCTTCTTTGCGTAGTTGGGATATATCGGTAACATAACCTAAAAATTGTAACAGTAAAGTAAATCCATCGTTTCCCGAAGGGTACTCAGAATATTATATTATCTTGTAGCAATAGGGTTGACTAATGACCATATTATTGTAGAGAGCTCATAATTTTTCTTTGTAAACTGCTCTGACGAAGGCGCTAGGTTACCCACTTGCACTACAAAAGCCGGCGCTATTACAAACTATGTTAGGGCGAAGTGCAGATCAATAGCCTAATGTGTGGTGTGTGATGTGTAGCCTAATGTGGTGTCATGTATACATCCCTAAATACGAAGTTCCATCACCACATTTGCTTGATTTTCATGCTTTTATGATAAACACTTCTGAACTGATTTTCATGCGGTTTTCACCAATAAATTGAGTGATTCAAGGGGAAGGTTTGCTGGTTTAAATAAATCATAAATGTGTGTCAACTACTTGGAACATGAAAAAAGTCTGTAGCAAACCTAGTAACATTTGTTTATCTTTCAGTGCAATAAAGAAATTTTAAGTTTTTATCTAACAAGAAATGAAAAAAATAAATGATTTAGGTTTTACTAATAATTATTATTATAATAAATTATACACAGTGTATTACATGTGCAACCACTCTTTTTTATAGTATTTGGTCGTTATAACTTTGTAGTACTACACAATCTGTAAATATTATTAGTAAGTTCGTTAGTCTAAATACTAACTGAGCAATTACTTACGTCCTAATTTTTATGAGTGTTTTATGAACTGCAGTCTTTCTTGTGACTGAAACGTTTTATTATTTTTTTAAAGCAATATTTAAATTTTTTTTTTTCAAATTAACTTTTTGCTAGCTATTAATAAAGTATGACTTATTAAGTTTGCAAACTAAACACTGTAAAAACTTATATTATATACTTATAAATACATATTTATTACTACTAGTTACTGTTTAATGTTCTGTTTTAGCTAGAACTCTAAAATTTAAAAAAAAAAAAAACTAACATGCTAATAACTTTCAGGTTCATGGACAAGAAACTGTCCATAAAACTGAACGCTGGCCGTTTAGTCACAGGCGTTCTCCGTGGATTTGATCCCTTTATGAACTTGGTGCTGGACGAGTCTGTGGAGGAAACCAAGGATGGTCAGCGTAATAATATTGGCATGGTGGTAAGTTACTAAGTATGTTTACTGGTTTTGTAACTTTAAGGTTGTGCTTGTCAAGTATTGTAATGCCTCAACATGATTGCTAAGCTGCCTGTCAAGAAGTGATAAATACTATATTTCCTCTCAATTTCTAGAAGAAGCCCTTATCGATAAAGGGATCACATAGATGGAAATACATAAAATTAAGTAGTCGCAAATGTGACTTAAATCTAAATTAAATAGCCATTTATTCTGATATGATAAGTAAAAAAAATTGAAAATTAGTAATAGACTATGGCCTAAATCACGTTTGGGGGGGACGTTTATAAAACCTTATCTAATTTTTTTAAAGTTATGAAACTCCATTCAAAGTTTGAAACATTTAAAAAATTATGCTTTTCAAGTTTTTTATATTTTTTGGTTCGGTTCCTGCCTTTCCTTAACTTTATACCTAATTAGAAAGTTGCTGCTAAGTGACGAAATACACCTAGATTTAAGTACAGGTATCCTAAATGTAAAGACAACACAAAAAAACCGAAACTTAACCTACCTTTTCCACCGTGTGGTGATCGGTTGAGAATAACACCACCCCCATTTCTTTCCGTGGGTGTCGTTAGAGGCGACTAAGGAAACACAAATGAGACCTGCCTCCTATTAATCCACCTCCGGCAACGACACCTCCATTTGTTCTGAATCGGAGGTGTGCTTCCTATGGTCTCATGCGGTGTGGTAGGCTCTGTGAAGGGCCGTCTGGTTCGTGACCACCCTCCTACCAAAGTCCGACGCCAAACAGCTTGCTGCGTTCTGTCGGCATTTTCTGGGTTAACTCGCTCCATCGTCGACCTCATCCATGACCTTGGTCCAGATTGAGATCAAGAGTTAACTCATCTCATAATAAAAAAAAGGATAATCCATTTTTTAGCCATATTAAAAATTTTTGAACAAAATTCATGCATTGGAACTTGAACTTCATACATTTTTACTTAAAGATTGTTTTTGTTTTTCCAGGTGATCCGAGGAAATAGCATCATTATGCTCGAATCATTAGATAGAATATAGCACATAATTTCCTTACTGCTAAGTCAAACCTAAGTTTAAATATTTTGTGATGAAAATATTCCTAAAAATAGGAAAAATAGGTTTAAACACTCCTTCTTTTGTTTCAAGTGTAACTATGTAGCTTTTATGCATAAATATTATGGAATTTGACAGTGGCAATTCGTTGTTGATGCCCAATCTCAGAGCATTCCATGTGAAAAAAAGTGCATTTTTTTTTTGAGTACATGACAAGTCTTTTTTTGAGCCTTCAGACAAGTCTTTTTTTGAGGTTATTAATATTTAGTTTAAAACTAGTGTGTTCTCGTTTTCTTACTGTTTGTTCTGATATTCTACTTTAACAAATGAGTTTGTAATGCCAGTATTGTAAAAGTCATTGAAATAATATTTTTTGTATAGAAGCCAGGCTGTGGAGTGGCAAAAAAAAATTGTAAAACCTGACCCTTTGCTTTCAGAAATTTGAATTTTTGTTTAATTTAAAGTTGTAGCATGTCTGGTTTAAAAAATCTCACTGTGAGTATAGTGTAACCTGTACATCGTACAATATCAGAAAAATAAATAAAGTTTTTCAAAATTGTAAAAGTTTTTTATTTATGGTCTTGCTTGAACAAATTACCTGTTAGTCCGCTGGCATTAAGCTGGGCAACTGGCCCTAAGCGGCACGCCGCTGCTGGAACTGGGACTGGCTGCTTGCACGCAGTTGGAATTTAAGCTGCACGCCGTTGGAACTAGGCTGCACGCGAGCGCAATTTTTTTTTAATGAACTATTATTACAATACAAAACGTTATACTTTATTATTGCACTCCAACAAAAAAAAGGTGCCGTTACATTTTAACGCAAAACAGTTACGTCAGGGTACAAAAGGCGGCCCCATTGCTAAGAAGCAATATCTTATCGGCAACTTTTGAGTTACTGTAAATAGTTTTGGCAGTTTAAATAACTAACTATTTTATCTTATAGCCCAATCGGCGTTGAAAGGTTTTATTGTTTTAATAGCTTCATTTGTTGTCAAATAAGACTATCCTAAGTTTTCCCCCTCGGCGGAAGTGTGCGTAAGTGGTGGGGGGGTAAAAATGTACCCAGGGATATTTTCGCAATTTTTCGTTTATATCTCGTAAAGGACTTACAATATCGAAAACTGTCCTTCATAAAAGTTTGAGGGCATTTAATCCTGCGTAGAATAAGACCAGATTCATATTTTTTTGGACTACTCGTTCTCATGCTTTAGCTCATCAAATTCGTGCCCACCCCAGTATGGTCTAGGGCCCACCCCAGAATGTTGGGTTACCAATTCGTAATTCTATAATTGACGCCAAAATTCTGATAACTTCACACAAAAAAAAAATATATAGCCGACTTATTAGGAATACACAGCGTATTAAGCTAAAGTATATTTAATTTTCGCCAGGCACCCCTAGAAAATAACCCTAGATACGCCAATGCGCATGTGGCTCAATGGCCCATTAGAGGCTAAGTGCGGAAAACACCCGATAAATATGTGGCTCGCGAGTTGCTAGTTGCTGACCCCTGCACAAGACTACGTCACTGATACTCATAGGCGTATATTGGGGAGGGGCCGGGTGGGCCGTGCCCACCCCAGTATGGTCTAGGGCCCACCCCAGAATATTGGGCTACCAATTCGAAATTCTATAATTGATGCCAAAATACTGATAACTTCACACAAAAATCATTAAATCAAAATTATATAGTTATCTACAGCTGAGAAATCTACATACTTATTATTACATACTATAGTACAGTATTAGTTACTTTTGAATACACAGCGTATTAAGCTAGAGTACATTTAATCTTCGCCAGGCCCCCCCTAAAAAATAATCCTAGGTACGCCAATGCTGATACTGATACTAGACTGCACAATACTTGCATTAGACTGCTCACTACTAGTAGTAGGCTGAACTCTTTACCGGCCCTAAGCTGCACCACGCATCAAACAACACACCAGTGGCTATAAACTACACATCACTGGTACTAGACTTAGGCTGCGCGCCACTGGCAGGCACAAAGCTGCACTAAGCTGTCTACAATCAAACTATAATAATAAACCTGGTACCAGTGCATGGTACACAATAATATCTCGCACTTGCTATGTAATTCATTGATTATGATGATTTCGGCCATGGCGAACACTTTGACTCTTAATTTTATTTTGGCACTTGTGTGAATTAGTTACTACGTTTAAAGTCCAATTTTGCCTGTTTTATGAACGATATAAGTACAGTACACAACACAGTTCAAACTAAAGGCAAGCTTGACGTGCTCTTGAGTGTACTCATGACCCATAGAAATCTTTTGTACGTAAACCGTTACGCGAATCATACATTAGTAGGAATTATCGTCGAAATGTCAAAGTTGTCAAATCAAAGTTTTTTGTGGGGGATACTTCGCTGTAAATAATGAAATTTCTCTGTTTCGCTTACGAAAACAAACACTGAATAATTACGGAGTGGAAGTGAACCATGCCGCAACTTTAATTTGACGTAACGCCTTTATTTAATCAACTGTATCGCCCACGATTCTCTTTTTAAAACTGTAAGTTTTTGTTCGCTCTTTGTTATTGTTCTGAAATAATGTATTTTCCTTGTCTTTGTGTATTTTTTTCTTGTAGTTTCTACACTTACTACTCCATATACGAATTCAGTAATTTTATCGTGATATTCGTTAGATTTAATAATATTTTAAAGTCGTAACGTTAGTCAATGAGGTCATCAAGTTTTAGTCATATATGTCACTAAATATTATCAGTTCGAGCCTATAGATCTTTTTCTAGTTACCGATATGTGGCTATTGTGTAAAATGCTTTTCGAACAACCTACCTATCCTACCTAGCTAACTTACTGGAGTTATTTTGCTTACAAAACAAGAATAAAAATTGATGTACAAACTTGTTATCTTGTGTATTCCTGATTTTAGTGCAGCCTATTCGGTTGCTGGGTCATGTTAGGGGCGGTCATTCTCTAAAACTGTTATACCTACTGTGTTTGTCATGTGCTTTCCACACACTTAGCCCCTTATTCCAGCCAGCCAATGCCCTCCCAGAAACAGTAAAAACTAATCAGGGTTCCTTCACTACTTGCGATCAGGTTCAAATTAGAACACACTTAGATACCTTTGAAAGAATCAACTGACACAATGTTATAATAATCCTATTTGCTTGTTTGCTTATCATGTAGGTATAAATAAGTATGTGGCGAACTTGACTAACTTTAATGTCAGAGTTTTCAAACTTCCTAATGGCCTCTGACTTGGCCATGAAACAGTCGCCCACGTAATCCTGCAATGCGTGGGAGTGGCGGACCAACGGGTAAAAATCCTACCAGAAACTATGTCGCTTCGTGAAGCCTGTGTATTCCCCAGGAGGAGTCTTAGATTCTGGTTGGAGCTGAGGTGGCTGGAATAGCCGCCGACCCACACGCATAAAGGGCCATCTTAGAGCCTAAATGTGGAAACGGGAGCCCTTATCAACTATGGTCTCTGACTTGGTTTAATGACTGTAGTCAATCAACAACAGCCAGGCCGGATGGGTTAACGTGCATAGAAACGTGATAAATTCCCACTTCAGTCACCTAACAGGTTTCCTGCTTTTGTGTATGTTGCTTTACCTTACTGATTGATTCAGATCAGCGATTACTCTATTTATACATATTATGAAGGAGAAACTTTAAATGCTTGGATGTTTGTTACTCAATCTTACAAAAAATACTGGATGGATTTCAATGAAACTGAAGTATATAGCTTAGATATCAAAATAACACATAGTAGTAATAGTAATAATAAGTTTATTTGACACTACAAAGATAGCCAGCACATTAAAATATTTAACAAGGTTTGTCCACTGAGCTATATTATTAGGGACAGCAGCCACTTAAAATAGGTTTAATAAAAACCTGTGCTATAAGTGTCTGCTTTACAACTTAAGTCACAATTTCGACACAGTACAGACATTTCATGGCTTAAGGCTACAGGCATTGATTTTAAGTTGGGCTATAAAATCGCAGTTGCACATGTCGGTGTTGGAGTACATGTGTGTGTGTGTGAGTATATGTGTGTGTGTGCGTGTGTGTAATTGTGTGTGTGTGTGTGTGTGTGTGTGTGTGTGTGTGTGTGTGTCCAAATTCTCAGAGAAATGAAGTCCTGGGCAAAATGCTAGTCCTTACTAATATTATAAATGTGAAAGTAACTCTGTCTGTCTGTCTGTCTGTCCGTCTGTCCGTTTTTCATGCCTAAACTACTGAACCGATTTTGATGAAATTTGGTACGGACGTAGATTAGAGCCTGGGAAAGGACATAGGCTACATTTTATCCCACAGTTGGGCACGATATAACCTGTAGTCCACGCAGGCGGAGCAGCGGGTGGGAAACTAGTATCATATAAAAATATAAATCACACCTGTTACATCTAAACAATACATTTAAGTTTCATCCTTACGGCCGGTTTGGTCGAGTGGTCACTGCCTCTTGATCGAAGGGTTCTGGGATTGATTCCTAGTCGGGGTAAATATTTGTGTAATTTAAAAAAACGTTTTTATTTTTCTCTTTTTGAAGTCGGTTTTTTTTAATAAAAAGTTAATTTACTGTAAATTGTAGAAAGTATGTGAAAAAGTTAATTTCATTCTCTATTTTTAGTGTAGGTAAATAAATTGTAGAAAGTATGTGAAAAACAATGTAAATGCCAGTTGAATTCGAGTCCGTATGAAAAATCTAAACCGCTTAAGTTAGACGCTTGAAATTTGGCATG
This sequence comes from Aproaerema taeniolella, assembly GCA_949987775.1. Taxonomy (NCBI): domain Eukaryota; kingdom Metazoa; phylum Arthropoda; class Insecta; order Lepidoptera; family Gelechiidae; genus Aproaerema; species Aproaerema taeniolella. The sequence continues at coordinate 1,593,078 of OX465269.1, forward strand.
CAGGTACCTTAGTAAACTTAAAGCTTAGTTGCAACAGGATATTGCAAAATTCCCACGGGAACGGGAGTTAGCGGGAAAAAACTTTTGTATGTAAAAATCTAAATCATGTAAGATAGATGTTTTCAATCTGTGTACTCTGTACAAAAAAAAATTAACACGCAAACGAAGTTGCGGGCATCAGCTAGTTTTATTATAAGATGGGTTAACTCTTGCCCTCAATCTTGACCATAAGGTCAAAGATGAGGTCGACGATGGAGCGAGTAAACCCAGAAAATGCCTATAAAGGCACTGGTACTCCCACGCACCGACGGAACACAGCAAGCTGTTTGGCGTCGGACTTCGGTAGGAGGGTGGTTGCGATCCAGACGGCCCTTTACAGAGCGTACCACATCGCATGAGACCATAGGACGACACCTCAGATTTAGAAAAAAATTAAGATAACTAGGAGGCTCGTCTTATTTGTGTTTCCTTAGTCGCCTCTTACGACACCCACAGACAGAGATGGGGTGGTGTTAGACTCAACCGATCACCACACGGCAAAAATGTTCTGAGAGTTGTCATATATTCTGAGAGTTTAGTATTTTTAAACCAAATAAGTGGTATGAGTCTGTAGTTCTCCGTACGAGACACAGATGGCGCTAACCTACACGCACGGCGTAATGTGCGTAGGAAGGGAATGAGAAAGCTGCTTGACTTGAAGGCACGATAGCTCAGTTGGTTAGAGCACCAAGAGATCTAATCCAGGGTCATGGGTTCAAGTCCCATTTGCGCCGATCATTTTTCCCCTGTTTTCTCGTGGACCCACTAATTTGTCCCATTAGTGGGACCACGAGGGAGACTTATTTCTCGTAGACCCACTGATAAATACGTGTACAATTAGCACAGAGCATAATCATCATCTTCACCAAACAGTGCTATTACATCTAACTCTTAAACTTCTTTGAAGTCGATTATTAGACTTGATAGATAGTGAAGACTTTTTCTCTTCATCCACCAAAGAGCGGTTTCCTTTCATCCTCGATTCTTGTCACTCGACACAATTACAAGGATCCCAAGGTCGGGCCGGTTCATTTATATCCATTACTAGCTTTCTGCCCGGGACTTCGTTCCCGTGGGAATTCTTTTTTTAATTTTTTTATTAATGAAAGGTTCGCTCTTGACCACAATCTAGCCCAAGGGCAAAGATGCGGTCGAGGATGTAGCAAGCTCACCCAGAAGGAGCCTATTCACTCGAACTTAAAAGAGATTCGGGTTATATGAAATGAACTCGGAAATACAGACGCAGGCAGGGAATTCCATTCCCTAGCAGTGCGCAATACGAAAGATGATGAAAAGCGCTCAGTGCGAATCCGTGGGATATCAACAAGATAGGGATGGTACCCCGCGGTGCGTCTGGATGTCCGATAGAAGAATGGGGCAGGCGGAATGAGCTCATGCAGCTCCTGAGCACACTCCCCGAAGTACATCTTATAAAAAATACATAGGCAAGCTACTTTGCGTCTATGAGCTAGGGTTTGGAGCTTATCTTTTACTAGCTTCCTGTCACCGATGACTCTCCTGGCTCTGCGGTCCACCGAGTCCAGTGTGGCTAGTTGGTACTTGGCGGAACCATCCCAGAGGTGGCTGCAATACTCCATGCACGATCGGACCTGTGCCTTATAAAGGGAAAAGAGTTGACCGACCTTGGGTTGTGTCGAGTGACAAGAATCGAGGATGAAAGGAAACCTCTTTGGTGGATGAAGAGAAAAAGTCTTCACTATCTATCAAGTCTACTAATCGACTTCAAAGAAGTTTAAGAGTTAGATGTAATAGCACTGTTTGGTGAAGATGATGATTATGCTCTGTGCTAATTTTACACGTATCTATCAGTGGGTCTACGAGAAATAAGTCTCCCTCGTGGTCCCACTAATGGGACAAATTAGTGGGTCCACGAGAAAACAGGGCATTTTTCTTTCTCAAAAATAGGGATATAGACTTATTTTTTAAAGTGTTTATTTTAAAAAAGAATTGAATTCAAAAACCGAAATAATTTTTGAAAACTATTGAGAAATAAAAAAGTTACAAGCTATTAAATTTCAATACTGTCAAATAACGAAAAAGAGATGCACTCACTGGCACGTGACGTCACAGATAGCTAGCTCTCCCCACAAAACGAGATAGCTAGTCCTTCGATAATATAAATGCTAATAACTTGTTCATTTATATACCAACTTTAATGCTGTTTTCGGATATTAATATATTAATATATTTCTAGCATTATTTTTTATTTCACATACAATAATTCATAAAATCAAACACTGTCAATATCCCTATTATTCAGAGAATTATTCTATTCTATTCTATTTGATCTTCTTTCGTGTCAATAGTTTTGCCTAATTATTAGATGATAATTAAGTTGCCAGCTAAGCCCATAATACAGCAAAGCCCTTTTGTCCTTACTGGCTTCTATAGCATACCAAGGTATAGTTAGCAGCTAACACATTTCAAGTTTTTCTTTAACAGCCAGTCCAGCCCAGAAGCCTTTCAAATCTTGTTATTGAATAATGCCATTAATGTTTTCATCTAATTGTATATCAATGATCAACAACAAGAAAATGTAGCCACTGGCATATTATGATAATTTCACCAGCAGTGTATTTGAAAACACAGTTATACTTTGACGTCTACCAATACTGTATCGATTGTAGTAATAAAATGGGCGATATTCAATTGTGTAAGTGTCGTACGAACTTTTTTAAACTGAGTAATTATGCGAGTAAATGAAAAGATGACAATAATAGACACAATATACAACAGAAGAAGGTCTATTTTTGATTTTTTCATAGTCATTATGAAAGGCAAAGTGGAAGGAAGGAGAAGAAGAGGGCGACCGAGAAGACGATTCAGCGACCAGGTGAAAGAAAAATAGGAGTGTCAACTTACAGGGAACTAAAATATATGTCTCAAAACCGAATGGAATGGAAATTGCTACACGGAAAAGCGCGCGGCTCTTAAGAGGGATATATTATTTTGCATAATTTTTTTCTTCCTTATTTACTTTGGCATAATGATAGAGCATAATTAATACTGTCATAATGAAACTTTCGCATAATCGTTTTTTGGCATAATGATTTTTAAGCGTAACGGTCTCTGGTTAGGTTAGGTTAGGTTTTATGCTAGAAAAAATATTCGAAAACAGGTTATGCTTTTAGTTGTTATGGTAAAATATCATTAGTTTTAAAAACGTTATGTCTAATTAAATAATGAAAAAAGTTGATATGCAACTAAATATAGATCCCTCTTAAGATTAAAAAGAGAATTATTTAATTAATAAAATGTAATATAGTGTTAATTGTCTCATATCACAATGAGATATGATGTGGGTGTGTGCCTTTGGTGCGTGCGCAACCTTTTCTAAAGCATAATAAATTGTTTCCAGTGACGAAGCCACCGACAATGGCTGAGACGTTGGACCCGCTGTCCCCGAGCGTGAACTCCAGTTCGAGTCCCGGGTTCATACACAAGCTGCGGTCTCGGTTTAACCGGAGCCTGCCTAACCGGTCTGCCAGTGAAGGTGAGAGGAAAAATATTATATTAGAAACAAACAGTATAAACTAAAAAAAGTACCAACGAAAACTAAAACAAAAAAGAATTTTTTTGGAGTGAAAACGGCGTTGTGCACTTTAGCGGCGTTGTGCACTTTTTGGATGGGTAAAAAATGTTAAACTCGCGTCAGGGTCACGTGACCCTGATCGAAAATTCGTAAGACGGAGGGTGAAGTGAAAACTTCTTAGACCGCAATGAAGTAATATTAATATATGTTCAAGTTTTCACTTCTGCCGGCACTCCCGGAGTGCAACCCGTTGTTTTTTTTATAGCAAATGGGTTCCTCTTGCCCACAATCTAGCCCAGGGACAAAGATGTGGTCGAGGATGTAGCAAACTCACCCAGAAGATGCCTGTTCACTCGAATTTTAAAGAGACTCGGGTTATATGAGCCCGGAAATACAGACGCAAACTACATTATCTTATAAACATTGCTTTATTTATATTTTGGCTACTTAACTTTAAATTAATTAGTGAAAATGAAAGAGTTGAGACAGCCCATGAAATTGAGCAAATTTCTCAAGGCACATAGGTCGAAATATAACAAAAAAATTGGCCCCTCCATACAAACTTATATGATCAATTGATATGCGTTTGCATGGAAATAATATTTTATTGAGAATTTCGTTTAAGTTTTTTGGGGAAAGTTGTTCAGTTTCATGCGGAGAATCACCTCCTTTTCGCTTACTAATTTAAATAACCCCATATGAATATACACAATTATAAATAATTATAACTACTTTTTGTAAGTGCCGTTTTTTGACTCTTGATATTAATAACCAGCCAATTAAATGTGAAAGCTAATTTCTGTTTTTAGGACCTAAATTCACATTATTATTCTTCGTTCCCGTGGGAATTAGGGAAAATTATGTAGCCTATGTTACTGAGGGATAATGTAGCATTCTAATGGTGAAAGAATTTTTCAGATCGGTCCAGTAGTTTCGGAGACTATTCAATTATGCAAAGAAACAAACAATCAATATTTCCTCTTTATGGTAGTGGGCCATTTAAGTATTACGTAAGCACTTAAGGGTCTTTGCTTTGCTTATTTTTGATGACATGGGGGGTCGGTTAGATGGTGATTATGCCAGCAGTAGTTTTTTTTTACACAAATGGCAAACCACACAGTGTCTATGCTTGAAAACGAAACGCACTGTCGGGGATTCCCACAAAATGCATAAAGTGCCAGAAACGACTCGACTGTGGTTGCGTTAAGCGGTTTTCGCATCAACCAATCAGAGAACAGTGTATTTATATTACAGATGTCAGTTTAACGTAAAAATGTACTCTGAGCAGCGATTGGTCCATTCGTGTATGATTTGATGTGTGGAAAAATCGTTAGTTGATAAACTTACATCCAGGCAGCATAAGTTGATCAATTAGCTAAAATTTATTGCGTTACATAATACATTTCAACTGCCGTGTATTATTTTTCGCTAGCTGATTAACTACCTCGAAAATTGATCAACTTACGATTCTTATAATTTTCCGGCGACACATGTCCCAATGTTTACGTAAGCATGGGAGGGAGGTGGGGGTTGGAAGAGCTTTGCTTACTTTTTCTGACAAGGGGGACGGGGGTAAATAATTGTAATAAATCTGCTTACATAATACTAGAACGGCCCCTGTAGATTAAGTACGATCCAATACAAATAACTAGGTTTCAGATACAGCATTGCTTAATCAGCTGTTATGTCTTTATTGTTTAACCAAGGTTGTTTTAGCCAAAACAAGTTTAATCAGTTCATATCCAAAGGTGCTAGTTAGTGGTTGTGTCTAGCAAAATGGGAGAGAAAAGTAGTGAAGGTGATAGTGGTAACAAATAAAGTTCCCAACCCACGACCCCAGGATTAAATCTGGTGGTGTTTTAACCAACTGAGCTATCGTGCCTTCGAGTCAAGATTGTGGTCAAGAGCGAACCCATTCGTTATATTAAAAAAAGTGGCATTTATCATTCCCTAACTATAAGCACAATACGTCGTGTGTGTACGTTAAAAATACTTTTAAAATTAAAGTTTGTTTTTAAATTAATTATTGCACATGTAAACATAAATAAAAAACGGATGAGTTATCCTTACTAATACAGTCCGCGTCACTTGAATAGCCTCACCCTATCTTTTTGTAATTTTTATATTTATATACGTAAACAACTTAATTATTTAACATATTATAATTCTTCGCAAAGTGACTATTACATACCACACACGAACCGGCATAAGCCTGCATACGACGCATCGCGCGCAGTAACTCGTGTCATATACCCGCGCCACATGAATAGCTTCAGTCCAGTTTAAACAGTCGTAACATTTCTTTGTTTTGAATATCTCGGCATAAGTTCATTATACTAACGGTGTGTATTACGTATATATTGTCTGTGCAGTATTATCACAATTATTTTTAACATGGGACGTGGTCTTAAGTTATCTGAACTTGAAATAGAAAAAATAAAATTTTATTTAGATCAAAAGTTATCTAATCGCGAAATTGCAAAAATAATTGGTCGTAGCCCTAAAGTTATTAATAATTATGTGAAAAATAAAGAAAATTATGGAAAAAATTATAAAGGTCGAATAAAATTGGCGACTACGTCACGTGAACGTCGTCTTATTTTGCGTGCAGCGTCTAATTCATCAAAGACAATACGACAAATTGCGAATGATGTAAACACCAGTGCTTCACTGAGTACGGTGCGACGTATAATAAAGTCATCAGCATGTACAAAACGAAGAAAAATCAGAAGGAAACCTCTCTTGCGTGCTCATCATCAACAAGCTCGATTATCATTTGCCAGAATACATATGTCCTGGACAGATCAATGGTATAATATTGTTTTTAGTGACGAAAAAAAGTTCAATTTAGATGGCCCAGATGGGTATTCATATTATTTTCATGATTTGAGGAAAGAGGAAAAAATTTTATCACGTCGTCATTCAGGAGGCGGTTCAGTAATGGTGTGGGGTGCAATTTCTTATTATGGTATTATCAATATTTCTATAATTAAGGGACAGCAGTCATCTAAAATGTATGTAAGCATGCTGGAACATAAAATTAAAGAGATTCGTAAAGTTTTTAAAAGAAAAAAGTGGATTTTTCAACAAGATAATGCCCCTTCACATGCGTCACATGAAACAAAAACTTGGTTGCAACAAAATAAAATTCAACTTCTAGATTGGCCATCGAACTCTCCTGACCTGAATATCATAGAAAATGTTTGGGGCTATTTATCTTGTCAATTATTTATCAATGGGCGCAGTTTTAATCGCAAAGAAGAGCTCATACAGGAAATGCACAATATTTGGAATAATTTGGACTTGAATTACATTAGAAAATTATATAAATCAATGCCTGATCGAATTTTCGACGTTATTAAGAATAATGGAAAGTACACTAAGTATTAAAAGTTAATCAAAATCATGTTTTTCAGTGTTTTGTATTACTGAGGCTATTCAAGTGGCCAACCCTATTTTCATACTTTATTGTATAATTTTTATTATTTATTATTTAATGTCTACATTTTATAATAAAACTGTAGTAATAAACTATTAAAGTTTGTTTATGAAATCAAATCGGCATTTGCTTTTATAGACCTTGATTTAAAAAGAAATTTATGGGTGAGGCTATTCAATGCGAAAGTTTGTATGGATGTTTGTTACTCTTTAAGGCGACTACAGCACCCGATAAAGGCAGCACACAGGAATAGTGCCATCTCCGTCTCTCAACAGGCCTGGGCCGGCAGTGCGAACAGTGTCGATACACGAAGTTTACGGACTATGAAAGCGTGCGTGCGTAAAATCATGTTCGAAAGTTAGAAAAATGATATTTATGGAAAGGTAACAGCTTAAATCGAAAAATGCGTTAACTACTTATCGAGAGTGTACAATCACGAACATTTTGATAGCGAATTCAAGTTTCTGTGTGCATTTTACTATCGTTTTTACAGCTTAAAAGATACACAATATTGATATTAAGAGGTGACTTTGTGAGCTTTTTCTATCGAACCAAAAGTGCGTAATCATGTTTTCAGCAAACTACTTATCTAGTTTGAGTCCTGAATATTACCGTAGTATTTTTTTTTCGATTTAATGCAGTGCGTCAGTCATGCTTATCTACGCATCATAAAATCGTAATTTAGGTGCTGTAGTCGCCTTAACGCTCAAACGGCTGGACCAATTTCGATAAAATTTGGTATGGAGGTAGCAGATATAGGCTACATTATTTTCCCAAATCCCCACGGGAAGTCCCGCTAGTATTATAAATGCAACAGTAACTCTGTATATATGTCTGTCTAGTACCCTTTCACGCCTATACTACGGAACCGATTTTGATGAAATTTGGTACAGAGATAGATTAGACCTTGGGAAAGGACATAGGCTACATTTTGTCCCACATCTAGTTAAAAATACACAGAAAGCTAGTTTAAAAACAATCCCCTTGATGTCCAGGATATGTGGAGTTCGGCGAGTTCCGCTCGGAGCGAGCTGGTGTGAAGAAGGTGGGCACCTTCGCGGGAGTGTTCTGTCCCGTCGTGCTGTCTATGTTCAGCGCGCTTATCTTCATTAGGATGGGTGAGTTTTATTTATTTACTAGGCAGTGTTCTTCAATCTTTTTGTATTCGCGACCCCTTTGGAAGTTGAAAAATTCTTGCGACCCCCTAACCCTAAAGCGTCCCACTAAATCTAAGGTTAAATCTACAACCTACGTCGGAGATTTTAACCCGTCGCGCGTTAAAGGGCCGGATCAAGCTTTATAGAATATTTGTATAGTAGATCCTTTCTCCATTTTTAACCGACTTCAAAAAAGGAGGAGGTTCTATGTTCGATTGTATGTACCTTTTTGTTTTTAATTATGTGTGTTCACCGATTTCTCCGCTATTTATGGACTGATTTTCAAAATTCTTTTTTTCTTCGAAAGAGTATACTCCAGACTAGAAGTGGTCCAATTGTCATTAAAACATAACATGAAGGTTTGTTGCGGGGCAGAGGCATCGTTTCATACAGGGACAGCCTTTTCAGTGAAATTTTGGTTTCTTATTGTAGTGTAAGACTTACAATAATTTTACTTTTCTTTTACCCGCGACCCCCCGAGAAAGGTTTCACGACCCCCTAGGGGGTCTTGAATCACAGTTTGAAAGACACTATATTAGTGGATGCCCTATTTTAAGACTATTGACTAACAATTTTCAAGCAAAAAGTATGAATTAAAGGTCATTATCGCGAAGCATGTCTAATTCTGAATAGAAACACACAATGCTGGCGGCAAGCGGCTAATCTGAAGACCTTGTAACTTTCTTATAGACAGGAAATCTAGACAATATTCATTCCCCCCCCTAGCCTTTGCCTCCTAGTAATCCATCCCAGGCAACGATACTTAATTTTTTTTTCTAAATCTGAGGTGTCGTCTTATGGTCTCATGCGGTGTGGTAGGCTCTGTAAAGGGCCGTCTGGTTCGCGACCACCCTCCTACCGAAGTCCGACGCCAAACAGCTTCCTGTGGTCCGTCGGTGCGTGGGAGTACCAGTGCCTTTATAGGCATTTTCTGGGTTAACTTGCTCCATCGTCGACCTCATCTTAGACCTTATGGTCAAAGATTGAGGTCAAGAGTTAACCCATCTTATATAAAAAAAAAATCATTCATTCATTCATACACTCACGCCCATAATCCCTGACAGGGTAGGCAGAGCAATGTGTGATGCACATGACGTCAGATTTGGCAATTTTGCGATTTAATTAAAACTTCTGTTCAGTAGTTTAAACGTAGCTTTAACAATTGTAAAAAAACCGGCCAAGAGCGTGTCGGGCCACGCGCATTGTAGGGTTCCGTAGCAATATGGTTCAAATATGCAGCTGGCTTCTTAATTCTACGAGCATATTGTCATAGTCGATGTTAAAATCCCCAAATACTATTGTATCAAAAACAAATACATATATTAAAAAGTTGTTAATTTCAGAAATAAGTGTAGTTTTGGCCTAAACAAAACAGAATGGAAGTATTTAATGCGCGAGCGAAGCGAGCGCGAATTTTTTTTTTTTTGCGATAATATTATTGTTAGGAATAATATAATAATATCGAGCGGCTGCTATAGCAGGTCGCGTGGTGATCGTGTATAATTTTGATGTCATTTTTCGTAATTAGCACCCCCAAAAACCTATTAAACGACACCTGAAATATCAATATCAATATCAGCTTGGCTTTCGGCTCGACTCACTTTTAGCGTGGAACCTTGTATGGCAGCCATTTTGGGTAAGATTAGTACATTAGTACACTTCGTCGTAAATGCTACCTTCGTGAATTATTCCACATTTTTTTTCATTATGAAAATTAATGTTTCACAAACGGATAGCTGAATTGTTGAATTGCTATTTTTTTTTTGTTTTTTTTTTGCGATTTTATTATTGTTGGAAATAATATACCCTCGTGAATTTTTCCAAAATTTTTTTTTTCATTATAAAAATTAATGTTTCCCAAACGGATTGCTGAATTGTTGAATTGCTGAACCCCTTCTATTTTTTAAAAAGCTATCCTAGATAACCCACCCGATGATATCGGCGAGAAAAAAAAAATCCATCGCCCTTTCACGTGTATGGTAAAACACCCGAAAAACAATTTTTTTCCACCATTTTATTTTTAGATCTGTCAGCGCAATCAATATGTATGACCATGCCAAATTTACGAGTAAGCTCTGTAGTACCAAGGATCTAATATTAGTAAATATATTCTTATTAATCCTAACAACGTTTGGCACTTGGTCGACTATTATTCGCAAACTTGAAGAGCCATCTATGTGTGATAGTTTTCCTTTTAATTTCGTTGTATAGTATTGTTGCGTGCTAGGGTTCTGATTCGGAGTGAAACACCAGTGACTATGATTTAGGTGTTTATTCAGCCAGCCAAATAAATCCTAGGTCCACACAGAAGCCGTCAGCCCAGTCACAGAGTCAGAATCGTTGTCCTTAATCACGCCGTGGTCGTTGGTTCCTTCCGTAGATCAGAGTCCGAATCGTCAGCTAAACGTAGTCCTAGGTCGCGCTGTAGTCGTAGGTTTCCTCTAGTTCGCTCCGATGTATCGCTTGTATCGCTTGAGATCAACTGCCCCCGCTAGGCGCGGCTCGCCCGTATTTATATTCGGCCGGAAGGGGCTCTGGAACAATCCCGATAGTCGCTCTCGTAAAAATCATACGCAGTTAGACGTCCACGAAGTAAACAACTCGTTGCTAAGGCCGGTGTTCTCACGGTGTTTGCACGGGATTATGTCCTTTACGTCCTACGTGCAAGGGTCAATCTTGCGTGTACTCTGTGATGACGTAGCTTTGTGTTGTTGCTACGCAACCCCTTTTTTTTGGTTGTTTACGTCGCCGATCTATTTTTTTTGTATGTGAGCTTTCTCGAACTGGACTTGTTTATTGTTCCTCCTATTTTCTCTCGAATACTCGGGCCCGGCCGCAACACTGCCCCCTTCTTAGACGTGCTCGTCCCGAGCATGTCCAAGCCTCAGACGAATACGACTTCCTCCTCCAGGGTCTGGCGTGTCTCGTCCTCCAGAATCTGGCCGTGGTCTCATCGCACTGAACATCTCTCTCGGGTCAGATGTATCTCGTCTTCCCAAATGCGGTGATGGCTTCTTAGTGTTGGATTCTCTTCCTTTTTCTCGGCCCCTCATGTGTGTTGAAGAGAGAGCGCATTTCTTCATCGGCTTTACCCTTCCAGCAGTTGTGCTGCATGTCTTTCTTGCGGTAGCCGAGGTGCTTGCAGACATCTTCTTGCGTCTACCATACCTCATAGCCTGTTTACGGAGACCTCTTCGTGAACCCCGAACTCGTTGTCGAAGACGAGCCCCCTTCAAGTGTTCTCGACTGCCCTCATCTCGGAAGTCGTTGTCATCGGTGGGAAAAAACAGGGTTCCCCTCTTCGCAGGCAAGATCTCCATTGGCACAGGAACTTCGTCGCCTCTGTATGCCTGCTCACCTCCACTGCGACACTTGTCTTCTTCCATCTCCATCCGTTGCTCCTGGTCTTTCTGCTTATCCTCCTCTGTTGGTTTCTGCCTCTCCGTTTCTTCTGCTGTCACGATGCTACCCTGAGGATACTCCCTAAACCCTTCCTCTACAGCCGGCTCCGTAGCACAACCCTCATCCTGTTGCACCCTCCCTGAAGACGACTGCTCCTCGGGTTCAAGCTCTACCATGAGCTTATACTCCTCTGTTAGTTTCTGCCTCTCCGTTTCTTCTGCTGTCACGATGCCATCTTGAGGATACTCCCTTAACCCTTCCTCTACAGCCGGCTCCGTAGCACAACCCTCATCCTGTTGCACCCTCCCTGAAGACGACTGTTCCTCGGGTTCAAGCTCTACCATGAGCTTATCCTCCTCTCCTGCACCTGACAGCAGTAACTCATCGTCTGCTAAGGCACTGTCACGTAGCTCTTCTTTCCAATCAGCGCTAACCCGTTCCTCTTGAGCCGGCTCCATAGCGCACTCCTCATTGTGTTGCACCGTCCTTGGAGACGACTCATAACTGGGTTCCGCCTTCACCTCCTCACTCGCATTTAACAGCAGCGACTCTTTCTCACTCGGTTGACTCTGCATTACCGGTACCTCATCTGTGTTAGGAAAACTTCGCTCCGCCTTCTCCTGGTCCACTATATCCTCTGCCCCGTCTTTGTCATTTGCCTTCTCAACCCGATCCTCGTCAAAGGACTCTTCCTCTTCAGCCACGGTGGTCGGTACTTGATCCTGCTGCAACACTTTCCTCTGAGCCGGCTCCTCATTGGGTTCCAATTCGACTACATGCAACCTTCTCCTATCAATATCCGATAGCAGTAACCCTCCCTCATTAGGATTATCCTGCACCATCGGCTGCTCCTCTTCGATAAGAGACTTTAGTTTCGCCTTTACGTCTTCAACTTCTTTTTCCCAATCTAACATCTGCGTTATAAAGCCAGCTATCTTTTTTACCGGCTTGTCAAATTTCTCAACTTCCTGAGGGCTCTTGAAGGTTTTGGGCCATGACTTTCTCGGGCGTTGAAGCAAATGGCTGCCGTAGCTTGCTGCAAGTTCCTCGCACAGTACTTTCATCAGGTCTTCTATTGTAGAAGGTGAAGTGGGTCGGGAGAAAACTCTATAGTGGCATTTTATAGCCTCTCCACGTAGAGCACCGACGAGATAATGGTAGCGCTCCTCGCAGTCCCAGACCATTAAGTCACCATAAGCTTGCAGGAACGAATGGTAAGCTTCCCACGTTCCTCTTCCGTCAAAGATTATGGTGTTGCCATATAGCGCCGGCTGCAGTAACTCTTCCATCATTTGCAGCGAAGCAAGCAGGTCCTCCCGTTTATCCTCTAAGCATTCTCGCAGCGTTTGTCTCTGATGAACAGTGAGCATGTCCTGGTGAGCGGTAGGCGGGTCTTCTTTCGCAGGGCTAGTAGGCAGGGCTTTCTTGGTGGGCGAATCCATATGGGCAGTGGGCGAAGCATGGTGGGCGGGGCTGATAGGCGTGTCTCGATGGCCAGTGGAAATGGCCTGGCGAGCTGTACCCGTTGCCTCCGCAGCCAGTTGCACCCTTCCCCCGACGCTGGTGATGACCTTCCTCTGAGTCACTGGCATGGCTTCTCCAAATCCACTTCCGACACCAATTGTTGCGTGCTAGGTTCTGATTCGGAGTGAAACACCAGTGACTATGATTTAGGTGTTTATTCAGCCAGCCAAATAAATCCTAGGTCCACACAGAAGCCGTCAGCCCAGTCACAGAGTCAGAATCGTTGTCCTTAATCACGCCGTGGTCGTTGGTTCCTTCCGTAGATCAGAGTCCGAATCGTCAGCTAAACGTAGTCCTAGGTCGCGCTGTAGTCGTAGGTTTCCTCTAGTTCGCTCCGATGTATCGCTTGTATCGCTTGAGATCAACTGCCCCCGCTAGGCGCGGCTCGCCCGTATTTATATTCGGCCGGAAGGGGCTCTGGAACAATCCCGATAGTCGCTCTCGTAAAAATCATACGCAGTTAGACGTCCACGAAGTAAACAACTCGTTGCTAAGGCCGGTGTTCTCACGGTGTTTGCACGGGATTATGTCCTTTACGTCCTACGTGCAAGGGTCAATCTTGCGTGTACTCTGTGATGACGCAGCTTTGTGTTGTTGCTACGCAACCCCTTTTTTTTGGTTGTTTACGTCGCCGATCTATTTTTTTTGTATGTGAGCTTTCTCGAACTGGACTTGTTTATTGTTCCTCCTATTTTCTCTCGAATACTCGGGCCCGGCCGCAACAGTATACTACCACTATGAATTTTCTCACATTTCTAGAAACGACCATATAGCTGGTAGAGGGGGGGGGACACTTGTGTTTGACCAAAATTTTCACTTTAGAAATTAATTTTTCGCAAACGGAGTGCTGAATCGAAAAACGTTCTTAGTAAACCCCTATTGACTTTTGAAAAGCTGTCCTATGATACCCCATTTGATGATATAGGCGAGAAAAAAAATTCACCGCCCTTTCACGTCTATGGGAGACACCCGAAAAACATTTTTTTTTCTAAGATTTTACTCTACAGTTCTTGCGGCGTAGTTTATATGTATGACCATGCCAAATTTCAGCTCTGTAGTACCAAGGGTTTCTTAGGAAACCCGCGGACAGACGGACATACGGACATGGCGAAACTATAAGGGTTCGTAGATTACTACGGAACCCTAAAAAAATAGACGGCCGGTTTGGTCGAGTGGTGGTGACGCTGCTTCTTGATCGGCGGGTCCTGGGTTCGATTCCCAGTCGGGGCAAATATTTATGTAAGCAGATGTTTGTTCTCGGGTCATGGGTGTTAGTGTTTGTCTTTATGTATGTTCCAAGGGACCCACGACACAAGGGAAAACCTTAATGTGGGCCTTTTTGTGTTTAGAGTTTATTATTCAGACAACTTTAGTTCAAGGGTCTTACAAAGGTCTTACAAAGTATGATAATGCGAGACGAACCCCAATAGGGCACTATAGTTTTTGTATTGGTGTACACACGGCAGCACATCAGACTATACATGTTGACCTTTACGTCAGCCTTATCTCTCGTATTAGCGTTGGATTTCGTAGTTCAATTGAGTAACCTGACGTGCTGCTGTCTGTATTTTTTTATTTTTTTTATTATAATATGGGTTAACTCTTGACCTCAATCTTGACCATAAGGTCAAAGATGAGGTCGACGATGGAGCGAGTTAACCCAGAAAATGCCTATAAAGGCAATAGTACTCCCGCACCGACGGAACACAGCAAGCTGTTTGGCGTCGGACTTCGGTAGGAGGGTGGTCGGCCCTTTACAGAGCCTACCACACCGCATGAGACTATAGGACGACACCTCAGATTCAGAAAAAAATTAAGTGTCGTTGCCTGGGATGGATTCTAGGAGGCAGGTCTCATTTGAGTTTCCTTAGTCGCCTCTTACGACACCCACGGAAAGAGATGGGGTGGTGTTATTCTCAACCGGTATTAAGTTACACCCCGCTACTTTGTTATTTATGATTTCTCGATGAATCATAATAGCTAGAGCTAGAACTTAAATGTATAGATTAATTCAACAAAAAATATTTCTCTCGAATATAAAATATGATTGAGTAATATTCACGAGTCATTTTCTGCTAATATGATATACATAGTTGCACAATATGACATTTGATAATGAACGGGTGACGAATTCATAACAATCGTAACATTGGCTTGCTTTGTAACGCGATAACTCAAGTCTGTTATTGACCGCAATTCAAAATTGCTTTATTTCATAGAACATACAAAAGCATTAGCATTTTTGACTTTGCGCCCATTCGCAAAGTAGAGGATCCAAACTAAAAACGACCCGCCTGTTTACTGGATGAAAAGTATTTGATATCAAAAGTATGTTAAAAATATATATCTTGAGTGGGCTGGCTAAAAAATTCCTGACTAAACAATTTTTTTTACCAGTCCGTATAGCAAGGAGATTCTTATAAGAAAATGGCGCTGGATTGGGCACGTCTTGAGGAGACCAAATAACCATCTGTCTAAACAAAGCCTTATATGGCAAGCTTGTGGTACAAGAAAGCCGGGCCGTCCCCGTACCACCTGGAGACGGTCAGTTGATAAAGAGGCTGCATCAACTGGTCTCGGTTGGAAGGACATCGAAGCTGCCGCCCAAAACAGAGAAGAGTGGAAATCCTTTCTGAGAGCCCTATGTCCCTGATGAGGGATAACAGGATTACATGATGATGATGATGAGTCCGTATACGTCCCCACCGAGGGGAACGGGCCTCCCTTCGTAACACGAAGAGGATTGAAGCCATAGTCCACCACGCTAGTATTAATAAAAAAATTAAATATGTCTGTTTGAATATTAGATCTTATCTCTGTACACCAAAGTACAATTTATGCAGAAATTGAAATCTCTTTTTCTTATTGAATATCACGCTAAATCCTAAAATGTTGAACAAGATCATGTTTGTTTATTATATTTCTATAGAACTTTTGAACTTGTCACGGATGAAAAAGTATCATAATTTAGAAAGTTTTTTTTTGCATAATGTAGGTATTTTTTTATAGGTCAATATAAAAAATACATTATGTTTTTAAAAATAAAGTTAGGGCTTCGTTGCTTGATGCTCAGCGAGAGGGAATCCCAGAAATTTATCAAACGGGCCAAATTTCCCGATCTTAATGCGGATATGTTTTCCTTTTATCTTCATATATATGTATTTCTTATTATCATCATATCCAATGTTAGTATCTGCTCTATTTATGTATGGATTTTATTTGTTTTGTACTTAATTCTATTTCTATACAACAATTTCTATTTATGTACTAATATTGGCACCACACAGAACAGAACACTCACACTAATCATTATACTACTACAAACACACACGCAACTCGTCGGTCCCGACAGAATATCAGCGCTCCTACCTGTGGGGAAGAGCAATATGCTGAGCTGGGACCCTTTTTTGTCACTGTGGCACACACTTATTTATATGTATTAGTCTTTAAAATAATTTTTAGTGTATTGTTAATGTCTTACTAAATTTGTGTGTGCTGAAGATGCAAAAAGAAACGTTTGTCTATGTCTAATACATATAAATTACCTTTCGGACCATAATGTCCACTTCCTAAAACGACCACTTATTAATCTTTAGTCAAAACAATTTTATTATCGTTCTATTTTTTTCGCAAATAATTCTAAATCTTACCCTCTTTGATTTCAGGTTATCTAGTCGGCAACGCAGGTTTACTAGTAACATTAGCACAGTTTGGTTTAGCCTACCTAATAGTCGTGTTCACTGTGACGTCTATATGTGCAATATCGACCAACGGCGCTGTGGAGGGGGGAGGAGTGTACTGTATCCTTTTTTTATAAAGAGTGTTTATTTATTTACTAGCTTTTCGCCTGGGACTTCGTTCCCGTAGGAAATTTTTCGTCAATTTTCCAATTTTTGTAATAGTTATTCTGCTATTCGGGATGGAGAAAAATATAACAAATCAAAACCATTAAAATCGGTCCAGTCGTTCTAGAGTTATAATTAAGTGTTCGAAAAAACTCTACTTTGTCTAAGTATACTATCTATAGGTATACTAATATTATAAAGAAGAAAGATTTGATTGTTTGTTTGTTTGCATTGAATAGGCTCCGAAACTACTGGACCGATTTGAAAAATTCTTTCACCATTAGAATCCGACATTATCTGGGATGGACATAGGGTACTTGATTTTCCCCAATTCCCAGGGGAACGAAGTCCCGAGCGGAATGCTAGTCAAGAAATAAATCAAGAGTTTTAACCCCCGAAAATAACTCTAAAAAAAGTTAAACTGACTTCAAAACCACGAAAAATAAAGAACGTAGTTATCTGTTTGAAGTCGGTGTCAAGCCATGATCCTCTAATGCGACGATGTTCATCATCAAAATATTAACAGGTAGGTCGTGTGGTGATCGGTTCAGAATAACACCACCCCATCTCTTTCCGTGGATGTCGTAAGAGGCGACTAAGGAAACACAAATGAGACCTGCCTGCTAGTAATCCATCTTAGGCAACGACACCTCAATTTGTTTTGAAACTGAGGTGGCGCCCCATGGTTTCATGCGGTGTGGTAGGCTCTGTGAAGGACCGTCTGGTTCGCGAAACCCTCCTACCGAAGTCCGACGCCAAACAGCTTGCTGTGTTCCGTCGGTGCGTGGGAGTACCAGTGCCTTAATTGACGTTTTCTGGGTTAACTCGCTCCATCGTTGACCATCTATGACCTTGGCCCATCTTATAATAAAAAAAGGTACTTTTAATAAAGTTAAAAAGCCAAGAAAGATTCATTCTCTCATATTACTTTTCTGAGGTTTCTAGTCGGAGTTTTTTAAATTTTAGATTCAGTTTTTTAGTGGCACTATTAGTATTAAGTTCTTCTGTACATAGTTCTGTCTGTATTTAAAGTTATATGTTTATTATTTTTACAAATTACTATAGTTTCCTATACCTGCCCCAGTTATGATAAGTCGCACTCTAGGCCCGGAGTTCGGTGGTGCTATTGGAACTCTTTTCTTCTTCGCCAATGTCGTATCAAGTGCCCTCTGTATATCCGCCTGCACTGAAGCACTTGTGGAGAACTTTGGACCTAATGGTAAGTTGAAATAGGGTCGATTTTTGACGTAAATACAATTCAGAAAACTGATGATAACAAAATCAGGGGATACAGTTTAGTGTTGCAGGTAACATGTGTTAATTTTATCCAAAATATAATTCCACAATCGTTTTTAGTTATTACTCTCATTTCTTACAACTTCCTTAACGATCAACGCCATCTAGCTGAAATACTCGAAACTAAATGTTGCTTTGTTAGTTCTAAAACTGTCCGGTGGTGGCGTTAAGTGTAGATTTTTATAATGGTTAGCCTAAAATGTAAATCCATTTAGTTTTTATCCAAAAATTGAGAACTTCGATCTGAATTATGGTGGTTGTCAGCCCACTTGAAAGATTTAGTCTATAGTTAATACTATAGACGCTGCTTATACACAAGCGGCGGGACGCGGTGATCAAAGCAATGTAAAGTGAATCTTAATAGCTACCGAGCAACGCTTTTTTTCCTCTATCGCTTCGTCTTCAGGCGATCCTGCCTCCTAGTAATCCATCCCAGGCAACGACACTTAATTTTTTTCTGAATCTGAGGTGTCGGCCTATGGTCTCATGCATGTGGTACGCTCTGTAAAGGGCCGTCTGGATCGCAACCACCCTCCTACCGAAGTCTGACGCCAAAAAGCTTGCTGTTTTCCGTCGGTGCGTGGGAGTACCAGTGCCTTTATAGGCATTTTCTGGGTTAACTCGCTCCATCGTCGACCTCATCTTTGACCTTTATGGTCAAGATTGAGGTCAAGAGTTAACCCATCTTATAATAAAAAAAGAAAATAAAAGATGTATCTCTCTTCGCGCTTTTATTTTCAGCAAAAAAAAACTTTTGCTCCTTAACCATTTTACTTTGCTTTGATCGCCGCGTCCACGCTGGACTGGGAGTGTAAAAAAAGTATAATGTGCTAGCTGCTAACTCTTCCCAGGCATACCGCAGAAGCCAGTAAGTGGTCGCGAGGGTTTTGCTGCATCTTAGGCGAAAGGCTGACAACCTCACCACTATACTCGTGTTCCATTTAATAACTCTCAGAAAGAATATCAAATGTGGCTTCCAGAGGTTCTGGAATACTATTCTATTCTATCCATAGTCTCTTAAATAGCAATTAACCGTGTGGTGATCGGTTAAGAATAACACCACCCCATCTCTTTCCGTGGGTGTCGTAAGAGGCGACTAAGGAAACACAAATGAGACCTGCCTCCTAGTAATCTATCCCAGGCAACGACACTTCATTTTTTTTCTGAATCTGAGGTGTCGTCCTATGGTCTCATGCGGTGTGGTAGGCTCTATAAAGGGCCGTCTGGTTCGCGACCACCCTCCTACCGAAGTCCGATGCCAAACAGCTTGCTGTGTTCCGTCGATACGTGGGAGTACCAGTGCCTTTATAGGCATTTTCTGGGTTAACTCGCTCCATCGCCGACCTCATCTTTGACCTTTATGGTCAAGATTGAGGTCAAGAGTTAACCCATCTTATAATAAATAAAAAAAACGCTCGGAAAATCTCAGTGCATCTCTCTTGCGCTATTTAGATGACAGTGACGGATATAGTCTTGTCGAATATCCA
The DNA here is from genome assembly GCA_949987775.1 of Aproaerema taeniolella. Lineage (NCBI taxonomy): Eukaryota > Metazoa > Arthropoda > Insecta > Lepidoptera > Gelechiidae > Aproaerema > Aproaerema taeniolella. Next base: position 1,612,820 of record OX465269.1, read on the forward strand.
ATTCGAGTCGAATGATGTAGAATACGAGTGCTGGTTGTCTCGTACTTCACATAGATGGCGTTGCTTGTCAAGGAAAAATAAATGTGCGTAAAAAGAACAATTTTGGAAAAATCCACCAATGCGTCGTCAATCTTGTCATTATAGAACTATGGGCATGAGTGATGATGTTTCTTATGATAGATTAGATTAGATATATTTATTTCATAACAAAGCATACAATGTCAAATTAAATTAATTAGTCAGTTCAGCTTAAGTTATGATCGTCACAAAAAACAATAATAATAATAAAACGTATTTAAAATAAAATAAATTAAATTAAATGTCAACAGTAAATGATAAAGCAATGTTAAAAGAAATAAATTAAAATATAAATTGTATACATAAGTACACTACCTCAATTACTAATTAAAATTAAACAATTTTATAAGCGATATAAACATGCATTTTGAGATACTTCAAAAAATTATCAATGTCAAAATTTAATGTAAAATTTAATGTGTTCGTTCTCTTGAGGTGGTACTATTAGCCTATGATTTATATAAATTAACTTAAAATAATAAAAAAACTTCCATACTGGACTGGGATTGAAAGAATAACTTAGAATGTGCCAGCTACCTACTCTTTTCAGGTATACAGTAATAGTCTGTAAGAGGGGCGAGGGTTTCGCTGTATAATGGGCGAAAGGCTGACCACCTCTCACCATTATGCAACTTTTTCCATCTAATAACCCTCGCAGTTTGTGTCAAACGTGGCATAAAGTGGTTCTAGTACCACCGATGCTCTGCCTACCGTAAGCGTATGTATGTATGTATGTATAATCAAAACCGAATATTCCAGGGTACCTAGTCCCCCCCGGCGCGGGTATCCCCCCCGGCTGGTGGTACTGCTTCCTGTACCGCTCGGCTCTGAACGCGCTGGGGCTGTGCGTGTCGCTGGCGGGCGCGAGTCTGTTCGCTCGTACTAGTCTCGCCATCTGGGCCACCATGCTGGTCTGTCTCGCCAGCGCTTTCATAAGCTTCTTCGTTACTAAGCCGCAGATGGTAAGTTTTGTTTTTCATTAGACTAGCTTTCCGCTTGTGACTTCGTTCGCGTAAAAAGGTAGCCTATATTGGATGACTTACAATCTGTATAAATAAAAATGAATGTTGCTAAGAGCAAAACTCGAGAACGGCTCGACCTTTGGATGATTCTTTTGTTTTGTGTTCCTTATTGTCACGACCAGGTTCATATTTAAAAAAAATGAATACCACCGGGATAATTCCCACGGGAACGTAGTCGCGGGCGGACAGCTAGTCTATAATATAAAAATGAACCCCTGTTTCTCCTGCTCACGCTATAACTTGAGAACGATTTGACTGATTTGGTTGATTCTTTTTTGTTGTGTTCGTTACTGTCCTGACCATTAAAAAAAAATTATATTTAAAAAAATGAAAATCCACCGGGCGATTCCCATGGGAACGAAGTAGCGGGCGGACAGCTAGTTAGTTAATGTGAATTTGTCCACTAAACAACTTTCTCCATAAAAACATAAGTAGGTCGAAATATAAAAAAGAAGAATTGCCTTTTCAAACAACTTGAGCTGCCTTAGGCAGCTACCTTAATATGATATCGAATGTTTTTTTGAGAAGTTCCTATGCATTCCTTGGGGAGAGTTATTTAGTTTCGTGGGCAGAATCACTCTTGAAGTTTTACTGACTAATCTAATTCAATTCAATTCTATATTGGTTCCATGTGTACATTGTGTTCTTACATATATCAAATGCACGGGTGGTAATCGCCGAAACACAAATTAAATAAAGAAGACGAGATTTAAAATATAACTGGGTTTAATAATAAAAAAGATCGCAAGCAGAAATGCTGCAATATGTTTGCTTATGTGTCAACATGAAACCCTGTTAGGGCACTGCAATAGTCAATTCTTTGATTTTATATAATATAAGGATGTATAACATTTTATTTAATTTAATTACTGGTGCGTTACACACTAAGTCCGGCTTAATAGTAACTTTTATGTTATTTTTAAATTATATGTAATTACAAAGTCAACATTATTAAGAATAGTAAAAAATAATTATTCTATTTTGGTATTATATTTATATTATTTCAATTTATATTTATAGTCATGTAAAAATTATATTTAGAATTTATAATTTGTCGTCAATTTTTAATAGAATATTACAATAAATTGGTATTTTTGGTGGAGAAAAACTACTGCAGATTATAAATGGGACTTTCTAAAGTCTAAAGTCCCCATATGTTAGTCCAATGCCTGCAAGCTGATTCCACACTGCGACGTGCCTAAATTGAATAGGTGACATTCAATTGAATTGATTCAAATTGAATCTTGTTTGCCTGATAGCTTGGTCGGTAATGACGTTGTCTCCTAATCTCCCAACTGACCCTTAAAAAGATCTGTATCAAAATGTATAGATTTTTCAAGTATTTTTAAGGAGTCTGGGTTTTCACGTATGTTACAAAAATAATAAATACGTGAGTAGTATATCATCTACGCGGGCAAGCGTTTAAAAAAAATCCAAAAAATTACGATTAATGCGACATTTCCTTTCAGATAGAAAAACCAGACACAAACGAACTAGTGAATACAACAGCCTTCAACTACACCGGGCTTTCAACGGCCACTTTATACGAGAACCTATACCCAAAGTATGGGAGAGACTATACCACAAGTAATGGCCAGATGGTAGACTTCGCCAACGTGTTTGGGGTGTTATTTACTGGGGTCACTGGAGTAATGGCCGGCGCTAATATGAGCGGTGAGTTTAAAAGGTCAAAATATCTTCTTATAAGCTGGCATGTAAAATTAACCAATGACTACGACATTGTCCACCTCTTCAACTATCCCTGTGCAAAAAATCACGATGATCTGTTGTTTCTTTGATGTGAAACCTCTTTCACAAACAAACTAACACATGTCTTTTGTACAAGCTTATATACCTCGAGAAGTATCACAATCGCTGTACTAAACATAGTCACATATTCTGTAGTCCGTAATAACAGAAAAGAATAGCATATGTGGTTTTTTCCTCAATGTTTCTTAATTTACGTTCATTTTACAATTTCCTTGACAATCAGCGCCATCTAGACAAAATGATCGGAGCTAAATGCTTAATAACTTTGCTTTGTTAGTTCTAAAACTGTCCTACGGTGACGCTGTATGTGAAGATATTAAAATAGGTCAAAATGCACCGCCATCTTGTTTTAGTCTGACATTTGGGATCTTTTAGTATGGCTATTTGTATACAGGGCTTTAGGTTAATCTCTTTCAACCTTTCGGGTGCTAAATCAGTCCATGAAACTGATCAACTTTCCCCAAGGAACATAGGTCAAAATACGAAAAAAAAATTTTGATCTCCCATACAAAATGCGCTATATGCTTATGAAGTTTGTATGGGAACTCATATTTTTTTTTTTCGTATTTTGACTTATTATTGAGGGAAAGTTGTTCAGTTTCATGGACTGATTAACCACCCGAGAGGTTGATTCAGTTTCATGGGGAAAGTTATCCCCCTTAAGTCATGTGAATTCACCCCATATATCGTTACGAAATAATATTTGGTCTAAGAAACTGATCGAAACAAAAATCATTTAACTTTTACATACTTTCCTACCTACATTGAAATATGTAAAAAATGCTAAAAAATTAAAACTCGACAATTGCATCTTTACAGGCGAACTAAAGAACCCATCATCCAGCATACCAAAGGGCACACTCTGGGCCCTCCTGTTCACGGCCATATCTTACGTAGCGCTGAGCCTATTGACCGCGTTAACGTGCTCCAGAGATCTATTGCAAAATAACTACGTGTACCTACTGCCTATAAACGTATGGCCGCCTTTTATTGCTGTTGGTAAGTGCTTGTATTATTTAAACTTTACTTATACAATTGTTTAAAAATAAAATTAAAAGAAAGGGTAAGGCGCCAACAGATGGCGCTGCATGTATTTTAAAACGCGGTATCAGAATGTTACGCGTAAACTATGTATGAGCCTGAGTGTTTTTGAAATATGTGAGTGGTTACGCAAAAAGGGACCCCAATTTTTGATTATACCAAAACAAAGCTAAAAGACCACAGAAACAAAATTAATGAAAAACAAAAAAACCGTTTCCAATCCCTTCAGGTCCCTTTTTGCGTAACCACTCACATATACTCTCGATTTATAACTTGGTTGGTGAAAACCTAAGAGGTTTTTGGGACTTGTTTACTTATTTACTACTGTTAACCTTTTCACCGCCAAAGTCTGATATATCAGACAAAAAATATTATTTTTTTTTACTTTAATATCGTTCACCAAGCGTTCGCCATACGCCACGACATTAAATTTTTTTAAAATTTTTTGATGTGGCGTGGGTGGGCGTTTTTGACGAAAACTCTTGGCGCTAAAAGGGTTAAGAGAAAATCGATTCACAACGCACATGGTACAGAGTCAAAAACAGCTTTAATTCTTGAATTAATTAAATAAGTCAAACTAGTGAATTACATTACTATTTTAAATTCTTTGCCTGTTCGCAAAGGCGCAGTCTTCCCCAGAGAAGAATAGGCAAGAAACTCCGAGGGTTACTCTTTTCAACCCAATCGCACTTTCCTTAATGGTATTTAGTGCTGAACCCGTGTTTGACGGCCGGTTTGGTCCAGTGGTAGCGGCGCTGCCTCTTGATCGACGGGTCTTGGGTTCGATCCCCAGTCGGGGCAAACATTTGTGTAAAAAGCATATGTTTGTTCTCGGGTCATGGGTGTTTGTGTTTGTCTTATGTATGTTCCGAGGGATCCACGACACAAGGGAAAACCTTAGTGTGAGCCTTTGAGTGTGTAGCGTTTATTTTATTAATATTGTTTATGTTTTGATTATTGTTTATATTTCTAGGTATGGTGATAGCCACATTTTCTGCTGGCTTGTCAAATCTGATTGGCGCCTCTCGAGTATTAGAAGCATTGGCCAAGGACAACATATTTGGTAAGAATCTGGCGAACTTTACTAACCCTGGTGTCAATTTTCAAACCGCCAAATGGCTTCTTGTTCTTGTGTTCCGCCAAATGGCTTCTTGTTCTTGTGTTTGGCTTCTTACCGACACAAATATTTGATAACTAGCATTCCGTCCGTGGCTTCTTTCCCATGGGTATTCGAGAAAATTATGTAGCCTCGTTCATCGAGCTATAATTTAATAACATATTAAATTAAATTTTGAATTAATTTTAATCTTCTCGAAATGTAATGAATAAAATGAATTTAGTTGAAGTAAAATGTAATGTTTAGCTTGAAATAAATGATTTTAATGACTTGATTTGATTATAATAATCATCATGTCAATACTCAATACTGAATATTTTAATTATGTCAGCCGCAAGACGTCCACTGCTGGACATAGGCCTCCCCCAGGGATCTCCACCTCGATCGGTCCTGCGCCCCCCGTATCCAGCGGCAAACCGCAATCTTTACGGGAGGGCTTAGCATAGCGATTGCCATTCCTCTTGAAATATATTATGTAAGTCCATGGCTATGATAATGGTGGTTTATCCAGGCATACTCCTCCGCCCCATGGTCCCCCGCTCCGGTAACCCAGTAATGGCAGTGCTAGCCTCCTGGCTGCTAGTCCAGGGGGGCATCACGGCCGGCTCGCTCAACGCCATCGCGCAAGTCAACTCCGTACTCTTCATGACCAGCTACTTCGCCGTTAATCTTGCCTGTCTTGGACTCGATCTGGCTTCGGCGCCGAATTTTAGGTAAGTCAGATAAGTATTGTACGGAACCGTACATTTTAATCATAACTCGCGCACTTGCATTTATTTGATGATTCAACTTATTTTACACATTTACATTTTGACCTAATTAGGCCAGTCTTGACGTAACGACCGAGTCACATAGGCGTCACGCGAAAAGGCTCAAAACCAACTTATATTAACTTAACTTGTGTGTGAACTTTGTGGAACTTTTAATAAACTGTTTAACTGTGGGTGAATCTTTAACTTGGAACTCATCAAACAATCAACTAATTTGTGTACCAGCCTTCACCGTCAACTACGTGGGGTTCTGTACATAAATTTGGTCCTTCGAGCCTAGGGTTACTTTCTGCCTGATTTTCGCTAGCGAATCGGTACCTTCGGCCTCCCAGAAGCGGGTCTCACCGGAGGTATTGAGACAAGGGCGCACATAGCGTTAGCAGGTACTAAGTGCACTGGGTAAAGCGTCGGTTTTACCGTCGCTTTGGTGAATTTCTATCGAACATCAACTTGAAGAAATTTAACTGGATACAGAGATGGGTGTCACTCCGGAGACCGTCGCCGAGTTCATTTCTCGGCAACAAACGAGTTTTGAAAAAATCAAACAAATTCGAAGCAACTTCAAGAAGGATCCTGCGGACCGAAAAAATTTAGAATATCTGCAGAAGCGGTTAACAGCGCTCAACTTGCACTGGAATGAGTTTGAAATTATACATAACAAACTGGAGCTCGTAGAAGACAAGGATAATGAATATTTTAACCAAGATGTTTTTTTGAAGACTAGGGAGATGTATGATGAAACAAAAAGTTCGATCATTCAGTTAATGACTCAGTTGACTGAAGGAAAGTCCCGTTCGCCAGGTAGGGTTCTGTTTAACGAACCCGTAGCAGGAACTTCTGAAACTTCAGGTAAAGCTACCAACCTATTACGTCAACAAAGCTGTAGCATTCAAGCTCTAGCAAGGGCTATTCAGAAGATAGACTTGGAATTTATCGATGAAAAATGGGAGTTAGAAGATCATCTCAGTATCCTTAAGTCTAAGTGGGACGCTGTAGAAAAGATACACTGGGAGCTGAGCTTCTTACTTATGGATACCGACTCGAAATACGAATCAGAGTACTCGAAGTGGGAGGAAACGTATGATGACTTGAAAAGGGAGATAAACAAAAAAATTTGGTCTAAAGCCCATTATCAAAAAACTACGCCAAAACTAGAAATCCCTGAATTTAACGGCCAATATAATCAGTGGATAAATTTCAAGGATATTTATTTAGAGACTATACACAACAACCCTCTACTTACAAAACCGCAAAAAATGCAATACTTGAAATCTAAATTGAAAGGAGAGGCAGAGAAATTAGTACAGCACCTAAACATTAGCGCGGACAACTATGAGTCATGCTGGGACATTGTTAGTCATAGATACGACAATAAGCGCATGCTATTCTCCTCGTATCTTAACACGTTACTGAATCAACCACCTATTGATCAAGCGACTGCGGCAAACATAAAGAAGTTACATGACACTACATTGGAGTGTATGAACGGTCTAACCAACATCGGCTTGGAGACTACTGCCTGGCACCCGTTTGTAACGCACATTTTACTACAGAAACTTGATGCGACTACCTACGGCGAATACGTGCACGAGCTACACGACCCACGGGAACTCCCAAAGCTGGAAGAATTTATAAACTTTCTGGAAACAAAATTTATGGCATTGGACACCATTCGGGCCGACCTACCTAATCAAAAATCTGACCCAAAAAACTCTAACAAGTCAGGAAAACCATACAATAAAAACAATGAAAATAAAAATGACTACAGGTCAACGAACTATAATAACTCAGGAAAGTGGCCGAAGTCACTCCATACTACTTACGGAAAATGTCCATTCTGCAAAAATGATCACGTGCTTATGCAATGTAAGAAATTTTTAGAATTAATTGTGCCAGCCAGACTTGAAAACGTATACAAAATGAAACTTTGCAAAAACTGCTTGTACAGTCACGTTGGAAAAACATGTATCTCAAAAAAACATTGCAAAGTATGTGGTAAAAAACACCATACCCTACTGCATGACTATGACTTCAAGTCAAAATCTACTAAAAATGAGTTCGAAGCTTCGACATCTAGAACATCAAACCACGTAAGCAACAACGAGCAAGAAGTACTATTAACGACAGTTCAACTTTTAGTTAAGAACATAGAAGGGCACTATATTACATTGAGAGCATTACTGGATCAGGGGTCACAAGTGACCCTTATAACTGAGAACGCGGCTCAGCGCCTGAGGTTGCCTAGAAAGAAATTAAGCGCTTCCGTATCGGGCGTCGGCTCTGTCGTCGGAAACAGTAGAGGCTTACTTAAGCTAAACTGTAAGTCAATACATACGGATTATAAGTTTGACACAGAAGCATTGATAATGTCGAAACTGATTAATAATTTACCGAACACTACATTGAAGACATTCAACTGGGACCATTTGAGCAACGTTAAACTAGCAGACCCGGACTTTTACATATCGGGGCCCATCGATATGTTACTGGGTGCCGACATATATTCGGATATTATACTGGAGGGAGTACTAAAACACGATAACCACTCACCAGTCGCACAACAGACAAAACTGGGCTGGATCCTGTGTGGAAATATAAAAACCTATAACTGTTTCGTCACCCTAAACGAACTTGGTAACTTGTCGAAATTTTGGGAAGCTGAGGAAGTGTCACACGACACAGAAACAACAACTAGTGAAGAATACTGTGAGCGATTTTACATGGAAACAACTGAGAGACTGGAAAACGGGAGATACGTGGTGAAAATGCCAATAAAAGAAAACTTAGAATCAAAACTGGGTGACACAAAACCGGCCGCAATAGCACAATTTATGCAACTAGAAAAGAAGATGGCAAGAAAGGAATACTTTGCACAACAATACAAGAAATTTATTGAGGAATATGTCGAATTAGGGCATATGAAACCAGCTAAAAAATCAAACATGAAGCTACACGCATTTCTACCCCACCACGGTGTCATAAGGGAGGACTCCATAACAACTAAACTGCGAGTGGTATTTAATGCCTCGATGAAGACCAATACAAACCACTCTCTTAATGACCTAATGGAAAAAGGCCCAAACCTCCAGAAGGATATCCTGACATTAATTACTAAGTGGCGAGGTTTTAAATACGTACTCACCGCTGACATTGAAAAAATGTACCGACAGATTCTCATACACGAAGAGCAACAACCCCTACAGCAAATAATTTGGAGATTCTCAGCGAACGATAAACTACAAGAAATGCAGCTATGCACAGTGACATATGGGATCAAGGCCGCGCCCTACTTAGCAATGCGTACGTTGAAACAGCTCGCCTTAGACGAAGGTGATAACTACCCGGTAGCTAAAACCGCTCTACTATCAGACTTTTACATGGATGATGTTGTAACTGGACACTATACCTTAGAAGGTACCATTCAACTGCAAAAACAGCTATATGAACTGCTGAAAAAAGGGGGTTTCGTGTTAAGAAAGTGGGCAAGTAACGAACCTAACGTACTAAAACATTTAACGGAGCAAGAGAGAAGCACTGAAACAGTTTTCAACTTTAAACAAGAAGAGGCAACTAAAACCTTAGGTGTGGCATGGAATAGAACTAAAGATGTATTCGGATTTAACTGGGAAGTACTAACATCAACTGAAAAAATGTACACAAAAAGAAAACTATTAGCAGAGATCAGCAAGATTTATGACCCCCTCGGCTGGCTGGCACCAACAACAGTACTCGCAAAACTTATCTTTCAAAAACTCTGGTTGGAAAAATTATCTTGGGACGATCAAGTACCTATTCACGTGGCAAAAGAATGGAAAAATGTCCAAACTGAGCTAACAAACCTGAAAACTATCACCATACCTCGCTGGATAAATAACTCTGATAAAAATATTGAACTGCACGGATTCAGTGACGCAAGTGAAAAAGCATACGCTTGCGTCATATACAGCTGTACGACAAATGAAACGGGGGATTACGTCACAACGTTGCTAGCCGCTAAGACAAAGATAGCCCCACAGAAAACCAAGACAACTCTTCCTCGCCTTGAACTCTGTGGCGCGTACCTGTTGGCCAGGCTACTGGAAAGGGTCAAGGACGCCCTGAAAGGTTATGAACTTACGATCCACTGCTGGACAGACTCCAAAGTTGTCTTAGCATGGTTGCAAAGTAATAAAAGCAACTTGGATAAATATATAACTAATAGAACTATCTATATCTAAAGCATAACATCGGTAATAAATTGGAGATACGTAAAGTCTGGCGAAAACCCCGCCGACTGTGCAACTCGTGGTCTGTCACCAAACCAACTGTTGAGCTTCTCTCTATGGTGGCAGGGACCTCTGTGGCTGACGAACTGGAAAAAACAGATTGAATCGAAAGAAAAAGAATTCAATACGGAAGAAGGTGTTATTAAAAATTGTTTTGCTACGGAACCTGTGAAACAAAAGCAAACAAATGAAATAATAAAATACATACTAAATAAATCGAGCAACTTGCAATACGTCATACGCGTCATCGCCTGGGTGTTGCGTTTCAAGTCGCTATTGTGTAATAAGAAACGATCAGCTGGTGATTCACAATTGACTTTACATGAGACTAAGGAGGCGATGACGTATCTTATCGCAAATATGCAAAATGAATACTTTGAAGAAGATATACACAACTTGAAGAAAACTGGAAAAGTGACGTCAAAATCGAAACTTGTAAAATTAACACCTTACTTGGACGAAAATGGGATTTTACGAGTGGGAGGGCGATTACAGCACTCCGCTCTTCCAACCGAAACAAAGCACCCTGTAATTTTGCCCAGCGAGGGAAAACTTACCCAAATGCTAATTGAACAAGCCCATCAACAGACTCTGCACGGAGGCGCCCGGCTGACCCTTGCTCAGACTAGGCAAAAGTTTTGGATCATTAGCGGCAACAGAACAGTAAAGAAAATAGTACGCCAATGTATCAGATGTCACCGCTTCAAACAAACAAAAAACGAACAATTGATGGGCAACCTACCACAAGCAAGAGTGACCCCAAGTCGACCATTTACACATACAGGAGTGGATTTTACGGGGCACGTTGAAGTAAAAACTAATAAAGGGCGAGGCGTGAAAACCTGCAAAGGTTACATAGCTATCTTTGTATGCATGGTGTCCAAGGCTGTGCATATTGAGTTAGTTTCAGACTTGAGCTCGGAGTCATTCATTGCAGCCTTAAAAAGGATGTGTGCCAGGCGTGGCACCCCTCAACACATTTACTCGGACAACGGGAGAAATTTTGTTGGAGCAGCGCGAATCCTACAGGAAGAATTTGCTCAATATAAGACTTTATTAACGCCTGAGTTCTTCAGAGAAACAGAGAAAATGCAGATACAGTGGCATTTTATCGCCCCTCTCTGGCCATCAGCCGGCGGGCTGTGGGAAGCTGCCGTAAAGGCCATGAAGCATCACTTGAAAAGAGTACTCGGAGATCAGAAGTTAACTTATGAGCAGTTCACTACTTTACTTTGTCAAGTGGAAGCATGTCTCAACAGCAGACCACTATGTCCTATTACTGAAGACCCAGAGGATTTGGATTTTTTGACACCTGGGCATTTTTTGACTGGCACACCTATGATGTCATTACCTCAGCAAGAACAGGTCGCGAAATCTCTCGATCTAAGGAACAGATGGAAGCTTGTAGAGCTAATGAACCAACATTTCTGGAATAGATGGTCTAAAGAATATATACATCATCTTCAACAGCGAAGCAAGTGGGAACATCCTAAAGAAAACATACAGAAAGGAAATTTGGTATTAATTAAAGACAACGCACCCCCAGGAAAATGGGCTATGGGCCGCGTCATGGACTTACATAAAGGAAGCGATGGCTACGTCCGCGTAGTCACGCTAAAAACACAAACTGGTACGCTAAAACGACCAATAACTCAACTATCACCACTACCGATGAACCACGAAAACATAGAAAAAACAAGTGGACCAACTGAGAAACACAGGGAAAAGAAACAAGGATGTACTAAGAAAGGAAAAACGATATGTAACTTAATACTGACGGCATTGACTGTGCTACTAACCTTATCTCCAGCACTATCATTACCTACGATGACGTATCGAGTTACCCAAATATCCGGTAATCAACCGATTTACTTTGACGAAATTGGTAAAGTACAAATGATACACGACGAGTGGAATCTACTTATATACTACAACTTATCAACATATTGGCAAGCGACTACAAAAACAGCAGAATTTATTAACCATCTTGACAAAATGTGTAGTAGATTGAATGAACAACCCTGCGCTACCACTATAGACCATTTACAACACGAGATAAGTCAATTAAGCGAATATAACAACCTACTACACTCTCATCACTCAAGAAGAAAACGGGGATACATCAACGGGATCGGATCGCTAGCACGTACACTTTTTGGAACTTTGGATGAGGAATTTGCACGTAAATATAGCCAAGATATTGAAAAACTGCAGTCAAATGAAGAATACCTGTTAGAACTTATAAAAAACCAGACGTTTATTGTAGAGTTAGAGAATCAGCAAATCAAAAAGAATGAACAATTTGTAAACATGCAATTTCAAGAAATTAACAAATATATAAACAAAACGAACTCAGATTTTACGAAAATAGAGAACAGGGTACAAACAATGAGTGTTATGAATGAAATCAACGCGGGTGCAATAACGGCGAACTTGTTGATCTCTAATCTAATAAGAACACAAAGCATGCTACTGGACGCTATAAACGATATCTACAGAGGACACCTCGATAGAAATATAGTCACCCCAAATCAGCTCATTGAGCAACTTAACAATGTAGTAGCTACTTTACCGAAAACCATCTCGCTGCCAATAAGCAATTTAAGAAAAGAAATCGGAGAATTATATAAAATGATATACGTAAAAGCAAGACTAACGGAACAATATCTGCTACTTGAATTGCACATTCCTTTGGTAAGCGACGACGAATACAATCTATACGAAACCCTACCGTTACCGATTGGAAATGGCACATCTCGAACCAGACTACAGAGAACATCCAAATATATTGCAGTGAACTTTATAAAAAACACTTACACCAGCTTAGAAGAGGGAGATATAGAACACTGCATTAACATGCAAAATTACTACATATGTCATAACTATGGAGCTATAAACAACCTATTCAGTGCAAGCGCACCGTGCGAGGCCACTTTGCTGAATCAGAGAATGAAATTTAATTGTAACTGGAAGCAAGAAATATGTTCCGAAGAATGGTATAAACTACATAAAACTAATGTATGGTTGTATAACTGCTGTGGCACGTGTCCTGCACGCATACTGTGTCAGCACAATCAAATCACATCAGTGGACATGAAAGACACAGGTCTAATATCATTGGGTCAAGGCTGTGTTCTTCAAAGAAAAGACCTAACAATATACTCCTACAACACGTTCGGAAATAAGATGAAAAAAGGCCTGGATCTACAAATTCCTGAAGTTGGAACGGCGAATGATATGCTAACGATCTCGCCAACAAACATCCAATTACAACAGCTAACTAACAACAACAACCTAGATAAACTTATAACTACACAAAAGAAAAACGAGCTTACTATCAGACTACCGAGAGAACCTTACTATCAGATTCTGTCCACGACATCTTGAACTACGGTTTGACAGGCGTAACAATTACAGGAATATTAATAATCATAATTTTTTGGAGAATGAGAAACCGCCTGTACCCTTGTTGTGCGGGGAAGGATGACCCCCCTCTAACAATTCAAAATGAAGTACCTAAACCGAGATATGGTCAAGACATTGAGATGAGAACGATCGCTAAGAACATTCACAAACCTAGCACTTCAAGACAATACGCCATGCCAATGACTAAGAAATCAAGATTCAACTTTGACACGGACTAACTTTGAATATCTTATTATTTACTTAGCTAAAAGGTTTTGAAGCTTTTCGCTCCCCCTGGAACATGTACGGAACCGTACATTTTAATCATAACTCGCGCACTTGCATTTATTTGATGATTCAACTTATTTTACACATTTACATTTTGACCTAATTAGGCCAGTCTTGACGTAACGACCGAGTCACATAGGCGTCACGCGAAAAGGCTCAAAACCAACTTATATTAACTTAACTTGTGTGTGAACTTTGTGGAACTTTTAATAAACTGTTTAACTGTGGGTGAATCTTTAACTTGGAACTCATCAAACAATCAACTAATTTGTGTACCAGCCTTCACCGTCAACTACGTGGGGTTCTGTACAAGTATATTTAGTTTTTTTTTTAGAGAATTGGTTCGCTGTTGGCCACAATCTAGCACAGGGGCGAAGAAGTGTTCGAGAATGTAGCAAGCTGATCCAAAAGATGCCTATTCCCTCAAACTTTAAAGAGATTCGGGTTATATGAGCCCGGATATACAGACGCAAGCAAAGAATTCCATTCCTTAGCGGTGCGCAATGTAAAAGATTGAGCGAAGCACTATACACCTGTGCAGTTAAATCAATCACTTTATACATAAAAAAATACATTTAAAATAAATAAATTAAATTTTTGGTTCTATTTTTGTTTTATTTTTTATCTTCCCGTTGATTGCGAGTGTGTTTTGATGTGGCATTTGAAAATGAGTCTAATTCTACTCTAAACTGTTGTCTTGTTTGAATGCTTGTGGTGGCCATGCAGTGTGGGTGTTTGAGTGTGTCGTGTATGTATGCAGGCCTACTTTCAAGCAGTTCTCCTGGGTGACGTCGCTGCTGGGTCTGTCTGGGTGCGCGGGCGTTATGTTCGCCCTGCGCCCGGCGCACGCGTGCGGGGCGGCGCTACATAGTGTGGGTGTTTGAGTGTGTCGTGTATGTATGCAGGCCTACATTCAAGCAGTTCTCCTGGGTGACGTCGCTGCTGGGTCTGTCTGGGTGCGCGGGCGTTATGTTCGCCCTGCGCCCGGCGCACGCGTGCGGGGCGGCGCTACATAGTGTGGGTGTTTGAGTGTGTCGTGTATGTATGCAGGCCTACATTCAAGCAGTTCTCCTGGGTGACGTCGCTGCTGGGTCTGTCTGGGTGCGCGGGCGTTATGTTCGCCCTGCGCCCGGCGCACGCGTGCGGGGCGGCGCTACATAGTGTGGGTGTTTGAGTGTGTCGTGTATGTATGCAGGCCTACATTCAAGCAGTTCTCCTGGGTGACGTCGCTGCTGGGTCTGTCTGGGTGCGCGGGCGTTATGTTCGCCCTGCGCCCGGCGCACGCGTGCGGGGCGGCGCTACATAGTGTGGGTGTTTGAGTGTGTCGTGTATGTATGCAGGCCTACATTCAAGCAGTTCTCCTGGGTGACGTCGCTGCTGGGTCTGTCTGGGTGCGCGGGCGTTATGTTCGCCCTGCGCCCGGCGCACGCGTGCGGGGCGGCGCTACATAGTGTGGGTGTTTGAGTGTGTCGTGTATGTATGCAGGCCTACATTCAAGCAGTTCTCCTGGGTGACGTCGCTGCTGGGTCTGTCTGGGTGCGCGGGCGTTATGTTCGCCCTGCGCCCGGCGCACGCGTGCGGGGCGGCGCTACATAGTGTGGGTGTTTGAGTGTGTCGTGTATGTATGCAGGCCTACATTCAAGCAGTTCTCCTGGGTGACGTCGCTGCTGGGTCTGTCTGGGTGCGCGGGCGTTATGTTCGCCCTGCGCCCGGCGCACGCGTGCGGGGCGGCGCTACATAGTGTGGGTGTTTGAGTGTGTCGTGTATGTATGCAGGCCTACATTCAAGCAGTTCTCCTGGGTGACGTCGCTGCTGGGTCTGTCTGGGTGCGCGGGCGTTATGTTCGCCCTGCGCCCGGCGCACGCGTGCGGGGCGGCGCTACATAGTGTGGGTGTTTGAGTGTGTCGTGTATGTATGCAGGCCTACATTCAAGCAGTTCTCCTGGGTGACGTCGCTGCTGGGTCTGTCTGGGTGCGCGGGCGTTATGTTCGCCCTGCGCCCGGCGCACGCGTGCGGGGCGGCGCTACATAGTGTGGGTGTTTGAGTGTGTCGTGTATGTATGCAGGCCTACATTCAAGCAGTTCTCCTGGGTGACGTCGCTGCTGGGTCTGTCTGGGTGCGCGGGCGTTATGTTCGCCCTGCGCCAGGAGAACTTCGTGTATGTATGCAGGCCTACATTCAAGCAGTTCTCCTGGGTGACGTCGCTGCTGGGTCTGTCTGGGTGCGCGGGCGTTATGTTCGCCCTGCGCCCGGCGCACGCGTGCGGGGCGGCGCTACATAGTGTGGGTGTTTGAGTGTGTCGTGTATGTATGCAGGCCTACATTCAAGCAGTTCTCCTGGGTGACGTCGCTGCTGGGTCTGTCTGGGTGCGCGGGCGTTATGTTCGCCCTGCGCCCGGCGCACGCGTGCGGGGCGGCGCTACATAGTGTGGGTGTTTGAGTGTGTCGTGTATGTATGCAGGCCTACATTCAAGCAGTTCTCCTGGGTGACGTCGCTGCTGGGTCTGTCTGGGTGCGCGGGCGTTATGTTCGCCCTGCGCCCGGCGCACGCGTGCGGGGCGGCGCTACATAGTGTGGGTGTTTGAGTGTGTCGTGTATGTATGCAGGCCTACATTCAAGCAGTTCTCCTGGGTGACGTCGCTGCTGGGTCTGTCTGGGTGCGCGGGCGTTATGTTCGCCCTGCGCCCGGCGCACGCGTGCGGGGCGGCGCTACATAGTGTGGGTGTTTGAGTGTGTCGTGTATGTATGCAGGCCTACATTCAAGCAGTTCTCCTGGGTGACGTCGCTGCTGGGTCTGTCTGGGTGCGCGGGCGTTATGTTCGCCCTGCGCCCGGCGCACGCGTGCGGGGCGGCGCTACATAGTGTGGGTGTTTGAGTGTGTCGTGTATGTATGCAGGCCTACATTCAAGCAGTTCTCCTGGGTGACGTCGCTGCTGGGTCTGTCTGGGTGCGCGGGCGTTATGTTCGCCCTGCGCCCGGCGCACGCGTGCGGGGCGGCGCTACATAGTGTGGGTGTTTGAGTGTGTCGTGTATGTATGCAGGCCTACATTCAAGCAGTTCTCCTGGGTGACGTCGCTGCTGGGTCTGTCTGGGTGCGCGGGCGTTATGTTCGCCCTGCGCCCGGCGCACGCGTGCGGGGCGGCGCTACATAGTGTGGGTGTTTGAGTGTGTCGTGTATGTATGCAGGCCTACATTCAAGCAGTTCTCCTGGGTGACGTCGCTGCTGGGTCTGTCTGGGTGCGCGGGCGTTATGTTCGCCCTGCGCCCGGCGCACGCGTGCGGGGCGGCGCTACATAGTGTGGGTGTTTGAGTGTGTCGTGTATGTATGCAGGCCTACATTCAAGCAGTTCTCCTGGGTGACGTCGCTGCTGGGTCTGTCTGGGTGCGCGGGCGTTATGTTCGCCCTGCGCCCGGCGCACGCGTGCGGGGCGGCGCTACATAGTGTGGGTGTTTGAGTGTGTCGTGTATGTATGCAGGCCTACATTCAAGCAGTTCTCCTGGGTGACGTCGC
This sequence comes from Aproaerema taeniolella, assembly GCA_949987775.1. Lineage (NCBI taxonomy): Eukaryota > Metazoa > Arthropoda > Insecta > Lepidoptera > Gelechiidae > Aproaerema > Aproaerema taeniolella. The sequence continues at coordinate 1,630,086 of OX465269.1, forward strand.
TGCTGGGTCTGTCTGGGTGCGCGGGCGTTATGTTCGCCCTGCGCCCGGCGCACGCGTGCGGGGCGGCGCTACATAGTGTGGGTGTTTGAGTGTGTCGTGTATGTATGCAGGCCTACATTCAAGCAGTTCTCCTGGGTGACGTCGCTGCTGGGTCTGTCTGGGTGCGCGGGCGTTATGTTCGCCCTGCGCCCGGCGCACGCGTGCGGGGCGGCGCTACATAGTGTGGGTGTTTGAGTGTGTCGTGTATGTATGCAGGCCTACATTCAAGCAGTTCTCCTGGGTGACGTCGCTGCTGGGTCTGTCTGGGTGCGCGGGCGTTATGTTCGCCCTGCGCCCGGCGCACGCGTGCGGGGCGGCGCTACATAGTGTGGGTGTTTGAGTGTGTCGTGTATGTATGCAGGCCTACATTCAAGCAGTTCTCCTGGGTGACGTCGCTGCTGGGTCTGTCTGGGTGCGCGGGCGTTATGTTCGCCCTGCGCCCGGCGCACGCGTGCGGGGCGGCGCTACATAGTGTGGGTGTTTGAGTGTGTCGTGTATGTATGCAGGCCTACATTCAAGCAGTTCTCCTGGGTGACGTCGCTGCTGGGTCTGTCTGGGTGCGCGGGCGTTATGTTCGCCCTGCGCCCGGCGCACGCGTGCGGGGCGGCGCTACATAGTGTGGGTGTTTGAGTGTGTCGTGTATGTATGCAGGCCTACATTCAAGCAGTTCTCCTGGGTGACGTCGCTGCTGGGTCTGTCTGGGTGCGCGGGCGTTATGTTCGCCCTGCGCCCGGCGCACGCGTGCGGGGCGGCGCTACATAGTGTGGGTGTTTGAGTGTGTCGTGTATGTATGCAGGCCTACATTCAAGCAGTTCTCCTGGGTGACGTCGCTGCTGGGTCTGTCTGGGTGCGCGGGCGTTATGTTCGCCCTGCGCCCGGCGCACGCGTGCGGGGCGGCGCTACATAGTGTGGGTGTTTGAGTGTGTCGTGTATGTATGCAGGCCTACATTCAAGCAGTTCTCCTGGGTGACGTCGCTGCTGGGTCTGTCTGGGTGCGCGGGCGTTATGTTCGCCCTGCGCCCGGCGCACGCGTGCGGGGCGGCGCTACATAGTGTGGGTGTTTGAGTGTGTCGTGTATGTATGCAGGCCTACATTCAAGCAGTTCTCCTGGGTGACGTCGCTGCTGGGTCTGTCTGGGTGCGCGGGCGTTATGTTCGCCCTGCGCCCGGCGCACGCGTGCGGGGCGGCGCTGGCGTGCGTGTCGCTGGTGGTGGCGCTACACCTCTGGTCTCCGGCCGCGGACGAGCCCAAGTGGGGGAGTCTTAGTCAGGCGCTTATATTCCATCAGGTAACTATGTATGACTATCGTTATCACAATACAATTTTATTTTTTGCGACAGGAAATGACGTTCTATCATTTTTCTGTTTTGTAGATAAAAAAACAATGAATTCAATATTTTTATTTTCTCGTTTTCTTCTAATGAGTTGTCCTGTTTCCAGCTACCCACGCATCTACACTAATCTACACTAATATTATAAAGAGGAAATTTTTTTATTTTTGTATGTAACGAATAAACTTTAAAACTACTGGACCGATTTCAAAAATTCTTTCACCATTAGGATGCTACATAATTCCTGAGTAACATAGGCTAGATAATTTTTCCGAATTCCCACGGGAACGTAGTTCCGAGCGGAATGCTAGTATGCTATAAAACTTCTGTCTCGTGAGAGTTTAGATTTCCGAATCAACACAAGGAAAATTCTCCAACCCGCATTGGGCCAGCGTGGTGGACTATGACCTAAATCCCCTTCGTGTTTCGAAGGGAGGCCCGTGCCCCTCGGTGGGGACGTATATGGGCTGGTAAAAAAAAAGGAAAGGGAACCAATTTGTGTAGAGATGTCTTAACAGTAAGAATTGTAGTAAGCAGCACATTTGTTAATTAAGTGAATCGTAAAATATATTCATTTACTTATTTACTGTGCCGTCACAGGTTTTCACATTTGAAACTTGTATTAAGTCTACGTTCTCCAACACAATGTGGACACGACAAAAAATTATTCAAATATTAGTCTATGTGGGGATAACTAGTATCATAAAAAATAAAAATACTGCCTAAAGTAACTAATGTAACTATTACACGCGAATGAAGTAGATGTTACTTGTAGAGCGGTATCCCTTTTTCTCATATTGCTTTGTCTCTGTTTTTCTTAAGGTTACCTTAATATAGTTTTAAGTCATGTTAGTGAGTAAGTAAGTAAACTCTTTATTTGGGGGTACACGACAAACAAACAGCGTAAAAACTACAATAAACGTACAAACAGCAACAACAAAAGCACAGACAGCACATAGTATACAAAGATAATAATAATAAAATTGTTGCACTTGATGAAACGTGTTGTCTGTTCTGCATCCACAAAAATAGTGCTGACTCAGCGTTATGCTATGGTCGGTAAGTAACCACAGCGCTGTTATTCTGACTAAGTTGGTAACCCCCCAAACTCAAAGTCATAAAAGCTTTATTTCATAGAACATGAATGTTTCTTAAAATATGTCAGAATAAAGAATTACATCAGCATTTTTAACTTTGCGCCTATTTGCAAAGGTGCAGTCTTCCTCAAGAGAAGAATAGGTAAGAAACTCCGAGGGTCGCTCTTTTTAACTCAATTCCCTTATTTCTAATTTTAATTGACTTAATATCTGAATAACTCCGGAGCTGAGCAATTTATTCCCATGGTTGCTTGTCTAGCAGATAATCAGAAATTCTTTAATAGCCCTTTTACAAAGTTTTTGTTCAATTATTGTCTTAAATTCTCAGGTCCGTAAATACCTGCTTCTCCTGGACCCCCGTCGTGAGCACGTCAAGTTCTGGAGGCCGCAGATGTTGCTGCTGATATCCTCGCCGAGGCAGGCCGCGCCGCTCATAGACTTCGTCAACGATCAGAAAAAGGTAATAGTGAAAACTTATCTTTACTTCCTTACATATAATATTATAATATTATCAATGCGAAAGTAACAGACCGTCTGTCTGTTACGCTTTCACGGCTAAATTATTGAACCGATTTTGATGAAATTTGGTACAGAGATAGATTAGACCTTGGGACAGGACATAGGCTACATTTTATCCCACAGCTGGGCACGATATAACCTTTAGTCCACGCGGGTGAAAAGCTAGTAAAGGAAAGATTTGTATTTTTTTACTGGACCGATTTCAAAAATTCTGTGGCTATTTAAATGCTACATTATACTTCAGAAACTAAGGCTACATAATTTTTCCAAATTCCCACGGGAACTAAGGCCCGGACGAAGAGGTAGTTAAAAATATTCGATAATTACTGTTAATAGATAAGTCAAAAATTGTAGTGTTTCAAAAATTGATGAAAATTAAGGACTTCAATCAGATCTTTAAACTGAACAACTTTTAGAGTCGTACTTAGCCTAAAAACCTAAAAAATAAATCCTTACTAATATTATAAACGTGAAAGTTTGGTCGTATGGATGTTTGTTACTCTTTCACGCTCAAACGGCTGGACCTATACCCTGTTTTTTATTCTCAGAGACTAAATTGACATATGCAAATGTCAAATTTACAAATAATGTTACCAGTTTTTTTTAATAGTGTTGTACCTAAATTGTCGATTTTTGAATCGAAACTTTAAAAAAACGTAATAATAATAATTTTGTCTTAATTAGATGATTAGCTTCTTAGTTTTGTATGATATTAACATTTTAAAAATTATTATCAAAATGAATTTATAACAAAACCTCTTTGATGCTTATAAACAAAAAAAGACAGTTGCCATCAGTGTTGTTCCCAACAGTAAAATACGACAATTCACGCTCTTATTTATGACAAAATCACTAAACTTTTAAGAAATACGGCACTTATTTAAATATGACAACAGCAAACAACTTTAAAAAAAGAAAAATCTATCGGTAACTATTCTATTAGTTATTTGTGTATGTTAGCGAAAAACACGGTAATTTCTATTTTTGATACGGCAACCCTAAAAACGATTAGGGACATTACGTTACGTTTAAAGTAAGTATTTCCTCCCTTCTCTTTAAGTAATATAAAACCGGCACTTAATTTTGATAACATCGGTTGCCGTTAGTGGCACATCACTATTTAAGATTTGCATAAAACTGGCAACCCAGGTATTGTCAATTTAGTCTCTGAGAATAAAAAACAGGGTTTAATTCGATAAAAATTTGTATGGAAGTAGCTGACTCCCTGGATTAACACATAGGCTACATATTTTTAGCCTATGCCTTAATCCAACATAAACAAAGTCCCGGGAGGAAAGCTAGTAAATAAATAATTTAGATTAGTAACACAAAGAAAATTTACTTCGCGTTTCTGAAGTCAACGATTTTGTGGGGGGATAGCATAACTCCTAGGATCTCGCCTATTTCTTGTATTCTATTATTTCAGGGAGGTCTATTTGTGCTGGGTCATGTCCGCGTGGGCCAACTGGACGGCAGCGGCGACCCTCTGGCCGCTGAGCAGAAGTACTGGCTTAAACTTATTGACCATTTGAAAGTAAGTCAGACGCGATATACATTAATCACCAGGTTTATTTTTATTTTTTATTATAAGATGGTTGAACCAAGGTCATAGATGTGGTCGACGATGGAGCGAGTTAACCCAGAAAATGCCTATAAAGGCACCGGCACTCCCACGCACCGACGGGACACAGCAAGCTGTTTGGCGTCAGACGTCGCGAATCAGACTGCCCTTTGCCTTGGCCAGCTGTTTAGTTTTTGGTGTCATGCTATAGTTTTTAGTGAAACTTTTGTGAAAAAAAGTATACTTAATTAACCTCTTCTTAGACGTAATTGTTGAAGTAAAGCTTTTTCATGTTGATGTCTGCATACCTTGTATACCAATGTCTGCATACCTTGTATACTAATGTCTGCATACCTTGTATACTAATGTCTCCATACCTTGTATGCTGGAGTCTGCTTACCTTGTATCCGGTGTTTGCATATTTAGTATGGCGGTATCTGCATACCTTGTATGTCGGTGTCTGCATACCTTGTGTAACGATGTCTGCATACCTTTAATGGTGGTGTCTGTATACCTTGTGTACCGGTATCATACAAGAAAAAGGTCGGTGAACGCCACACACTCAAATTTTTCGCAAAGAAATACTCAGCTCTCATAGCCCACTGGATAATTTTATTTTAAAAATAAGAATCTCTTATACCTCAGCATCATTTCTTTTAATTTCCGTCACCAGGTAAAAGCATTCGTGGAGCTATGTCTAGCGGAATCCGTCCGCAGCGGCGCGGCGCATCTGACGCGTCTCTCGGGACTCGGCGCTATGAAGCCGGACACAGTGCTGCTGGGGTTCAGAGACACTACCACCCCTAACGACTTCTTTACTGAGTGAGTATTATGTGGGGTATTTTTGATGGAGTAAAGGGCTGAGCTAAATTAGAAAAAAATATCGCTTTTTAACCTAGTACGCTACGCACTTGTGATTAGGATAGTAGATAAGCCCTTCTTTGCCTGAGACTCAGGTTATTTACTTTAATTACTACTCAATTATAATTTACTTTAATTACTTTAATTGTAATGTATACTCAATTGACAGTGTATGACTAATACTAAATAAATAAGAATATGAATAGTTTTGGGTAGATTCTACCATTCAAGTAAGTAATTATTTAATTTATTTCCAGCCTAACATCTCCCTACAAAACCGACCAGTTCAACCTGGACACAGGCGAAGTGATATTCCCAGTGCGTCGCGCGGTCGAGCCGCGGCTGTCGGCGGCTGAATACACGCGCATCGTGAGCGATGTACTCTGCGTCAATAAAAACGTCGGACTGTGTCGGCACTTCCAGAAACTTGACATGGCCGCTGTTGAGAGGTAAGATTTTAATGGCATCATCATTGTATTATTAATTAACCATCATCATCAAGACCATTATGAATCACCAACAGCAACCATAGTAGATTATCAATCACCATCATAAAGTTTAGGATTGATTTTTTATCATTCATTAGACATTATTTTCATCATCATCATTGGAAACCACCATCGTCGATCATCATTCATCACACATCCAATATCATCACCACCATAATTTTTTTGATCAGTAATACACGCACATCGTGAGCTATGAGCTCTGCGTCAATAAAAATGTCGGACTGTGCCGGCACTTCCAGAAACTTGACATGGCCGCTGTCGAAAGGTAAGATTTTATTGGCACCATCACCATCAATCACCATGATCAGTAGTATTATTAATTAATTATCATCATCAATAATATTTTCAATTATCAACATCAACCATGGTAAATCATCAATCACTATCATCAAGTTAAGATTTGAATTATATCATCAGTCATTAACTTCATCATCATCAATGAAAACCACCATCGTCAATCATCATCACCATAATAATTTTGCTCATCGAGAGCGATGTGCTGCGTCAATAAAAACGTCGGACTGCGTCGGCACTTCCAGAAACCTGACATGGCCGCTGTCGAGAGGTGGGTTTAAGTTCATCACCGTCATCAGTTTCGATGTGAAGGAAGGATAAAGAAACACTTTCTCACCATTAATTACATGATCGGTATTATTAGTTAATTATCAACATCAACCATGGTCAATCATCAATCACTATCATAAAGTTAAGGGTTGATTTTTCTTCAATTTTATCATCAGTCATTATCTTCATCATCATCAATGAATACCACCATCGTCAATCATCATTCATCAATCATTCGTCATCATCAATCATCACACATCCAACACCATCACCACAATTAATCATCATCGCCGTCATAATTTTATCAATAGTACACGCGCATCAATAAAAACGTCGGACTGTGTTGGCACTTCCAGAAACTTGACATGGCCGCTGTCGAGAGGTGAGTTTAAGTTCATCACCGTCATCAGTTTCGATGTCAGGGATGGAGAAAAAAACATCTTATCACCATCAATCATCATGATCAGTATTAGTAATTAATTCTCATCATCAACGTCATTATGAATCAAGAACATCAAATCAACCATGGTTAATTATTAATTACTATCATCAAGTAAAGGTTTGAGTATATCATCAGTCATTATCTTCATGACCATCAATAAATAGCACCATTGTCCATCATTATTAATAAATCGTGCGTTATTAACAACAATCATCAATCATCACACACCGACATCGTCCCTACAATCAATCATCGTTACCATCAATATTTTTTGTTTTGTATCAACTTTTGTGTGTTATATAAATAATAAAGAAATCAATCTGATGTAAAGAATATATTAATGTTTTCATAAAAACTTCATCACTAATATATCGACCAACATCAATTAATCATTTGTCATCATCAGTCATTACCACCAATCATCATCACTTACCGTTATCATCAGTAGCTACCATCCCATCACCATCAATAACTTTTTTGTCTGTGATCCAAGGGTCTGTGATATACCCTTAATGCAAACTTTTGAACTTATGTATTGTTCCAGAAAATCCCCGTCCCTAAAATACATCGACGTGTGGCTAGTCGAGCTGTTATCCCCGTCCTGCCTCGAAGCCTTCACCGTCGGCGGACTGTTCGCCTTACAACTAGCGGCAATAGTACACAGCGCGAGGGGGTGGGGACACCTGCAGCTTAGAGTGTTCGCATGTTCTGACACTAGTATACAAGGTATGTAGATACCGGATTCCAAGGTATGCATACATAATACAAGGTATGTGGACATCGGTATAAAAGGAATGTAGACATCAGTATTCAAGGTATGCGGACACCGGCATACAAGGTATGCAGACACCAGTATACAAGAAATACAGACACGTCGGTATACCAAACAAGGTGTACAAACATTATACAAGGCATGCAAACACCTGTAATTGGCCCTCTGATGCTATTGTTTTGTATTGTACTTTGTATTCAAGGATGTTGGTTTTCCTAATATAAAATAAATACAAGGCATGCAGACACCACTATACAAGTTATGCAGACATCGGTATACAAGGTATGCAGTTACAGGTATACAAGGTTTGTTGACGCCGGCGTACAAGGTACGCAGACACCGATTTATAAGGTATACTGACACCAGTATTGGTATTGTAATTGTAACACTGTAGTTGAAATTATTAAGCTCATAAAACTTGATAACTTTTCATCAAGGAAACCTTAAAATCTTTTTCGGCTTCTCATAATTGGTTGATTGGTTAAGATCGCCAATCTGCCTGCTGATATTGTTACTTCCATAATTTACATAACTGTCTCAAAAGTATTAGTTACATTACATTAAATTAAAATTGTTAGTTTCAGAAGCGGGTCGCGTGGTCAGCGTAGAAAACTCTAGAGAAATGGAGCCGGGACTGCGGGCCCTGGCCGACAAACCAGCCGAGCTCCGGCTCAGAGAACTACTCAAGATGTTGAGGATATCGGCCACCACTCACACCGTAAGTCTATTTAACAAACCAGCCGAGCTCCGGCTCAGAGAACTACTCAAGATGTTGAGGATATCGGCCACCACTCACACCGTAAGTCTATTTAACAAACCAGCCGAGCTCCGGCTCAGGGAACTACTCAAGATGTTGAGGATATCGGCCACCACTCACACCGTAAGTCTATTTAACAAACCAGCCGAGCTCCGGCTCAGGGAACTACTCAAGATGTTGAGGATATCGGCCACCACTCACACCGTAAGTCTATTTAACATACCAGCCGAGCTCCGGCTCAGAGAACTACTCAAGATGTTGAGGATATCGGCCACCACTCACACCGTAAGTCTATTTAACAAACCAGCCGAGCTCCGGCTCAGGGAACTACTCAAGATGTTGAGGATATCGGCCACCACTCACACCGTAAGTCTATTTAACAAACCAGCCGAGCTCCGGCTCAGGGAACTACTCAAGATGTTGAGGATATCGGCCACCACTCACACCGTAAGTCTATTTAACATACCAGCCGAGCTCCGGCCCAGGGAACTACTCAAGATGTTGAGGATATCGGCCACCACTCACACCGTAAGTCTATTTAACAAACCAGCCGAGCTCCGGCTCAGGGAACTACTCAAGATGTTGAGGATATCGGCCACCACTCACACCGTAAGTCTATTTAACAAACCAGCCGAGCTCCGGCTCAGGGAACTACTCAAGATGTTGAGGATATCGGCCACCACTCACACCGTAAGTCTATTTAACAAACCAGCCGAGCTCCGGCTCAGGGAACTACTCAAGATGTTGAGGATATCGGCCACCACTCACACCGTAAGTCTATTTAACAAACCAGCCGAGCTCCGGCTCAGGGAACTACTCAAGATGTTGAGGATATCGGCCACCACTCACACCGTAAGTCTATTTAACAAACCAGCCGAGCTCCGGCTCAGGGAACTACTCAAGATGTTGAGGATATCGGCCACCACTCACACCGTAAGTCTATTTAACAAACCAGCCGAGCTCCGGCTCAGGGAACTACTCAAGATGTTGAGGATACCGGCCACCACTCACACCGTAAGTCTATTTAACAAACCAGCCGAGCTCCGGCTCAGAGAACTACTCAAGATGTTGAGGATATCGGCAACCACTCACACCGTAAGTCTATTTAACAAACCAGCCGAGCTCCGGCTCAGGGAACTACTCAAGATGTTGAGGATATCGGCCACCACTCACACCGTAAGTCTATTTAACATACCAGCCGAGCTCCGGCTCAGGGAACTAATCAAGATGTTGAGGATATCGGCAACCACTCACACCGTAAGTCTATTTAACAAACCAGCCGAGCTCCGGCTCAGGGAACTAATCAAGATGTTGAGGATATCGGCCACCACTCACACCGTAAGTCTATTTAACAAACCAGCCGAGCTCCGGCTCAGAGAACTACTCAAGATGTTGAGGATATCGGCAACCACTCACACCGTAAGTCTATTTAACAAACCAGCCGAGCTCCGGCTCAGGGAACTAATCAAGATGTTGAGGATATCGGCCACCACTCACACCGTAAGTCTATTTAACTGACTTCTTAAAAAAGGAGGAGGTGTTAGACTGAATTTATTATGAAAAAGATTATATATTTACTGATTTCTCCGCCATTTGTGGACCGATTTTCGAAATTATTTTTGTTCGAAAGAATATACCTACTTCAGAGGTGGTCACCAACTCAGGATCTGATGATGGAATCTCAGGGACATCGATGGCAATTTAAAAGGCACTTACACTGTTTCTCATGTAAATACAGCAGCACGTCAGCTTATCCATTTGCATTACGAAAGTCGCCGCTATTGCAGGCGAGATAAGGGCGACGTCAAGGTCAACGTGAATAGCCTGATGTGCTGCCGTGTGTACTCTCTATTATTTACACTAAAAATGGAAAAATAAATGAACTTTTTAGAAACAAAATTAAACCATCTTAAAAAAAGCGAAAAATAAGGACAACATCACTAATGTGCTACGTAGTATGTGCTACTTAGTGGTTTACCACTTTTGACAACACTTCCCATGTATCCAAAATATCGCTAAGATTGAACAGTATGTAACAATGAAAGAGATGCATGATGTTTACGTTTTATCACATGATATGCTTGACATCAGCTATCATTGATCTTGTTCTGGTCTTTACGCATACTTTTTGTTTTTCTTCTTTAAACAATGATCATAAATCTAACAACACTATGGATAATTCCACGTCAAAAACGTAAGAGTCACCGACTTCAGTCCCAAAAAGACAATTTTTTCGAGAGTTTCCCTCAATTTATTCAGGATTCCACCATCAGATCCTGGTTTCCTTACCATGGAACCACCCTTGGAATACTCTCTTTCCAACAAAAAAAGAATAATCAAAATCGGTTCATAAACGACGAAGTTATCCGCGGACATACATTAAAAAAAATATACGGTCGAATTGAGAAACCTCCTCCTTTTTTGAAGTCGGTTAAAAAGTTTAAAAGCTATTTGCTTAATGTCACACGAGTCAAAGTGTTGACGTCACTCTAACGAATGACAAAAAAAGCATTAGCAAACTGTCAAAATATTATGCAAGCGAAAATCAACCTTGTTGTTTTATAATGTGCTATGGGAAATCGAACCTTAAGATGGTAAACCAATGTTTTGGCCGACTGTACCTCTAGTGTTCTGTGTGAAGTCGGTGCCAAGCCAAATAGTGTGATAGGCCGCCTTCGTATCGACTTTAAACGTAGGTACTGTAGCACCCTGTTCTGAGGGCAAAGAGTGAAACACGTAGCTCTTCTTACAGGTGCTATTACAGTTTGTTCGCTCAATTAGTGTGCATGGGTAGCTGTCAGCTGTCATCTTGAAATGTATGGCGGTACAGGGAGCAAGAAAACTTGAATGGTAATTCATATCTTCCTATCTCTTTCTATTAGTTATAATACGAAAATAATAATATTTTGTGGTCTCTGTAAATATTTACATGGATTAGTATAGCTATTTTTTGAAAGAAAAATATTCGTACCTATTTGAAAATAAAATTACTTAACTGTAAATAAATTATTGTATGTGTTCATTGACACTATCGTTAACATTTACAAAATAATAATAACGTATATTTCCAAAAAGAAGTACTTAAGGAAGTTAGTTCTGCTAACTTATAAATTACAAAGGAGGGTTCAGATAATTCGTCCTGTAGGTATTACTTGCATTACAAATACCCAGTTGCAGTAACGGTCATTAGAATAAAAGCTTTTCGGTCATTATGTGATATTCATAGATTAATTTATTTATAGATAGATATGAGTTTCGACATTTATTATTTGAATTTCTTTCAAATACTGACATTGGCAAAATCACTATGCGGAGGCCATATTTAAAAGAATAGGCATAAGTTCAATAATAAATTTTGCTATTTTATTTATTGGAGTTGAGAAAGGGCATTATTAATTATAGTTGAGAATGTTGGAGGAGACTGGCAATGACACTGCGAATAATGACAACAGCGGTGGTACGTCTCAAGACGATAACGCTCCAATTAAAAAAAGGAAGACGCTTTGTAAAAACTGCAAAGAAATAATTTTGAATGTTCATCAATACTGCGTCAACACAATGCCGCCTGATAATGATAAAGAGATGGAATTTAAAAATTTTCCAATTATTGGGACAGTTTCGAAAATGGTTAATGTGCATCGAAACACTTTCGCCAAAATTATAAAATCAGGACCAGTTTCTCCCTTAAAGAGAGGAAGTCAGACGAAAAAATTCTCAAAGATAGATGATTTTGAATGCGATTTAGTTCGACGCACAGTATATAGATTCTATACAGATAAGAAACTTCCAACACTCGATATGATATTGCAAGATTTAAAGACAAATACGGACTTCCCATAATATCAACGTACTACGTTGTATGAGCTTTTACGTAAACTTGGATTCAACTATAAAAAAGTGAATAAACGCAGTGTGTTGCTTGAGACGCCGCGATTCCAAGTCTGGCGTTATAAATATATAACAAAGCTCAGAGAAGCACGTCAAGAGGGGCGAAATATAATCTACCTGGACGAAACGTGGTATGACACACATGATACCGTCAAAAAAAGTTGGACTGATTGTAGTTGTCACTGCATTTCAGATTTGCCTTCCACTCGTGGGAAACGCATTATCATATTGCATGCTGGATCCAAAGACGGTTGGCTCGAAAATGGACTGCTTCTATCTGCGAAACAGATTAGCGATGCGAGCGCTGATTACCACTGCGACATGAACTCAGTGCTCTTTGAAAAGTGGTTTCAGGAGCAATTATTGCCAAACATAACACCAAATAGCCTAATAGTAATGGATAACGCTCCTTACCACTCGCGACTATCCGTCAGAATTCCAAACACCACAACCAGAAAAGGGGAGATCCTTGATTTTATGAGACAGTACAAAATTTCCATTCCAGAGCCAACCCCAACCATTCCAGTGCTGCTGGATATTGTGAAAAAGGCGGGCATAGAAAAAAGATATGTCATTGATGAAATAGCAAAAATGAATGGTTGTGAGGTGGTGCGTCTTCCACCATACCACTGCATTTTTAATCCGATAGAACAAGTGTGGTCTAAAATTAAACATGACCTTAGAGCCAACAATTGCGACCCCAAAAACAGCAGTGCCGTATGTCAATTGATCAGGCAGGTCATGTTGAACGTAACATCTGACTTGTGGGGTAAATATATTGCCCACGCAATCAAAGAAGAGAATAAGTACTTTAATGTAGACCAGCATGTTGATGTTAACGGAGACACTTTCATAATAAACACACAAAGTGATACAGATGACTCTGATTCGGAATAGCTAGATTGATTTTTTATACTTATGCTACAAAAATAGCATATATGTTTAAGTTGTAAGATGGCTATTTAATATTAATTTTTATTAAAAAATTTGCATTTGTGGACGAGTCACATTTAAGTTAAAGAATGGTCCCAATATACCGTGCGCCTGTACTGCACACTAATTGCCCGAACGAACTGTACTGGCACTTTTATTACACTTGTTGTTTATTGTAAACGCATACACAGTTATTATAATTATATAATGCTTAGGAAAGTGCTATTTGCACGCCTATGAACGCATACAAGAACTTATTCCGCGAGCTCTCTACAATGAATCGCGCAAGACCAGATCTTCAAATATTTCGAATGTTGACATCGAATACCATTTCAAACCTTTTAAAGTGATATTAGAATTATCTTCTTCGAAATGACCGAATGAGAAAGAAGTTGCGTTATGCCAGATCCTCCATGTCTAGGTTCTATCTCCATTATAACAATGGTAACCTCCATTATATCCTTGAGCTAGATTGTGATCAAGAGCACACCAATTTTATAAAAAAAAATCTTATTAGAATGCCTTTCGATAAAGGTTCAATATTCAAACTGATTCGCAGCTTTAGGCGTCTTTTTGTATATGTCACCGTACCAGTATCAAACCCGTACTATTGTAATCTGACTTAGTAAAATTATAAACTCTCGATACTTTGTGAACTGCCCCATTTTTTTCACATAGACAGACTTTTTTACAATGTTAATGCAACCTAACTTAACCTAACCTAACTTGTCCTAATTATATGCAGGCGGTCCTTAAGGTTTCGTAAATTTATATTTTACTAGACAATTTGTAATATCGCGGGAGATTATAATTTCAGTGAAATTGTAATATTACAGCTTTTACAATTTTCCGGTGACAGAAATAAGTAAACTAACCATGATCAATACACTTAGGTATTACAGAAAAAGATTCAAGCCTTGATCTATTCTTAAGTATTGATATTGCCTAACTTCTGTCCTACCCTAAGGTTAGCTGGAAGAAATTGCTACCTAGCAATAAGGCCGCCTTGTTGTACACTATGTTTTATGTTCTGTTAATTGTGCTGTATTGTGTGCAAATAAACTATATTGTATTGATATTCTCTTTCTCTCACTATCAAAATGACAAAGACGACTGCTATTTGAGTATAGATCAGAGTCTGAGTCGCGTTCTGTAATACTGACCTTAAGTTTTTGCGTAGGATGTTGAACTTCTGTAATATTCCGCTAGATGGCGCATCCTGTATTCTGAAACGCGGTATCGCTTGGTGCTCGCGAAAAGTACTTACCCAACTCAAGACTTCAAGCTATGACGGTTTCAAACACGTATATAAAGCCCTTTTAGGAAATTTTTACAACGCGCGCACCAAATTAAGGTTGTTTCCTTATCCTGTGGGGAAATGACTGGTGTTGCAGCGGGTCTAATAACTAAATAAAACTTGTAATTTTTGTTTTTTTTAATTGCGAAATCGAGTCCATCGAGTGTTTTACTTTTAATAAATTAGTAATTGAATTTTTAAGTAAAGTAAATCATTAAAAAAAATTTAAAGATGTCGTGTCTCACACGACTGTTTAGCACATTGGAAATGAATCTACGGAATTCGAAAAAATGTCGTTCTGACTTTTTGACTTTTTTCAAAAAGGTGCAAGGCGAACCATTAACCGATGTTTTAGGTCTTTGTTTTAGGCTCAAATTGTAGCTGACTAAATTGTCCAGAGGAGTTTTACACAAATTTTTGATATCATTCTTCGTTTCCAAAATATCGAGCGCCAACATCTAAAATTGATTTTTATTTTCACTATTTCGGCCATAACTTTTTTCGTTTTTGACTTTCTCGAATAACTCTTTTTGCACCTTACAGCTCTCGTAAATATGCGTTTTTTGAATAATATCATATCTTCCCAACTCACCGAGATATAAGGGGATCGCACTTTTTCATGAAATCGTAGTAGCCTATACTGGAGCAAACGAAAAGACATTTCCAATTTAAAAAAAAAAAAACACTTTAAAAAAATTATTAAACCGACTTTAAAAATAAAAAAGCAGCCCTTAAAGTTTCGTAAATTTATAATTTTACTAGGCGAATTATAATATCGTGAGAGATTATAATTTCACTAGTGTTGTTGTAATATTACGGTTTTTACAATTTTCCTGTGACATGTACATTTGACACTATTGAAGCAGGGTGAAGAATGTAAACGGCGTAGATTTTAATAAGAATTAAGTATAATAGCGATTATTCACTTGTCAGCACTTTTGAGCCCACCCTACACCGGTTCAGAAAAAACGATTTTTTTCAATCGTTTCTTCATCTATTCACATCCCGTTTTTTGTTTTAAAATCTGTACACTCATGAGCACGTCAAGCTTGACACTTTGGACTTTGAACCGGCCCTGCATGGTATGGCGCGCAGTATAAATCAGAGCTCAGCTTAAACTGATAGTGTAAAGCGTGACCTGCTCTTGACTGTGAATTTAACACTCTTTACACTTAGAAATTCAAAAACGAACTGTCACGCGCGCACATACAACTGTCAGTTTGATCGAAAACCCCTTTGGTGTGAAGTTTGCAATAAGTTAACAGAGGTGCGTTTTAATATTAGCCAATCAGGAAGTACTTTGTATATTCGTGCGTCAATTGACTCACTCTTTAAATCTTATCCACGATAACACATACAAAAATAATTTAATGAAAACAAAAATATATTATTCTGATTAATGCATGTAAAGTTATACACTATGTCCCGTAGCTACTAAGGCCGCGCGAGTTAGGTTCCTGAAAAAATACTTTAAAAGTTATTCCTTGACTTTTTCTGGTTTCCATCAGCTATCGGGGATCTATATCGATCCCCGGTTACTTCCTCTGAGCTAAAAAAAAATAATTAAAAAAATAAACTCTACACACTCAAAGGCCTACACTAAGGTTTTCCCTTGTGTCGTGGGTCAATTGAAACACACATAAAGAAAGACACAAACACCCAAATCCCGAGAACAACCCGCCGTTTACTTAATTCACCTGGGTTAATGCACCCAGGTGAATTACTTAAACTAATAGTAAATTTTAAACGGCTATCATTGGTATTATAATACTAATTGAAAGGCTGTTTAGATTGAAAGTAAACTTTATTCACCTAGACGATATCCTCACTAACGGACGATTTCTAAAAAATGACAGACAGACAAAGAATTTATTCATTGCTTTAAAACATACAACATTCAAAACAGTCAGAAGTACAAATACACATTGAAGGTTACAGAGTTATTCTAGTGTTGTGTGTGTCAGAATGCAACAAAAAGGCCATAGCTCAGCATAAGCTTTGTCCAAAGGAAAATGAGCCACTGTTATATACCCATCCAGTAGATTTAGTTGTGCCTTTTTACACAAATATTTGTCCCGACCGGGAATCGAACCCAGGATCCGCCGATCAAGAAGCCGTCAACGCTATATTATTATTTGTTTATTTGTACAATGTTTGACTCCTTTTCGATATCCCTGGGATCCGTACTAAGCGCTTCTCTTCACCTTTTCATATTGCGCACCGCTAAGGAAAGGAATTCTTTACCTGCGTCTGTATTTCCGGGCTCATATAACCAGAATATCTTTAAAGTTCGAGTGAAAAGGCATCTTGTGGATGAGTTTGCTACATCCTCGACCACATCTTCGCACAAAACCAGATTGTGGTTAAGACGGAATCCATTCTTCTTCTTCTTTTTATCGTGTAGGTATAGTCAAGTGTGTGGCGAACTTGGCTAACCCTGGTGTCATAGTTTTCAAACCTCACAATGGCCTCTTGATCGACTGTAATCAATCGACAACAGCCGGGACCGACGACTTAACGTGCCCTCCGAAGCACGTAAACCCTCGTTATAAACTTCTACTATGGTCACATTGGTTACCCTGTCTCCGTTTACGTTGCTTAACTTCGCTGATCGGTTGAGATCAGTGAGCGTCACTGGGGTACGTGCGCATCATAAATCCTTAAAAAAAATTAATTTAATTTCACATCTTTTTATTTTAAATGTATTTATTAAGTAGGTAATGCAGAAATTTTTCCCTTGTTGAAATTTTTACTTTTGACTCACTGCGGCATGCACATAGTGATCCGCAACCTAGATTAAGACACATTTATGTTAAATAGGTTTAGTACATTTTGATTTTGTTATTTTTATTTTATTTTTTATTTTGTTTGTTTGCATGTTATTTGTAACTATGTGTATGGTGTGGAGAAAATACATTATTTCTATTCTATTCTATTCTATAAATTAATGCGTTGTAGCCCGCACCACATCTGTTTTCCTCTTACCATCTCTAGGGTAGACTGGAAGAGATCCCTTCAGGAATTAGTCCACCTATATGTTTCTTTTTGTCTTAGTCTGTAAGAGTTTGCAATAAAGAGTTTTTCATACATACATCTTTATTCGCAGGTAACTGAATGGCCGTCGTTTGAAACATCAAGATACGCCGGGGACCACGATGAAAACAATATATACCAGCGAGTGCCACTTAGCTACTTACAGACGTGAGTACTTATCGGGTTTCCGCCCGGGACTTCGTTCCTGTGGGAATTTGGGAAAATTATGTAGCCTATGGGTGTCAGCTGCCTCCATACCAAATTTTTATTAAAATTCATAATAATAATAAAGTAATTACATTACTTAGTCTTAAACGACTTGGGGCGGTTTGTTTGACTAGGGCGCAAGCTCGTATCAATTTGATTATTAATTTAATTTAAGACTAAGTAATGTAATTTTATTAAAATTGGTCCAGCCTTTTGAGCGTGAGAGTTACAAACAACCATACATCTATTGTTTTACCTTTTTAAGTATGCAGTAAAGTATTTATCTATCTATAATTAGATAGATAAGTAAAGTATTTATCTTATTTTATTATAATTAAAAATAGTCCAGCGTGACCTGCTCCCGAGCGTATTCTCTCATACGTTCTTTCATACGTTTATTTGTGACTTGTGGACTTGTTGTCGGTTAAGTAACATATTATTTATTTATTTTATTTTTTGGATAAGGCCAGGACAGAATACCAGCTGCTGATGGTTCTGCCATAGCAATACGCTGAGTCCTGGACCGATTTGCTGCTTTTTTTTTTAGTTTTTAAAATAATTTTATGAACAAATTGTGGCAAATAAATCTTTTTTTTTTTCTATCTATTAACGTAGTCAGCTGATAGCACAAATTGTATGGAGAGGCGAAAATGGTTCTGAACCACTGATGCTCTGCCTACCCTGTATGGGATCACAGGCGTGAGTGTATGTAATATAATTTTCGCTAATAATGTAGGGCCCTTAAACTAACAAAACTGCCTTTGTTTCCAGAGTGAACAATATAATAAAGGGCCAATGCACCGCGGGCACTGCCGTGACGTTCGTCCAGTTGCCCCCTCCACCCAAACTCTCGGCTAACTTAACTCCGCAGGAGGAATCGTACTGCGAACATTATTTAAAGGTTATACATTTTTTATTTAAGTATTCACTGCGGTGATAGCCCAGTTGGTAAAGAGCCAGACTTGTAACCGGATGGTTGTGGGTTCAAATCCTGGTGCGGGCCTGTACCACTAAATTCGTCTTTTCAGGTTTATGTACGGATTTCTAATTATCACTTGCTCAGCGGTGAAGGAAAACATCGTGATGAAACCCGCCCGTCCAAGAAAATTCATTTTCGAAAGACGAGCGGTCCACCAACCCGCATTGGGCCAGCGTGGTGGACTATGGCCTAAATTCCCTTCGTGTTTCGAAGGGAGGCCCGTGCCCTGAGGTGGGGACGTATATCGGCTGGTAAAAATCAATAAATTTAAAGTTACCTAAAATACATATAATTTTGTTTTTTCCCAGGTATTAGACGAATTTACGAAGGATCTATC
Organism: Aproaerema taeniolella; assembly: GCA_949987775.1. Taxonomy (NCBI): domain Eukaryota; kingdom Metazoa; phylum Arthropoda; class Insecta; order Lepidoptera; family Gelechiidae; genus Aproaerema; species Aproaerema taeniolella. The sequence continues at coordinate 1,649,212 of OX465269.1, forward strand.
GCCGACTATACTTGTAAGAGGACTAAAGTCTGTCACATCGACTACGCTATAGTAAAATGTACCTTATGACTAGATAGATAGGATTTAAAATTGTGGCCTTATAAATCTTATAATTTAGTTTTTTTATTTATGACTTTTTAAATAATATTTTATTTTTTGACAGTCTCGAAGTTATACATTGACTTGATAATAAATTCAAAAATATATTTATTTCAGTGAACATACTTATTTAATAAGTTAATAACATTTGGTTGATGGCCGGTTTGGTCGAGTGGTATTGACGCTGCCTCTTGATCGGCGGGTCCTGGGTTCGATCACCAGTCGGGGCAAACATTTGTGTAAAAATCAGGTGTTTGTTCTCGGGTCATAGGTGTTTGTCTTTATGTGTGTTCCAAGGGACCCACGACAAAAGGGAAAGCTTAGTGTGGGCCTTTGAGTGTGTAGCGTTTATTTATTATTGTTTTTTAAGTCTTCGCAAAGGTGCAGTCTTCCCCCGAGAAGAACACATACGACCACGCTCAGAACCACTTGATGCCACGATTAACATATAAACCCTAAGGGTTATTAGATGAAACATTATGTAGAAACTCGAGAGTTGATCTGCGCCGGCCGGCGGCGGGAGCCGCAGACTCGGAGCACGATGAATGAAGAAAACAATTAAGCCGGATTACATTTATTTCATTTATTTATTTTAATGGAGGTTCAACAGCTTATAATATACATAGTATTCAACATTTTAAAAACAATAAGCCAATTACAGATCCTCACAGGTAGAAACAGGTGTCGCTGAGGTGACTAATCCTAATAAACAATTAGTTTTAAGTTGACACTTTAGTCTTTAGTAACAAGAAAAATTGCCAGTTATACTACCATAACATAATAAAAAAATTGACATATCATAACTAAATCAATTTTTGAAAAAAATTTGAGTCAAAGCTCGTCTCACCGAAACAAAACCAGTATTGAAAAGGTCGAAGTTAAAAACATTGCATTGGTTATTAAATTTATTGCTAGCTCGCCAAAGAAACGCGTTCTGTCGATAATTGGTAGAAACGAAAGAAATACCGAGAATGTTATTGTTGCGTAGATTTAGTCGTGGAGGTTTAGACGTCATTATATCAACACTTAAAAACTTTATAAGTTAATTTATTACAAAATCATAAAAAACAATATACTATGAGCGGGCGTGCGCCTGCGACGGAAATTAAGATCGGTCTCTGTCGTCCCAGCGAATGGCAGCTAGAAGCGTTCAATTTCGAATTTGGATTAGGAAGCCAAAACTGAAGAGTAAAAATGTCGCGAAAAGAGAATGGAGAAGGAGGATGAAGACGTTACAGATCTTTTAAAATAAAATAAAGTTCTTATTTCCTACAACTTTTCTGTCCTTAAAGTTTTGTCACAAAAATATTCATCAAGTACACTTAATGCCTTAATTAATTTTAAAAGTTAAAGGGCCAAAACCTTATCACCAGCAGTCAAGAAACATGAGTGGATACTTAATAGGGATGTTGACTAATTTCTTTTATTGTTTATCTAACTGAATCCAAAACCCAAAACCGAAATAATTTTTGAAAAATATTGAGAAATAAAAAAGTTACAAGCTATTAAATTTCAATAGAGGGGGAAACTGTCAAACAACGAAAAGAGATGCACTTACTGGCACGTGACGTCACCACCATTTGTTTGCGTAGGTAAAAACGAGGTAGCTAGCTCTCCCCACAAAACGAGATAGCTAGTCCTTACGATAATATAAATGCTAATAACTTGTTCATTTATAAACCAATTTTAACTGTCTTAACGACTTAACTTAATTTTTTTGTTAAATCGCAAGGCTCTTGAATTTCTTGTCTGTTCTTCTCGGGGGAAGACTGCACTTTTGCGATCAGACGTACAAATAAAAAACAAATCTTATTGCCTTATTTTAAGCAACGTTGAATGTTCATTGAAATAAAGATATTTTGAATAGGAAATAAAAATAATATGCGGGAGGGGAACGAATCATGTGCGTCCGCGGCAACATGACTTTTTTTTAAACAAAAATTATATTAACTGAAAACAAATTATGCAAGTGAAACACGCTTTGAGGCCTGCTCTATTTTTTATGTCGAACAATTTATAGATAATTTAGTATGTAATTACAATGCCTCTAATTTCTTGTTGTGTTTTGGCAATCATTGCTTTTCGAACGCACCCAAAATGTCCATGAATTATTAGATTGATCTCCTACTAGCATTCCGCCCGGGACTTTGTTCCAGGGTTATTGTAGCATTCTAATGGTGAAAGAATTTTTCAAATCGGTCCTGTAGTTTCGGAGCCTATTCAGTGCAAAACGAACAATCAAATCTTTCCTCTTCATAATTTTTGGTGTAGACAATTATTTGAATTATCTTTATCGTTGTTTCGTTTGAATTTTCATGACTATTTTTTATTAGACTTATCTTCTACAACAGCCATTCTCAAAGTGTGCTCCGCGGGGCCTTTGTGTCTCCACAAAAATATCGATTACAACTATCACTCTTAAAATTAGCAGTGTGAGTAGTGATTAAAGATGTTATCTATCTAATTATATGAAACCTGAAAAATCGCCGTTTCAATTCAAAATTCAACTATCTTTTAAATTAATTCCACCAATCTTTTCGTTTTCGTTTTTTTAAACATTTTGTTGTTTTGTTATAATTTCGGAATCACGCCGAGAAACAAAAAGAAAATAGGAGAACTGTAATTAATTATGATTTTATGATGTATTGAATGCTTTTTACTTATATTAATTAATTATTTTAGCAATAAGCTTCACTCAAAGTATTGCACCAAATAGTTGTAATATTTTTATTCTAATTATTTAATTGTAAGATTATTATAATATAAAAGTAATTGGAATCAACTATGTCCAATTATCCATATCAATTAAAAGTTATTTTAAGAAATTAGTTTTAATATAAGTTTTATAAATTGACCAACAATGTGATATGACAATATAATCTACTTATATTTGATATTTTTTTTGTTTTATTACAAACACCAGACACCGAGAAATACTGATTTTTCGATGATGATTTATCGATAAATTATTGAAAAATCAGCTACGCAATCAGATCAACACCGGACACCGAGAAATTCTGATTTTTCTATGATGATTGTCGAGAAAGATTGAGAAATTATCTACGCAATCAGCAACCGTATTCTACACCACTTGATTCGATACCGACGCCCGGAAAGTCTCAGTGCATCTTTTTCTTGCGCTATTAAGATGACAGTGACGGATATAGTCTTATCGAATTCCCGATTCGAGTTGAATGATGTATAAGGGTTTCCGAAACTATGGGTCGCGACTCGTATCCCAGTGGCTCTCGCTGATCTCAACCGATCAGTGAGATTAAACAACGTACACAGAGGCAGGGAACCTGATGGGTGACCAAAGTGGTAATTTATCACGAGCGTTTCCGTGCTTCGGAGGGCACGTTAAGCTGTCGGTCCCGGCTGTTTTCGATTGACTACAGTCGTTAAAACCAAGTCAAGAGCTAAGTTCGCCACATAATTGACTATACCTACACGATAAGAAGAAGAAGTGGGTCGCGAGCGAATAATGAGTGGGCCCTGCCTAAAGAACGACACATACCGATACCGAAATAAATTTAACTTATCAAACTCACTGCGATTGAAAGTAACTCAAGTTGAAGTTGATATCAAAACTGGAAACAATTTCATCCTTCGTGCCTTGTGGTGATCGGTTGATAATAACACCACCCCATCTCTTTCCGTGGTTGTCCTAAGAGGCGACTAAGGAAACACAAATGAGACCTGCCTAGTAATCCATCCTATGGGAGACCATGAGTGGTATGGTAGGCTTTGTAAGGGCCGTCTGGTTCGCGACCACCCTCCTATCGAAGTCCGACGCCATACAGCTTGCTATGTTCCGTCGGTGCGTGGGAGTACCAGTGCCTTTATAGGCATTTTATGGGTTACCTAACTCGCTCCATCGTCGACCTCGTCTTTGACCTTTATGGTCAAGATTGAGGTCAAGAGTTAACCTATCTTATAATAATAATAAAAAAATGTTTTTTGATGTACCTACTTAGTTATTTAATTAAGTCTCATTTTTTATTAAGACTAAAATACTAAATTCAAAATGGTAGGGGTTACGGTTTAATTTGTATTAGATAGTTCGTAGCCCAGACAACTTTGGCAATCACTGACCTATACTACAGAATACGGGTGCAGATCTTCGGTAAATCGTCCCGGTTTCGAGATCCAGGTGACCTATGTGGTGATACAGTGTGACCTAGCTATTTTGGCGGCAGTAAGACTTGACTTTTTAATGACACTGAAAAGATAATTGAAGAAATAAAAAAAAAACGGAAATTTTAAATGGATTTTTTATTTTTCTGATCGATTCTTTATTAATCAACCAGCTTTTCGTCCGGGACTCCGTTCTCGTGGGAATTTTTTCGTCAATTTTCCAATGTTTCTACTATTCGGGACGGAGACAAATACAACAAATAAAAAACCATGAAAATCGGTCCAGTAGTTCCCGAGTTTTTAGTGTTTGAACAAATCCGACTTTCTTTTATCAGCAATTCAGCCATTCCTCACGCATTCCCTACTTTCTACTACACTTTTATCAGCATGTCACTGGAAAATTGCCAAAACCGTATTCTTAATTATCTGCTTCAATTTAAAATTCAATTATTTATTAAAAAACACTCCAGTGGCTCGATTTAAAAACATTGGCAACGGGTTTAATTTAATTTATTAGACACGCTGCATACCAGTCATCTCCTCATACGAAAAGAAGTCAACCTTAATTTGAAGCGACGTCTTGTAAAAAATAAATATAAAATTTAATAGTTAGCTTCAGGCGTAATCTTGGGTTGGGAAAAGGTACTCTCCGCGCGAACCAAACGATACCGCGTTTCAGAATACAGGATGCGCCATCTAGCGGAATATTATAGAAGTTAAACGTCCTATGAGAAAACCAAGTGGATCTGGTTAGTTAAGTTAGTTTACTTATATCTGTCACCGGAAAATTGTAAAAACAGTAATATTATAATTTCAATACTGAAATTATAATGTCCATCGATTTTACAGTTTGCCTACTAACATTTTTACTTATGAAATTAAATTTGGCTGCCTGCATGTTAGGTAAGGTTATGTATTTTTAAGTTCGGTTGCATTAATATTAAATTGTGAATAAATGGGGCACTTTATAAAGTACCGGGAGTTTATATCTTACTAGCTTTTCGCCCAGGACTTCGTTCCCGTGGAAATTTGGAAAAAACGTGTGACCTATATGTTAATCCATGGTGTCAGCTACTTCCATACCAAATTTTATCAAAATTGGTCCAGCCGTTTGAGCGTGAAAGGGGAACAAATATCCATACATACGAATTTTCGCGTTTGTAATATTTGTGAGGATAAGAACTAAGACCCGTATTACAGAACGCGACTCGGACTCTGATCTATACTTAAGTAGCAGTCGTCTTTGTCAAATCCCATTTCCTTTCCCCTCCCGTTCCTTAGCTAGGCTCTCGATTCATTGTCTTTGCTTTTCTTTTTTTTTTCTTTTTTCCGTTGCTTAACACTTTCCCTTAATTTGCTGCTTGTATGTATAGATATATATAGAGATATATATATATATTATAGTATAGATATATTATTATTTTTTATATATATTTGTATATATATATTACATATATTTGTATTAAGTATATATAATTATGCACCACCTACTACTTCTTATCTTACTTCTGTCCTACCCTAAGGTTGCCTGGAAGAAATTGCTACCTAGCAATAAGGCCGCCTTGTTGTACACTATGTTTTATGTTCAGTTGATTGTGCTGTATGTCCTTGTGTGCAAATAAAGTATATTGTATTGTATTGTATTTGATAGTGAGAGAAAGAGATTTGAGTCTCCTTCTGTAGTACGGGCTTAAGTAAGTCAAATTAAATTATAGGTAGTATTAATATAAAGGTCCATCGTAAAATTACAATATTACGAGTTGGACACAGATAATTTTCCACGTTAAAAAAGTATGTGTCACCGACTTCAATCCCAACAACAGCTCACATGAAGTAGTTAGTATGTTTTGCGGAGTACATTGCCTATTAGCACATAACCACAAAAGAAAATGTCATTCATTTATGTAGATGATGTTCTGGTTTGTAGTATTTTTTTGTTTTTGTTGCTTTTTTTAAAGTGCTGAATCATTTTCGAATAAATTTATATCGGACCATTTCAGGAGTATACTCTTTCGAAAAATAAAAGAATTTCGAAAATCGACCAACAGTTGGCGGAGTTATCGCATAACAAACATACAAAAAAAACATATAGACGAATTGAGAACCTTCTCCTTTTTTGGAGTCAGTTGAAAAATAAATTAAATGTTGGACAATGTAACAGTGACATAAGTAGACAGGTAGGTACTGTGGTATGCAGACCTTCATGGAGGATCGGGCATAACGCAACTTCTTTCTCATTCGGTCATTTCGAAGAAGATAATTCGAATATCAATTTAAAAGGTTTGAAATGGTATTCGATGTCAAGATTCGAAATGATTGAAGATCTGGTCTTGCGCCATTCTTTTTTGATTCATTGTGGATTCAATGTAGAGAGCTCGCGGAATAAGTTCTTGTATGCGTTCGTAGGCGTGCAAATAGCACTTGAATAAGCGTTGTTGAATTATTATAACCGTGTAGACGTTGTAACAATAAAATAAGTGTATAAAAGTGGCGGTGACTGTTTATAATTATAATACCTGAAGAAGAACTACCTCTTTTACTCATTTGCCCCCAGAACAGTCATCACAGTACCTACATACCTGTTTTTTAACCAGACTTCCCTGTTCACCTATTGATCTCTCTGAACAAAGGGCGGTGGAGGGCTCTTGTAGTCGTGACCAATTATGACGAGAGCTTGTCTCGCCAGTACACGAGGATGGGACGAATTCTTTACGTTTTTGCGACTGTATTAATGAAGAAAATTAAAATTTGTCTATTTTACTAAATCTTACCAATTTCACAAAATCCAGTGTTGAGGGTTCTTTTAATTTAAGTAAAGATTTACTTGTGTTAGAAGCCACACTCTTCTACTATACATTATGTTATCCAGTAAACAATTTTGCATACTACAAAGCTATTACGACGGACTTAGACCAAAATTAATGAAAATAAATATCTATCTATATCTATATATCTATCTATATATCTATATCTATATCTATATCTATATCTATATCTATATCTATATCTATATATAAAAGAAAGTTGTGTTTGTTACAACACTTATAACTCGAGAACGGCTGGACCGATTTCCATGGTTTTTGATTTGTTGTATTTCTCTCCGTCCCGAATAGCAGAATAACTATTAAAAACATTGGAAAATTGACGGGGAAATTCCCACGGGAACGAAGTCCCGGGCGAAAAGCTAGTAAAATATAAAAACTAAATAACAGTAATGCACGTGTGCGTGTGTGCGTGCGTATGTATGTGTGTTACGCCTACACTTACGCCTATAATCCCTTTCAGGGTAGGCAGAACAACATGTAGTTCGAGAACCACTTGACACCATTTGACATTCATTTTGACCGTAATTTGATGGAAAATTGAGAACTAGCTTTCTGCCCGGGACTTCGTTCCCGTGGGAATTTGGGAAAATTATGTAGCCTGTGTGTTAATCCAGAATGTCAGCTACCTCCATACTAAATTTTATCAAAATTGGTCCAGCCGTTTGAGTGTGAAAGAGTAACAAACATCCATCCATCCATACTTTCGCGTTTATAATATTAGTAAGGATAAACAGGAAAGTTATTGATACAAAAAGTTAATGACTTAGTGAAAATTTGGAACTGATTGATATAAATATATATGTATACCGAATTTTATTTTTGAATAAATTATTTACTATTTCTATATAAGTGTGAAACAATTTGCGAATAAAATTGATAATGTATAGCTTTTTGAAATTAGAATTAAAGTAGTGAACATATGGAGGCCATTATATTTAATATAGGGCGAAAGATTTAAAGAACAATAGCGGAGTAGGTAAAAGAAATATAAGCCCGAGGAACCCGTAAATAAAGTAATTAACTTCTGAACTAATGAATACTGGGAATTCCAAATCGATAAGCTTATTATCAATTGTTAATTAATGTACGTGGTCTTAATTAAACAAATAATTATAGACCTCTCAGTATTGAGACTGCGAACATCAATTTTATTAGCTAAAAGTAAGAAAGATAATGAGACTTGTTTACTTAAAATATCGATAGGTACCTAGAAATTTGTATGGACAGTGTGCCTATGTGACTATCGGTCATCATTGACTTATGACCTGGGTTTTTCCCAGAAAGTTTCGATAACATTTCCAACATTTGAAGAATAGGTACCTATCCATGCCTTAATACAGACTTCTCCATCCAGTAAAATAGATCTATGGTCACTACAGGAAAAACGAAATTAATTATTCATACAATGGCGTATTCGAACCTAGCCTCGGATCACAACAACCTATTGTGGGTGAGTAATTTTGCCTTAGCAGTGTGAGAGAAGTTATAATGAACATTAAACACTGTATTCGCTAAATTCTTATCTGCTATTGGGTTTGTTATCTTTTCTTACGTCTTTGAAATTGTTCAAACTTAATTTAATATTTTGAGTTGCAAGTTCGATATTGAAAAGTGTGTAAAAGGGAACAATAATTAAAAACAATCATTATTTAATAAAATAACTTTTATTTAAGGTAAAACACTTATAATAATACTTTTGGCACTCAGAAACTAGTCTTATAAATAAATTAAATATTAACACTACGTCTTCTTAGCAGTTGATTTAACATATTCTAAAATCATTAGATAACAAAATATATAATACATAGGTATAGATAAGCAGTTTCTTCTTTGCTTGCGGAGATCTCTTACTACAGTTTCTAAGTCGATCGTCGAGCTCTCATCATATTTTGAAATACTGATGTCTAGGGCACAAAAGACCCCTGCGCGATTTACTCCAGCAGAAGAGTGGACCACCATAGGAGGGAAGTTAGAGCTCTTGTCGTGGAACTCCGCATATTCTTGAGCTTTTCTGGCTTTGAGGACAAACTTGAGAAAGCCTGACCGGCTCTGAGGCAGGCTTTTGTGAGGCCAGTCATTGTAGGCGAAGTGTGTGATGTCCAATGAGTCTCCACTGTCGTCTGTCACCCGCAGCTTGGTCACTGTATGGTCAGAAAAGGTTTTTACTTTCCTTGTTTTAATGACGAAGTCACCGAAAAACACTATTCTTCCTTTCTTCGGGCTCCAATACTGGTAACAAGCTTCCTGTTCCTCTTCCTGTGTCTTTGTCAGCATAACGATGACTTTGGATTGATATCCAAACACCATCTTCCAAAAGTCTTCGGCTGTTGACTGAAGAGGGCTGTCGCAGCACAAGTACTTGTCCCGGGTATTGTATCCGTTGATGATACTAGCATTAATATAATCGTTTTCTCCATATACTGCTGGTAGGATCACCCTGTTGTAATCAAAGCAAGGTAAAAACCAGTATCTATTTCTCATAATATTTTCCGGCTGCAGCGATATCTCGCAGCTGTAATCAATCCTTTCGTCTAATATCCTCTGATGCTCTTGTTCGAGGACCTTGATTATATTTTCTTCGTCGTAACTAGCACCACATTGTTTTTTTGTGCTATTCCCGCCCATTTTTTAGATTTTACTTTTGTAGGATAAGAGTCCTTGTTTCGACTAGAGATTGGTATCGACTGAAAATTTTTATCCTGGCCGTGGCACTTTTATAGTCCTGTTTCAGCATTAATATCCAGTTTTTCCTCTCAGAATTTATAAGCTAACCAATATGACGCACGAGGTTCCAATCTATTGATTGTAATATACTTATTTAAACACTATTAAAAATTAATTTTAACAATCGAAATTCTCATGTGGTTAATGAACAAGCTTATCAGTGAGTTCCAATGATGCCATAAAGTCCATTATGTTCTGAACAATGGTATTGTTACATTTAGGTACAATTAAACTTCCTGTGTATGGACTGTAGGCAACTAAAGCGTCGATATTACGCATAAGTGTACCTTACAGTATATGAAATAAAATATTTCTTTAATTATTTTACACTATTAATTTTTAAGTAATACCTTCTCTACAGTAAGTGAACCATACTTTTATTTTCGGTTGTACAAACAACATCACGCATGTATTATTTATTAGTTTTATTAATTGATAATTTCACTCAAATAATATTTATTTGAATGCATAGAAACATTCTTTTTCAAGTTACGATAACAAAGTATAACTTCTTACGTGCCTACACAAGTATACACATGTTCTTTTAAACAATAATAGGTAATTAGATTGACAACGTTCCATATGGAAGGCGCGGGAGCTCCGAGCGCGATAACATTTAACCTACGGGAAAACCAGCGATAGAAGCCATTTTTGTTTATACGTTCCTCTATATCAGTTGGGTATATAAAGAGTCTTCCAGTAGGACGTAGTATTATTGCAATTAGGAACTCCAAAAAGTGAACCAGCTATCTAATAAAATGTCTTCACGCAAAATGGACGACATTTTCGGCCAAATCAAATCAGAAGGAAACACCACTGTGTTTCATTTAATTGCTGAAGACGGCGCTGAAAAAATTTTGGACAGAATTTGGAATGGTACCGAACAGACAGAACTGTCGGAAATACTGAAAATGAAGAATAACGACGGAGATACGTGCCTGCATACAGCCGCTAAGAACCTGAAGGGATTTCGCGCTGAAGTAATGATAGCTCAGCTATTCGACATAGGTGCGGACATGGACGCACAAGATGGCAGAGGAGACACAGTCCTGCACATAGCAGCAAAACAGCAGGACTATGAGCTCGTCGAATGGCTGCTTTCATTGAGTATTAAGACGAACATAAAAAACAACGATGGACTAACGGCGTACAAAGTGGCAGAGCAAAATAATGACAATAAAATGATGGAAATATTTGTTAGTGCAAACGTAAATATTGCTGAGTGTTTAACGGAAGAGTTTGCGGCCGTCAGTTTATTGTAGTTAGCAAAGATATGTTTTAATATAATTTTGAAGCTATTAGTTATATCATACACGGAAAAAAATAAATTGTTGCTGCAACAGGAGGCGGTCATGTTGCAGCAACAGGATTAAATCCTGTTGCAGCAACAGGATTAAATCCTGTTGCAGCAACAGGATTATCCTGTAACTGCAACAAATCGGTCATGTTGCAGCAACATGATAAAATCTTGTAGCAGCAACATGATTTTTCCTGTTCCGACAACAAAGTGGTTCAATAGCAGTAACATTAATTTTAAAGATCATTTTAAACATTTTTTGAGGAGCATTTCAATCGAGAAACCCTACGTCAATTTTTGCGTAAGCCAAAATTTTCGGAAAAAAGTTTTCGACATTCAAAATAGCTAAAATGGCAATGGGATCTAATCTTCATTAATTTTTAAACAAGAAATAGAAAATAATTATAATAACAATAAGATTTAATTTTCATTTATTTTCGAAATTCGAAAAAAAGTTTTCGAAGTTCGAAAAAAAAATTTTGAAGTTCGAAAAAAAGTTTTTGACGTCCGGAAATAGATATAACAATAGGATCTAATCTCTAGTAATTTTTGAATATAGAAAATAATTATAATAACAACAGGATTAAATTTTCATTTACTTTCGACGTTCGAAAAAAATTTTCGAAGTTCAAAAAAAAAATTTCGAAGTTCGAAAAAAAGTTTTCGACGTCCGGAAATAGATATAATAACAATAGGATTTAATCTCTATTAATTTTCAAACATAGAAAGCAATTATAATATCAATAGGATTTAATTTTGAATCATTTCTGAAGGTCAAAAAAAAATTTTCGACGTTCGAAAATAATTATTATAACAATTATGCTTTGAAGAATAGGCGTAGGTTTTCTAGTAAAACGTGTATGACTTCAAGCCGTTGACGTAGCAGCGTCTCTCTATTGAAATGGTCGTTAATAAATTTTAAAAATGATCTTTAAAATTAGTGTTCCTGCTATTGAACTACTTTATTGTCGGAACAGGGAAAATCCTGTCGCTGCTACAGGATTATATCATGTTGCTGCAACATGACCGATTTGTTGCAGTTACAGGATATTCCTGTTGCTGCTACAGGATTTTATCCTGTTGCTGCACCATGACCGCATCCTGTTGCAGCAACAATTTATTTTTTTCCGTGTATTGACTAGTAAGTAATAATTATAAGTTATATCGATATTTTGATCTTATGAACCTCAGATTTTTATTTTTCTATTAAATGGTTGAATTTTAAGTCAAGGTAATTTTATTTTAAATTAGCAACAGGTTCCCTTGCAAGTAATTTGTTCTATACCCATTCAATTTAAATAGTCTTTCAATTGTTTGTCTCAATAAAAATAGAATATAAATTTAGTGCATACGCTGACATTCGTCAGTTGTCTCCAGAACACTTTGTTATTTAAACTGGAGTGTATAAGTTCAATTTTAATACATGGAATCTTCAGTTGAACAAAAATGATTCTTATTTCGTAGTCCAGAGAGAAGAAATTATTTTTTTACAGCAATGCAATTTTCCGAGCAAACGTGACTTTTTACGTCATTTCAGCGGAACCATGCGTTTATTTGTTATTTGCATCACGACATACAATAACTTTTTTGTAAAAATTTATCAAGAAAATTTCAGTGAAGTGTGTAAGCCTCACCCAAATTTCATAATTTTTATAACATGTTAAACATGTGTTATTTTTTTACGTCTAGTAATAAAAGCTTATCAGGGAGTCATTTCCTCGAAGCTCTTAAATTTTTGCAACTTTCTAAGTATGTTACTATGTAAAAGCATTTATAATTATGTTAATAACTACTATAATAAAAACTTTATAGTTATGTTCTCCTCAATGTAGATCTGGACTGATGTCATGTAAAGAATCGGGTGAACACTGGGCCCTTTGTTACGAAATGTCGTTAACTTCGTAAAGACTGCTTGCTATGATTCATAAAACTGTAGGCAAGATAACTTAAAGCATGTCGCACTCTTATAGCGAAGAAGTTACAAGATATTTATAATTACAATGCTTATGATTATTTAGACCCTGTAAACATCATAAAAGGTGTAATCTAATGTAATTGTGATTTTTGCGTCACCAATAATGTAATTGATTGAAAATAAGTCAATGAACATGTTTTCTAATGGGCAATGCTCTGATAAACTACCCTATTATAAATGGTTATCTTGATGATATTTTATGGTCGTTAATCATTAACTAATCAATGGCAATTCATATGTACAATACTTGCGTCATCAGAACAATAACCTAATTAACTCACATATACCGATACTTTCATTGGGTTACAGAAACAATATACTAATGATTTTAATCGAACGCAGTAGCTGGACGACAGCTTTATTCATAATGTTGACATCTGACACTGGTCCCGATAATAGATTTAACTTTACAGTTAATTGTTTCTTTGATAAAATAGATCTTCTGTACTATGTTCGGTCACGTACTATCTTTCTATTGGTAACAGACTCAAAAATGTAATTTTATTGCTCCTTAGTAACACATCTCCGAATGCATAAGGAATAAAATTTTGTAATCACTCTCTAGGAAGTTCAAGGCATTCTAACATAATGCATTGTTTTAGTAATATGTTAGTGACGTTAGTTGACCAAGGTTATTTAGGTCACACAGGCATTGACTCCCAAATCCAGATAATTTTTTTTTCGTGTTGTTTTTGAGTATAGAAGCAAGATGCATATATGTATGGTAAAGAATGTCTTGTCAGTTGAACAAAAATGTGCTTTATTTTGTAACCCAAAGGATTGTATATTGCGTACTAGTCTGTTTCTTTCGACCACGGTTAACGTATACCTTTTACATCGTTATTTTAATTTATTATCCCGACAACTGTAACCCGATGCCCCAAACGAGATGGTATACTCATGAGTTTTTTATTTCGTTGTGAAGTCTTAATACAGCTACACGTGCATCATCATGTATTCTCCTGAAGATAGAATAGAGCTTGCAAAGGAAGTCTTAAGGCTCCAAGAGGAATATTACCGTTTGCTTCATAAAAATCCTCAAACGGAAGAGGCTAAGAAATGGAACCTTGCACTGATCGAGATGGCTAAGCAACGATATGAAAGTAAAAAGTACGAGCTGGTCATCATGTGTGCACGAGAGCGATTTGTTGAGGATATAGTGCAAATGGCTCTCTTGTAATTAGGTAAGTACTCCTGCCTTGTTTTTATTAATCACACTTTTGATTATGCTAATAGTAATTCATTCAAGAGTCAGCGATAGGTTCTCAGAATATTGGAATATACCATTTGCATACTAGTGTTATTGGAACAGTGATTATTATGCATTTGGGGCACGTGGGTGTTTATTATCTACGCATGCGTAGATTTTTCTCAAAAAATAGTAAATATATAAAAATTTGTACTTTACAATACTAGGTTAATTACTATTACATAGAGAGTTGCAGTTAGGTTAATCTAATAGGGTCAGAAGCATCGTCTTATTTTAAAACTTAGTTTGTCAACGATTGGACTAGTTAATGTAATTTGGATTAATTAATTCATTAGGGAATCAACTGTGACGACAACGAGAGAGGAATGCCTTTTTATGTATAACAAATAAAATCATGAACTACAGGTGGTTATTTAATTTGTACTAATGGTTGGACATCTGCGTAGGTTTTCGTGAGGGTATAAAAGGTTTTCTACTACACAAAATAATGTTAGTTTACAAACAACTGCCTAGGAAGGAACAGTTTTTACCAGTTATTGTGCATAGTTTTTTTTTTCTAACAGAATACGCTCGTCAGAAAAAGCCTGCACCTCAACTATGAATACCAACGAGTTTCGTCACTTTATGGACCAAGAAAATCTACAGAATCGTATAGTAAAGGAATTTAACTCTATAATTTCGGAGCAAGAAGAAGAGCAGAAAGGCTGTATTCCATTGTCGCATTACCTTTGTCGTAAGAAGCTCGATGATGAAGCAAACCTGGAAGCAAGCTTCCTCGACGGTTACAATACTCACCGGAAATTCTTGTGCATCAAAAATCCATCTGTGAAAGACTGTGACGTGTTTTGGCAGGCAGTGTGGGACAACAAAGTCCAAATAATAGTGATGACGTGTCAGCTGATCGATCAGGCCTATCAGTATTGGTCTCCGAAAGAACGTTACACTTTAGTGAGTAAGAAATTTAGTGTTAAGACTTGGAAGATTATAATCTTTCCTCACTATACTTTAACTATCTTAAGTTTGAGTCAATTTGGACCCAAGTACAAGCAAAGCCGTCCAATTTTCCACTATCAGTATACTGCTTGGCCTAGGGAAAAATTTGATCACCAACCAGACGCTTTTGTAGAGTTTTATAACTTTGTTAATCAAATGTTTGTAAAATTGAAGAAACGAGTAGCTGATAAGACATTTCCTCCTATGCTGGTGCATTCTATCGAGAATAATGGCAGTTCTGATGTATTTTGCGCGTTAGATATGTGTGTCAACCGATTAAAAGCTTCAGGGATCGTCTCGCTGCCACAAACCCTCAAAAAAATGCGACAGAAAAAATTGGGGTCCTTTTGCCGCTCTGATCTATATGTATTATCCTACCAATTGGTCAAAGCATATCTTGATAACAATTAGCCAATCAGGCTTTAATATAAGCTTTGTCTTTTCAATTTTTAAAGCTCATTTGACTGATTATAAAGTTTACAATGTATGTTCAGGTTTAAAGAAATTGTTAAGTCTGAATGAGTCGCTTTCCTTATGAATTATGGACCAATGTTATAATTAAGATAAGTATTGTAATTGCTATTAGAATGTAAGTGTAATTAAATGAAAGTTTACATAACTTTAACTCAAATCTGTTTCCTAGAAGTTCGTACCCATTGCGATAAGATTATTCATAAACAATGAAATTTTATGGTTTTGTTTTTGCTGATCCTGACCTGGGGCTTGAAGTAGATATCAAAAGTTAACACCTAATTCCCAGAAAAAGACATCAATAGTGCCTCGCGAACCGGGAGTGTCATCCATCCCTTAATTAATTGAATATAAGCGCCAGTTGATAGATACTTGGCTCCAGTCTCCCTCGATACTTCATCGTGTACAGTTGCGTTGTCGACAAATTAAAAATGGATCTACAAATAAGAGTGAGTTACCAAAAACCAGCTGCAGTGAGTGAGGACGAATTTAGACGCAGAAGAAATCAACCCAATCACCTAGAAGCTATCAGGTCAGAGCATAATTACATCATGGCACAGCCACTAATTGGAACGGTTGAGAATTTTTCAAAGCCAGAAAATAAAACAAAAAATCGTTACTTCGACGTCGCCTGCTGGGACAGCACTCGGGTAAAGATTACGCCTAAGGAAAGTGGTACTGATTACATCCATGCGAATTATATTGATCATTATGGAAGACCGAAAAAGTATGTAGCGACCCAGGGACCTCTCAAAGAGACAGTTCACCAATTTTGGCAAATGGTCTGGGAGCAAAATTCCCAGATCATTGTCATGCTAACAGACTTCCAAGTTAATGGGAAAGAAAAATGTGCGCCGTACTGGAATACTTTTAGTCTCAAACAAGAGATTTTTGAAACTAATGAGTTTAAAATCCGAACAGTGATAGAGACCAAGGTCACATCAGGATATATTCAGTCACTATTTGAAGTTTATAACTCCACCACCGATGAAAGAAGAATAATACTACATTTCCGGTATGTAGATTGGCCAGATTATGGAGTACCTTCCAATACTAAGTCGTTTATAGACCTTATTTGGGAGGTAAATAACCGATATCGAGGTATTTTAAATAATGCAGTGAATGGACTACCACCTGGACCTATTATTGTTCACTGTAGCGCTGGGATCGGTAGAACAGGAACTTTTTGCGCTATAGACTCTTGTATCTATCAACTAGCAAGCACCAAAGAAGTTTCAGTACCCGAAATTGTAATGCACTTACGCAAACAGCGGTATCTAAGTGTTATAGCTGTGGAACAATACGTATTTATTTACACTGTTCTGTATGACTTATTGAAGTTATTTGATACTTTTCCTATTATAAGGCAATTGTTATCTCAGCCTTGACTGATGTACTTTACACGTTTGTTTAGATTATTTTATAAGGCTTAGAAAGTACAGTGTATTAAATAAGTGTAGCTGTGAAATAAAAATTGAACCAATATTATATTAGAAGTAATACCATAATTGTAATTAGAATGTAAGTCTTACTTAATTAATAAAAATAATTTACATTACATTTGATTGTTTAAATAACCTTTAAAAAAATCTGTAATTAGATTGACAATTGTAGAGTCGATGTAAAAATTTTGCATGGGCAGAAAACGGTAATCCTTTGGTTAGCCAGTACCTAAAGTTCTTATCAACGAATACTGAGAGAAAAGAACCCGTAACTATGATTCACATTGGGTACTTCCAATAAGAATTTTCACTGTTATTTCCTTGAAACAAAATTATGCGCATACCTCTCGTTTTATTCTAGACTATCAGCTTAGCAACCAAATGAAAAGAATATTGATATTGTATTGTCATTCTAGTGCCAAAAATAAGTCACAAGTACGGCCTACAGATCTTTGCATTGTTAAACCGATCTCAGTACCCAGATATGAGGCCTATAAAAGGAAAATTATGTGTCAGTTTTCAGTACTCCAGTCTAACCTGTCACAGCTCTGACACCTGTAATTTCTCTTAAAAAAATGGATTCTGATACTATTTTAAATACTAGCTGAAATCTCAAATGCACGGGGGTTGTCTTAGATACTGACATAGGTGACCTGTTTCAGAAACTTCTATTCCACTGAAAATCAAAAATAAGTCCGTAATTAGCACTAAGGAATTCGTGTGCCATTTATTGTACTTACCGAAGTAATAGGTCTTTCAACATACAATTTTCGTAAATTTTTACTCCACATATTTTTATTTTATCAAAATTGATTTTTTATAAGTACAAAATCCTTACGTTTTTCATAGAAACGCGAAATACAATATTAATTAACCACTTTTTGTGGGATTGTTAAGACAACAAGATGTTTTAGAGGCACCACTGACTCATGTTAAGTGTTGATCGTCTATCTCTCTCAGTATCAAAAAATAAAAAAACGACTGCTACTTAAGTATAGATCAGAGTCTGAGTCGCGTTCTATAATACGGACCTTAATCTATCAAAAGCAGTAACAATGGTATAGAAAATATAAGCGATAGAGGAAACAACTATGTTTGACATTTGTTTTCAGATCCAAAGTAATGTATTAAGGCGACTACAGTACCTAAATTACGATTTTATGATGCGTAGATAAGCATGACGCACTGCATTAAATCGAATAAAAAAAATACTACGGTAATATTCAGGATATAAACTAGATAAGTAGTTTGCTGAAAACATGATTCAGCACTTTTGGTTCGATAGAAAAAGCTCACAAAGTCACCTCTAAATACCAATATTGTGTATCTTTTAAGCTGTAAAAACGATAGTAAAATGCACACAGGAACTTGAATTTGCTATTTTAAAATGTTCGTGATTGAACACTCTCAATAAGTAGTTAATGCATTTTTCGATTCAAGCTGTTACCTTTCCATAAATCTCATTTGTCTAACTTTCGAACATGTTTTACGCACGCACGCTTTCATAGTCCGTAAACTTCGTGTATTGACACTGTTCGCACTGCCGGCCCAGGCCTGTTGAGAGACGGAGATGGCACTATTCCTATGTGTGCTGCCTTTATCGGGTGCTGTAGTCGCCTTAATTATCAACCTTATAAGACATAGTTAGCCAAGTTTTCAAATAAAAAATATTTTTAGAAATTGCTTTTCCTTATATATGAACGAAATAGTTGTTATTCGTTCATATAACGAAAATATGAACGAAATAGTTGCTTCAATAAAAAACGGCAATTCATGTATCTGTAGTTGTGTCAAAGTACAAACTCGGTCTATAAAAATACATACAACACGCAGACGAAGTTGCGGGCATCAGCTAGTTTTAAATATTTTTGAAAAAAAGTCATCAACTGGCACTAATATATTCCATGAGATTGTTGCCGAAGGCTCTCTTGTACTTTTGGAACGAGTCAGTCAGTTTATAACGCCCTCAAACAGGTTTCTCTTGCAAGAAAAAAATGTCAGTGGCCAGGAATGCGTCCATATCGTCGCCTACCTATATACAGGGCAACTTGCAATAGATCTGATGGAAAAACTTTTGAGTTTGGGCGCTGACATCAACGCCAAGAATCGAATTGGCAATTCGGTTCTTCACCAGGCTGTGTGTACCGACAACTATGATGTTGTTACGTGGTTGTGTAAGCAGCCCACAATCGACATGGATGCTGTTAATCACATTGGAATCACGGCTTATCAAATAGCGTTCGATCAGAACAATAAGAAGATGAGTATTATTCGGAGCTTTGAAGCCGATACTACAATTTCGGAAGTGTATGATAGTGATGAAAGTGACAAAATATTTCACCACTTGTGTCAGTTATAGGTTTAAGTGTCCGGTGGTGGTAAAACAAATTGTTGTTAAAATATATTGTTAAATTAGTTGTTAAATAGCGTGTAAGTATAAGATTGATTCTGTGTGCTTTCATTGCACTTGTTATTTTAATAATAAAGTTATTACTTCAACTTAGACATCTAATTTGACGCCCAGAAGCCTGTTTAATGTTTAAGGTCTTTGAAATAATAAAAACAGAATCACATATTAAATCCTTAATTTAATTAGACGTTTCAAAAAATTTTTACAAATTTTTTAGATAGCTTTGGTATCTTTGATCTACTTATAAATTACAATTTCACTTACAATCACTTAAATCTTATACTAACTTATTTATGACTGAATTTATTCTAGAAAAAACTTTAATACTAATATGTATGTAAAAAATTTACTTGAGATTTGTTGTAAAATAGAAAACACTTGTTTTATTTTTCAGGATAAGTTTTGAAATAACAATACAAGACCAAGTGACTAAAACTTAAGTAAATTACATCGTCCAAACTATTAAAGCTGTTGAATCTGCTCTTTTTCAGTTTCGATAGAGTTGAATAAGTATTAACTCTCCTTTTTTTTAAATATCTTGATATTTCGATGTCTATGGCACAGAAAGCCATCGTTCGTCCTGTCCCATCACTACAATGAATTACCATGGGACTTTTTACTGGAGAATTTTGCTTGACTGTAAATTTATTGTATAATCGCACCATCGTCACTAATTGAAGAAAGTCTTGTTCCGGAGGTGAATTATATTTCTTCTGCCAATTGTTAATTAAAAAATGGTCCACGAACAATTCATCTCCGTTTTCGTGTGTGACACAAAGTTTTGTAAGCTGGAATGCCTCGAAAATCATCTGAACTTTGATAGTTTCAACTCTGAACTTTTTACAATGAAACGTACCTCCTTCTGTTGGGTTCCAGTAGTAAATTCCCTCATCTTTGTTAACAGGTTTATTAAGCATTACAATAATATTAGACTGGTGTTCCCAAACCATTTTCAGAAACTTGCAGACTGTTGCTTTTGAATACGGCGTTTCTGTAGCAATGTACGCCTTTGGTTGTTTAAACCCGTCGATGTAAGAGGCGTTTATGAAGTTAGTTACTCCTTTTTCTTCTGAGAGGACCACACGGTTGTGGTCGAAGCACAGTCTTTCTCCATATCTTTTATCTTCTAAATCAGCAGCGGTTGTACAGGCGCTAAACGTTCCTTCTGTTTTAATATTCCTTATTTTTTGATATTCTTGATGAAGATATTCCGTATTATTTTCTCTATCGACAAATCTGATGAAGTCTTTACGGGTCAAGGCATTGGAATTGCCGCACTGCATTTTTGTGGAGAGTATTGGATTGATATGTGTGAATGTCACCGAATTACAATGTAAATTGAAAAATTATTTGCCACTAACGGTCATTTATACATCATTATTTTCCTCATTACTTATAACCACAATCACAAATGACGAATGATCGACTACGTGATGTATTGGTCCAATTGAAAACAAGTATTTTGAAATGACTCAATTCATTATAGCTTAATGTTACTTGAACACCATAAATGAGTAAATAAAGTTAATGACTAATTGTCATAATATTAATCATGATGAAATAAACTTGGTAAAAGAACTAACTGTTGAATGATAACGCTGTTGTTTGTTTAATTTCTCAACCCCGAACTATGCCTACTCTAACCACGCTCACAAGCTGAAGATTATGATAAGGGACCCTATATAGCGCTAATGGACGTTGATTTATTGTTATTATTATAAAGCCAATCGTTGCCGTAACACTTCTACATCTCATCAAGTGAAGGATTTTTATTTTCTGCCATGGATTCGGAGCTACTAACAACTCTTGGAGTTGCTGAATTTGTGCAACGAACTTACCATCCGAAACACTTTGATTGGATCTTTCAAGAACATTCCAAGATTATTGCAATACAAATAAGTGGAACCTGTGAAAACTTTTATAAGCCTGAAAATACGAACAAAAATCGGTGTTCATACTTTCCATGCTGGGACATTACTCGTGTGGTCTTAGCAAACGATTACGATGGATCAGACTACATCAACGCTAACTTTATATCTGGATTCAACCTAGATAACAAATTCATAGCAACTGAAAAGCCGATGAGAACCACCGTGGATAGCTTTTGGTCCATGATGTGGCAGCAAAAATCTCGCATTATCGTCCAACTGAGCAACCGCGGAGAACCATCACAGCCGACCTGTGTCTTGAAAGACTTCATACGTATCGAAGAGAATATCGATGTGCAACATCACTACATCAAGACGATTTTAAGTCTCGTTCACATCCCGACTGGAGAGAAAAGAACGATATATTGTTTCAAGTTTTTAGATTGGCCTGAAAACAGAGCTCCTGAAGTAAAACCGTTTCTTGACTTCTTGTTAGCGGTTAATAAGCAACACCAAAAACTTTTCTTCGAGAAATTGGCTACTGGACAGTCGTCACTAGGCCCAATTGTTGTCTACGGAATAGCGGGTGTGGGAAGAACTGTGACCTTCTGTGCGGTAGATTACTGTCTGTATCAGCTGATAAAGACGGCAACGGTATCAATACCATCAGTAGTACTAGGTATAAGGATGCAGAGAAATTTTAGTTTTTTATCTAAAACCCAATATCTTTTTCTTTATTATGCTTTATTTTACTTCATAAGTACCATTCAATCTAACAGCCAAATGTTTTTAGAACTACGTACACATTTTACAGACACAGACGCACACTTAATAAATCTCAGAATAGAATAAGAAATAAAATAAATGTAGTTAATAACAAAATTAATATTTTATTTATTTTAAGTTTATAATAAATATTCATTACTGTTAGAATTATTTTATCACTTTTTATTTAACTATCGAGCGATAGTCCTTCCCAAAAACTCAGTACCAAAACATATAAATATTTGTACGTAAAAAATACGAAACCGCTCATTATTTCATTACCCAATTTCAAAAATGTATTTAATACATACACGGGATATCACTGTTAAAAGAATTAGAATGTTGAGTTCAAATACTCTAGGTAAGGACCATAGATCAATAGTCATAGTTTCCGTGAGCACTAAACTCAAACGTGATACCGATTTAAAAAACTGAAGCAGGAAAATTACTCAAATAACTTATAAATAGTTTGATTCAAAAGATCTTATTTTAGAGCTACCATCTGGAGATATGAGAGATAATATATTTCACCTAAGTCTGATCCCGACTGGGGAAAATCTTGATCGCTAAATAACAGGAAGATAAAAACGTTACTAAGCGGCAAAGATCTTAAAGAAAACAAGGCCTAAATAAATCACATTTCAAGGGTTCTGAGCGTGCTGATTGAGGCACAATTTGGCAGTTAAAAAAAAACATTTATTCAATTCACAATTTTTTTGGTTTTGAATTTAAACTTTCGACATCAAAATTATCCCTGTTAAGGATAGTAAGGATAATGATGATAGGTTTTCAGCCTTTTGTGTTGATCGGTTGAGAATAACACCACCCCATCTCTTTCCGTTGGTGTCGTAAGAGGCGACTAAGGAACGCAAATGAGACCTGCCTCCTAGTAATCCATCCCAGGCAACGACACTTCATTTTTTCTGAATCTGAGGTGTCGTCCTATGGTCTCAGGCAGTGTGGTAGGCTCTGTAACGGGCCGTCTGGTTCGCGACCACCCTCCTACCGAAGTCCGACGCCAAACAGCTTGCTGTGTTCCGTCGGTGCGTGGGAGTACCAGGGCCTTTATAGGCATTTTCTGGGTTAACTCGCTCCATCGTCGACCTCATCTTAGACCAAAGGTTCCCAAACTTTTTTTCTCATAGACCACTTTTAAAATTTTGCTGGTTCCGGTGGACCCCATTTCTACCAAACTGCAACTCTACATTTCTACCAAATTCTCAAAACTCGACAAAAATATGAAGATTATATCTAACTTTTGAAAGCGTTGCAGCTGAGTTCCAACCACGAATTAATAGTTTTCGAAAAAAAAAGTGAGAAAATATTTGTCAATTAATTCGTTTATAGTGCTGCGAGTGGATGTCAAAAAAGTAAAGTTGGCCAATCAAAAAAGTGATTCCATCCAACTTTACTTTTTGACATCTACTGACAGCACAAGGAACCAATCAATTCTCACTTATTTTACTTCATAGGTGAAGTCAAGCCAAAATTTTAGTTCTTCACTATCGAAACCAGATAAATTTTCGTGGACCCCCGCTTACGAATTGTGAACCACCATTTTTTTGTCACGCCAACGTAGACCCCCTTCTAGTCTCCCGCGGACCGCTGGGGGTCCACCTGGACCACTTTGGGAATCAATGTCTTAGACCTTATGGTCAAGATTGAGGTCAAGAATTAACCCATCTTATAATAAAAAATATTTTTTTTTATAAAATACTAGACTAGCTTTCCGCCAGAGACTTCATTTCCGCGGGCATTTGGAAAAATTATGTAACCCTTGTCACCCGTTGCTAAGAGCTTTATTTTAGTTAAAATATTTTTTACAATCTAGGGGGCTACCACCTAAGCGAAGCTGATGTTGATTAACCGAATGATGAACGAATGGAATGATATATATTGCTGTGTTTGGTTCATGTCGTTAATCAAGGTCTCCTTATGAAGAAGTAATAAACAGCATTCCATTCGTTCACTCAGCGTCAGCTTCGCTTAGGTGGTAGCCCCCCGGTTCAGTAGTTCTAGAGATTACTACCTACAAACAAACGTCTACCTCTTTACAATATAAGTATGACTAGAGGAAGCGCAGGGCTTCGTTCCTTAGGGAATTTCAAAAATCTGTCTTCTTTTTTTAAATTTATTGTAAGATGGGTTAACTCTTGACCTCAATCTTGACCATAAAGGTCAAAGATGAGGTCGACGATGGAGCGAGTTAACCCAGAAAATGCCTATAAAGGCACTTGTACTCCCACGCACCGACGGAACACAGCCAAGCTGTTTGGCGTCGAAATTCGGTAGGAACCAGACGGCCCTTTACAGAGCCTACCACACCGCATTAGACCATATGACGACGCATCAGATTCAGAAAAAAATGAAGTGTCGTTGCCTGGGATCGATTACTGAGAGGCAGGCCTCATTTGTGCTTCCTTAGTCGCCTCTTACGACACTCACGGAAAGAGATGGGGAGGTGTTATTCTCAACCGATCCCCACACGGATAAACCCACGATCCTTCCTACAAACAAACGTCTACCTCTTTACAATATAAGTATGACTAGAGGATGCGCAGGGCTTCTGTTTTCGTCTTTTTAAATAAATATCAATATTTAGACGCGTACTGCTTAGTGCTTATTACTTCCATACCATCCATACATGCACGTCTATAATCACTATTTTGGGGTAGGCAGAGAATTCAGTTCTAGAACCATTAGACGCCACTTTTGACATACTTCTTGAGGGTTATTGACACCTGCTAAGATGCAGAGGCCTATGATGATCTTCTTCTTATCGTGTAGGTTAGTCAAGTGTGTGGCGAACGTGGCTGACCCTGGTGTCAGAGTTTTCAAACCGTAAAATCGCCTCTGACTTGGTTTTAGCGACTGTAGCGAATCGACAACAGCCGGGACCGACAGCTTAACGTGCCCTCCGAAGCATAAATTTCCACTTTGTTCACCCATCAGGTTCCCTGCCTCTGTGTACGTTACTTAACCTCACTAATCGGTTGAGATCAGCGAGTGCCACTGGGCTATGAGCGCTACTCGGTGACGATAAATGGGTGATAAAGTAGATTAAAAACGAGAGATTTTCATAAAATTGCTACGTAAACAAATTAATGTGAAACGGTGTGCAAAATGCAAATGGCGGATTAGAATTCAAGCGCCATCTTAAGGCGACTACAGCACCTAAATTACGATTTTATGATGCGTAGATAAGCATGACGCACTGCATTAAATCGAAGAAAAAAAATACTATGGTAATATTCAGGACATAAACTAGATAAGTAGTTTGCTGAAAACATGATTCAGCACTTTTGGTTCGATAGAAAATGCTCACAAAGTCACCTCTAAATACCCAATATTTGTATCTTTTAAGCTGTAAAAAACCCGACTGCGTAATAAAAACTGAAAAGAAAAAACAAGTAAGCCCAGTAGTCATAAATCATAAATCTTAGTGAATATTTATTATTGACTTTTATTATTGAATATTATTGAATAACATTTATAACGATTTTAACAATCGAGACCCATTATTAGGAAGCCAGATTTTTCATGGTTCCCGACTTTTAAAATCGTTATGTTATTCAATAATATTCAATAATAAAAGTCTCGACTACTGGGCTTACTTGATTTTTTTAAATTAATTTATTTTATTTTATACTTTTTAGTTAAGTCAGATATTTATATTTGTTTATTTATCTCCTCATTAGCTGTATATATATGTTACAGCCAAAGTAATTAATCTGGATATTATGTATAGTATCTAGCCATTATTTATAATGTCTAGTCAATTTAGATAAAGTGATAATTGACACGGAATTAATCACATTAACTAGCAATTTTATATAATATCTTCCAAGACTTGGATAATGTAATAAAACAAGTAGGTACTTACTGTTAAGGTTTTTATTAAGAATTAAAATGACATTGCCATAGATAATAATTCTACATTAATTAACATTGTTATAATGTAATTAAACTTTATAAAGTAAACTTAAAGCTTACTAGCCGTTAAAAACAACAAAAAAGAACAGAGATTAATACAAGTATTTGGTATCTATCGTTGAAGACTACAATAATAAAATATTTAAAATGAACTGACATTCATTAACTGAGTCATAAGTATTATTTATTGTTACAAGTAAGGCTCAAGTGACATTTTGAGTTACACAAGAGGTTTGACTTTTAATATTATGAATTAAAATAAGGAAGTGTCTCCGCTGCCGGTACCGGCAACGACGAAAAATTGGAACGGTTGCCGGAAGTTACTGTCAGTTTCAATTTTTGACGTCTTTGACAGCTGACATGAGTTGATTTTGTGTTCTTATCGGGGTCTGTGCTTTGATGCGTTGGTGATTATCTAAGATTGAATTTGCGAATATTCCTAAATCACTATCGGAAATGTATTACTTACATTCGACTTTGATTTTCAGATAAAACTAGTTGTCACATCGAGCTATAGTTAAAACTAGCTATAGTTAAAACTCCTCCCCCGCGGAGATTATATCGGGGCAGAAACTGTAGGTTAGGTTTGTTAGTAGCCTAGCCTAACCAACCCGTTAAGGGTTGGTTAGGTTAGGTTAGGTTAGAACTGCGGGGGGTGCTAGGTCAGGTAACCTCCACGAGCGCCCTGCCCATTGTCAATCCTCTTGAATCCGTTCGGGGGGAAGGGCAATGAGTCTGGGACGGTGCACCCTGGGCATCGGACAACAACTTTTCTTCGGAATTCTTGTTGTCCGATGGCGAATCACCTGACACTGGCGCGGAACGGGACCGTTTTGGTTAGACCGTCCCGCGCAGAGGGCTCTCCACACATCTGTCTGATGAGCAGAGAGTGTCGTGGACGAGCGAGGGGGAGGCGAGCGGTACTAGAGTGCTGCTCGGTGAGGGTGGCATGCGTGCCAAGCGTAATTGGCACGCGCGAGGGGGGAGATCTCTCGCTGTTGACTGGAGCTTACTCCATGGTTGGCGGCGAGACATCTCCGTCAAGTGTCTCCCCCTGTGAAATGGTATACTCAGGGGGAGACGCAGGGAGAGGTGCAGGAGGGGGGAGCTTACCGCGGGCTTCCCCATCCTCCGCAAAGGGGCTGGATGCATGAGAGGGGTTATGAATGCGGGCTCCTTTTATGCATCCTAAAAAGAGGCCTGGTGGCAGTCACAGGGGAGACTGTCATCGGAAAACAGGCCTCGCGATTGGAAGGCGTGCAATGTGTTCTGTGCACGCCTTCAAAAAAGGCGGTAAATGCGGGGGTCAGGTATTGGCCTCCCGCGAGATGGGGACCGCTTCCTTTTAGCGGTCCATCGCCCGGTGGGGTCACAGACGAATGCTAACGCGATACCTGTGGCCTCACCTAAGGCGGGAGAAGGAACGCCTTGGGGTTTTAGTCGGTTCGAGTCCGACATAACCCTCTTGCTGCCCCTGCGGCGGGGGGGGGTATGCGTGGGCATTTCCCCAAGTAAAAAAAAAAAAAAAGGTTAGAACTGCGACCCCCAACGCACGAGCCGAGCGAGCGAAGCGAGCCGAGCGAGCGAAGCGAGCGTGCCGCGGCAGCGGCCGGCGATGTGCCAGAAACGACTGTGGTTGCGTTAAGCGGTTGTCGCAGTTCCGCTCGGTTAGGTTAGGTTGTTTTGTAGGTTTCATATATTTCCGGCACCCGTCCCCACTGCCGGTTCCGGCAGCGGAGGCGCAGCCTTAAAATAACATTGCCATAGATAATAATTCTACATTAAATAAAATTGTTTTAAAGTTTACCGTATTTATTACTTTGGCTAACCTTGACCCGCTATTATGAATAATATCCGGATGAAGTGATTAATTTATCATATTGTCTAGTCAATTTTGTGGTTATATATAATGACCAGTCATTATGTATAATATCTATTTAATCACTATGACTGTAACATATATATATAATAGGTCTTTACCTATGAAATTGCCGTTTTTCATACAATATTTTTGAAAAACTGAATTTTCCATACTAACGTTTTTGGATTTTTCTCGGGAATGCGAAATCCAAATTTAGCAAAATTTTGTGTGAAGGTTTGGACAACATTAAGTTAATTTTCATCATACTTACTTTATTGAAAGTTATAACTGTAACAACGGTACAGCAAAAATAAGCAATGAAACGGGCAACGGATGAAACGAGCTATATTTGAGCTTCTTTTTCAGCAAATAAATCTAAATTAAATATGTATTAATTTGACTCTCCGTTATATGGCCAAGGTTTTAAATAAAAAACAAATTAATAATAGATAGCTGTTCAATCAAATAAATTATGAATAAAATAAAGCTTGAGAAAAAATCGGCAATTTCATAGGTAAAGACCTATGGTAAGACCTATGGGGATATCTCACTTGCTTAAAATTGAACAATTTCCGAATTAAAAGCCTACATTTAAGTGAAAAATCGTTAATAACCAACTTTAAATCGTCATAGATCCAAAACTGTTGAAAAACGATATGAGAAACTTAACAATGATTTTTAATACTTATTCAACGTTATCCAATTCGACATAGTTCGTCGATTTTCATTTTTTATTTTTCACATTATGACGTACAAAGTCGGCTATTTTGATTTTTCAAATTTTTATACTTTCTATGACACCCGCGCCGTCATGACGAATCCAACGACGTATCATTCATCAATATCGGCCCACGCGTTTGGTCTAAATAGTGCCACAAAGGTACAAACATACATAACATAGGCTCCTTTTCGTCGCGCAGTCGGGTAAAAAGGAAAGAATACCTACGAATTTTTCACAATACGACTGTTTTTTAATCGACTTCAATAAAAATGTGGAAGTTGCTTTTCTATTGTGACTTTAGATTAGCGAAAACTATTACGAAATTAAGGATGTGAATCATAGTATCCCACGAAACTGAACAACTTTTCACATAGAGCATAGGTCTAAACGTGAAAAAAAAAACAACGGGTTGCACTCCGGGAGTGCCGGCAGAAGTGAAAACTTGAACATTTTTTTTTTCGAATTATTTATTCTGTGTTCTGGATGAGCTTGCTACAACCTCGACCACATCTTTCCTGAGCTAAATGTTGGTCAAGAAGGAACTCATTCTTTTAAAAAAGATTTTCTTGTACAAGCCCTAAATCTTCCACTTCTTATCGTGTAGGTATACTCAAGTATGCGGCAAACCTGGCTTACCCTGGTGTCAGAGATTTTCAAACCGCACAATGGCCTCTGACTTGGTTTTAGCGACTGTAGTCAATCGACAACAGCCGGGACCGACAGCTTAACGTGCCCTCCGAAGCACGGAAACGCTCGTGATAAATTGCCACTTTGGTCACACATCAGGTTCCCTGCCTCTGTGTACATTGCTTAACCTCACTGATCGGTGGAGATCAGTGAGAGCCACTGGGCTGCGAGCGCTTCTACGCTTCAGGGATAACTCCGCCTTTGCACACATCTGTGTCTTTTTGTATTAGTCTGTAAGAGTTTTCAATCCTTACTAATATTATAACTCTGTAAAAACTCTGTCTGTCTGTCCGTCTTTCACGCCTAAACTACTAAACTGATTTTGATGAAATTTGGTACAGAGATAGTTTAGAGCCTGGGGAAGGACATAGGCTACATTTTAACCCACAGTTGGGCACGATATAACCTGTACTCTACGCGGGCGGAGCCGCGGGAGAATATATCATTTTCAAATATTTATAATTGGTTGGGAATTGAATCCGCAACTTTCAGATCAGCGGGCAAGGTAATTACCGACTGAGCTATCGGCTAGTAATTCCTTAAAATTTACTTATGACGGTGTACAATTCGAAATCTATTAATTTTGCAAAGCGTTTTACCCCGCCACCCCTATAAAGGTACAAGTATGAATGTCTTAATGCATTGCAACCGTTTGGTTCCGTACAAAGTTGTGACGGGAAGAAAGGGCGGCGCGTGCGCAGGCCACATGTCCAGGGTTCGATGTCCGAGACGGGCTGTACAGGCTGCTCCCAAACGGTAACATGGGATATATTTGAATTAGTTAACGAAACTTTAGGAGTTGAACACTGCTATTAAACTAACAGGTTTCTTTTTTACTATTTTTTAATTTAAATATTACAACTACTACTTCTGTGTAGGTGTATGGCAAACTTGGCTAACCCTGGTGTCAGAGTTTTCAAATTTGATTTTAACGACTCTAGTCAATCGAAAACAGCCGGGACCGCAGCTTAACGTGCCGTCCAAAGCACGGAAACGCTCGTGATAAATTTCCACTTTGGTCACCCATCTGGTTCCCAGCCTCTGTGTACGTTGCTTAACCTCACTGATCGGTTGAGATCAGCGAGCGCCACTGGGCTACGAGCGCTTGAAGAATTGATTTAAATCTTCATTACGTAATGTTAGAACTGCGTAATGTTAAAACTGCGTAATGTTAAAACTGCGTAATGTTAAAACTACGTAATGTTAAAACAGCGTAATGTTAAAACTACGTAATGTTAAAACTGCGTAATGTTAAAACTACATCCTGTAGTGCGTGGAGTTTTATTTTTACGCGTCCATAAAGTGAAATTCTTTTGTTCTTTGATGTAAGACTGTTCGTACGCTACCACATGGCCTACTCGGCAATTGTCAAGCGTAAGTAGGACTTACTGACAGAGGTTCTGTTGTAAATTTCTGAAGAGTTTAGTATACCGCAGACTATTTGATCATACAGCATCAACTAAAGATTGGCATACCTTGGAAATCACACCGAACTAACAGTTCATCTGTGAAAATTAGTAAAATCCTTTTGTCACGTAGTAAATCTTATAATAAAAATAATAAAAAATTAACTAATGCTCTTCAAACGCCTGAACAAATCTCCATTGCAAACGTCAAGCGTGAGTAGGGCTTACAGACAGAGGTTTTGTAGTATAAGGTTACTGAACATAACGGCTGGGTTGGTCGAGTGTCCTGAGTTCGATCCCGGTTGGGATCTTTGTGTAAAAAGCAGATGTTTGTTCGCGGGTCATGGGTGTTCCTGTCTGTCTTTATGTCTGTTCCAAAGGACCCACGACACAGGTGAAACCTTAGTGTGGATCTTTTTTTGTGTTTACTTACTTTTTTTGTGTTTACTTGATGATACAGCGTCTTTTGTTTGTGGATCTTGAGAGGGCCCAAAGATCTCTGATCAAAGTAATGCACTTCAGGCCTTACAGGTTTCCTTCCAACGACCTTTACACAACAAGTAAATTACTCTCTGTCCGTAAACTATATATACTTTTTATAGTACCTACTACAATACCATAAAGGCCTACCGTATGATCAAGCTCTAATGAACAGGAGAAGAAATGATTTGGTAGCCCCTACTCATCCAGCTCGAACGACCTTCGCTGAGAGACAGTATGTTACTCAAGCCCCGTGCCTCTACCTATAACAAAGTTAATCATCTGCTGCATATTTATCACCAACTACGTCATTCCTGCAAGCTTTCTTTAACAGAATGGTTACACACACTTGGCTATGAAGAAGTGGAAGAACTTCTTATAAGACTAACTTGAATGGCATGGATTAAGCCCTCTATCAAATTACAAACCATTCGTAGTATATGGGTTCAGCTTCCCGATCCCAAGGACTAACCAGATCCGTAGGGTATACTACAATGGTTTCTTGTCACCGTGTAATGACCTCTCTGTATGTTGGTTCTAGTCTGCCGATCCCAAGGATATCCGTAGGGCATACGGGGTTCAGTCATTTAACGCTGAGCATAAGCACATCATGTTGAGCACAAGCACTCCTTGCTGAGCATAATGCACACTTTAACATTTTTGTATCCACACTAATTACCCCCCTTAAACACAGTTTTACTAATTGACTAAAGGCACAAACATACACATAATATACCCCAAGCACACATAAATACACGCATACTACACTATTACAAATACACACACATACACACACCCACACCTTGTTGTTACTTAATTAGGTATTTACTTTTTATTATAATTATAAGTTAATAGTAACGTAAACTCACTCTGAATATCCTAGAATATATTGTATACCTGGAGGAGCGAGGCATTCCCATCACAAGTGTCTATGACTACTTACTGGGAAGCCCCGATTATTACATAGTAAGGATTTGTCTAAATAAAGAATTTTTTTTTTTTTGCAGTTCTTTTTATTTCGTACATTAAAATGTTAAGATTTATAAGTTCTTCTTTTACTTAATTTCAATGATACAGGAAACAAAAGCTTCGATCATTTTTCTGAGTATTTTTAAAATGTTATCTACTTTACTATAAAATTCAAAAAGTAATAGAAAATAAACTCTCTTTTGTTTGATTTTTTTTTAGATGAATTAGTAAATTTTATTCACATGAACACAGCAGCAGGCCGAGTATGATAATGACAGCGCCGCGACTACACCGCTTTCCTATGTCAAAATGTCAACATTGACAACGCCATAGGGCGAGCAAGGAGGTCGGTGCTCGGAGTTTCTGGTCGACACACGTGTTGACGAATTGGAGCTCCAAATTTTTGACTTTTCGTGAGATTTTGACGTTGTTAAGATACTATTTTGATGTTTGTGTATGTCTAGGTGAAGGATTGTTAAATTAAACACCATACTAACTTGTAATTTTTATTTATTGTAAATCTTTACTAACAACAATAAAGGTTAAGTGTTAGTGTTTGTCTTGTGCTGTCCTTGGGTCACCGCGCGACAATGTCGTCGGTGACCCCGCCTCCGGAACCCCCGGATCCTCCTACTGAGTCGCAGGATCTGTTCAAAACATTTGAGTCCACGGAAAGAACTCCTTTCGGTCTACCAAAGAACCCCCGGAAAAGGACTGGTGAACCCAATCCAGCCCCCGAAATTGATAGTAGCAAGAGGATAGTCCCTCCATCGGACTCAGTGGCTGGTGTATGGTCCCATCCTAGTCTAAATGAACCCAAATTATACTCAGAAAACGATGATGGCCCCTTTTTAGTTCACGTTAAAAGAAAAGAAAGCCACCCGAAGGCCGGTACAACAATCAACCCAATGCTGTTCGGGCAACTTCTCATCAACGCTAAAGTAGGCGAAATAATAAGAGACGGGATCAAAAGCCTAGGTCGTAACAAAATCTCGGTTGAATTCTACAACCATACGGATGCGAATAACTTTCTTACCCATGATGTGTTATTGCAGGGGAAATTTGAGGGTTCCATTCCTAATTTTAACATAACCCGAATGGGTTTAGTACGCGGTGTCCCAACAGAATGGTCCATGGAATTCTTTATCGAATTACTCGAAGTACCAAGGCCTCATGGTGAGGTCAAGTGCACCTCCCTGATGACTCTTCTTCATGGGCCCCGTCCCAAACTGTGGTCTTAACTTTCAGAGGTCAATCACTGCCAGAACGCTTGTACAGATGCCACTCCTCACTTCCAGTTGAGATGTACAAACTACCCATCATACAATGCTTTCATTGCTGCCGTTTCGGTCACACCAAAGATAAATGCCGCTCAAGACCTCGCTGTTAGAAATGTGCAGGCCCCCATCCTGGCTCTGACTGCAATGTTAGAGAGGAGGGCATCTCCTGCATGTACTGCAAAGCAAGTCATTTTGCTACAGACAAAAATTGCCCAGAATTTTCTCGCCAGAAGGCTATTAAAGATAAAATGTCAGAGGATAACATCTCATATATGGAAGCTGCATCCCAATTTCCATTAACCAACCGCACATATGCTGCAGTGGCCCAGGCTATGTTCACACCGCACACATCTCCCCGTCAGACTTATACCCAGCCATCCCCAAATTACATCTCTTCACCACATGCCGACAGATCAGAAGTTACAAGAAAACCGTCATGTCTGTCCCCCGCCCTAGACCTGCACCTGGCAAGGGTTATGACAGGGCAGCCCACCAGGCCCTCATATCTCAACACAACCCTCCTGAACCAGAAAATGGTGTTGTACTACATGCCCGACAGAACTTGTCCCCATCTCATTATAGTGCCAGTGGTGGCCTGGCTGACAGCCTGATCTCAACATTAATAGATATTCTGGAGCCATTGAGTGATTGTCCCCCTCCCCCACACCTCATTCGTAAGTTGTCCCTGCTAGCTGAATTAGTTGGTAAAATTCCATCTGATACAATGGAATAGCCAGAGTCTTCGTCCGAAAAAACATGAAATCTTTCAATTAATTAATGAATTTAACCCCACCGCCTTTGCCATCTCGGAGACATGGTTGCTCCCAGGGTCACATTTTCGTGTCCCAGGATTTGCCTGTCTGCGGGATGACAGAGCTGATGGGTGTGCTGGAACAGCTATTTTAATAAATCATAATGTCTCCTATTCTAGAATTCTCTTACCTCATTTCCCTAACACTATTATTGCTATAGCCTTAAAAATTCATAATTACAACCTTTCTATCCTCTCCATCTATGTCCCCCATCCCAACCAAATTTCAATTTCTGATCTCTTCCCCATTTTTTCTGCAATTACTGGCTCATGTCTAATAGTTGGTGATTTCAATTGTCACCACTTAATGTGGGGGTGTGTCGACTACGACGCATTGGCCTGCGACCTGGTAGACACCATGGATCAGCTTGACATGTGCCTTCTTAATGATGGGTCACCGACTCGCCGTACTCGGCCAGGCCAAAATCCCAGCGCGGTGGATCTCTCCTTTTCTTCTATTGACCTCTCCTCCTCTCTTTCTTGGCGGGTCCTTAGTGACACCCACGGAAGTGATCACATGCCTATCCTCATTTCCCTTCCTCATTTTGTTGTTCCTGTAAAACAAATAGTTCCTCTATTAAAATATAGAACTAATAGGGCTGACTGGAATAAATACCGCGACCTATCCCACCAGCAGCTTTACCTTCTCCCTGCTCCAGAAGAAATAAATCCTGTTACTGTTCACGGACAATTTGTAAGCTTCCTGCAAAAAGTAGCTGATGCCAGTATCCCACAAAAACACATAAGATCAAACAACACCAACGGAAATAAAAACAGATATTCTCCGCCTTGGTGGGATAATGATTGTACAAACATACATAAAAAACGTAAAGAGGCAGAATCGGCTTATTTGTTGTCAATGACCATAGAGAATTTTTTTTTTTTTAAAAAGCTGTGCGCTCAGGCAAAACGGCTTTTTAAAAAAAAGAAAAGACTCGGTTGGATCCGTTTCTGTCAAAACCTTTCACCCTGCACACCTCCTTCCTTACTATGGGCGGAAATCCGGAGATTTAGAGGTACCTTTAATTCCGTTAACCCCTCTTCCAACAATTACTCGGTATGGATTGACGCTTTTCTTGATAAATTAGCCCCTACCTTTGTCCCTAATTTAGAATCCCTCCCCTCTCCTTATATCCCCTCCCGCTTCCCTCACAAATTTGATGAACCCTTTTCCTTCCAAGAATTAACATCTGTTTTAAAACGACTAAAAGACTCCTCTCCCGGCCTTGATGGCATTCCCTATTCTTTTATAGTCAAGGCGAGTACACCATGTCAAAGATACTTCCTCACAATAATAAATAAATCATTTTCTCATTGCTTAATCCCTCCCGAATGGAAATCCCAAATTATAATTCCTATCCTAAAACCCCGTAAATCTCCTACTGACCCATCCTCGTATAGACCAATCGCGCTGTCTCTAACTTTAGGCAAAATAGCAGAACACCTTGTGAAAACCCGTCTTGAATGGTTCGCGGAACACAACAACCTACTTCCAAATTCCCAATTTGGATTTCGTAAGGACAAAAGCACTCTGGACAGCCTCGCCATTCTAACTACCGACATCAGAATAGCCCTGTCCAGAAACGAATATCTAGTGGCAGTATTCCTAGATATTTCATCGGCGTATGACAACGTCATCCTTCCCAAGCTCAGGCAGAAACTGCACAATCTGAACATTCCGGCAAGGATAACTCATTTCATCTCCAATTTTCTAATGGACAGGACTATTCAGGTGCGGATCAACGGCTCCTTACTACCACCAAGGAAGGTATGGAAAGGACTACCTCAAGGCTCGGTACTCAGCCCACTACTCTATAATCTATATACCTATGACCTGGAAAGATCAGTAAACTCGTTCTGCGATATCCTTCAATATGCGGATGATATAGTCTTATATTTATCAGACCCGTCTATTGATGTTGTCCTGGACAGGCTAAATAGAGCACTTTCCTATTTAGGGGATTGGCTTTCTGTTCATGGTCTTTCTTTATCGGTTGGAAAGAGTTGCGCTGTCGTTTTCACAAGACGACGCTGCCTACCAAATGTGGAGTTGTTTTATGAAAACCAATTAATACCGGTTAAAAAAGATTTTAAGTTTCTTGGCGTATATCTAGACTCCAGAATGTCTGGTACTCAGCATATAAATTATGTTGCACAAAGATGTGAGTCTTCCATAAATGTTCTCCGCTGTCTTTCAGGTGTTTGGTGGGGGGCACCACCCACTCACCCAGAAACTCATATACAACGCCACTGTACGCAGCCTATTAGATTATGGATCGATCATTCTAGAACCATGTAATAAAACTGCTTTAGATAAAGTTGATAAAGTTCAGTTCCGTTGCCTCAGAATCATTCTGGGAGCAATGAGATCCTCCCCCACCAACGCTCTCCAAGTTGAATCGCTAGAACCTCCACTCTTTCTTCGCCGCCAGTTCCTTACTGACCGCTTCCTTTACAGAGCTCTACAAAATTCCTCACACCCATTAATTACTATCTAAACTTGACACTCTTCTTGAAGAAACTACTACTAGCTCTTACTGGCATAACAAAATTCTAACTTGTCTTACTAAATCGTTTCGAACCTATAAAAACCTTCCGAACCCTTGCTTCCAATCTTCCAACCCTATCCTTTTTTCCACTGACTATGATGCCCTTCTGGCTGATTCAAATATTATTCTTAATTTTGGTATTTCAAAAGACTCCCCGGAAGCAAATACACTGTTCAACAACATCATTAACACACAGTTTAGTGACTGGACCCAAATCTACACTGACGCATCCAAGTTGAGGAGCGATGGTGGAGTGGGCTGTGCGATCTGGATACCTAAGTATAGCGTACTACTTAACTTCTTGTTACCTTCAATTTCCTCTGTATACACAGGGGAATCAGTTGCAATATTTGAAGCGGTGAAGTTCGTGTTGGACAACAGACTTAACAAGTCTCTTGTCCTTA
Source organism: Aproaerema taeniolella (assembly GCA_949987775.1). Classification (NCBI taxonomy): domain Eukaryota; kingdom Metazoa; phylum Arthropoda; class Insecta; order Lepidoptera; family Gelechiidae; genus Aproaerema; species Aproaerema taeniolella. The sequence goes on from OX465269.1 coordinate 1,686,529, forward strand.
CTGATTCGCTCAGCTGCCTACAGGCTATTCAATCTAACCAGTTCTCCTCTGGTTCAAAATTCCCCTTGATCATTAAAATTAAGGAAGCTCTCTTTAACTGTAACAAGAACGAAATCGCAATCGCTTTGGCCTGGATTCCCAGCCATTGCGGCATTACAGGAAATGAAACGGTGGATTCGTTTGCTAAGGACGCAATTACTACCGGCTGTCATGATCATTCTTATTTGTTGAGCAACGACCTTATTTCCAAAGCTAAATTGGACCTCAATAATCACTGGCAGGAGAACTGGTCTAAATCGAAAAAAATCAAGGGTCAATATTATGGTTTTGTCCAACCTGAGATCCCAAAAAAACCCTGGTTCTGGCGATTCCGTAAAGTTGAAAAGTCGGTCACTTCAACCATATGCAGGCTACGATTGGGCCACGCTTGCACCCCGGTCCACTTAAACAAAATAGGCGTACGAAGAACCCCCATGTGCGAATGTGACTCGGAAGAAGGATCTACGGACCATATCTTTTTTAACTGCCCTCTCCGTCCAATCTCCCTTTATGACTGTCTCCCCTCCAACATCCCCAAACCTACTAACATGAAATCTTTACTAACGTATATGTCTGATCCCTGCTTTGTCAAAATTCTCTGTAAATATATTAGTCATTTCGATATAAAATTGTGATAATATTAGTAAGTATATTATTTTCTCTTGCTATCTTACAATATATATATATAATATCTTAACAAGGTCTCTCTTCTATCTACTTTCTGACTCTTTTTACGTATAGCTCTTTTCTGTCTTCTTGTCTCTTCCATTACTTGACACTGGCAGTAAATGGTCGTTCATTCAAGAACGAACCGCTTGCCATAACCTATCAAGAAGTGAAGTGAAGGGCGAGCAAGTCTTTGCGCGGGACCCTCGCGCAATCAAAGTGAAGTTTCAGCGTCAGCCGAGCGTGAGTTTGTCGTTATCGTGCTAGAGCTGTAGGTTTAACATTTGCAAAACAATATAAAAGACCTCCTCCAGCGCGCCACATCAAGGCAACGTGCCCAAGATACTGGCAGCATTCCCGCGTTGCGCGGCCGAACCTATTCGTTGTGCAAAATAACTGCCAGCTCTCTTGTCACCCGTTGCCTCGATGAGACGTGTAGAGAGGCTTTTCGTAATTTTTTTTGCGTCAGCACCCCATGGGCCTAAGGTCTCCACTGCAAATGGCACAAAGATGTAGTTACTGCCTAACTCGCTGTATTTTCGGGATTTTAAAAGCTCTGCCCCGTTCGCCGCGCCCGCTCTGGTGGATGTCGCCGGTACGGTACGTGTGAAGGTGCCAGTGTGTCAATACAAGCAGATTCAAGAATTTGAATCAATTTCAGATTAAACGCTGCATACCGGTCATATCCTCATAGGAAAAGGAGACAACCTTGTATTGGAGCAACGCGTAGAAAAATTATCAATACAAAACTTACTTATCAGAATACAACTTACTCTAATCTAAATTTGTCTGCCGTAAAGGTACTTTCCTTGCGCGCACCAAACGATACCGCGTTTCAGAATACAGGGTGCGCCATCTAGCGGAATAATATAGAAGTTGAACGTCCTAAGCGAAAACCAAGTGTATTTATTTATCATGTTTAGTTGACTTATTTCTATGTCTACGGTATTGTTATATGGAAAAAAATACATCGAGAAATAAATCAAGCTATTTTAACCCCCGACATTAAGTCAAAAAAAGTTAAACCTACTTAAAAAACTCGAAAAAATAAAGAAAACATCATATAATGTGCTACGTAGTACAGGGGAAACGGCACATCATGCTATCCAAAACTGTCAAATCAAAAAAAGCTGTAAAAACAATAGTAAAATGCACACAGGAACTTGAATTTGCTATCAAAATGTTCGTGATTGAACACTCTCGATAAGTAGTTAACGCATTTTTCGATTTAAGCTGTTACCTTTCCATAAATCTCATTTTTCTAACTTTCGAACATGTTTTTACGCACGCACGCTTCGTGTATCGACACTGTTCGCACTGCCGGCCCAGGCCTGTTGAGAGACGGAGATGGCACTATTCCTATGTGTGCTGCCTTTATCGGGTGCTGTAAACGCCTTAAGATGGATAATAATTAGAGTCTGTACCCAGTTTGTGAACCAAAATAAAAAATAAATAAAAAATATTAACCCTACTTTTAATTAAGTTAAAAAGCCAAGAAAGGCACATTCACTCATATAACTTTTCAGATGTTTCTAGTATGAGGTTTTTAATTTTAGAAAACATTTGTATTTTATACTTTTTTAGATATATTTAATTGAAATAGATGAAGGTTAGTAATTGTAATAGATCTATATATGTAAGCGGGATGCGAGGGTTTTGCTGTATAATGGGCGAAAGGCTGTCCACCATTATGCAACTCGTTCCATCTGATAGCCCTCACTATTTGTGTCAAACGTGGCATCAATAGTTCGGTAGAACCACTGATGCTCTGCCTACCCCGTCAGAGATTAGAGATGTGAGCGCATGTGTTTGTGTGTATAAAGGTTACCATGTGATCATCATCGATCACCTACGCATTTAGGTCATTCTTATGAGCCCAAACACGCTATATCTGCTGCAAGTTTCTGAAGAGTTCGATATACCGCAGATTATTTGATGATACAGCATCAGCTCAAGATTGGCATGCCTTGGAAATAACACGGAACTAACAGTTCACCAAATTAGTAAGACCATTTTGTCACGTAGAAAATGAACTGATGATCTTCAAACGCCTGAACAAATCTCCATGGCAATCGTCAAGCGTGAGTAGGACTCATAAACAGAGGTTCTGTAGTATTCAAAAGCACAATAAAGCTACTGAACATGACGACTGAGTTGGTCGAGTGTCCTAAGTTCGATTGCCGGTCGGAGCAAATATTTTTGTAGAAAGCAGATGTTTGTTTTCGGGTCATGAATAGAAAAATCTTTATTTTATAGGACATTCAGGATGTCATTTAAAACAAGTCAAGATTACAATGAAATACATACAAACATACACTAAACGATTCAAATACATACGCATTCGTTCCTCTGACCCTACTGACTCTACGCCTATTCGCAAAGGTGCAGTCTTCCTCAGAGAAGAACAGGCAAGAAACTCTGAGGTTGCTCTTTTAAATCGCATTACAAATTTTCTTATTTACTAATTTTAACTAAATCTGAAATAACTCTAGAGCTGAGCAGTTCATTCCCATGGCTGTCTGTCTGATAGATAATCAGAAATTTTGTAATAGCCCTTTTTGCAAAGTTTTTGTATAATCACTGTCTTAAATTTATCCAAAGGTAAAGAATACACATGGGAATCTTATACATTGACCCATATAAGAGTTCGTGACCTTGTGGAGACGACTGTCTAGTACATCCAGTTTATGCTTGGTCCTAGTATTTACATTGTGCCTATCGCTATTTTTCTTAAATAAATGTTCATTTTTCTTCACATATAAAAGATTGTCACATATATATTGGGATGCAAAATTTCTTTGAACATTTGTCTAAGAGACATTCTAGGTCTCATTTGATAAATCGCGCGAACAGCCCTTTTCTGCAGATCAAAGATCTTATTGATATCCGCAGCATTACCCCACAGTAAAATGCCATATGACATTAGGCTGTGGAAGTAACTGAAATATACGGTTCTCGCGGTTTCAACGTCTGATAATTGACGGATTTTTTTAACTGCGTAGGCTGCTGAACTGAGTCTGCTCGCTAACTTATCAATATGAGGACCCCATTGAAGCTTTGCATCAAGAGTTATTCCTAAGACGTGTTCTGTCCTAAGACGGGTGTGGGTGTTCCTGTCTGTCTTTGTGTGTGTTCTAAGGGACCCACGACATAGGTGAAAACCTTAGTGTGGGCCTTTGAGTATGTAGCGTTAACTTATTTATCATTTACTTTGGACTTTGTGCATAAATTCAAAAATCGACTGTCCGGACTTGGTGGGAGCGCTGACTCTGAGCACTCCATCGCGACGCACACGACACACTAGCCTATTTCATTGTCCCTGCCATCGCACCAACTACGGTCGGAACGAAACCATCACTCGCCAATACCTACAATACATTGTTTATGTCTTCAGATCCGTTTTCTGGCACCAAAACTAGTTTTAAAAAACAAATTGCAAATCTGTTATGTACAGAGGCCAGCGCATCAGGTTACTCCATTTTCATTGCAAAACCGCTCTAATCACAACGGTACAGAGTGCACGCTTGTGGTAACCTGATTTGCGGCCGTCCGTACAAATTTCTATACCGAATAAGTAATTGGGTAGGCACTAACACTCAGGAGTACATCGGGTTTCATTATATCTAGTGTTAGTCTTAAACAAAATAACGTTGGTCTTTGCTAAATTTATAGTGAGATTGTTACTTGTGAACCAATTGTGAAAATACAAAAAGGTACTGTTGACATCCCTTTCCAAATCCGGTTTATTATTTGATGAGATGACTGCGTTTGTATCATCAGCGTAGAGGACCAAATTTAAATTTTTATTTTTACTAAGCATATAGTACGATAAGTCATTAACAAATAAATTAAATAGTACTGAACCTTGTGGTACTCCTGTTTTAATTTTTATAAGTCTACTTTTACAGGTATTTTCAACGCCATCTTTAACTTGCTTTAATTCTACATATTGATATCGATTTGTACCGTTCCTATTCCGTCCACGTAAAAGGGTGAATCTTCTCAGGCAAGGCAAAGTATTTTTTATTTATATTATTTATAATTCAGGCAGGCAGTTGAAAAACAACTGATATAAGCCTGTATCCTAATACCCTTATCTACGTTGGTCTAATCTTATTATGTTTGTCCAGTCTATTCTTAAAGATGTTGACGTTGGGCGCTGAGACCACTTCCTCTGGTAGTTTGTTCCAAGGCGTGATTACTCTGTTAGCAAAGAAGTATTTGTTATTTGACAAGCAGGATTTTTGTAGCTTTAAGTGATGCCCTCTCAGCCGGGTATTGGTGTCTCTTTTAAGAAGTGCTTCAAAGTCTTGTGAATCATAGTGGCCGTTGAGAATTTTGTACACTTCAATAAGGTCTCCTCTTTCTCTTCGTTCTTTAAGAGAAGTTAGCTTCAGTGCTTCCAGTCTATTTTCATGTGGTAGTCTCTTCATTTGCCTTGGTATTTTAGTGAAGCTACGCTGTACCTTTTCCAGTATCGTGTGACTATTGCTATTAATCTCAATTACATATGTTTACTGGTTTCTAATTTTAATTACTTGCAGACTCGAAGTGCGGAACACAAAGTACGGGGCGATGTGCATCGCGCGGTCCCTTCACTCAACAACCATATCTTAATTATCTGACCCCTAAAGATCGAGCGACGCACAGCGTCACTTGGCTGTTTTCCGCGCTTGGTGTTCGGTAATGGATTCACCTATAACATATAATAAATGTCAACTTTTTCGTACTTACACACATTTTCATTTATTATACTTTTATTTCATTATACTTTTATTTCTTATTTTTATATTATAGTTACATAACATATATATGTATGTATATATTGAGTTCGGCGACTACTATACTATACTATGTTATGCTGTTCGAACTGTAACTTCTAACAATCTTTCTAATGTGCACTCAACTCACACTGTTTTGTTATTCTATTTTGTTATTGTTTCTTTCTTTTTTCTCTTCTCTGTTTTTTTTTTTGTATAAGTAACTTTATCTTGCTCACCTAATTCACTTTTGTAGTTAGCTAATGGTTTGTAATTTATGTAATTCATCTGGTTCTTTAAGTCTAAAGTAACTGTAAACATGTTTTTATTAATACGGGGTAACCTATAATTGGCTTTATAATATAACATACACTGGTAGAACCTTATATGTATTATGCTATTGGTTTCCTGAATAATTTAAAAAAAAAACTTTTTATTTCGTACAGTTAAAATGTTAAGATTTATAGAATAGAATAGAATAGAATAGAATAGAATAGAATATATTTATTGCTAGAAAACAGTATAAATACAGGATGTTCACATAATACAAGTGCAGTGTTTTCAGCTTATATCGAAGCGTGCAAAATATAAGGAAAATTAAATTAAAATTATGTCAATCAATACAATACAATGTCCAATAGAAAAAATCAAAATATGGAATTCAATTAAAATTATGCTAGTCAATACAATGTCCAATAGAAGATAAATGAAATAAAATGTAAATAGTAAAAGTAATAACAATGTCAAGCATGGTCAGTTAGCAAATATAAGTTCTACTTTTAATTAATTTCAATAAAACAGGAAACAAAAGCTTCGAAAAAATGAAACGCTGAATTCAGACCATTATTTTTCTGAGTATTTTTTTATGTTAGCTACTTTACTATAAAATTCCAAAATTTATAGAAAATAAACACTATTTTGTTTAAAAATTCAGTCAAAAATTTTAAAAACTTAATACTGCGCTTGCGCTCGGGCAGCCACAGACACTACGAGCAATATTGAAACTGTTTTAACAAGAAGCTTGATTAGAAAAGAGTTTCAGTTAATATGAATCAACTAGCAAAAGAACACCAAATCTGGAAAACTTGTAAAAACTGTTATGTCAGTAAAGCCTTCGTCGACAGAGAATGAACGGGTTTTCTCCTTGTCTGGAAACTTTGTGACGAAAATACGGAACCGATTGTCAGATGATGCTATAAATGCCCTCGTATTTTTAAAGGCTTTATAAAGGAAAGGGAGGAAATAATAAGTGGACTGTATATATAGGTTTAACGGGGATATAATAATAAAATAATAAAAGTAAGACACAATAAACACAACAGAAAAGCTACGTGAACCATGACAATAGCAAACCAAAAAGTAACACAAAAAGACAAACTACCAAAGAGTACGGCATGGTGGCCAGGCCGTCCGTTACAGGCTTATTTCCTTAATAATAACGTCTTGTTAGCTTTTGAAGCAGTTTCCTCTTTAAATTGTGATTGTAATTAGTATAAGATTATTAATTATTTATTAGGTTTTTATGTTTACTTACGTAACGAAAAGACTGTCCATTTAATACAAACATTGAAAAGTTGATATACAAAGACTAAAATAATGAGACAAGCTTACTAATTACCTTACTCGTAAGCTAGTCTGACTGTTATTTTTTATACCTTATTGAAAAACTGTCGTTTTATGTTACATTATTGAAAAGTTTGTAGTACAGACAGAGACTAAAGTAAATTATTTAGTACTAGCTTTCCGCCCGCGGCTCCGCCCGCATGGACTACAGGTTATATCGTGCCCAATTGTGGGATAAAAATTAACACATAGGCTACATAGATAATTTTCCCAAACTCCCACGGGAACGAAGTCCCGGGTGGAGAGCTAGTATGATGATAAATGCATATTTAGTGGCTCTAGTGACATGTATACATAATAACTAGCTTATCTATAGAGGTCAAGTCCACCCTGAAAACGCGAAAGCATTATTTATCATAATAGCTTTCCGCCCGCGGCTCCACCCGCATGGACTACAGTTTATATCGTGTCCAACTGTGGGATAAAATGTAGCCTATGTCCTTTCGCAGGCTCTAATCTATCTCTGTACCAAATTTCATGAAAATCGGTTCAGTAGTTTAGGCGTGAAAAACGAACAGACAGACAGAGTTACTTTCGCATTTATAATATTAGTATGGATGTAAGATACTAAGTTTTATTGTGGTGACATGATGACATTGTTTTTAGAAAATATTTTATTTGTTTTTTCCAAAGAAAAAGACTCTTTAGTCCTAACTGTTTGTAGAAATAATGATAAAAAGATCTCGCTAGATTTGATTTCGCTTAATCAAAGTTTTCTATAGTTAAAGTCACATGAAACTGAAAATAAACGTTGTTGATTGATACATTTTGTTGAATATTGCATAAAAAGCGTAGTTTTATTGTTAAATCACACATATTTTTAAAAATTTCTTTATTGTTAAATCACACATATTTTTAAAAATTTCCATATTTCTCGACAACCCGGGAATTCCCGGGAAATAGTGGTCGAGAATTCTCGTGCTCCGGGAAATAAAAAAGGTCGAGAAATGAGAAACCCTATTCACGCTGCATACTGGGGGGCTACCATCTAAGAGAAGCTGACGCTGGGTGAACGAATGGAATGTTGTCGATTGCTTCTTTATAAGGAGACCTTGATTAATGATATGAACCAAACACAGCAATGTACATCATTCCATTCGTTCAATCAGCATCAACTTCGCTTAGGTGGTAGCCCCCCCGGCCATCTTCTCGTAGGAGAAGAAGACAAACTTAAGTTAAAGTCCTGGGCGAAAAGCTAGTAAGATATAAACTCCCGGTACTTTATGAAGTGCCCCATTTTTTTCACAATTTAATATTAATGCAACGAAACTAAAAAATACATAACCTTACCTAACATAACCTTACCTACTTATCCTAATTTAAAGCAGCGACCAAACTAAGTTTCATAAGTTAAAATTTTACCAGGCAAATTGTAAAATCGAGGGACATTATAGTTTCAGTAGTGAATTTGTAATATTACTATTTTTTCAATTTTCCAGTGACAGATACTGACCATATACACTTAGTTTTCGCGTAGGATGTTAAACTTCTATAATATTCCGCTAGATGGCGCACCCTGTATTCTGAAACGCGGTATCGTTTGGTGCGCGCAAGGAAATCAACCCATGCATTGAGATCGAAATTTACTAAAAACTTTTAAATATAAACATTAAAAAATTTTTGCAACGCGCGCTTCAATTAAAGGTTGGCTTCTTTTACTATTGAGGACATGACTGGTCTTGCAGCGTGTCTGATAAATTGGATTAAACCCGTTGTCACTGTTTTTTTTATTGCGAAATCGAGTCACTGGAGTGTTTTCTTTTAAATAAATAATTGAATTTTAAAATGAAGCAGAAAATTAAGAAATAATCACTTTAGATAATAAATTAAACAGTCTTCATTTGTAAACAAATAGGCTAGGTAGTCTAGGTACATAATTTTCCAAATTCCCACAGGGACGAAATCTCGGGCAAGAAAGCTAGTATGTATATGAATTTCAGTATGTATATGAAGCAGGTACTGAAATAAAGTTAAATTGTTTTATGGGGTAAGACCAAATTAGGGCTTTATAAAAGCCTGATTTGATGGTTTATCAGATACCATCAAGACTTGGAAGCACCTGTCCGCAAGGTGGTCGCGTCAGCTGGTCGACTTTAGGGCACAAATAAAGGACTAACAACTTCAGTGCTTTATTTTTAGGTTTTTTGGAATACTCATTATGCTATCGGCCATCGTGAATCGTTTGCTTAAAACATTTTTTGAATATCGCAAATTCACTGTAACGTTGTGAACTACTCTTTTCGGTTTTGTTATATGTATAATGGGTGAAAGGCTGACCACCCTATTACCATTAGGTACCTATGCAACTTTTTCCATCTGGTAACCCTCACAATTTGTAACAAACGTGGCATCTAGTGGTTCTAGAACCACTGATGCTCTGCTTACCCCGCTAGGTATTATGGGCGTGAGCGTGAGTATGTGTACGCGTATTTAAAAAAAAAAATATTTAATGAAAATGTAGCACGTACAGCCGCAACTCCAGTTACCACACGCGTGCACTCTGTGCTGTTGTGATAAGAGCGGTTTTGCAACGAAAATGGAGTAACCTGATGCGCTGGCCTCTGTACATTATTTTGATATACCTAATATAGTATTTAATATTGTAACGCTGCAACGGGATTCATGTTGGTACATACATATACATACATATACATACATATACATACATATGTACCAACATGAATGCAGTATCCGTCCGAAAATCCCCTTCAGTTGAAAGCTTTAAATTGAGGCTCAAAAAGCACTTTATATAGCGCATTTTGATAGATAGATAGATAGATAAAACCTTTATTTAACTGACCCATTACACACAATTACAAGAACTAAAAAATAAAATAAAAAAAGTAAAAACATTTGTATCTTAACGATTACCTTTGCACTGTATACTTACGTATATTTTATTTTATTTTATTTTATTTATTAGGTTACCAACGGAGTGCACACCACCACATTCAAGTAGGTACATCAAATATTTTAAACACAAAAAACTCAATGCCACTCCAATTACAGGTAACTTACGGCTAGCTTAAAATTAAAATTAAGTTGTAAGATCAATACAGATAACTAACTACATATTCAAAAAAAAAAAAAAAAAAAACTAAACAGATAATCGGAACCATTTAAACATGCGATAGCCCAAATAAACAATAAAAATCTTTTAATAGATGAAACGGATACTTATATAAATGATAATAACATAAATTGTGTTTTCAAATGAATAAAAGACCGACCAAGAGCGTGTCGGGCCACGCGTATTGTAGGGTTCCGTGGCAGCATGGTTCAAATATGCAGCTGGCTTCTTAATTCTAAGAGCATATTGTCATAGTCGATGTTAAAATCACCAAATACTATAGTATCAAAAAAAAATGTATTAAAAAGTTTGTAGTTTCAGAAATAACTGTAGTTTGGCCTAATTATAACAGAATGAAAGTATTGAATGCGCGAGCGAAGCGAGCGCAAATATTTTTTTTTGCTATAATATTATTGTTAGGAATAATATAATAATATCGAGCTGCTGCTAAAGCAGGTAGCGTGGTGATTGTGTATAATTTTGATGTTATTTTCGTAATTAGCACCCCCAAAAACCTATTAAACGACTTCTGACATGTCAATATGTTACAGCTTCGCTTTTGGCTCGCCTCACTGTTAGCGTGAAACGTTTAAAAAGCTATCCTATGATATCTCACTCGATGATATCGGTGAGAAAAAAAAACCATTGCCCTTTCACGTGTATGGGAAACATCCGAAAACTTTTTTTTTACAAAATCTAATTTTTTCAATCTGTTGGCACAATCAATATGTATGACCATGCCAAATTTCAGCTCTGTAGTACCAAGGATCTAATATTAATAAATATATTAATCTTATTAATCCCAACAATGTTTGGCACTTGGTCGACCATTATTCGTTAACTTGAAGGGTCAACTTATCTGTGATAGTTTTCCTTTTAATTTCGTCGTATATTCTACATTCCACATTCATTCCACATTTTTAGAAACAACAGTTTGGCTGGTAGAGAGGGGGGACTCGAGTTTGACAAAAATTTTCACTTTAAAAATTAATGTTTCGCAAACGGAGTGCTGAATTGAAAAACGTTATTTGTTAACCCCTTCTATCTTTTAAAAAGCTATCCTATGACACCCCATTCGATGATATTGGCGAGAAAAAATAAATTAAGCACTTACAATTTAGTGCCAAAACTCCGCCATATTGTTTTTTTTTAAATCACCTACCTAAGACTATTTGGGTGTTTAAGACAAATCAAACGATACCTTAATTGTCGAAATCCATTCAGCCGTTTGGAAGATACGAGGTAATAAGGAAATTTACAAACGAACATACATACATACAAGATACGCGCGAAAAACATAACCCTTCCTTGGCAGTCGGGGAAAAACCATAGTAAAATGCATATACAGGAACTTGAATTTGCTATAAAAATGTTCGTGATTGAACACTCTCGATAAGTAGTAAACGCATTTTTCGATTTAAGCTGTCGATTTTACTCGATTTTACCTTTCTATTAATCTATTTTTTCTAACTTTCGAACATGTTTTTACGCACGCACGCTTTTATAGTCCGTAAACTTCGTGTATCGATGTTATGGACCAAGTGATTAATGCGGGCATTATTAATAATGCCCGGGCATTATTCATAATGTCTAGCTCTATCGGGCAAAGTGATTAATTACTATCTAAACTTCATTATTTATCATATTGCCCGGTCATTATTATATTGCTACGTGACAATTGGGCAACTTGATAATAAAGCTAAGTTTGATGCAGTGCGAGGAAGGAAGTGCGGGGAGGGAAGCGGTGCGGGGAGGAAAGTTCCCTCGTTGCAATTTATGAAAGTTTTCCTTTTTTTTTTCACGACCGTCACCTTAGATTTCAAAATCTAAAACGACATCCATGACGGATTTTTACAAAAAATGAATGTCCGCCATCTTGTATTTCAAAATGGATGTCGTTAACGGAATTAGCACCCCCGAAAACCTATTAAACGACACCCATATCAGTTTTTTCAAAAATGTAAACGTACGCCATCTTGGATTTCAAAATGAACGACATTTTCGGAATCAGCATCCCGACAATCTATTAAACGATACCCATGTCGGCATGCCTGAAAATTTAATATCCGCCTTCTTGGATTTTTTGTGCAGGGAATCGCGACGCTCCGGGGTTTGCCCTTGTCACGATTCCCCGAACTAAAATCAAAGTTGGCGGATATGAAATTTTCGGAAAGCAGTCGGCGGGTAAGACGCTTGGTGAAGCTTCGGGCTTCTCCCTACGCAGAGTTCGGCCTTTGGCCTCGCCCTATACGCAGCTTTCCTCGGCATACGGCCTTTAGTATCTAAACTTGTACGGCGGCCATCTTGAATTGGGGGGGGGGGGACGCTCTGGTCTTCGCCCTACGCAGAGTTTGGACTTCGGCCTCACCCTAAACGCAGCTCGCCTCGGCCTACGGCCTCGCCTCACCTACAGAATCTAAAGTATGGCAGCCATCTTGAATTGAGGAGGTTGACGCTCCGGGCTTCGCCCTATTCGGAGTTGGGCTCGGTCTGCAATCTCGCCTCATCGTTAAAATCTTAGCTCGTATGGCAGCCATCTTGGATTGGGGGAGGGAGACGCTCCGGGATTTGCCCTATGCGGAGCTCAGCCTTCGGCCTCGCCATTTATCTTGCTACTTAATCCAAATAATGAGTCTGATTATTTAAATTGTTTAACATTTAGTTTATTTGAAGTTAAATGACTATAATAATAAAAAAATTGCAATTAAATAAGTTTGTATTACTCTGCCCAAAAGGTGATGGGCATTATGTATAATGCCCGGTCAATTTGATAATTTGAATAATTATTTTCAAATTGCCCTCTCATATTGGGCATTTTTCATAATGCCCGGTCATTATGAATAATGCCCAATTTATCACTTGGTCCATAACATCGACACTGTTCGCACTGCACTGCCGGCCCAGGCCTGTTGAGAGACGGAGATGGCACTATTCCTATGTGTGCTGCCTTTATCGGGTGCTGTAGTCGCCTTAACTGGCAGTAGCTTTTCCTGCGGATTCTTTTTCGTCTAATTTCTTTTCGTTTCTTTTACGGTACCTGTGGTCTCTGCCTACCCCAGTGGGACAAAGAAGCGCTCTTAGCCCAGTGGCGATCAGCAAGAAAGGAAATGAGGTGGGGTGGTTGGGTTCCCCATAAGGTCCCCGTTGTAGATGCTTAACCTTACTGTTTGGTTCACCGTAAAAAAAAAACAAATAGTGAGATATTTTATTTATACATATATTCAAAATCCTGAACTCAAAGAACACATTTATGAATATTTTTTTATTGGTGTCTACGTTTAGGAAAAAAAAATCCCACCGAAAAAAAAGTGTTCTGTAAGTGATACTGGTTCAGGATTTTGAATATACTAGCTTTTCACCTAGGACTTCGTTCCCGTGGGAATTTGAAAAAAATATGGAGCCTATGTGTTAATCCGTGTGTCGTCTACCTCCATACCAAATTTTATCTTATTTTGACTTATTTTAGTAACATCCTGATTGTTGTATGAAATAAATATATTTTGAATTTTAATTTATCAAAATTGGTCCAGCCGTTTGAGCGTGAAAGAGTAACAAACATCTATACATCCATAGTACTTGCAAACTTTCGCGTTTATAATACTATCTCTGTACCAAATTTCATCAAAATCGGTTCAGTAGTTTAGCCGTGAAACCGTGACAGACAGAGTTACTTTCGCATTTATAATATTAGTAGGGATTAGTAAATAAATAATTTCATAGATTGAATAATTCATTTGAAAGTCGGGCAGTCAGAATGGGTCTAAACTTTAATACAGAACGTAAGGGACAGTTTAGAAAAAAAACTCTGAGAATTTAAAAAAAATATATTTGTTTTTCAATATTTTGTGCAGTAGGTACAATTAAATAATGTATTTGAATAGATTATAAAATATATTGAATTTAATGTATAAAATATTCGTACAAATAACTTAACCTACAAAATATAAAATTAAAACTACATATTGTAAAACAAAAATAAACTACTAATATACATATTTACAAAAACAGCCCACCCCTGGTCGTTCCCGGCGCAAAGGTTCCCATGTCCCATGACACTTGCTGCGTTACCGCGCTGTATAGGGTGCGTCCATTAATTACGTGAGGTGTTTTTAGAGATTTTTCGACCCCTCCACCCCCTCTGGTGAGATGTCGTGAGATTTGGCTTGACACCCCCCTCCCCCCTTAATCTCACGTAAGTTTTATGAAAATGCTTAGTTTTAGTGTAAATACGTTAATTGGTAATTTATTTAGAAAACTTACATAATTTGACTAATTATTTTTAAACTTTTAATAATCGAACAATTAAAAACAGCTATGATTTACTAACTTAAATTTGAAAAACAAAAGATTGTTTTAATTCCGTCCACGGGAACTCATGGCATGTGTACTAGTCTTAAAGAGTGGCTACCGGAACAACATGGTTTAGTTGGTTTAACTTAGCTTTCCCGCAATTTAACACTATTTCTTTTGGGGGAAAATATTACGTGATATTTGTAGAGACCCCCCACTCCCCCACGTGAGATTGAGTGAGATCCGGCCCGACCCCCTCCCCCCCCAAAATGCCTCACGTAATTAATGGACGCCCCCATAGCCTTTGCGCATATAATCTATTCTCGAATAGATTATATTTTATATTTATTTATTATATTTATAAAATAAATAAATAAATCATTTATTTCAGTAATCACTGTTCAGTTTAAAGAATCTTTATTTCTCATTAAGACAATGTCACTTATATGAGAAAAGGGTTAGTTTATAAAAGTAAATTATTTTTGTCGCTGTACACAGGCAAGACAATATAGATTTAAGAGTGGTTAGTACGTAGTAGATAGGGTTAACTTACAATTCACATTAAAGACATTGAATTCACATTCTCACACCTAGTTAAATACAAAAACACACTTTTTAAACATTAAAAACATTTTTTTTTCTTAACAAAATTTAAGTAGTATAGGTAGTTATTTTCTATTAGTATGTATTTATTGTTTCACATTCACTTTAGCAGGTATTCGTATAGTTTTGAATTAAATAT
Source organism: Aproaerema taeniolella (assembly GCA_949987775.1). NCBI lineage: Eukaryota > Metazoa > Arthropoda > Insecta > Lepidoptera > Gelechiidae > Aproaerema > Aproaerema taeniolella. The sequence goes on from OX465269.1 coordinate 1,701,719, forward strand.
TTCTAGTGATTCGACGTTTTTTAAATTAGACGGTAATTCGTTATAAAGCTGTGCTCCTTTAAATGTAAACATTTTTTTGCCGTAATTTGTTCGTATCTTTGGTAGTACAAGTAGACTGGCTCGACGTCATTTTAATTTTAATTATTTTGTTTTGTGAGATTTGCGGTTCAGTTAATTTTGTTTTCGACGCGCTGCCCCATATTTCTATTAGGTACGTTAAGTGTGACTATGTGTGCTGCCTTTATCGGGTGCTGTAGTCGCCTTAAACGATGAAGGGAGGGTTAAGGACTCCATACTGTGCGATGACGGGATCACAATCATCATTTTTATTATTTATTTTTTATTATTATTACCTATTTCACATTTATTATTGTAACATAACCCTCGCATACTTTATTGCACAAACACATTTTTTATTCATTTGAAAACACAATTTATGTTATTATCATTTATATAAGTATCCGTTTCATCCATAGAAGATTTTTATTGTTTATTTGGGCTATCGCATGTTTAAATGGTTCCGATTATCTGTTTAGTTTTTTTTTTTTTTTTTTTTGAATATGTAGTTAGTTATCTGTATTGATCTTACAACTTAATTTTAATTTTAAGCTAGCCGTAAGTTACCTGTAATTGGAGTGGCATTGAGTTTTTTGTGTTTAAAATATTTGATGTACCTACTTGAATGTGGTGGTGTGCACTCCGTTGGTAACCTAATAAATAAAATAAAATAAAATATACGTAAGTATACAGTGCAAAGGTAATCGTTAAGATACAAATGTTTTTACTTTTTTTATTTTATTTTTTTAGTTCTTGTAATTGTGTGTAATGGGTCAGTTAAATAAAGGTTTTATCTATCTATCTATCTATCTATCAAAATGCGCTATATAAAGTGCTTTTTGAGCCTCAATTTAAAGCTTTCAACTGAAGGGGATTTTCAGACGGATACTGCATTCATGTTGGTACATATGTATGTACCAACATGAATCCCGTTGCAGCGTTACAATATTAAATAATATATTAGGTATATCAAAATAATGTACAGAGGCCAGCGCATCAGGTTACTCCATTTTCGTTGCAAAACCGCTCTTATCACAACAGTACAGAGTGCACGCGTGTGGTAACTGGAGTTGCGGCCGTTCGTGCTACATTTTCATTAAAGATTTTTTTTTAATACGTACACATACTCACGCTCACGCCCATAATCCCTAGCGGGGTAAGCAGAGCATCAGTGGTTCTAGAACCACTAGATGCCATGTTTGTTACAAATTGTGAGGGTTACCAGATGGAAAAAGTTGCATAGGTACCTAATGGTAAGAGGTGGTCAGCCTTTCTTCCATTATACATATAAAAAAACCGAAAAGTTCACAACGTTACAGTGAATTTGCGATATTCAAAAAATGTTTTAAGCAAACGATTCACGATGGCCGACAGCATAATGAGTATTCCAAAAAACCTAAAATAAAGCACTGAAGTTGTTAGTCCTTTATTTGTGCCCTAAAGTCGACCAGCTGACGCGACCACCTTGCGGACAGGTGCTTCCAAGTCTTGATGGTATCTGATAAACCATCAAATCAGGCTTTTATAAAGCCTTAATTTGGTCTTACCCCATAAAACAATTTAACTTTATTTCAGTATACATGCTTCATATACATACTGAAATTCATATACATACTAGCTTTCTTGCCCGAGATTTCGTCCCTGTGGGAATTTGGAAAATTATGTACCTAGACTACCTAGCCTATTTGTTTACAAATGAAGACTGTTTAATTTATTATCTAAAGTGATTGTTTCTTAATTATCTGCTTCATTTTAAAATTCAATTATTTATTTAAAAGAAAACACTCCAGTGACTCGATTTCGCAATAAAAAAACAGTGACAACGGGTTTAATCTAATTTATCAGACACGCTGCAGGACCAGTCACCTCCTCAATAGGAAAAGAAGACAACCTTTAATTGAAGCGCGCGTTGCAAAATATGTTTAATGTTTAATGTATAACAAGTGTTTAAAAGTGTTTAGTAAAATTCGATCTCAATGCATGGGTTGGTTTCCTTGCGCGCACCAAACGATACCGCGTTTCAGAATACAGGGTGCGCCATCTAGCGGAATAATTTAGAAGTTTAACATCCTACGCGAAAACTAAGTGTATATGGTCAGTTTACTTATATCTGTCACTGGAAAATTGAAAAAAATAATAATATTACAAATTCACTACTGAAACTATAATGTCCCTCGATTTTACAATTTGCCTGGTAAAATTTTAACTTTTGAAACTTAGTTTGGTTGCTGCTTTAAGGCGACTACAGCACCTGAATTATGATTTTATGATGCGTAGATAAGCATGACGCACTGCATTAAACCGAAGAAAAAATATAATACGGTAATATTCAGGACATAAAATAGATAAGTAGTTTGCTGAAAACATGATTCAGCACTTTTGGTTCGATAGAAAAAGCTCATAAAGTCACCTCTAAATACCAATATTGTGTATCTTTTAAGCTGTAAAAACGATAGTTAAATGCACACAGGAACTTGAATTTGCTATAAAAATGTTCGTGATTGAACACTCTCGATAAGTAGTTACGCATTTTTCGATTTAAGCTGTTTCCTTTCCATAAATCTCATTTTTCTAACTTTCGAACATGTTTTTACGCACGCACGATTTCATAGTCCGTAAGTGTCGTGTATCGACACTGTTCGCACTGCCGGCCCAGGCCTGTCGAGAGACGGAGATGGCACTATTCCTGTGTGTGCTGCCTTTATCGGGTGCTGTAGTCGCCGTAAATTAGGATAAGTAGGAAAGGTTATGTTAGGTAAGATTATGTATTTTTAAGTTCGGTTACATTAATATTAAATTTTGAAAAGAATGGGGTACCGGTAAAGTACCGGGAGTTTATATCTTACTAGCTTTTCGCCCAGGACTTCAACTTAAGGTTGTCTTCTTTTCCTACGAGAAGATGGCCGGGGGGGCTACCACCTAAGCGAAGAAGATGGCCGGGGGGGCTACCACCTAAAGCGAAGTTGATGCTGATTGAACGAATGGAATGATGTACATTGCTGTGTTTGGTTCATATAATTAATCAAGGTCTCCTTATAAAGAAGCAATCGACAACATTCCATTCGTTCACCCAGCGTCAGCTTCGCTTAGATGGTAGCCCCCCGGTATGCAGCGTGAATAGGGTTTCTCATTTCTCGACCTTTTTTATTTCCCGGAGCACGAGAATTCTCGACCACTATTTCCCGGAAATTCCCGGGTTGTCGAGAAATATAGAAATTTTAAAAAATGTGTGATTTAACAATAAAACTACGCTTTTTATGCAATATTCGACAAAATGTATCAATCAACAACGTTTATTTTTAGTTTCATGTGTCTTTAACTATAGAAAACTTTAAATAAGCGAAATAAACTCTAGCGAGATCTTTTTATCATTATTTCTACAAACATTTAGGACTAAATAGTATTTTTCTTTGGAAAAAACGAATAAAATATCTTCTAAAAACAATGTCATCATGTCACCACAATAAAACTTAGTACCTACCTTACATCCATACTAATATTATAAATGCGAAAGTAACTCTGTCTGTCTGTTCATCTTTCACGCCTAAACTACTAAACCGATTTTGATGAAATTTGGTACAGAGATAGATTAGAGCCAGGGAAAGGACATAGGCTACATTTTATCCCACATTTGGGCACGATATAACCTGTAGTCCACGCGGGCGAAAAGCTAGTACTAAATAATTTACTTTAGTCTCTGTCTGTACTACAAACTTTTCAATAATGTAACATAAAACGACAGTTTTTCAATTAGGTATAAAAAATAACAATCAGATTAGCTTACGAGTAAGGTAATTAGTAAGCTAGTCTCATTATTTTAGTCTTTGTATATCAACTTTTCAATGTTTGTATTAAATGGACAGTCTTTTCGTTACGTAAGTAAACATAAGAACCTAATAAATAATTAATAATCTTATACTTATTACAATCACAATTTAAAGAGGAAACTGCTTCAAAAGCTAGTGTCTTGTTATTATTAAGGAAATAAGCCTGTAACGGATGGCCTGGCCACCATGCCGTACTCTTTGGTAGTTTGTCTTTTTGGTGTTACTTTTTGGTTTGCTATTGTCATGGTTCGCGTAGCTTTTCTGTTGTGTTTAGTGTGTCTTACTTTTATTATTTTATTATTATATCCCAGTTAAACCTATATATACAGTCCACTTATTATTTCCTCCCTTTCCTTTATAAAGCCTTTAAGAATACGAGGGCATTTATAGCATCATCTGACAATCGGTTCCGTATTTTCGTCACAAAGTTTCCAGACAAGGAGAAAACCCGTTCATTCTCTGTCGACGTAGGCTTTACTGACATAACAGTTTTTTCAAGTTTTCCAGATTTGGTGTTCTTTTGCTAGTTGATTCATATTAACTAAAACTCTTTTCTAATCAAGCTTCTTGTTAAAACAGTTTCAATATTGCTCGTAGTGTCTGTGGCTGCCCGAGCGCAAGCGCAGTATTAAGTTTTTAAAATTTTTGACTGAATTTTTAAACAAAATAGTGTTTATTTTCTATAATTTTATGAATTTTATAGTAAAGTAGCTAACATAAAAAAATAATCAGAAAAATAATGGTCTGAATTCAGCGTTTAATTTTTTCGAAGCTTTTTTCCACTGTATTATGAAATTAAGTAAAAGTAGAACTTATAAATCTTAGCATTTTAACTGTACGAAATAAAAAGTTTTTTTTTTTTAATTTATTCAGGAAACCAGTAGCATAATACATATAAGGTGCTACCAGTGTATGTTATATTATAAAGCCAATTATAGGTTACCCCGTATTAATAAAAACATGTTTACAGTTACTTTAGACTTAAAGAACCAGATGAATTACATAATTAACTGGGAAGAAACTTAAATTACAAACCATTAGCTAACTACAAAAGTAAATTAGGTGAGCGAGATAAAGATATAAACAGAGAAGAGAAAAAAGAAAGAAACAATAACAAAATAGAATAACAAAACAGTGTGAATTGAGTGCACATTAGAAAGATTGTTAGAAGTTACAGTTCGAACAGCATAACATAGTATAGTATAGTAGTCGCCGAACTCAATATATATATACATATATATGTTATGTAACTATAATATAAAAATAAGAAATAAAAGTATAATAAATGAAAATGTGTGTAAGTATGAAAAAGTTGCCATTTATTATATGAGAAAGCTGAATCCATTACCGAACACCAAGCGCGGAAAACAGCCAAGTGACGCTGTGCATCGCTCGATCTTTAGGGGTCAGATACTTAAGATATGGTTGTTGAGTGAAGGGACCGCGCGATGCACATCGCCCCGTACTTTGTGTTCCGCACTTCGAGTCTGCAAGTAATTAAAATTAGAACCCAGTAAACATATGTAATTGAGATTATTAGCAATTGTCACACGATACTGGAAAAGGTACAGCGTAGCTTCACTAAAATACCAAGGCAAATGAAGAGACTACCACATGAAAATAGACTGGAAGCACTGATGCTAACTTCTCTTAAAGAACGAAGAGAAAGAGGAGACCTTATTGAAGTGTACAAAATTCTCGACGGCCACTATGATTCACAAGACTTTGAAGCACTTCTTAAAAGAGACACCAATACCCGGCTGAGAGGGCATCACTTAAAGCTACAAAAATCCTGCTTATCAAATAAAAAACACTTCTTTGCTAACAGAGTAATCACGCCTTGGAATAAACTACCAGAGGAAGTGGGGTCAGCGCCCAACATCAACATCTTTAAGAATAGACTGGACAAACATAATAAGATTAGACCAACGTAGATAAGGACATTAGGATACAGGCTTACATCAGTTGTTTTTCAACTGCCTGCCTGAATTATAAATAATATAAATAAAAAATACTTTGAATTGCCTGAGAAGATTCACCCTTTTACGTGGACGGAATAGGAACGGTACAAATATCAAAGTTTTTTTATATATATTAAAAATGGGATCGCTCTTGACCACAATCTAGCTTAGGGCAAAGATGTGGTCGAGGATGTAGCGAGCTCACCCAGAAGAAGCCTATTCACTCGCACTTTAAAGATATTTGGGTTGTATGAACTCGGAAATACAGACGCCGGCAGGGAATTCCACTCCCCGGCAGTGCGCAATACAAAAGATGAAGAATAGCGCTCAGTACGTATCCGAGGGATCTCGACAAGATAAGGGTGGTACCTCGCAGTGCGTCTGGACGTCCGATGGAAAAAAGGGGCAGGCGGAATGAGCTCATGTAGCCTCTGAGCACAATCTCCGAAGTACATCCTATAAAAAACACATAGGCAAGCTACTTTGCGTCTATGAGCTAGGCTTTGTAGCTTATCCTTACCCAGCTTTTTATCACCAATAAGCCTCCTGGCTCTGCGATCCACCGAGTCCAGAGCGGCTAGTTGGTATTTGGCCGAATCGTCCCAAAGGTGGCTACAATACTCCATGCACGATCGGACCTGCGCCTTATAAACGGTAAGAAGTTGATCCGGCGTGAAGTATCGCTTAACCTTAAAGTGTCAAGCCCGATGTACTCCTGAGTGTTAGTACCTACCCAATTACTTATTCGGTATAGAAATTTGTACGCACGGCCGCACATCAGGTTACCACAAGCGTGCACTCTGTACCGTTGTGATAAGAGCGGTTTTGCAATGAAAATGGAGTAACCTGATGCGTTGGCCTCTGTACATAACACATTTGCAATTTGTTTTTTAAAACTAGTTTTGGTGCCAGAAAACGGATCTGAAGACATAAACAATGTATTGTAGGTATTGGCGAGTGATGGTTTCGTTCCGACCGTAGTTGGTGCGATGGCAGGGACAATGAAATAGGCTAGTGTGTCGTGTGCGTCGCGATGGAGTGCTCAGAGTCAGCGCTCCCACCAAGTCCGGACAGTCGATTTTTGAATTTATGCACAAAGTCCAAAGTAAATGATAAATAAGTTAACGCTACATACTCAAAGGCCCACACTAAGGTTTTCACCTATGTCGTGGGTCCCTTAGAACACACACAAAGACAGACAGGAACACCCATACACGTCTTAGGACAGAACACGTCTTAGGAATAACTCTTGATGCAAAGCTTCAAAGTCCTCATATTGATAAGTTACCGAGCAGACTCAGTTCAGCGGCCTACGCAGTTAAAAAAATCCGTCAATTATCGGACGTTGAAACCGCGAGAACCGTATATTTCAGTTACTTCCACAGCCTAATGTCATATGGTATTTTACTGTGGGGTAATGCTGCGGATATCAATAAGATCTTTGTTCTGCAGAAAAGGGCTGTTCGCGCGATTTATCAAATCAGACCTAGAATGTCTCTTAGACAAATGTTCAAAGAAATAGATATTTTGACTTTTGTATCCCAATATATATGTGACAATCCCTACTAATATTATAAATGCGAAAGTAACTCTGTCTGTCTGTCTGTCTGTCTGTTACCTTTTCACGCCTAAACCGCTGAACCGATTTTGATGAATTTTGGTACAGAGATAGATTAGAGCCTGGGAAAGGACATAGGCTACATTTTATCCCACAGTTGGGCACGATATAACCTGTAGTCCACGCGGGCGGAGCCGCGGGCGGAAAGCTAGTCTTTTATATGTGAAGAAAAATGAACATTTGTTTAAGAAAAATAGCGATAGGCACAATGTAAATACTAGGACCAAGCATAAACTGGATGTACTAGACAGTCATCTCCACAAGGTCACGAACTCTTTTATGGGTCAATGTATACGGTTCTATAATAAGATTCCCATGTGTATTCTTTACCTTTGGATAAATTTAAGACAGTGATTAAACAAAAACTTTGCACAAAGGGCTATTACAAAATTTCTGATTATCTATCAGACAGGCAGCCATGGGAATGAACTGCTCAGCTCTAGAGTTATTTCAGATTTAGTTAAAATTAGTAAATAAGAAAATTTGTAATGCGATTTAAAAGAGCAACCTCAGAGTTTCTTGCCTGTTCTTCTCTGAGGAAGACTGCACCTTTCCGAATAGGCGTAGAGTCAGTAGGGTCAGAGGAACGAATGCGTATGTATGTATTTGAATCGTTTAGTGTATGTTTGTATGTATTTCATTGTAATCTTGACTTGTTTTAAGTGACATCCTGAATGTCCTATAAAATAAATATTTTTCTATTCTTTTTTCTATTCTATTCTATTCATGACCCGAAAACAAACATCTGCTTTCTACAAAAATATTTGCTCCGACCGGCAATCGAACTTAGGACACTCGACCAACCCAGTCGTCATGTTCAGTAGCCTTATTGTGCTTTTGAATACTACAGAACCTCTGTTTATGAGTCCTACTCACGCTTGACGATTGCCATGGACATTTGTTCAGGCGTTTGAAGATCATCAGTTCATTTTCTACGTGACAAAAGGGTCTTAATAATTTGGTGAACTGTTAGTTCCGTGTTATTTCCAAGGCAAGCCAATCTTGAGCTGATGCTGTATCATCAAATAATCTGCGGTATATCCAACTCTTCAGAAACTTGCAGCAGATATAGCGTGTTTGGGCTCATAAGAATGACCTCAATGAGTAGGTGATCGATGATGATCGAGGTCACATGGTAACCTTTATACACACAAACCCATGCGCTCACATCTCTAATCTCTGACGGGGTAGGCAGAGCATCAGTGGTTCTACCGAACTAATTAATGCTACGTTTGACACAAATAGTGAGGGCTATCAGATGGAACGAGTTGCATAATGGTGGTCAGCCTTTCGCCCATTATACAGCAAAACCCTCGCATCCCGCTTACATATATAGATCTATTAGAATTACTAACCTTCATCTATTTCAGTTAAATATCCACTAATATTTAAAAAAGTATAAAATACAAATGTTATCTAAAATTAAAAACCTCATACTAGAAACATCTGAAAAGTTATATGAGTTAATTAATGCCTTTCTTGGCTTTTTAACTTAATTAAAAGTACCTACCCGTTAATATTTTTTATTTATTTTTTATTTTGGTTCACAAACTGGGTACAGACTCTAATTATTATCCATCTTAAGGCGATTACAGCACCCGATAAAGGCAGCACACATAGGAATAGTGCCATCTCCGTCTCAGCAGGCCTGGGCCGGCAGTGCGTACAGTGTCGATACACGAAGTTTACGGACTATGAAAGCGTGCGTGCGTAAAAACATGTTCGAAAGTTAGAAAAATGAGATTTATGGAAAGGTAACAGCTTAAATCGAAAAATGCGTTAACTACTTATCGAGAGTGTTCAATCACGAACATTTTGATAGCAAATTCAAGTTCCTGTGTGCATTTTACTATCGTTTTTACAGCTTAAAAGATACACAATATTGGTATTTAGAGGAGACTTTGTGAGCTTTTTCTATCGAACCAAAAGTGCTGAATCATGTCTTCAGCAAATTACTTAACTAGTTTATGTCCTGAATATTACCGTAGTATTTTTTTCTTCGATTTAATGCAGTGCATCATGCTTATCTACGCATCATAAAATCGTAATTTAACTAGCATATAATAAGCATGTGGGAATCGCCCCTATTACAGTGAACACAGATGCATATTTTGATGATGAACATCGTCACATCAGAGGACCGTGGCTTAGCACCGACTTCAAACTGATAAGTGGGTACAGTCAACAGCACATCAGGTTACCACAAACTGTCAAATTTCCCCAATGGATAGTAAACTCTAATGCTTGAAGATAAAATTGAAAATCGATTGAAGAAATTTGACAGTTTTGGATAGCATGATGTGCCGTTGCCCCTGTACTACGTGTAGCACATTATATGATGTTTTCTTTATTTTTTCGAGTTTTTTAAGTAGGTTTAACTTTTTTTGACTTAATGTCGGGGGTTAAAATAGCTTGATTTATTTCTCGATGTATTTTTTTCCATATAACAATACCGTAGACATAGAAATAAGTCAACTAAACATGATAATATAAATGTTACAGTTAAAACTAGTTAGTAGTTAGAACGCGTTTTTCCTAGTTAGAACTAGTTTTTACTTGGTGCCTTTGTTAAAACTAGAAATAATCAGTTAAAACTAGAATTTACCACTGACATATTTGATTTTCAGATAAAACTAGTTGTCACATCGAGCTATAGTTAAAACTAGCTATAGTTAAAACTCCCCCCCCGCGGAGATTATATCGGGGCAGAAACTGTAGGTTAGGTTTGTTAGTAGCCTAGCCTAACCAATCCGTTAAGGGTTGGTTAGGTTAGGTTAGGTTAGAACTGCGACCCCCAACGCACGAGCCGAGCGAGCGAAGCCCCCCCGCGGAGATTATATCGGGGCAGAAACTGTAGGTTAGGTTTGTTAGTAGCCTAGCCTAACCAATCCGTTAAAGGTTGGTTAGGTTAGGTTAGGTTAGAACTGCGACCCCCAACGCACGAGCCGAGCGAGCGAAGCGAGCGTGCCGCGGCAGCGGCCGGCGAAGTGCCAGAAAAGACTTTGGTTGCGTTAAACGGTAAGCACAACAACTACATAACCCACAACATAACCTCAAGCCAATCAGAATAAGGTATGATGAACTCTAACCTCGGTCGGAACAGTTTTAACTGACTCGCTTCGGGAAAACGCGTTTTGTCTTGCAGAAACTAGTTTTAACTGATATTTGATTCAGACAGTAGCCAATTCTAGTTTTAACAAAGGCACCAAGTAAAAACTAGTTCTAACTAGGAAAAACGCGTTCTAACTACTAACTAGTTTTAACTGTAACATAAATACACTTGGTTTTCGCTTAAGACGTTCAACTTCTATATTATTCCGCTAGATGGCGCACCCTGTATTCTGAAACGCGGTATCGTTTGGTGCGCGCGCGGAAAGTACCTGTAGACTAGAATTATGTAGTATATTCTTTACAATATTTCTCTCTTTAATTTAATAATTTTTAACGCGCTGCTCCAATTTAAGGTTATCTCCTTTTCCTAGGAGGACATGACCGGTAAGCAGCGTTAATAAATAATGTGAGATTGAGAGAAAAAAAAAGAGAGAGCAAAAGAGACCTTATCCTTACTAATATTATAAATGCGAAAGTAACTCTGTCTTTCTATCTGACTGTCCGTCTTTCACGCCTAAACTACTGACTGATACGATTTTGATGAAATTTGGTGTAGAGATAGATTAGAGCCTGGGAAAGGACATAGGTTACATTTTATCCCACGGTTGGGCACGATATAATCTGTAGACCACGTGGGCGGAGCTACAGGCGGAAAGCTAGTTTTCTATAATTTTTTGAATTTTATAGTAAAGTAATATAAAAAGTACTCAGAAAAATAAATAACATAAAAAAAGTACTCAGAAAAATAATGGTCTGAATTCAGCGTTTCATTTTTTCGAAGCTTTTGTTTCCTGTATTATTGAAATTAAGTAAAAGTAGAACTTATAAATCTTAACATTTTAATGTACGAAATAAAAAGAACTGCACAAAGTCCAAAGTAAATGATAAGTAAGTAAACACAAAAAAAGATCCACACTAAGGTTTCACCTGTGTCGTGGGTCCTTTGGAACAGACATAAAGACAGACACAAACACCCATGACCCGCGAACAAACATCTGCTTTTTACACAAAGATTTACCCCGACCGGGATCGAACTCAGGACACTCGACCAACCCAGCCGTTATGTTCAGTAACCTTATACTACAGAACCTCTGTCTGTAAGTCCTACTCACGCTTGACGTTTGCAATGGAGATTTGTTCAGGCGTTTGAAGAGCATCAGTTAATTTTTTATTATAAGATTTCCTACGTGACAAAAGGGTAAATAAATAAAATAAATAAACGCTTCACACATTAAGGCCCACATTAAGGTTTTCCCTTGTGTCGTGGGTCCCATGGAACACACAAAGACAGACACAAACACCCATGACCCGAGAACAAACATCTGCTTTTTACACAAATATTTGCCCCGACTGGGAATCGAACCCAGGACCCGCCGATCAAGAGGCAGCGTCACTACCACTCGACCAAACCGGCCGTCTAGGGTTTTACTAATTTTCACAGATGAACTGTTAGTTCGGTGTGATTTCCAAGGTATGCCAATCTCTAGTTGATGCTGTATGATCAAATAGTCTGCGGTATACTAAACTCTTCAGAAATTTACAACAGAACCTCTGTCAGTAAGTCCTACTTACGCTTGACAATTGCCGAGTAGGCCATGTGGTAGCGTACGAACAGTCTTACATCAAAGAACAAAAGAATTTCACTTTATGGACGCGTAAAAATAAAACTCCACGCACTACAGGATGTAGTTTTAACATTACGCAGTTTTAACATTACGCATTTTTAACATTACGCAGTTTTAACATTACGCAGTTTTAACATTACGTAATGAAGATTTAAATCAATTCTTCAAGCGCTCTTAGCCCAGTGGCGCTCGCTGATCTCAACCGATCAGTGAGGTTAAGCAACGTACACAGAGGCTTAGAACCAGATGGGTGACCAAAGTGGAAATTTATCACGAGCGAGCTTTGGACGGCACGTTAAGCTGCCGGTCCCGGCTGTTGTCGATTGACTAGAGTCGTTAAAATCAAGTTTGAAAACTCTGACACCAGGGTTAGCCAAGTTTGCCATACACTTGACTACACCTACACAGAAGTAGTAGTTGTAATATTTAAATTAAAAAAATAGTTAAAAAAGAAACCTGTTAGTTCAACTCCTAAAGTTTCGTTAACTAATTCAAATATATCCCATGTTACCGTTTGGGAGCAGCCTGTACAGCCCGCCTCGGACATCGAACTCTGGACATGTGGCCTGCGCACGCGCCGCCCTGTCTTCCCGTCACAACTTAGTACGGAACCAAACGGTTGCAATGCATTAAGACATTCATACTTGTACCCTTATAGGGGTGGCGGGGTAAAACGTTTTGCAAAATTAATAGATTTCGAATTGTACACCGTCATAAGGAAATTTAAAGGAATTACTAGCCGATAGCTCAGTCGGTAATTACCTTGCCCGCTGATCTGAAAGTTGCAGATTCCATTCCCAACCAATTATAAATATTTGAAAATTATATATTCTCCCGCGGCTCCGCCCGCGTGGACTACAGGTTATATCGTGCCCAACTGTGGGTTAAAATGTAGCCTATGTCCTTTTCCAGGCTCTAAACTATCTCTGTACCAAATTTCATCAAAATCAGTTCAGTAGTTTAGGCGTGAAAGACGGACAGACAGACAGACAGAGTTACTTTCGCTTTTATAATATTAGTAAGGATTGAAAACTCTTACAGACTAATACAAAAAGACACAGATGTGTGCAAAGGCAGAGTTATCCCTGAAGCGTAAAAGCGCTCGAAGCCCAGTGGCTCTCACTGATCTCAACCGATCAGTGAGGTTAAGCAATGTACAAAGAGGCAGGGAACCTGATGGGTGATCAAAGTGGCAATTTATCACGAGCGTTTCCGTGGTTCGGAGGGCAAATTAAGCTGTCGGTTATGTTGTCGATTGACTACAGTCGTTAAAACCAAGTCAGAGGCCATTGTGCGGTTTGAAAAACTCTGACACCAGGGTTAGCCAGGTTCGCCGCATACTTGACTATACCTACACGATAAGAAGTGGAAGATTTAGGACTTGTTCAAGAAAACCTTTTTTAAAAGAATGAGTTCCTTCTTGACCAACATTTAGCTCAGGAAAGATGTGGTCGAGGTTGTAGCAAGCTCATCTTGAACACAGAATAAATAATTCGAGAAAAAAATGTTGTTGTTTTTTTTCATGTTTAGACCTATGCTCTATGTGAAAAGTTGTTCAGTTTCGTGGGATACTATGATTCACATCCTTAGTTTGTAATAGTTTTCGCTAATCTAAAGTCACAATAGAAAAGCATCTACCACATTTTTATTGAAGTCGATTAAAAAACAGTCGTATTGTGAAGAATTCGTAGGTATTCTTTCCTTTTTACCCGACTGCGCGACGAAAAGGAGCCTATGTTATATGTATGTTTGTACCTTTGTAGCACTATTTAGACCAGAGGCTCCCAAACTTTTTTTCTCATAGACCACTTTCAACATTTTGCTGGTTCCGGTGGACCCCCTGCAGATACATTTCTTACATATACTTAATACTCGACAAAAAATGAGAAGATTAGATCTAACTATGGAAATTTGCGTTGCGGCTGAGTTCCAAGTTCCAACCACGAATTAACAATTTTCGAAAAAAAATCGAGAATTGACTGTTTGATTAATTAATTAATTGACTTTGCTGTAAGTGGGATGTCTAAAAAGTAAAGTTGGCCAATCAAAAAAGTGATTCCATCTTTACTTTACTTTTTTGAAATTTACTCACAGCACAAAGAACCAATCAATTTTCACTTATTTTATTTAGAAGTTAAGCCGACATTTTATTTCTTCACTATAGAAATCAGATTAATTTTCGTGGACCCTTATGAATTGTAAACCCCTATTTTTTGTGACGCCAACGTAGACCCCCGTCGAGTCTCCCGTGGACCCCTGGGGGTCCACCTGGACCACTTTGGGAATCAATGATTTAGACCAAACGCGTGGGCCGATATTGATGAATGATACATCGTTGGATTCGTCATGACGGCGCGAGTGTCATAGAAAGTATAAAAAATTTAAAAAATCAAAATGGCCGATTTTGTACGTCATAATGTGAAAAATAAAAAATGAAAATCGACGAACTATGTCAAATTGGATAACGTTGAATAAGTATTAAAAATCATTGTTAAGTTTCTCATATCGTTTTTCAACCGAAATTACCGATTAGGATCTATGACGATTTAAAGTTGGTTATTAACGATTTTTCACTTAAATGTAGGCTTTTAATTCGGAAATTGTTCAATTTGAACCAAGTGAGATATAATAGGTGTTTACCTATGAAATTGCCGATTTTTCCTCAAGCTTAATTTTATTCATAATTTATTTGATTGAACAGCTATTATTAATTTGTTTTTTATTTAAAACCTTGGCCATATAATGGAGAGTCAAATTAATACATACCTATTTAATTTAGATTTATTTGCTGAAAAAGAAGCTGTAATATAGCTCGTTTAATCCGTTGCCCGTTTCATTGCTTATTTTTGCTGTACCGTTGTCACAGTTACAACTTTCAATAAAGTAAGTATGATGAAAATTAACTTAATGTTGTCCAAACCTTCACATAAAATTTTGCTAAATTTGGATTTCGCATTCCCGAGAAAAATCCAAAAACGTTAGTATGGAAATTTCAGTTTTCCAAAAATATTGTATGAAAAACGGCAATTTCATAGGTAAAGACCTATTATATATACAGCTAATGAGGAGATCAATAAACAAATATACATAAATACCTGACTTAACTAAAAAAGTGTAAAATGAAATAAATTAATTTAAAAAAAAACGAAAAAACAAGTAAGCCCAGTAGTCGAGACTTTTATTATTGAATATTAATGAATAACATAACGATTTTAACAGTCGGGACCCATAAAAAATCTGGCTTTTTAATAATGGGTCCCGATTGTTAAAATCATTATGTTATTCAATAATATTCAATAATAAAAGTCAATAATAAATATTCACTAAGATTTATGATTTATGACTACTGGGCTTACTTGTTTTTTCTTTTCAGTTTTTATTACGCAGTCGGGTTTTTTTAATTTTTTTAAATTAATTTATTATCTTTCTTTTTTTTTACCAGCTTATATACGTACCCACTGAGAGGCACGGGCCTCCCTTCGAAACACGAAATTTATCTTAAATAATCTTTCCTTTTATCTTAATCTGTTAAAAAATAAAACAACAAAAACAGCCTAAATAATCCTGAAATCTATTGGGATTCACGTTTTCCATACATTACGCAAAATATTTACATTTTATGGATATTGTATGCGCATTTCTAATAAGTATACTATGTTGCTGTGAAACTCTAAATATAGAGAATAATGATCTTAAATATAGACAATATTGATTTTAGCCGTGTGGTGATCGGTTGAGAATAACACCATCCCATTTCTTTACGTGGGTGTCGTAAGAGGCGACTAAGGAACACAAATGAGACCTGCCTCCTTTTAATCCACCCCAGGCAACGACACCTCAATTTGTTCTGAATCTGAGGTGGCGTCTTATGGTCTCATGCGGTGTGGTAAGCTCTGTGAAGGGCCGTTTGGTTTGCGACCACTCTCCTACCGAAGTCCGACGCCATACAGCTTGCTGTTTTTCGTCGGTGCGTAGGAGTACCAGTACCTTATAGGCATTTTCTGTGTTAACTTGCTGCATCGTCGACCACATTTATGACCTTGGTCAAGAGTTAACCCATCTCATAATAGGTAATAATAAAAAAAAGTACATTTTTTATTTTTTTTAAGTTTTTTTTAAGATGGGTTGGATGGTGGTGGTGGGTGTGGGTTGATGGTTCTTCAGCCTCCTTAATATTAGGTGACATACACCCGGTTTCAGTTAATACTGCTTTAAATATCATACTGTAATTTCCATCGACTTGTTGACTTAAACAAGGACGGTGTTATTTTTTTTAATTATATTTTAAGATGGGTCAACTCTTGACCTCAATCTTGACCTTATGGTCAACCATAAGGTCAAAGATGAGGTTGACGATGGATCGAGTTAACCCAAAAAATGCCTACTCCCACGCACTGAGGGAACACAGCAAGCTGTTTGGCGTCGGACTTCGGTAGGAGGGTGGTCGCGGACCAGACGGCCCTTTACAGAGCCTACCACACCGCATGAGACCATAGGACGATACCTCAGATTCAGAAAAAAATGAGGTGTCGTTGCCTGGGATGGATTACTAGGAGGCAGGTCTCATTTGTGTTTCCTTAGTCGCCTCTTACGACACCCACGGAAAGAGATGGGGTGGTGTTATTCTCAACTCATCACCACACGGTTAAAACATTTAAAGAAGCTTTAACTTTAGTTAACGTTTCTGCAACTGATTGTAAATGATAAGCAATAATTTTCCACGTTAAAAACGTATGAGTCACCGACTTCAATCCCAACAACAGTTCGCACAAAGTAGATAACTAGTATTGTCTACGCCTGTTAATAATTTCATAGCGATTACGCGCTCCGGCGAAATAGCTGGTGTCGATTTTTTCTAATTTTAATATATGAATGTACGGTAGAACACACATCTCTTTGTTAAACCATCTAAATTGTACTTGTGATTTTTTCACTCGCATTAAAATACATTGTTATCCCGAATCTGAGTTTCACTAAAGAAATTCCAGTTCCTCAGCTAAAGCGGGAACATTCTGGCGACCGTGACAGGACAGAACAGCTGATTTCGTAAAAAGAACTGATTTCGCCTAGAAGAAGGATTTCGATTGAAATTAGTCATCTACGAAACAATTGTTCTGGAGTACGTGGATTACAATTTGGGACTAATTCCTGTTGAAGAGGATAAACTGCTCATCTGAACAACGAAACAACTAAAGTGCCGTGCCGGAGTGCAGCTCATCGTACTGAGTTAAGTGCAAATCCTTTGTTCCCGTACCTACCTAAACTATTACATTCCAACAAATAACCTCAATACTAAATTGAGTTTTCATATTAAAAAAATATCTAAATTTTCGCCTCCATTTGTGTAAAACAAGCTAAATTATCGTAATATAGGTGCATCACTACCTATTTACACTTCTTCACGCTATATCCCTTGTGGGATTAGCACACAAATCATAAAATATTTACATTAAATTCAACTCATTTTTTATTTAACAAAAACTCGACCGTCTCAGCCCCTTCTCGCTATTTAGACCCGATTTCGCCGACCAATTCCAGGAGCTGTACTCTCAGGCGACTAAATATCGCTAGCGGGGGGTTCAGCGCACCAGCTGCGTGTGAGCAGCGGCCCGGCTACCAGCGGCAGTTTCTACCAAGCGAGGAGCGTGAGATAAACATTTTATTTCTTCCATAATTTAACAAACTTTGTTGACTTGCATTTAAATAGTTAAGTTTATTTAACAATAATTTTAAAAATATTATATTTTATATTTAATTTGCATTTTATATTTCATACGTCTATTTACACTGGTTTTTCATCATGGCAACTGATGCTAGTCAAAATAAGTTATTGAAAGAGTTATTTGCAAAACGGTCTGCTATTAAAGGCCAAATAACTAAATTCAGAAATTATTTAGATAGAATTAGCGAGTCGTCTTCGCTGGATGAGGTAGAATTGGCTGAATTTACCTTAAAACTTAGCAAATTCGAAGCGTTGTCAACAAAGTTTGATGCGTTGCAGACTGAGATTGAGGTTCTTAATTCTGGCAACATAGATTCCGAGATTGATGAAAGAGATGCCATTGAGAGTGATTTTATCCAAAATATTGCATCCGCTAAAATAATGATCAAACAATATGATGGTTTATTTAATGATAACGAAAATCGTCGTAAATCGATGGGCAATGACGACTCTTTACATCAGGACCTAAATATTAAATTACCACGAATCGAAATCTCGAAGTTTGACGGTTCATATTTCCGTTGGCTTGAGTTCCGCGACACATTTTTAAATTTAGTTCATAAAAACAAAAATATAACAGACATTCATAAATTTCATTATTTGCTTTCTTATCTCGAGGGTGATGCGGCACGGATTGTCTCTAATCTCGAAGTGGCGACTGCAAATTACATGACGGCCTGGCAGCTACTTTGCGACCGTTATAATAATAAAAGACTTTTAATTGATCACCATTTAGATTCGTTGCTTAACATTCAACCAATAACTCGTGAATCCGAGAAATCATTACGTTTTTTGGTTGATCATGTCACAAAAAATCTTCGCGCTCTTTCCAGTTTGGGTCAACCTACTGACCACTGGGATGTACTGATTATATTCATATTAACTTCTAAATTAGACAACCGTACCATTGTCAAATGGGAGGAGTATCGAAATAATTTCGATGACGTTCCAACTTTACAGCAATTTCAGAGATTTCTAATCGATCGTGCAGATGTGTTGGAATCTTTGAATCGCAATAAGGTCGGCACTAACAGCGAATCACACAATAATTCTAAATCACAATCAACGTCGCGTCCCTCACATTCAAATGCACAAAAAAATAATTACAATAATAAATCAGACAAAAATAAAAATACCAATTCATTTTCTACATCAAATCAAAATCAATCAAATGTCAAAAAACATTTTCTAAATAACACCACCCGCTTAGAGAGTGGAAGGTTCTGTGTGAAGTTACCCCTAAAGGACTCACCTGACTGCCTTGGTGACTCGTACTCTCAAGCTAAAAAACGATTCCTAAATCTCGAAAAAAGGTTTAGACGAAATGAAGAATTAAAATCGAAATACGTAGAATTCATTCGTGAATACGCTGACCTGGGCCATCTATCTGAAACACCTACTCTTATTCCAAATCCGTCGTATTTTTTATGCCACCATGCTGTCATAAAGGAAAATAGTGAATCCACCAAACTCCGAGTGGTGTTCGATGGCTCAGCCCCCACAACCTCCGGCTTCTCTGTCAATGACATCCTAATGGTAGGCCCAAATGTTCAAGACTCTCTCTTCTCCATATTAGTCAGAGCTCGGCAACATAAATTCATTTTGACTGGTGACATAGCTAAAATGTACCGTCAAGTTCAAGTCCATGACTCAGATCAAAATTTGCAGCTCATACTATGGAGAGAAGATGAGTCTCAGCCTATCAAAACTCTGCGACTGAGTACTGTCACTTACGGTACCGCAAGTGCCAGTTACTTGAGCACGAGATGTCTTTGGCAGGTTGGAGAGGAATGTGAGGACGAAATGATCAAAGGCATAATTCAACACGACTTTTATGTAGACGATTTAATCACAGGTTGTGATGATGAAAGTCAACTTAAGTATATTCAAAATTCAGTTTCAAACGCTCTAAATTCTGCCTGTTTTCCGTTACGAAAATACAAAACTAACTCAAAAAATTTGTTTCAAAATTTACACGAAAATACTAAAGAGCATCTCACAATCAGCGAGTCATCGAGCACTCTCGGACTTTGTTGGGATCCATCGAAGGATACATTTAATTTTCCTATCGAAATTCCACTTCAAAATGACCAAGTCACAAAGAGACTAATCCTCTCGTGTTCATTTCGAATCTTCGATCCTTTGGGTCTTTTAAGCCCATGCATAATTCAGCCAAAGATTTTGCTCCAAAAATTGTGGCTTAAAGGAGTCGAGTGGGATGAACCGGTATCTAACGATATAAAAAATGATTGGTTTGACATCATAAATAATTTAAAGTTTCTTTCGAAGGTCGATATTCCTCGCAGGGTCCTTTGTGATTCACCAAAATTCATAGAGTTGCACTCTTTTAGCGACGCTTCTCAATGCGCTTACGGAGCTTGCATTTATATGAGATCACTAAACGATAGCAATGAGGTTATGGTACGACTTCTTTGCTCGAAATCCAAGGTGGCGCCACTGAAGCCCACCACGATACCACGTTTGGAGCTTTGTGCTGCTGGTCTCTCCGCAAGACTCTGCAAACAAGTACTGGAGTCGATTAGATTCGTTCCTACACGAGTCATACATTGGAGTGATTCTTCAGTGGTGTTGGCTTGGATTAACAGCAATCCTAATAAATTAAAAACTTATGTGGCTAACAGGATAGGCGAAATACAGGAGCTGACCAGCCCTAATTCTTGGCGCTATGTGCCTACTAAATCCAATCCCGCCGATTTGATCTCACGCGGTGTAAATGGCAGCCAGCTGCCTATAAATAATTTGTGGTGGTCAGGTCCCGAATTCTTGCTCCAAGATGAGTCCCAATGGCCTCAGCTAAATAAAAAACATACTGAAGACTTACCTGAAATAAAGGTTTGTACAGCTGTCGAATCTGAAATAAATTTTGATTTTAAAAAATATTCTAAATTTACACGTCTCCAAAGAATTTTTAGCTACATTTTACGATTTTTACACAATTCTAAAAAACAAAACAAAAATAATAAACTTACCGGCATCTTATCAGTTGACGAATTGAATAATTCTTTTAATTTTATTTGCATGCTATCCCAAAAACAAAGTTTTATTTTAGAATATGACAAATTATCAAAGGATTAGCCTTTAGGTACAAAATCAAATATTTTATCCCTGTCTCCATTTTTTGACCATAAGACGAATCTTATTAGAGTTGGTGGCAGACTCGGTTCGTCCGGCTACAAATTTGAAAAGAAGCATCCTATCTTGCTAGATTCATCTCATCATTTGACCAAGCTTCTGTTTGAACGTGAACACGTTCGCCTCATGCACGCAGGACCGCAGCTTCTGCTATCCACAATACGCGAGTCTGTTTGGCCTATTAATGGCAGAAAACTAGCTAGACGCGTTGTTAAAAACTGCGTGACTTGCACGCGTCTTCGCGGACAGACCCTTAATCCAAAAATGGGGGACTTACCTTCAAACCGTGTTACCGTTGACTTTCCCTTCAAGTCAGTTGGAGTAGACTACGCCGGTCCCTTCTTTATTCTCAATCGAAAAGGACGCGGCTCTAAAGTAGTTAAGTGCTACTTATGCTTATTTGTGTGTCTGCGTTTTAAATGTGTGCACTTAGAAGCCGTGTCTGATTTGACAAAGGACGCCTATATAATGACACTTCGCAGATTCGTGGCACGCCGTGGGAAGCCAACGGAAATATTTTCCGACAACGGTAAAAACTTTATTGCTGCCGCGAAAGAATTGAACAGTTTCTTAAATTCTAACCAAGAATCTCTATCTGAGTTTGCTGCTCAGGAGGGAATAAAGTTTTCTTTCATTCCTACTTACGCTCCTCACTTTGGTGGAATATGGGAGGCCGGCGTTAAATCCGCTAAGCACCACATAAAGCGAGTCATGGGAAATACTCATCTCACATTTGAGGAAATATCGACATTGTTTGCTCAAGTGGAGGCAATTTTAAACAGCCGTCCCTTGTGTCCCATGTCCTCATCCCCAAACGATTTCCTCTCCTTGTCCCCAGGGCACTTTTTAATCGGAAGACCGTTGACTGCGCTACCGGCTCCTTCCTTGGACAACGCTAAAGAGAGCTCCCTCGATAGATTTGGCAGACTTGAACAAATCCGCCAACACTTTTGGAAGAGATGGCAAAAAGAATATATCTCCGAAATGCAACTACGAACCAAATGGAAGGTTGATAAAACTAAAATTAACGTCGGTGACCTCGTGTTGCTTCATGAAGATAATTCTCCACCACTTTGTTGGCGTATGGGGCGTATCATTCGACTGTTTCATGGCCCAGACGGTGTTTGTCGAGTTGCGGACGTCGAAACCACGCGAGGCTGCGTTAGAAGACCCTTGGTTCGGCTGTTTCCCCTGCCCACTTTTGAAGAACTTCAAGCTTGAAAATCTACGCTTTTCAGCGGGGGGGAGGATTATGTCTACGCCTGTTAATAATTTCATAGCGATTACGCGCTCCGGCGAAATAGCTGGTGTCGATTTTTTCTAATTTTAATATATGAATGTACGGTAGAACACACATCTCTTTGTTAAACCATCTAAATTGTACTTGTGATTTTTTCACTCGCATTAAAATACATTGTTATCCCGAATCTGAGTTTCACTAAAGAAATTCCAGTTCCTCAGCTAAAGCGGGAACAAGTATTTTTTGCAGAATACAATGTCTATTAGCAGATAACCACAATCGAAAATGTCACTCATTTATTTAGATGATGTTCTGATTTGTAGTATTTTTTGTTTTTGTTGATTTTTTGATAGCACTGAATCATTTTCGATTTTATACGGAACCAAGAGTTTTGAAAATCGGTCCATAATTGGCGGAGAAATCGGTGAACATACATACAGTCGAACATAGAACCTAAGCCTTTTTTGAAGTCGGTTAAAAATAAGAAATTATCAGCAAACGAAATTGAATCACTTTCCTAATATGGAGTTCCCAAAAGAAAATATATCCCTCTTTACTTACAAAAGCAAAGAGCTAAAACAATACTGAAAAAATATTTAACAGAGACAATACAACGTGTTTCAAAAAAACCCAAAAAAAAGATAATTAAAAATTTATTAAAATTTTGCTTATTGCGCAGCTCTCTTACAAATATGACAAGTATTTCGTATTAATTACATGAAACTTTCATTTTGTAGATGTCAAACCGTGCAACTGATTACTAGAGTTGCGACTATTTCACTTTTAAAATTAAATTTTGTGAATTTCTTTTTTTTGGGTTTTTTTGAAACACCTTGTATAAACAATTAAGTACCTATAAGAAAAGGCGGACTTACCCCTGAAGGGATTCCTTCCAGTGTGGACTGGTCTGAAAAAATATTCGTTATACAATTTTTATTTTTGTTTTTTATAGGTAATGTGTTTGCTCTTGACCACATTTAATTTTCGTTTCTCTCAAGGGTTAGCTGAAAGAAATGCCTCTAAGGGATAAGCTCGCCTTTGTATATTTAGTTTTCTTTGTGTTCATCTCTTTTGTTTTGTACTTCAGATTACATAATTAGTTGTTAGAAACAAAAGTCTCGAGGCGTTCCGTAAGGTATTAGGACAGACGGTTTGGTTGAGTGGTAAGTGGAGCTGCCTCTTGATCGACGGGTACTGGGTTCGATTTCAATTCGGGGCAAATGTTTATGTAAAAAGCAGATGTTTGTTCTCGTGTCATGAGTGTTTGTGTTTGTCTTTATGTGTGTTCCGAGGGACCCACGACACAAGGGAAAACAGGTCTTTGAGTGTGTAGCGTTTATTTATTTATTTGTTTTACTACGTAACCCTAATAACCTCGCTAACAAGTGACACCAGCTTATCTCTTCCGGGTGAATTCTTACATATTACTTAATCCGATTTTTAACTTTAATCTTGTCAGGCCAGGGGACTGTAAACGCAGCTATTTAGGCTTAGAAACAAAATTTCACCGTCAACAGTGAAATGAAGGTTGCAAGTTCAAATCCTGGTGCGGGCCTGTACCACTAAATTCGTCTTTTCGGATTTCTGTACGGATGTCTAATCTCTAATGATCACTTGCTCAACGGAGAAGGAAAACATCGTGATAAAACCCGCCGCATTGGGCCAGCGTGGTGGACTATGGCCTAAATCCCCTTCGTGTTTCGAAGTGAGGCTCGTGCCCCTCCATGGGGACGGATATTTGCTGAAAAAAAAATTACAATATAAAAAAAAAAACAGTAATAAGTATTTAAGGAATATATTTTTTTCAAGACTATAAAAATCTAAACACGTTAAATTGCTGGTCCTAACTGACGGACTCATTGCACAAAGGTTCACTTAACGGTGTAGAAAAAGATTAAAGAAGGAATTTACAAAATTACTACAGGAACGAAGTCCTGGGCATCCTCTAGTAATAAATAAGAAGAGATCCCCCTGTGGGATAAGTCCGCCTTGAATTTATGTAATATTTATAACCGTTGATTATGTTTTGTTTAATGTACAGTCAACAGCACATCAGGTTATCACAAACTGTCAAATTTCCCCAAAGGATAGTAAACTCTAATGCTAGGAGATAAAACTGAAAATTGATTGAAGAAATTTGACAGTTTTGGATAGCATGATGTGCTGTTGACCCTGTACAGAGGCCAGCATATCAGGTTACTCCATTTCCATAGCAAAAGCGGTCTTATCTCAACAGAACAGACGGCACGCTTGTGGTAATCTGATGTGCTGCCCTCCGTACAAAGGATTTTACAATACAATACGAAAAAAAAATCTGAAGTTCAGTTGGTAAAATATCATAAATGTCCATTTTCCGAATTTAACAGTAACACAGTATATATATTATATTTTTGTTGCATTATGTATGTCCAAATACGATATTTTCTTTGTTCTCTTGCGGATGCTTTTATTTTGTAACTAGGATCGGGGTCGAAGCTCAGACATTCAATGACACAGTTTTTGATGAAATTCTCATTTTGGGATTTGATTTACCAGACATTGATAGATTGATACTGTCGGTGCAAGATTGCTTTCACCTGTTTTGAAAATAGGATGGGGTGACTAAATTAGTTCAATTCTTGATTTTCTTCTTATCGTGTAGAGCATTGATTCCCAAAGTGGTCCAGGTGGACCCCCAGGGGTCCACGGGAGACTCGAAGGGGGTCTACGTTGGTGTGACAAAAAAATGGGGGTTCACAATTCGTATAAGCGGGGTCCACAAAAATGTATCTGTTTTCGATAGTGGAAAACTAAAATGCTCCTTGTGCTTGGAATAACTTTTTTGATTGGCCACCTTAACTTTTTTGACATCCACTCACAGCACAATCAATTAATTAATAAACAAATCAATTCTCGCATTTTTTTCGAAAATTGTTAATTCGTGGTTGAAACTCATATTAGCCGCAACGCAAATTCTCTTAATTAGATCTAATTTTCACATTTTTTGTCGAGTTTTGGGAATATGGTAGAAATTTAGCTGCAGGGAGGGGGTCCACCGAAACCAGCAAAATTTTGAAAGTGGTCTATGAGAAAAAAAAGTTTGGGAACCTCTGGTGTAGATAGTCAAGTGTGTGGCGAACTTGACTAACACTCGTATTAATTAGAGTTTTTAAAACGCCAAGTCGCCTCTGACTTGGTTTTAACGACTGTAGTCAATCGACAACAGCCGGGACCAAGTGCCCTCCGAAGCACGGAAACGCTCATGATAAATTTCCTCTTTTGGCCACCCATCAGGTTCCCTGCCCCTGTGTACGTTACTTAACCTAGCCACTGGGCTACGAGCACTTCCTTGTTAAAATGGCGTACACGGTTTTCATAAATTCTCATTTTAATGAGTATTAAAAAAGAGTATATCGAAGTCGCCATTATCAAGTAAAGAAAACCTTTACCTACGGGTTGTAGTACGTCAGAGCCTTGTCTGTTGATCAGTAGGGTGTACCGCTAGCAGCTAGGTGAGGAGTTAGACTAACAAAAGCATCAAAACATGGATTTAGCCTGAAAATCAAACTTTACAATGAGCTCCCTACATTTTTGACAAATCTTCATGACATTGAATTTTCTAAACATATAAAGAACATACTGACATGAAACCCACTATACAATATTAACGAATATTTCGAATTGGTACGATCCAACAAAATGCTCATTTACTTACCTAAAAGAGAGCCAAAGTGACAAACGTGTAAACTTGTGTAGCTAATCTATGAGGTGGTTTGAGCCGATCTAAATGGTTACTTTAAAGATTTTATATATTTAAGATGTATTTTGTAATTGACGTACTAAATGTTGCGTTGTCTGCAACATGGCGAATTTAAATAAATAAATAAATAAATAAATAAAGATGTCGATTTTGAATCAAGACTTTTATTTAACATAAAAGACACCACAACACAAAGAAAATAAAATAGAATAAGTATAAAACACAGGTCAAGAACACATACAGAAAACGACAAAACAACGTATAATATAAATAGTCTATTGTGAATAGAACAGAATAGAAAAAATCTTTATTTTATAGGACATTCAGGATGCCACTTAAAACAAGTCAAGATTACATTTTTTTTTTATTATAAGATGGGTTAACTCTTGATCTCAATCTTGACCATAAAGGTCAAAGATGAGGTCGACGATGGAGCGAGTTAACCCAGAAAATGCCTATAAAGGCACTGGTACTCCCACGCACCGACGGAACACAGCAAGCTGTTTGGCGTCGGACTTCGGTAGGAGGGTGGTCGCGAACCAGACGGCTCTTTACAGAGCCTACACACCGCATGAGACCATAGGACGACACCTCAGATTCAGAAAAAAATGAAGTGTCGTTGCCTGGGATGGATTACTAGGAGGCAGGTCTCATTTGTGTTTCCTTAATCGCCTCTTACGACACCCACGGAAAGACATGGGGTGGTGTTATTCTCAATCGATCACCACACGGGGAAAAAAACACATACAAACAAATATTAAAGGATTTAAATACATACATACGCATTCGTTCTATTGACCCTACTGACTCTGTAGTGTGATGTTAAATAGGACACAGCTTGGTTTTCAGCTGTGCCCTTGGTGCGAGTTTGCACATAAAAAGCCTTGTTGCCTTGTTTGTCACATAAAAGATGATTTTCAAAATTACTTGATAATGTTAAATGTAACGTGTTGATTATAATTATTTGCGGTTATTAATCCTACTTGAGAGGCCATAGTCCACCACGCGGGGCCAATGCGGGTTGGTGGACCACTCGTATTTCGAAAACGAATTTTCTTGGACGGGTTTCATCACGATGTTTTCCTTCACCGTTGAGCAAGTTATAATTAGAAATCCGTACATAAATACGAAAAGACGAATTTAGTGGTACAGGCCCGCACCAGGATTCGAACCCGCGACCTTCGGATTACAAGTCTGGCTCATTTCCAACTGGGCTATCATTAAGATATTAAGTGTTAATAATTCATGTGAGTGGAATTAGGTTTTCCGTATTTCTATGCGATAGCAGCCTTAGAAAGCCTTACGCATGGTAAATTGAGTGACCTTTTGACAAGCGTCTAAAATATAAAACACCCCAAATAACCTATACCTTCTTGACCTATGTATTGTAACTTCAAAACAAAAGTTTTCGAAATGCCAACGCTATTGATCCACGATAGAGTCAATAGACAAGATGGCCGCCAAAATGGTAGGCAAATGTCAAAAATAAGGTCGGCAGAATGTCAAGTAAATGTTAGTGCACCATTTGAAACATTTCGCAAGTTTTCGCTTCGATGGACACCCCTTTTTGTCTTGATTATCACTTGCTACTTTTAGAGGGGAGTGAATGTCGATTCAAAATGGCTTAATAAGTCATTTTCTTTGTTAAAACTGATGACATTTTGATATTAATGTCATGTTTCAAAGTGTAGTCTTACAATCGGTTTTATTTTTTAACCGTGTGGTGATCGGTTGAGAATAACACCACCCCATCTCTTTCGACTAAGGCGACTAAGGAAAGTAATCCATCCCAGGCAACGACATTTCATTTTTTTCTGAATCTGAGGTGTCGTCCTATGGTCTCATGCGGTGTGGTAGGCTCTGCAAAAGGGCCGTATGGTTCGCGACCACCCTCCTACCGAAGTCCGACACCAAACAAATTGCTGTGTTCTGTCGGTGCGTGGGTGGGAGTATATCAGTGCCTTTATAGGCATTTTCTGGGTTAACTCGCTCCATCATCGACCTTATCTTTGACCTTATGGTCAAGAGTTAACCCATCTTATAATTGAAAAAAAATTACCATTAGCTTTGCTCCCGAGGGAATTTGGGAAAATTATATAGTACCTATGTCTAATTTGTTATTTTGATGTCTAAGTTATATGCAAAGTTTTGTTTAAATCCATTCAGTAGTTTTTGCGTGAGGAAGTACCTTGCTGATCAACGGACAAGGCTCTGACGTACTACGATAGGTTAAAGGATTTCTCAACTTGATATTGGCGACTTCGCCATTATCAATTATATATTTTAATTTTGGTAAAATACTCAGACATTGGCAAAATCACGACCGTGGACGCCTTTTTGAAATAATTGAATTGAACTCTGGATGTCTAGTGTTGTATTTATAAATATAATAATTTATAATTTAAATTCCATATTGTAATATTACGTCCATAGTAAATCGGTGATAGCCCATTTGGTAATGAGCCAGACATTGTGACCTGAAGGTCGCCAGTTCAAATTCTGGTGCGGGCCTGTACCACTAAATTCGTCTTTTCAGATTTATGTACGGATTTCTAATTAATTATCACTTGCTTAGCGGTGAAGGAAAACATCGTGATGGGCATGTTTCATCACGGTGTTTTCCTTCACCGATAAGCAAGTGATAATTAATAAGATATCCGTTTTCTATATAATTATTAGTCTAAGAAAATTAGTTTTCGAAAGACGAGCATAGCGTATAGCATAGC
This sequence comes from Aproaerema taeniolella, assembly GCA_949987775.1. Taxonomy (NCBI): domain Eukaryota; kingdom Metazoa; phylum Arthropoda; class Insecta; order Lepidoptera; family Gelechiidae; genus Aproaerema; species Aproaerema taeniolella. Next base: position 1,730,498 of record OX465269.1, read on the forward strand.
GTGGTGGGTTATGGCCTAAATCCCCTTTGTGTTTCGAAAAGAGGCCCGTGCCCCTCGGTGGGGATGTATAGGGGTTGGTAAGAAGAAGGAGAAGTAAATCCATCCATTTTTATGTAGCATTTTTACGAACGTATGAATCTAACTAGCAACAAAATTGCTAAGAACAGTAAAAATAACGACCGCGCCATTTTGCAGTTTTCCGCGCCCTTTTTGACGTAAAGCTGCCATTTCACTACGTCGACAGAATGGATGTGATTACTTTTAGGAAAACTGCAAACGCGCCGATTTTATTTGGTGAAATCGATATTCAAGAGAAGCGTAGATAAAGCTGAATATATGGAACTTCTTTACACCTCAGGCTCAAAAACCAGTTTATTGGATGCTGCTCTGCAAAACTTGAATGAATATCGGTCACTCGTTCAGAAAGCACCTAAATTACTATTACAGTAATTATCTTTAATCCTTCCACACTGGACTGGGAGTGAAAGAAAAACTTAGTATGTGCCAGCTGCCTACTCTTTCCAGGCATACTGTAAAAGTCAGCAAGTGGGACATGAGGGTCTTGCTATATCATGGGCAAAAGGCTAATCACCTCTCACTATTACACAACATGTTCCATCCATCTAATAACCCTCACCATTTGTGTCATACGTGGCATTAAGTGGTTTTCTAGAACCACTGATACTCTTGCCTACCCCGTTAGGGATTACAGGTGTGAGCGTATGTATCTATGTAAGTATGTATAATCTTTATAGCACCTGGAGTGCATTGGATAGGGATTTATATCAGTAGAATGAGATTGGCTTATCAAAAACGAGTCTAAATGCCGCTGTCGACGGCATATTAATATCATTATTCTTTAAAAACGTAAGAATCAACCGAATTTAATCTCAAAAATGCATATAAGCAAAATCACGAATCAAAACGTCATCTAACTATAATTTAGAAGCGCTGAATAAATTTTGATACTTCCAATTTATATGATACCATCTCAGGAGTATACTCTTTCGAACAAAAAAAATATTTTGAAAATCGGCTGGCTTAACAAACTTATAAAAAATAAACATACAGTCAAATTGACAACCTCCTCTTGTTTTTTGTCGACCGTTTGATCGAGTGACGCTGCCTCTTGATCGACGAGTCCTGGGCTCGATTCCCAGTCGGGGCCAACATTTGTGTAAAAAGCAGATGTTTGTTCTCGGGTTATGGGTGTTTGTGTCTGTCTTTATGCATGTTCCGAGGGATCCATGACACAAGGGAAAACCTCAGTGTGGGCCTTTAAATGCATAGCATTTAAAAAAAAAACAGATTTTGATGTCATTTTTGAAATCGGTTCAAAAGCATTGCTTTTAGTAAACATCACAAACAGTTTCTGACTTAAACATAAAGACCAAGTCGTTAGGAAGATGTGAAAGCACATTAGTCCCATAATTAACATGCTACTTACAAAAATCGTGACCGATTAATCGTGCCGATAAATCGGGTCGTGTGTGCCCCGCTTTAGGTAGCTCTAGCTACGACTCGCTCGTAAACTCAGGCTAAAATTAACAAAGGTTTGGCAGCTGATGGGTGTTAAATATAAAATTATGATGGGAATCGGGTGGGTTATTGGAAGTCGGTTATAAATAAGCTGCCCGTGTGTGGCTAACCAGAATTATTTTTTTCTGTGATGTTCCATATCTCACGCTTATAAGCACAGGATGACGTGGTTACCCTGATTTATTTATTTATTTATAGGCGAACCAACAGCATAACATATGTGTTTTTAACCGACTTCAAAAAAAAGGAGGAGGTTCTAAATTCGGGTGATTTTTTTTAAAATGTAAATCTATTAACTAGGTTACAATTGTATATGCATGCCCATTATAGGTAAGCTCATCAATCATTGACCAGTAACAGTACTTATGCTAAAAAATTATGGTAATGTACAATTAAGGAAATTAAGGAAGTTAAAAAAGTAACAAACACAAATAAAAATATAAAAAATATTACAATCGATTGACTAACCAATGTATTTCAGCAATTTACGCTTAAAAACTTTTAAGGAGTCATGAGTTCACAAACATTCTGAGGGTAATTAGATGGAATATGAATATAGTAGATTAATTAATGCCTTTCGCCCACCATACAGCAAAACCCTCTGGTCCAACTTAGTGGTTTTTACAGTATGCCTTGGAAGAGTTGGCAGCTGGCACATTCTAAGTTTTTCTTTCACGGAAATTTATCTTTAAAAAAAATTCCAGCAAATCATTAAAAGTAAAAAAAAAACTTAGCTTATTCAGAACGTTACATAAAATAGGTTAGTAAAATGAGTGAATTACATTATTAGCATTTTTAACTTTACCCAGAGAAGAATAGAATAATGGGAACGTAGTGAAGGAGACACCGCAGATTTGATATACACAAGATTTTATTGAACTAACGCGACAGAATATACGCTTCCTAAGGCAATTACACATCTGAACACCAAGGAGTATACACTTTAGGTAAGTAAATCTCTTGCAACCTCTCGGGTGGTTAATCGGTCCATGAAACTGAACAACTTTCCCAAGGAACATAGGTCAAAATACGAAAAAAATTTTTTTGAGTTCCCATACAAACTTCATCAGCATATAGCACATTTTGTATGGGAGATCAAAATTTTTTTTCATAAGTATTTTGACCTATGTTCCTTGGGGAAGGACTGATTAACCACCCGAGAGGTTGAAAGAGAAATACCTAAAGCCCTGTTTAACCACTTGCTGAACACTTTTGCACACGTATAAGGCACTTGGACGTCGATACTCGATGACAGCACTCCGGCCAGCCAGTAATGTCTGTGAAACGTAGGTGAAGACTACATATCACAATAGGCAAGAAACTCCGAGGGTTGCTCTTTTAAGCTGAATTTGGTGCCGTGTGGTGATCGGTTGAGAATAACGCCACCCCATTTCATTCCGTGGGTGTCGTAAGGCGACTAAGGAAACACAAATGAGACCTGCCTCCTATTAATCCAGCCCAGGCAACGACACCTCAATTTTTTCTGAATCTGAAGTGTCGTCCTATGGTCTCATGCGGTGTAGTAGGCTCTGTGAAGGACCGTCTGGTTCGCGACCACCCTCCTACCGAAGTCAGACGCCAAACAGTTTGCTGTGTTCCGTCGGTGCGTAGGAGTACCAGTGCTTTATTGGCATTTTCTGGGTTAACTCGCTCCATCGTCGACCTTATCTATGACCTTGGTCAAGATTGGGGTCAAAGGTTAACCCATCTCATAATAATAAAAAAGAAGACTACATATCACAACACAATAGGCAAGAAACTCCGAGGGTTGCTCTTTTTAGCTCAATCATGCTTTCCTATAAAAAGCACACCTAAAAAAATGTATCATTCATAAACCACCATACAATATTCATGGTATATTAAAAGTGGGGTAATGGCATACGGTTGGAATCCCATAAAACAATGGCGGCGTCACGTTTGGGGATCGGTGACCCGAGGCCTGACCCCATGGCCCGGTCTTTGACCCCAGCCGGCTGTCCGTCTGTGTACGTTTGCAAGGCAAGTCCTTACGACATTTTTATATCTACTTACGTAAAGATTCACCCTAAGACTTAACTTGTAAAATAATAATAATATCACAAATAATTAACAAAAATATTTAAAAAATATAATTAACAAAAAAATACCAAGTTAGAGGCAATTTGGCGGTTTGAATACTCTGAAACCAGGTTTAATGAAGTTCTCCACGTATTTCATGATATCTTCACTAGAAAAATATTTCGTTTTGTGTGTGAAGTACAGCCCGTTTCTTTTTTTTCTATACTAATATTATAAAGAGGAAAGATTTGTATTTTTGTATGTCACGAATAAACTCAAAAACTAGTGGACCGACTTCAAAAATTCTTTCACCATTAGGATGCTACATTATCCCTGAGTAACATAGTCCCGAGCGCATGGGCGTAGCCAGGGGGGGGGGGGTGGGTTGGGGGTTCAAACCACCCGAAATTTCCAAATCATGATCATTGCCCTTATCCCTCCACGAAACACCGTAAAGTAGTATAGGCAATATCTGTTGTGTTACTTTCAAATTTATTTTCTTAAACCCCCCTTGAAATAAAATTCTGGCTACGCCCGTGCCCGAACGGGATCCTAGTCTATACCTATTGATCTATACATATTATAAAGAGGAAAGGTTTCATTGTTTGTTTGTTTGCATCGAATAGGCTCCGAAACTACTGGTACGTTAGTACTATTATTTATTCTGTGCTACTGGACCGATTTGAAAAATTCTTTCACCATTAGAATCCTACAATTTCCGGGATAGACATAGGGTACATGGTTTTCCCGAATCCCCACGGGAACGAAGTCCCGCGCGGGAAGCTAGTAATATTATAAAGTGGAAAGATTTGATTGTTTGTTTGTATTGAATAGGCTCCGAAACTACTGGACCAATTTGAAAAATTCTTTCACCATTAAAAAGCTACATTATCCCCGATGGATATAGGCTACGTAATTTTCCCAAATTCCCACGGGAACGAAGTCCCGGGCGGAATGGTAGTCACAGATGAAACGCGGGTGTGGGCGCGGTGCCACACCCGCGTTTCACCTGCATTTCAATATGAACACTTGTATGTTATGTCCTATGTTTAATATTTCGTGACCGCGCCCGCGAGTTAACGTGAACGAGCAAATACAGTGCTTCTATTTCCTTATTGTGGTTCGGCAAATTTCATATTTCGATTTTTTTTTGGCTTCTAGGATCCCACGGCTGGGCAAAGGCTTCCCCCGCATCTTTCACTTCTGGCCACCCGGAATTGGAAGCATCAAAACCGTCACGCCATCGTTTTTTGGCCATTCTGGGGCACCCTATGGGCACGTGCAATATGAATGACTAGCTGATGCCCGCAACTTCGTTTGCGTGTTAATTTTTTCTTTTGAACAGATTACAATTTATTGACGGTCCATTAATGGACCTTCATTTAGTTTATTACATATTTATTTAGTTTAAGATTTAGATTTTTACATACAAAACTTTTTTCCCGCTAACTCCCGTTCCGGGAGAATTTTGCAATATCCTGTTGCAACTAAGCTTTAAGTTTACTAAGGTACCTGCATGCCAAATTTCAAGCGTCTAACTTAAGCGATTTAGATTTTTCATACAAAAGGATTTTCCCGCTAATTCCCGTTCCCGTGAGAATTTCGGGAATTCCTTTCTTAGTGCACCTCTACGGTACCTAAGCTACGTCCCTTCCAAATTTGAAGTGCCTACGTTTAGCCGTTTAGGCTGTGCGTTGATATGTCAGTCAGTCAGTCAGTTTCTCCTTTTATATATTCAGATACGCACGGCAAAATTGGTATTACCATTGCCCCCTATGCTTTTTTTTATTTTATAGAATGATGCGATTCCGCCAGAATCACGTAGCAAAGAGGATACACACTGGAGATTGCTGGTACAGTTTCTTTAGATAGTTTAGATGCATCCAGAGAGATCTGAAAAGACAACACAAACACTGGACATCACGAAACGATCACAATTCGCAATGTAAGTACACAAAAATAGGTAAATATAATTTTATGTTATTATAGGAAATAAAGTCTAGCTTCTAGTATCACTAGTACAGTCAACAGCACATCAAGTTACTACAAACTGACAAATTTCCCCAATGGATAGTAAACTCTGTTGTTTGGAGATAAAATTGAAAAGCGATCGAAGAAATGTGATAGTTTTGGACCCTGTACATAGGAAGCAATGGTAATACAATTTTGCCGTTCCGTTTTAGAAAAAGATTGTAAAAATTCCCAATGGATTGTAAAAAAGCACAATGGATAACGACTACGTAAGTTTATCTTCTAATGACAAGAATGAGATAGACACAGTTTGCTGAGGGACATAATGAACCACTGTACGATGTGGTGGACTATGGCCTAAAATCCCCTTCGTGTTTTGAAGGGAGGCCCTCGGTGGGGACGAATATAGGCTAATAAAAAAATTAAAAAAACGATGTGTAAGTAACTTTCCTTGTTACTTACACATCATCATACTTACACTTTAATTTAACTTACAAGTAGTGAGGTTAAGCAACGTACACAGAGGCAGGGAACCTGATGGGTGAGTTTAAAAAACAAGGACCCTGAAAAATTATATCAGGGGGTAACTGGCCATAAAAAAAACCTGATGGGTGAGCAAAGTGGCAATTTATCACGAGCGTTTCCGTGCTTCGGATGGCACCCGGCTGTTGTCGATTGACTACAGTCGTTAAAACCAAGTCAGAGGCCATTGTGCGGTTTGAAAACTCTGACACCAGGGTTAGCCAAGTGCGCCACACACTTGACTATACCTACACGATAAGAAGAAGAAGTAACGCCCCGAGACTTGCTATACTAACGCACGCGTGTCCGTCTATTGTGTCGTGTGCCACCGAGGCGGAAAACTCGGTCTATTAATCTGTGCCTTTTGTACAGCTATCGCAATTTGAACCAGATTAAAAAAACACCGTGAAACAATGGCACACTGCTCTGATACTTTTGTGGGTTTAATTTTGGAGAAAGTTCAGAAAAATCAATGGTCAGTTGAAAAAGATCTCTGTAAACGCTAATAAACGCTACACACTCAAATAGACCGATCATCAGCCACCTAGAACAATATATTCGAAATCTTGTTCGAGGTGGCTGAATAGAAAAACTGCCAGGCTGAATGCAGGCAACCATATTATATTCATGAACGGCACGTCTAGGGCAATCGATCTGTATCAGTTTCATCTTGCCACCTGATCTATACAAGAAATTAAAAAAAATTACTTCTTCCAGGATATGCGATGGCAAACTACTAAAATCCAATACTCCTAAGTAGTATCTATCACTACATTACATTTCTGAGCTGCCACCTCGTGAGGTAGAGTTTCGTGCAACGGGAGCTCGGTCTAAAAAAGGTATTTTTCTTTGTGTTGTGGATCCCGTGAATTTGAATAATGATAAACACGAACACTTATGAACCTAGAAGAAACATCTGCGCGAAAGTTTGTATGTATGGATGTTTGTTCCTCTTTCACGCTTAAAAGGCTGAAATAATTTTGATGAAACTTCGTATGGAGGTACCTGATACCCTGGATTAACACGTAGGCTACACCAAATTCCCACGGAAACGAGGTCCCGGGCCGAAAGCCCACCATAAGTAAGCAAAAGAGTAAAAAAAGTGTTTATAAGTAATAAAAAAAAAGTCCTATTGCATAGTTTTTTATTAAAGTGCTCCAGTCTATCCTAAAAGCAGTAAAATAATGAAATAACAAAAACATAATATAAAACATATAACGACAGCACATCAGACTATACACCGTGTGGTGATCGGTTGAGAATAACACCACCCCATCTCTTTCCATGGGTGTCGTAAAAGGCGACTAAGGAAACACAAATGAGACCTGCCTCCTAGTAATCCATCCCAGGCAACGACATTTCATTTTTTTCTGAATCTGAGGTGTCGTCCTATGGTCTCATGCGGTGTGGTAGGCTCTGTAAAGGGCCGTCTGGTTCGCGACTACCCTCCTACCGAAGTCCGACACCAAACAGCTTTTTTAATTTGGGTTATCAAACTGTTGTACAATGGTATTATTCTAGACTAAGAGCTAAATATCTTAAATAATTGTACAGCCAGCACCGACAACCACAGATTACTAAATAAGTTTAGAATAGCTTAGCAGTTTTCTACGCCTTACTTATCTATTTAACGCTTACAAAGAGAATTTACAATGGATATGGTGCAATTAAAGTTATAAAAAAAGTCTTAAATAAAAAATAAATTTACTTAATTTTAAACTCGAAAAGGAGTAAAAACGGAAAAAAAAGTTACTTACTCTAGTGTAACGCCCATTTGCAGAAACTTTCATCAAAGTTAAAGCCTAGTCAAATGTAAGCCTGTTCGTGTTAACAAGACAAAAAAAAACGGCCAAGTGCGAGTCGGACTCGCGCACCGAGGGTTCCGTACAAACCTAACTTAAAGGTATTATAGACCTGAGTATTGAATATGAATTTCAATTTAATACCTCTACGCGTTCATAAGGAAAGGGGTAGTAAGTTTAAAATTATTAAAAATATTTTTATTATATGATGTAATTAAAAATTTACGGTTATCGCAATTTTTCCTTTATCTGTGCTATAAGACGTTGCTTCGCACCAAATTTCAAGATTCTGAGTTCACGGGAAGTAGGTACCCTGTAGGTTTTGATTCCTTTGCGAGTGTCGAAAATTTGCGGAAATTTGCGGCATAAACGGCTGTATCTTTTGATTGCGTTGGCTTAGAAGTTTGATTTTTTCACAGCTTCAAGGGACAGTAGACCTGAGTAATTGATATAAATTTCAGCTTCATACCTCCACGCGTTCCTGAGAAAAAGGGTCTTGACAGACGGACGGACGGACGGACAGACGGACAACAAAGTGATCCTATAAGGGTTCCGTTTTTTCCTTTTGAGGTACGGAACCCTAAAAAGTGACAAAATGACATCCAAAGCAGAATCGAATCCAATGGAAGCCTCTGCAGCCAGACGCTATTCATTTTTTTGCTGAGTTCCGTCGGTGCGTGGGAGTACCAACGCCTTTATACGCATTTTCTGGGTTAACTCGCTCCATCGTCGACCTCATCTTTGACCTTATGGTCAAGATTGAGATCAAGAGTTAACCTATCCTACAATAAAAAAAAAAAATCACACGGCAGCACATCAGGCTACACATGTTGACCTTGACGTCACCCTTATCTCGCTTGCAATAGCGGCGGTTTTCGTATTTCAAATGGATCACCTGACGTGCTGCTGTCTGTACTTATGAATAGGGATGTTGACAGTGTTTGATTTTATGAATTACTGTATGTGACACAAAAAGTAATGCTAGAAACATATTAATATCCGAAAACAGCATTAAAATTGGTTTATAAATGAACAAGTTATTAGCATTTATATTAACATAAGGACTAGCTATCTCGTTTTGTGGGGAGAGCTAGCTATCTCTTTTTTATTTACGCAAACAAATGGCGGTGACGTCACGTGCCAGTAAGTGCATCTCTTTTTCGTTGTTTGACAGTTTCCCCCTCTATTGAAATTTAATATCTTGTAACTTTTTTATTCCTCAATAGTTTTCAAAAATTATTTCGGTTTTGGGTTTTGGATTCAGTTCCTTTTTAAAATAAACAATAAAAAAAAATATTCAACATCCCTATTCTCTAAAATTCAGATAGTTAGACAGATAAACTCCTTATTCATCCCACAGCAACACAAATACTAATTAACAGTCTTAGACACGTATTACAGAAGGACACTCAAATCTTGATCTATCTCTTTCTCTCACTATAAAAATGACAAAGACGACTGCTATTTAAGTATAAATCTGAGTTTGAGTCGCGTTTTGTAATACGGACCTTAAAATATTAAAAATTAAACATTATAGCACTTACTAGTTATTCTATTGTGCAGTGTGCCAATGAAAGGGCCGGGGCCGGGGCTTAAACAAGTCGACACATTAGTATTACCTAATTAATATCTTATTTTTCTTTTTTTTTTACCAGCCCTTACATGTCCCCACCGAGGGGCACGGGCCTCCCTTTGAAACACGAAGGGGATTTAGGCCATAGTACACCACGCTGGCCCAATGCGGGTTGGTGGACCGCACGTCTTTCGAAAATTATTATTTTTTCTACACCGTTGAGCAAGTGATAATTAGAAATCCGTACTTAAATCCGAAAAGACGAATTAAGCGGTATGGGCCCGCACCAGGATTTGAACCCGCGACCTTCGGGTTCCAAGTCTGGCTCTTTACCAAACTGGGCTATCACCGCTTGAATGCACTCAAGAATATGTACCGATTGAGAAGAAGCTTTTGATTTTAATGTTTTTAATTTTACAAGGTTTTGTACGTTTTATTAACTTAAAGTAACTAATTTCAAAAATATTAATGCTAGTATTGCAACCAATAGTAGAAAGTATCGATAGTCTATCGATACTATCGCAACCTTGAAAAACAGTAAGAATATCGATAGCCAATAGTTTGCGATACTATTGATGACAGACCAAACTACCGATAGTATTGAATTATAATAGTATCAATACTAGCGATAGTATTGATTCAAAACTATCAATACTATTGAATTCTAATACTATCGATAATTTGGTCTCTCATCAATAGTACCTATCGCAAACTACTGGCAGTAAGAAAATCGATAGCCAAACTATCGATAGTTATGCACAACTAATTAATGCGCTCCGTATAATAGAGAATTGCGATGCGAGTTTTATACCAAGTTTTATATTTTTTTAGTTTTATAGTTTTGTACCAAGAGTTATGAGTAATTTTCAAGTTTAGGTTAGGTTAGATTTCTAACTTCTCCTTTAAAATTTGTTGGATTATTGTACATTTGTAATCAGTATTACCTTACTTCATCACATGTCTAATTTCAGAGGCGGGGGAATTTTTCATCGAAAGTAATAAGCAATTTTCAAGTTTAGGTTAGGTTAGGTTAGATTTCTAAATCTAACCTAACCTAACCTAAACTTGATGTACAATAGGAAAATTGTACTAGGAAAATTTGTTGGATTATTGTACATTTGTAATCAGTATTACCTAACGTCATCACATGCTAAATTTCAAAGGCGAGGGAATTTTTCGGAAGTCTTAATTTCCTCGTTGACTGGTCTATTATTAAACACGCTGTCGTATACCAGATATCTCCTTCCTAAGGAAACAACCTTAGTTTGAAACGCGCGTTGTAAAAATTTTGAAAAGTTTAAAAATAACTATTCCCACTGGTTTCAAATCTAAAGTAAAGGTACTTTCCGCGTGCACCAAACGATACCGCGTTTTAGAAAACAGGGTGCGCCATCTAGCGGAATATTATAGAAGTTAAACGTTCTACGCGAAAACCAAGTGTGGATATTTGAGAGTTTTATCATTTACTTTGGACTTTGTGCAGTTCCACGCTGGATTGGGAGTGAAAGATACATAGATTGTGCCAGCTGACTATCTCCCAGGCATACTGTAAAAGTCAGTAAGTGGGCCGTGAGGGTCTTGATGTATCTGACCAGCTCTCACTATTACACAACATTTTCCATCTAATAACCCTCACCATTTGTGTCAAACGTGGCATTAAGTGGTTTTCTAGAACCACTGATGCTCTGCCTACCCTGTTAGGGATTATAAGCGTGAGCGTAGGCATGTATGTATGTTGTACAGTCAAAAACAGCTCACGTTTGACAGTTGCTGTGCAATTTACTCTCTTGCGCGTACGGAATAAGAACGGTACGAAGTCCAAAGTGTCAAGCTTGATGTGCTCTTCTTCTTCGTATCGTGAAGGTATCAAGTATGTGGTGAACTTGGCTAACCCTGGTGTCAGAGTTTTCAAACCGCACAATGGCCTCTGACTGGTAGTAAATCGACAACAGCCGGGACCGACAGTTTAATGTGCCCTCCGAAGCATGGAGACACTCGCGATAAATTGCCACTTTGGTCACCCATCAGTGTCCCTGCCTCTGTGTTCGTTGCTTAACCTCACTGATCGGTTGAGATCAGTAAGGGCCACTGGGCTACGAGCGCTTCGTGCTCTTGAGTGTACCTGTGTGTCTGTGGCATTGTAGCTTCTAAACAAATGGGCCGATTTTGATGCGGTTTTTTAGTTTGAAAGCTGACGTAAACAAGGTGATAATAAAAATTGGTTCAGCCTTATAAAAGTACATGCAATCAAATGTTGGAGATGATTCATTTCTAACCGACTTCAAAAAAAAGGAGGTTCTCAGTTTGACCCGTATGTATGCATGTATGTTTGTCCGCGATTATCTCGCGTTTGGCTAAACCGATTTAGATGCGGTTTTCAGAAAAGTATTTGGTACATTTAGGAGAAGGTTTAAGTATTGTAACCGACTTCAGAAAAAGGGGGGTTCTCAGTTTAAACTGTATGTATATAAAATAAAAATCAAAAATCGCTTATACTTTTCATCAAAGCTAACACTTTGTTTTATTAATCTACTTCGAAAAATGAAGAGGTTATGATTTGCACTAAAAATGGAAAAATAAAAACTTAAAAGAAAAAATAGAACCAACTTCAAAAAAGCGAAAAATAAATACAATATCATTTGATGTGCTATGTAGTACCTATCTACTGAGCTGTTTGAAGTCGGTGCCAAGAAAATTAAGTTTGAAAGGCCACCTTCGCACCGACTTCAAACAGCTCAGTAGGTAGGTACTAGGTATATTGTATTTATATTTCTCTCTTTTTTGAAGTTGGTTCTATTTTTTTTTTAGTTTTTATTTTTAAATGTTAGAGTTTAAAAATAAAAACTAAAAAAAAAATCATTGTTTTTTTTAAAATGTTACAGTAGTGTAAAAAAGCACAAAAAAGAACACACCGGGAATCGATCCCTCGACCTTGCCAAATCAAACATGTTCCACTGAACCATCAGTCTAGCTTTGCTTGAAAAGCTTCCAAAGCTCTAAGTGCGTAAGCTCTGTATAGTGCGATTCCTGAATCAGTCGAAATTGTCCTTTTATGTTTAAATGTATCAAACTTTGTGGGGTCATTTTTGGGCTTAGATATTGTACGCATATCGAATATGTTTCTATTACAAATTAACATCCATATTGTACTCTCGATACACTATAAATAAAGACATCTGTTTTTTTTTAAACATGGAATATCATCAAGAAACAAATTGAAATTAGAGTTTATAATCCAAAAAGCCAATTAAAGACGTTCGCGTATAGATGTAAAGTAGTAAAAAAATACGAAGGCATACTTTACTAAAAAAAAAAATTCAGATAAGGAGCCTAAAACTACACCTACCTACAAATCAAAATGACAGACAATAAGTGAAATCAATATGCGCACCTCCCTGGGCGTGGAGGTAAAACCATGTATTTTAGTAAACCATGAATTAAAAAAAAACTAAAATGAAACAGCTGATGATCGAAAAACTAAAATAAAACTTAAGTTCGAAACAAAGTTCGCTAGCTTCAGTGCTGTCAAAGTATAGTTATTCTCAATACGGTGGTGTCGCGCTTCCGTGATTCGCTCTTACGTGTTTAGAACTTACTCGTAAGTGGTAAGTTCGCTGAAGCTACGCTTTAATTTTTTTTATTGATTACTAGCTGACCCGACAGACGTTACCCTGTTTTCTTAAATTTTCTAATGTTTCGCTCAATTTCCTTAATTTATTATTTCTTAAGAACCTTCTCTTGACAATAATAAACACAACAATGAAAAGAGTTTGCGAAATTGTTCTATCTGATCACGCGTGATGCTATGACCAAGGGAAATAGAGATTCATTTTTATATTATAGACTAGCTTTTCGCCCGGGACTTCGTTCCCGTGGGAATTTCCCCGTCAATTTTCCAATGTTTTTAATAGTTATTCTGCTATTCAGGACTTAGAGAAATACAACCAATCAAAAACCATGGAAATCGGTCCAGCCGTTCTCGAGTTATAAGTGTTGTAACAAACACGACTTTCTTTTATATATATAAGATGAGTCGCTTGGCTGCCATAACACTAGAACTAAAAAAAACTATGTCGAAGGAGCACGAAAGGTAATTAAAATTATTACTCGATCGTTACAGAAAACTATTTTGTCTGTAGTTGTTACTGGCTGATGGAAGTGACAATAGTATTTTACGACGAGGAACATGTCCGTCTTGAATTCGTCCGAAGTTTAATACAAAGGGCAATAAAGATTATGGGATATACCTACTGGTCCGCCATTTCTTTCCAATATTCCGGCCACCTATGAAACTAGTATGCAACGATAGCTAAATGCGTTACAAACTGTAAAAAAAAAATTTTACTAAAGAATCACGTTTCCGAGATATAAGTTGTCAAAGACATGGCACCGACGGCCGGTTTGGTCGAGTGGTAGTGGCGCTGCCTCTCGATCGATGAATCCTGGGTTCGATTCCCAGTCGGGGCAAATGTTTGTGTAATAAGCTGTGTCCGTCTTTGTATATGTTCTAAGGGACCCACGACACAAGGGAAAACCTTAGTGAGGGCCTTTGAGTGTGAAGCGTTCAAAAAAAAAAGCAGCTGTGTAGCTATGCCTGCCATGCCAGCCTTTATTAAAAAATCTTCTAAGAGTTTTTGTATTTTGATGTTTTTTATTCACCATTTCAAACACAATTTCCGAATACGAAAATATTCTTCCGATTCACGAATACAACTCTTGATTTATAAAAGCTCTTAATAAAAGAGCGAAGCCATTTTTATAATACCAAATACGTGCAGTTAAAATTGAATCGTAATTTCCAGGCTGTAGGGTTTAAAATGGTTTGCAATACTTTATTGATTTATAGTCCTCGTGTTAGGAAAGCCATTCCCGATTGGGAATAGAATATACTGCACGTAATATGGGGTGACTTCGATTGTTTTTTTTTTAAATTATACAGGTTAACTTTTTTATAATTCCGGATTGGGAATAGAATATACTGCACGTAATGGGGTGACTTCGATTGTTTTTTTTTGTAAATTATACAGGTTAACTTTTTATCAACAGCCAAATTTATACGGTGTCAGTAACGTTGTTAGAACGTACCTAAATAAGGAGGAAAACATTTTTTTTCTCAAAAATTTTCAGATTTTGTTTCCCCTTTTTAACATCTGAGGACTAATTTTGTAAAACGCAGAAACACGTTTCTCAAGTTTCTCAATTGGACGATGTTATTTTTTTTTCCATACAAAAATTTACTTTCATGCTTCAGACGATCTAGCTTGAAATTTTTATATGAAACGATATACAACAAAAAAATATGGGTCTGTTAAATTTTCATAATGTGTACGTACAAAAAATTTGGATGGTGATAAAAAAATATCTTCCTGTATGTAATTCCCCATATTAGTTTCGAACGGACTTTAAATTTAAAATAGTTTAGGGGTGTGTTTTTGTCTTAATTACATTTTCCGTGTACTTAACATCCTATTGTGTTAAATACGTCTAAGTAATTTATTTTATGTAAGCATGTATTAATTTATTAAACCGGAGTGATGGATATTATCCAAAAGTGTAGCAAGCTGAAGTGGCAGTGGGCTGGCCATGTCTGTCGCAGAACCGACGAGCGTTGGAGGTTCTCGAATGGAGACCACGTCTTGGCAAACGTAGTGTAGGACGCCCCCCAGCCAGATGGTCAGATGACCTAAAGAAGATAGCGGGTAGTGGCTGGATGAAAACAACGGAGGATCGTGCAAAGTGGCGCACCTTGGGGGAGGCCTATGTTCAGCAGTGGACTGCAATAGGCTGATATGATGATGTATTAACTTTTCACCCACATCCATACGATTTATAACTTTTTCTCCACACCCATAGGTTACCGATAAGATATTACTTCTTCTTCTTCTTCTAATCGTGTAGGTATAGTCAAGTATGTGGCGAATATAGGTAATATAGGTACCTAATATAGGTAGAGCATGTTGGAAAATTGTAACTTTTACCATGTTTCCTGCAAATAAATGGATTGAATTGAATTGAACTTGGCTAACCCTCCTGGTGTCAGAGTTTTCAAACCGCACAATGGCCTCTGACTTGGTTTTAACGACTATAGTCAATCGACAACAGCCGAGACCGACAGCTGAATTTGCCCTCCGAACCACGGAAACGCTCGTGATAAATTGCCACTTTGATCACCCATCAGGTTCCCTGCTTTTGTGCACGTTGCTTAAGGCGACTACAGCACCTAAATTACGATTTTATGATGCGTAGATAAGCATGACGCACTGCATTAAATCGAAGAAAAAAATCTTACGGTAATATTCAGGACATAAACTAGATAAGTAGTTTGCTGAAAACATGATTCAGCACTTTTGGTTCGATAGAAAAAGCTCACAAAGTCACCTCTAAATACCAATATTGTGTATCTTTTAAGCTGTAAAAACGATAGTAAAATGCACACAGGAACTTGAATTTGCTATAAAAATGTTCGTGATTGAACACTCTCGATAAGTAGTTAACGCATTTTTCGATTAAAGCTGTCACCTTTCCATAAATCTCATTTTTCTAACTTTCGAATATGTTTTTACGCACGCACGCTTTCATAGTCCGTAAACTTCGTGTATCGACACTGTTCGCACTGCCGGCCCAGGCCTGTTGAGAGACGGAGATAGCACTATTCCTATGTGTGCTGCCTTTATCGGGTGCTGTAGTCGCCTTAACCTCACTGATCGGTTGAGATCAGCGAGAGCCACTGGGCTAAGAGCGCTTCATTACTTCTTAACATATCTTACTTTTTTATTATTTTTTATTATTATAAGATGTGTTAACTCTTGACCTCAATCTTGACCATAAGGTCAAAGATGAGGTCGACGATGGAGCGAGTTAACCCAGAAATTGCCTATAAAGGCACTGGTACTCCCACGCACCGACGGAACACAGCAAGCTGTTTGGCGTCGGACTTCGGTAGGAGGGTGGTCGCGAACCAGACGGCTCTTTACAGAGCCTACCACACCGCATGAGACCATAGGACGACACCTCAGATTCAGAAAGAAAAATGAAGTGTCGTTGCCTGGGATGGATTACTAGGAGGCAGGTCTCATTTATGTTTCCTTAGTCGCCTCCTACGACACCCATGGAAAGAGATGGGTTGGTGTTATTCTCAACCGATCACCACACGGGTAAACTGTTTTTATTAAAATGTGTCTGTAGTACCTAACTTGTTTTTGTTGGAGTTCTCTGAGGTAGACTGAACCTTTGCGAATAGGCGTAGAGTCAGTAGGGTCAAAAGAACGAATGCGTATGTATGTATTTAAATCGTTTAATGTATGTTTGTATGTATTTCATTGTAATCTTGACTTTTTTAAGTGGCATTCTGAATGTCCTATAAAAATAAATATTTTTTTCTATTCTAGTATATTGTATTGTATTGAGGATGTGAATGAGCCTGTGAAACTGAACAACATTCTCCTAGGAACACAATATGAGATTTTTTTTACCAGCTGCGTCGCCGCAAACCGAACGTTATGCTGCAAACTCTTGCGGTATTTGGGGTCAAAACATCTTATAACATTGCCCCAAAAACGGCATCCTCTCTTGCTAGCAGAGAAAAATGTTCAGCGCGTATGGGACTTGAACCCACGACCCCAGGATTAAATCTCCTGGCGCTCTAACCGACTGAGCTATCGTGCCTTCAAGTCAGGCCGCGAAATTCAAGTCTCTCGCGCGGGTAAGCGTTTTAAAAATCTATAAGTACTAATATTTTTCTAAAAGAGGAAAGATTTGTATTTTTTTATATAACGAATAAACTTTAAAACTACTGGACCCATTTCAAAAGTTCTTTCACCATTAGGATGCTACATTATCCCTGAGTAACATAGGCTACATAATTTTCCCGAATCCCTACGGAAACGAAGTCCCGAGCGGGATGCTTGTACCTACTAATTAAAATTGTTTTTTGTGTGTTATCAGTAGATCTGTGTTTGATGTGAAAATCTAGATTTTTGTGTAAAACCTAAGGTGAATTTTACAGTATCTTAGTATCGGACATTTAAATTGAAACAAATATAAATTCACAGGAAAAACCTAGATAGTAAATATCTATACCTACCTACAAACCAAGAAAATCCTAGCTTTGCTATTTACTCAGTTCAAGTTCTAATTAGCCGTCACACCGTAGATAGTAAACGTAAAGACCTAAGTTTACTCGTACCTAGGCAAAAGCTAAGTCTATGCCTACATCTAGGTCGTATGTATAGCCAACTCACGATTTAATTCAAGTTTACTAGGTCATTCCACTCTCTAGCCCTACAGCGCGTCGCGGGACCGTCAGTAGAAAAATCAGTTCAAAATTAATAATAATAATCTTTATTTATTTATTTAAGAAGAACACAAACAGTATTACACAAGACAAATCACAGATTTTTTGATAACATCAATAAGTTAAGTGTGTTACGTGTATACCAACAACATGTTCCACAACAATTTAACAAGATTCAGCCGTCACAGAGTGCTGAGAAAAAAAGTAGATAATTAATAAGAAAAAAAAAATTGAAAACATATAAATATAATATAGTATGTCATAAAATATATATTTTAATAAATGTATATCGTATATATATATTAATCATATAATGACAATTACCTAATTAACGTTTTTTAGTGAAAGCTCGCGTTTGTATTTATACAGCGCAGATCCAAATATTATGTCCAAAAATTACACATATATTAATATACATATATATTAATATATGTGTAATTTTACACATATATATACACATATATTACACATATACACATATATTACACATATATTAATATTATTTATTATTGTATTTTTGGACATATATTTATGTCCAAAAATTTTCACATTAGTAATAACATAATAACGTAAACGTCCTGTATCTTGTGATAGTTTTACCTAACTGTGTTACAGGATATAGAGTGTCTTCTCATATACATATGCTTCGGTTACATTTCGTCAGTGCTTTCTAGAAGAGTTCACAATTTCGATTACTATTAATTTTACTTAATTATAAAAAGGTAGGTAAATTGGCAATTCAAAACGTTAGCTACTCTAAAATTAAAAATGTTGTATCAGCTCCGAAATTCGATTCCTTATAACTTTTAAACGGCCAAACCAAAAATGATCAAATATAACTAAGAACTATGTCGATTGTTTAAAAAAAAAACGCATCTAAATCCATTCGTTTAGGAGCAACGATGCCACATATATACACCCAGATACACAGCTATACAGATACACAGGCACACAGCTACAAACGTCAAACCAAAGTGTTCTAAAACACCCCTCTTTTTTGTCGATGGTTAAAAATGTTAGCAGCTTTTTAATTTGATGACTGGTTTGGTTGAGTGGCTATTTACGCTGCCTCTGAATTGGCAGAAGTCCTTTGGTTCGATTCGGGGAAATCTTTGTGTACAAACAAGATCTGGGTGCACGGTAGTGGCCTTGCCGAGACGAACGAAGCGAAGGGAAACTACCTACTTGTCTCGAAGCATTTCGTCGTTTTTTTAACTCTCGTAACTTCTTTTTGCATTTAAAACGAAATTCTCGAAATGAAATTCTTCTAACTCTACACGTCCTAACTTCACAAACTCTACACCTTAGTCAAAATGTGTGGCTTGGTCGTTTTACTACCATCACATGGGCGTAAAGTGAAAAATTTATTCACTTTTCATTACTTTCTGTTGTACAGTAGTTCTTGCAGTAACAAAACGGTCAAGCCGCATATTTTGACTAAGGTCACAGATAATATAATACTAGAGCTAAGGTGTAAAGTTTGTAAAGTTAGTGCTTGTAGAGTTAGGGCGTTTAGAGTTAGAAGTTTGGCTCTAAAAGATCTGATAACTTTTTGACAGTGCGAGCCTTTCTCGTCTTGGTATTTTATCAGGGCTGTATTTGTGTCTTTACTGGTATCCAAAGGGACCCATGACGCAAGGAAAACCGTGTCTAACTTTCTTATTTTTGTAATATCTAACTTAATAAAGTTAGGTATTTAAAAAATATCTGACTTTCTTATGTTTTTAATGAATCTTTTTTGCAGACGGTACACGGCAAGTTGATCAATACCAGCTTTCTAAAGGGCGAAGGCTTTCCGAGTTTTAAACCGAAGCGAAGCGAAAATGAAAATACGACACCAAGACGATATGGCGGCTTGAAGATGGCAGCTTTTAAGAGCTAGATTTTTCTAAGTACTTATTTTAAAAGATAATGAAATGTTATGCTTACAACTCAATATAAAAATTGCGAAAGTAACTCTGTCTGTCTGTTACGCTTTCACGCCTCAACTACTCAACCAATTTTGATGAAATTTATTATAGAGATAGATTAGACCTTGAGAAAGGACATAGGCTACATTTTATTCCACAGCTGGGCACGATATAACCTGTAGTCCACGCGAGCGGAGCTTCGGGCGGAAAGCTAGTTCCTAATATTTCCTTTATGAGGATTTTAGATGAAACAAAAACAAACTTTTTAGGAAAAAATTAAACCGACTTCAAAAAAGCGAACAATCTTAGAATAATAATTATTCTAAGCGAAAAATGAAGACAACATCATGCGGTGTCAAGCCAAATAAGTTTGACAGACCATTTTTAGTATTAACTAGCTTTCCGCCCGCGGCTCCGCCCGCGTCCTAATTTTTTTAAAAATAAAAAGTATCCTATAAACCTCACGGAGCCCGAGACCTTTCCAACGAATGCAAAACCGTGGAAATCGGTTCGTGCGTTCTGGAGTTATAGCGTCAGGAAGGAAAACCCGACTTATTTTTATATAGTAGATAAATAATAAACCCTAGAAATTAAGGGTTGCCATCGATTTCCCTGGGATTCCATCATCAGATTCTGACTTGGAGATAATAGGGCGTATAATACGCCCTTTAATCTTTAGAACAAAAATTTTTATTATTTGTACGCCGCAAGGTAAAACATGCTAAGACACGTTCTATTTGACTATTTCACCTGTATTTTACTGTATGTTTGACAAATAAATTATCTTTATCTTTTATCTTAAAAAAAAAAGAAGTTTGTAAATCTGTATGTTTTGTACGCTTCCCTTTCATTATATTTTTAAAGTCATATTAAAAAAGTCCAAAAATACACAGCAGATGTTAAAGGTGTGAAATTTAAAAAAAGAAAAAAACACGTGCGTTTGACCTAAAAATCACTTTTAATAAATCCATATCCAGCATTGGATCCTCGACCATATTTTCTTGAAAATAGAGTACAATATCGGTTTATCAGGGAATGTGTAAATCAATCGATCGATACTCGCTCGATCGGTGCGTGCGCCTGCTGACGATCAAACAAGCTATTTCAGTCATTTGTTTAAGGAGAAGTTATTTAAAAAAGTTGCAATTCTTTCCTTGAAAGAACACCAAGGAGTCTAATCTCTGCAGGCCGAGTACGATAGTGACAGCGTCGCGACAACACCGCAGTCCTATGTCAAAATGTCAACATTGACAACGCCATAGGCCAGCAAGCCTTTGCGCGGGACCCTCGCGCAATCAAAGTGAAGTTTCAGCGTGAGCCGAGCGCGAGTTTGTCGTTAGGGACCATCCATAAATTACGTCACACGTTAAGGGGTGGGGAGGGGGTCCGCAAAGTGTGACATTGTGTGACAAGGGGGTGGGAGGGGTCATAAGTTTCGTGACGTCACATTTCAAAATGTGTTATGAGTATCAAAACGTGTTAACTATTAACTACAAGCTTAACCTCCTCAGTCTCAAGCACTCTTTTTACGTTTTTACTTTGTTTGAGACAATGAGTTTTGAGCTCTCTACTAAGTACTGCGTTTATTAGAAAATTTATTAGAAAATTACGAAAAATTGAAATTATGCAAAATATGTGACGTCACGCTAGGGAGGGGAGAGTCTTACAAATGTGACCAGCTGTGACAAGGAGGGGGAGGGGGTCAAAAAATCATGAAATTCGTGTGACGTAATTTATGGATGGCCCCTTATCGTGCTAGAGCTGCTGATCCACTAATCAATGGCTGTTGAATGGCAATGGTGAACATTTTACCTATTTAGGTGGTGAAATTGAGAACTATGGAAACCTAATACAATTGACAGCCACTCCGACCAGCAGCGCCACCGTCAACCAAATTTTATGTTGCAAACACTTATATTGGCAGTACAGCGCCGTCACTCAGGATTTCGCCGCCAGACTTAAAGGCACGATAGCTCAGTTAGTTAGAGCATCAGCAGATCTAATCCTGGGGTCGTGGGTTCAAGCCCCATTCGCGCGAAACATTTTTCTTTCACCAAAATCTACTATATAAATTATAAGTCGGGTTTTCCTTCCTGACGCTATAACTCCAGAACGCACGATTTCCACGGTTTTGCATTCGTTGGAAAGGTCTCGGGCTCCGTGAGGTTTATAGGATACTTTTTATTTAAAAAAAAATTAGGACACGGGCGGAGCCGCGGGCGGAAAGCTAGTAATTTATAAAAATCACTCACGCGAGTAAGTAAGCGTTTTAAAAATGAAATAAAAAATAGTTTATTGACACTTATTGCTTACAAAAAAAAGGTAGGTAACCTATTATTATTAAATATAGTGCCAAAAGTTAACTGGCACTGTTTTTCAAAAATACTGGTTCAACCATATTTATTATAGCTTCCCCTTAACGAGTGTGCTGGAGCATAGCTGGCCACTTTACGTTATAGAAAACGGCTGTAACATACGAAAATAGCACAAAAAGCGTCTGCTACTACCTCTGGGCCCCACACCCGTCGGCTGGACTAGCTGACTAGTTGAATCATGAAACTGTAAGTACTTACATTAGGCGAGCTCTGCTACTCTACGATGTGTGTTTTATTTAGTAAATGTACAACTTTCAGGGCAGTCAATAAGAGCGATTTGCAAAGCATAATTCTGAAACCAAGTTGGAGGCCATTGTGCGGTTTGAAAATTCTATCACCAGGGTTAGCTAAGTTCGCCACACACTTGACTATATCTACACGTTAAGCTGTCGGTCCCGGTTGTTGTCGATTGACTACAGTCGTTAAAACCAAGTCAGAGGCCATTGTACGGTTTTAAAACTCTGACACCAGGGTTAGCTAAGTTCGCCCCACACTTGACTATAACTACACGTTAAGGTGTCGGTCCCGGCTGTTGTCGATTGACTACAGTCGTTAATACCAAGTCAGAGGCCATTGTGCGTTTTTGAAACTCTGACACCAGGGTTAGCCAAGTTCGCCACACACTTGACTATACCTACACGATAAGAAGAAGCTGACTAGCTGAATCATGAAACTACTTACATTATACGAGCTCTGCTACTGTACAACAGTGTCAGTGTTTGATCGACGGCCGGTTTGGTCGAGTGGTAGTGACGCTGCCTCTTGATCGGCGGGTCCTGGGTTCGATTCCCAGTCGGGGCAAATATTTGTGTAAAAAGCAGATGTTTGTACTCGGGTCATGGGTGTTCGTGTTTGTCTTTATGTGTGTTCCACGGGACCCACAACACAAGGGAACACCTTAGTGTGGGGCTTTAAGTGTGTAGCGTTGTACTATGGGTCATGAGGCGTGTAGTGTTTAGTAAATTAATGTACAACTTTCAGGGTAGTCATAAGATCGATTTGCAAAGAATAATTTTGCGGTTTGAAAACTCTGATATCAAGGTTAGCCAAGTTCACCACACACTTGACTATATACCTACAGCTGTTGTCGATTGACTACAGTCGTTAAAACCAAGTCAGAGGCCATTGTGCGATTTGAAAACTCTGACACAAGGGTTAGCCAAGTTCGCCACATACTTGACTATACCTACATGATAAGAAGAAGAACCTAGCGCCTGCACGTTTAGTGTTATGCTGAATCGCATCTCCGTTCTTGCAGCGCTGAAGAATAGTATTTTTTTTGTTTGTTATTTAACAAACAACATAATTATGTTCTTTAGCTAGGCTCTGTTTTGTGTACTGTCCTACAGAATAGGAAAATAAACGTATATTTAACCGACTTCAAAAAAGAGGAGGTTCTTTGTTCGATTGTATGTATTTTTTAAATATTTTTTTTTATGTATGTTGACCGATTTCTCCGCCAATTATGGACCGATTTTCAATTTTATTTTTCGTTCGAAAGAGTATACTCCAGAGGTGGTCCCATATAAATTTTATCGAAAATGATTCAGTGCTTTTAAAAAAATCAACAAAAACAAAAAAAATACTACAAACCAGAACATCATCTAAATAAATGAGTGACATTTTCGTTTGTGCTAATAGGCATTGTAGTCTGCAAAAAATACTAGTTACCTACTTTGTGCGAACTGTTGCTGGGATTGAACTCGGTGAATCATACGTTTTTAACGTGGAAAATAATCTTTCATTCTTTCTACGCTCCCAACTCTACGACTCAGACAAAGTATAGTATTGACCTTGGAGTGACCTTGAAAGTATGTCGGTAACTGGAGTCCCTATATTTCCTTGTCGTCAAGTATTAGGGTACTACCCCTTTCGACCCCCGCAGCCGTAGCCGGTAGGGGCAGGGGGTGAATGGTTAAGATGGGGATGCACTGAGTCTGTGGTTAGAAAGTTCAATGAAGAGGTGAAGTAAAAAGCTTGTCTTCGGAAGCCTAAAAAATCGTTGTATGGAGATGATTTTTTTTTAAATATACACATCAACACGGTCTAAGGATATTGCACGTTTTTCATCCAAAAGAGGTCTGTTTGAGAAGCTATAAAAGCATACTCGAGATACATGGAGAGCTATAATTTTCAGACAAGCAAGTGCTAAACTTGAATTTTCAATTCTAGTCGATAAATTTTTTTTTACTTGAAATTTGTGAAAACGTGACGGAAACGAAAACGAAAATGTACTTTTTGCCTGCTTTTTGTATGAAAATGGTCAAATTTACGCAATTTTCTTTTTTCATTTTTGTCACGTTTCCACAAATTTCAAGTAAAACAAAATTTATTTACTAGAATTGAAAATTCAGGGTTAGCACTTGATTGCCTGAAAATTATAGCCCTCTGTGAATCTCGAGTATTGCTATTATAGCTTCTCAAACAGACCTCTTTTATATGAAAAATCGTGAAATATCCCTAGACCGTGTTGATGTGTATATCGGTCAATGTTTTTGAGGAAAGTGGTCTACCTTTAAAATTTTCCCAAATGTTTCAAAATTTTCCCAAACCTGATGCTTCCCAAAGTATCAGGAAAATTTTTTGAGAATGGTACAAAATAGCCTGGATTTTATTTAATTCAATTCAATCATTTATTGCTATTCATATGTTTAGAGAATATACTAGACTGATCTCTGTGGAAGACTGCAACTTTGCGAATAGGTGCAAAGTTATAAATGCTAATGTAATGCACTACTTTGACATATTTTATGTAACACTAGCTTTATGCCCGGGACTTCGTCCCCGTGGGAATTTCGGAAAATTATGTAGCCTATGTGTTAAACCAGGGTATCAGCTACCTCCATACCAAATTTGATCAAAATCAGTCCAGCCGATCTTGAGTTATAAGTGTTGTAACAAACCCGACTTTCTTTTTTATATATATACTAGCTTTTCGCCTGGGACTTCGTTCCCGTGGGAATTTTCCCGTCAATTTTCCAATGTTTTTAATAGTTATTCTGCTATTCGGGACGGAGAGAAATACAACTAATCAAAAACCATGGCAATCGGTCCAGCCGTTCTCGAGTTATAAGTGTTGTAACAAACACGACTTTCTTTTATATATATAGATATAATAAGATAAGATAAGATAAGATAAGATTATGAATGTTCTATGAAATAAAGCTATTTTTGACTTTTACTTTGAAACAGGCGGTACAAACGGTTTAGCTTTGGTAAACACGTTCAAACTTACCGCAATCGGGGGACAGGCTATTTTGTACCTTCTTCAAAATTAATGAAAAATCCATACATAAATCCGAAAAGACGAATTTAGTGGTACAGACCCGCACCAGGGTTTGAACCCGCAAACTTCCGGCTACAAATCTGTATTACCAACTGGTATTTGACACACATTGTGAGGGTTATCAGATGGAACAAGTTGTACAGGGTGTAAATGACAGCTTAGCAAATACTTAAATGGTGTAATCTACCCATAACTATCATCTTTAATATTTTTTTCCCGGAAACGTCACGTTAAGGAGTTTTCATTATTTACCTACTTTAGCGCTACGCAACGTATCGCGAAACCGCGCCACGCGCGCCATAAGCGCTGCGCTGCTATCGGAGTGCGATGTACACTGCTGGTTTTCGTGTTTTGCGGTGTTATGATTGTTTTTTATAGCAAAATGGAATGTATTCGATTAAATAATAAAAAATGTAAGCAGAAAATATTGAAAAACATACAATAAAATTGAAAATTTTCCGGAGAAAAATTCCACTGGAAAATGATTTAGAATGATGGTCTGAGTCCAGGGTTTCAGTTTTTGCTAAGCTGTCTTTTACACCCTGTATAATGGTGAGAGAGAGGCATTATACGGCAAAACCCTTTTATGGTAACAGGAAAGTTTTTTTATTTTTTATTATAAGATGGGTTAACTCTTGACCTCAATCTTGACCATAAGGTCAAAGATGAGGTCGACGATGGAGCGAGTTAACCCAGAAAATGCCTGTAAAAGCACTGGTACTCCCACGCACCGACGGAACACAGCAAGCTGTTTGGCGTCGGACTTCGGTAGGAGGGTGGTCGCGAACCAGACGGCCCTTTACAGAGCCTACCACACCGCATGAGACCATAGGACGACACCTCAGATTCAGAAAAAAATGAAGTGTCGTTGCCTGGGATGAATTACTAGGAGGCAGGTCTCATTTGTGTTTCCTTAGTCGCCTCTTACGATACCCACGGAAAGAGATGGGGTGGTGTTATTCTCAACCGATCACCACACGGTTAAAGTTACTATAAAATAAATAGCATATAAGCCCACAGCATCTCAGACCTTCATATAAGGGGCCCTCGTATTCTAGACAGTATAACCATCATATCTAGAACCCCGTTCTTTTCCTAAAATTCTATTTTCAAGCATTTTAGTTGAGTTTGCATCCCTAGCCTGGTATCATTTTATACTGGTCCCTCAAAATGATGTCAGGCGGGTTCACCAATGTTACCCTAGGGAATATTTTACCCCGATTTGGGGTAATTTGCTTGATGTTGCTTCGTTTTCTAATGCTTTTGAGGTTTTAGAGGCTTTTGGGGTGATTTTTGAGGTGAAATTTAAAAGGTTGATTGTGGGGCTGTTTCGTGTTTTAACTTGTTACATTTTTGTGACTGAAATGCTGCATTTACTTTTTTCAAAGGTTTCCCTAATATTGTGGGTCCTTTGGGACACAAAATTCTTCCGTGCTGGAATGGGAGTGAAAGAAAACCTTAGAATGTGCCAGCTACCTATTCTTCCCAGGTGTTCAGTGAAAGTCTGTAAGAGGGATGCGAGGTTTTGCTGTATAATGGGTAAAAGGCTGAATACCTCACCGTCATACATTTTTTTCCATCTGATAACCCTCACAATTTGTATCAAACGTGGCATTTAGTGGTTCTAGAATCAGTGATGCTCTGCCTACCCCGTTAGGGATTATAGGCGTGAGCCGGAGAACAAACATTTGCTTTCTCCAGTAATTTTTACCTCGACCGGGAATCTAACTCAGGTACCGACGATTCAGATCCTGCATTACTACTATTTCGTTTCTTTAAGCATCTGCATCTAAAACTGAAAAAAAAGCATAAATATTCTAAATAAAGCAATAGGTACACTTAATGAGCCTTACCGTACGAACCCAGAAATATAAATTATTAGGTTTTCGCCCGGGACTTCGTTCCCGTTTAAATTTGGGAAAATTATTTAAGTTTCTTTATCACGCTCAAACGGCTGGAACAATATTAAAAAAGAAAGAAGGTAGCTGCCACCCTGAATTAACAAAAAGCAAATAAATAAATAAATAAATAAATAAATTAACACTCGAGCTACATAATTTTCCGAAATCCCCACGGGAATGAAGTCCAAGGCGGAAAGTTAGTTCTTTGATAATTATTGGTGAGTGGTGTACTTAGATAAATTTTGAAAGTAGATAATAGATGTTATGTAGCTGCAACCCAAAGATACCCCCTCGATTTTGGTATCATCAGTTTTTTTAAATTAAGTCCCACTATGGAAGCAAAAAAGACGTATTCATGTCAAAAAAATATACAACTCAAACCACTGATCATGGTAAAGCTTCTACAATTTACAGAATTAATGTCTACATAGCCTATAAGCCGTCAAGTGCATGCAACCTGAATCTTTTATAACATAATTCTACAATTTGATCACTCTAGTATATGGCAACCCCGCCCTGGGGTGGCTTACGTCATCTACAACGCACCCCTTACACAGGATAGAAAATTACAAGCAGTAGGTCATCATCGCCAGTCCAAGAGAAAAAGGCAGGACGAGTGAAGTTCAGTTACAACGTCAAGAATCTAGATAAATACCTAGATAGCAGCTTTATTCACTAGAATGACATAATATAATTTATAAGATAAATTATATTACGTAAATAAACGCTACATACTCAAAAGCTTCGTGTCGTGGGTCCCTTGGAAAATACAATAAGACAAACACAAACACCCATGACCCAAGAACAAACATCTGATTCTTACACAAATATTTGCCCCGACTGAGAATGGCCACTACCACTTACTGCTAAACAAAGCAACAGGACAAAGTTTATTGATTTCTTTACCTGTAGCCCGCCTGCGACTTTGCCTAGCCTATGTCAGTTTACAATTAAAAATCATTTGATTAGATGTCTGCAGCTCTAGCACGATGGTGACAAACTCACGCGGCGCGCAACTCGGCTGAAGCTGAAACTTCACCCTCTGACGTTGTCAATGTTAACATTATGACATATACGCGTTATCACCATCGTACTCGAGCTGCTGAGGAAACTACAATTATTTTTTTATTTGTATAGCGTGATTTCACGCTAGACTGAAAGTGAAAGAAAACCTTAAAATATGCCAGTTGCCTATTCTTCCCAGGAATATTTTAGAAACCAGTAAGTGGGACGTATGATTTTGCCGTATCGTGGGAAAATGATTAACAAACTTAGATTAGTTGATGCTCTGCCTAGACGACGAACGTGGTACTCCGCCTACCCTGACAAGGATTACAGGCTCGAATATTTGGTTTAATGGCCATCCGGATAAGCAGGGGCAGGGAACCTGATTCCACGAATAATTCAGTTAGCACAGTTAGTTAAAGCGTATGTAACTATGTCACAATATAAAAACCTACTAAATGTAATGTCACCTACTGCTTTCGAAATCGACATCCAACCGTCCCGACGTGCCATGCGCAACAGGTGACAAATTGCGGTATCGAACGGTGTGCACGACTGTACCGCTATAAGTAAGATAGCACTTGCGAGCGTGAATGTACAGAATTAGGTCACCGGGTTAGAATAAGATTTAGTGAGGTTGTTTCTTTGAAAAGACAAAGAAGGGTAGCTGTTTCTTATTACAAGGGTGATAGGGGTTTGCGGTTGTAATTTTTTATAGATTGAATTTCAGACTGTCTAGATTTAGTATTACTTAATCATTCATCATTTATATTGCGCACTGGCAAGGAATGGAACTTCCTGCCTGCGTCTGTATTTCCGAACTCATATTACCAGAATCTTTAAAGTTTGAGTGAATATGCTTCTTCTGGGTAATCTTTGCTCCAGAGCTTGTGGTCAAGAGCAAAACCATTTCTTAATAAAAAAAAATTTGGTACTAGCTTTCCGCTCGCGGCTTCGCCCGCGTGGACTACGTCCTTTCCCAGGCTCTAATCTATCTTTGTACTAAATTTCATCAAAATCGGTTTAGTAGTTTAGGCGTGAAAGACGGACAGACAGACAGACAGACAGACAGAGTGCTTTCACATTTATAATATTATAAAGTAAGGATGACTTTAGTAAGCAAAACTTTGAGGGTGATTCTCCGCATTAAACTGATCCAATTTGTCTAACGAACTAAACAAAGTTTCTCAAAAAAAACTATTACTTTCCATACCAATCTGGTCACTGATCGCTCAAGACAAGTTGTGTGGAAAGGCTAAATTAGTTTTTCATCCCTTCTATTCAAAAAGTGTCGCTTTGTTCCTCTATAAGCGGGAGTAAAAGAGCTCTTTTCTGTAATGATCTTTTTAGCGGGAGTAAATGAGATTTGAATTTATAACATGTGTCATTCATAGAATCAAACGCAAATTGTATGAATACTGGCTGGTACGTGTTGGCTGCACGTTGGTGGCCCCCGCGCTAATTGAAAAAAAAACAAAAACGCGCGAATTAAGTCTCTGTTCTTGTAATTTAGGTTCTCATAGAAAAGAGATGAAAAGTAGAGTAGTCGGGGATTCTACGTTAGAATCCCTCAAATCCTTCGCTTCGCTCGTGGTTTAAAGTAGCGCCCTTGCCATAAAAATACTACTTTGCTCCCTTGTCATACAATCTACTATTTTTCACGTGTTACTTTTTGGAGAAAGTTCTTTGTTTTAGTTTTCACGCTGTAGTGGGACGAGAGGATTTTGCTGTGTTGGAGGCAAAAGGCTAACAACCTCTTACGATGAAACATTATGTTTCTTTCATCTAATATCCCCAGAATGTATGTCAAACGTGGCATCAAGTGTCTGTTTTTCATTTATTTATGTTGTTATCTCTGTGTAATATGTGCTGTTGGTGCTTTTGTTGTTGCTGTTTCTGCGTTTATTTTTGTGTTTATGCTGTTTGTTTGTCCTGTACCCCCAAATAAAGAGTTACAGAACGACTGATGCGCTGCCTACCCTGATACCTGCCTACTCTGTTAGTGGTTGAATGAATGTTTATTTTAGTGGTCTGATTTACATCCTTAATTTTACTAGTTTAAGGTACCTAGTTCCCGGCTACATTAGTATGTACAACATCCTTACTAATAAATGCGAAATTAACTCTGCTGTGTGTCTGTCCGTCTTTCACGCCTAAACTTCTTCTCATCAGCCCATATACGTCCCCACCGAGGGGCACTGACCTCCCTTCGAAACACGAAGGGGTTTTAGGCCATAGTCCAACACGCTGCCGCTGGCCCAATGCGGGTTGGTGGACAGAGATAGATTAGAGCCTGGGAAAGGACATAGGCTACATTTTATCCCACAGTTGGGCACGATATCATTCATTTAGCTTCATATTTTTTTGCTTGTATTTATAAAAAGTTCTATTCTATTTATAAAGCATCAACCTAAAAGCCTCGTTCGAATAATTTAAGTGCTGAGTTTCGCCATGTCATTCTCAGTGTTGCCAGCATTGCCAGTCAGCCAGGAAATCGACTCTCGTTTCCTCGCCGTGATGGATGAGTTAGTCGATAGTTACTCTACTGCTTGCCAATCATCTGTTTGGATTAATGATGTTATTTCCGATATTTGTTGCTTATTTAATAGTGTGTAGAAAGTAGCCTATGTCAATCTTCAGTTCTTTAACGATTCCTGTACAATCACGTTGGTTTGTTGCTTTGTTTTGACGTGAACGAAGGACTAACAGCATGCTTTTATTATTATGTTGCAATGATGTTGTAATTTCGTGTTTCATCCCGGAAAGTTCATCTAGTGAACTAGTGGACGGCCGGTTTGGTCGAGTGGTAGTGACACGCTGCCTCTTGATCGGCGTGTCCTGGGTTCGATTCCCAGTCGGGACAAATATTTGTGTAAAAAGCAAATGTTTGTTCTCGGGTCATGGATGTTTGTGTCTGTCTTTGTGTGTTTCAAGGGACCCACGACACAAGGGAAAGCCTTAATGTGGGCCTTTGAGTGTGAAGCGTTTATTATTATTTATTATTATTATTAGTGCTTTATTTAGAAAGCATTATTATTTTGTTAAAGTATTTATGCCACGGGGTAAAATATTATAATTACTCTGGGTAATGCTGACCAAAGTAGCAATTTATCACGAGCGTTACCGTGATTCGGAGGGCACGTAAAGTTGTCGATCCCGGTTGTTGTCGAT
This sequence comes from Aproaerema taeniolella, assembly GCA_949987775.1. NCBI lineage: Eukaryota > Metazoa > Arthropoda > Insecta > Lepidoptera > Gelechiidae > Aproaerema > Aproaerema taeniolella. The sequence continues at coordinate 1,761,883 of OX465269.1, forward strand.
TGACTACACAGTAATATGTCAAAAGCGACGTTCGTCAGGGTTAGCCAAGTTCGCCACATACTTACTTGTCTATACCTACACGATAAGAAGAAGAAGATGAAGAAAATCGACGCTAAGCCTTTAGATCCACATAATGCTCTGCCTATTGAGGCGGTTTTTTTTTTTTTTTTATTATAAGATGGGTTAACTCTTGACCTCAATCTTGACCATAAGGTCAAAGATGAGGTCGACGATGGAGCGAGTTAACCCAGAAAATGCCTATAAAGGCACTGGTACTCCCACGCACCGACGGAACACAACAAGCTGTTTGGCGTCGGACTTCGGTAGGAGGGTGGTTGCGAACCAGACGGCCCTTTACAGAGCCTACCACACCGCATGAGACCGTAGGACGACACCTCAGATTCAGAAAAAAATGAAGTGTCGTTGCCTGGGATGGATTACTAGGAGGCAGGTCTCATTTGTGTTTCCTTAGTCGCCGGTTATAAAAGGATGAGTGTATGGATCTACGTTTGACGTTCATTAGTTTTTTTGAAGTGAAAACTTCTTTAGCGGCGTTGAGCACTTTTAGTATGGGGAAAAAATGTTAAACTCGCGATTAACTCGCGTCAGATCGTCAGATGCCACGTGACCGTGATCAAAAATGCGTAGGATAGATAGGATGCCACCTTTTTGAAGTGAAAACTTCTTTAATAGCAGCGTTGTGTGCTTTGAAGTATGGGTGGAAACCTTTGAGTATGTAGTATTTGTTTAGTGGAAACCCGGACGGATGGCAGCCCTATGGTAAAATTATCTCTGTGACAGATGTCAACGATGTCAACGATTATTCGCACATAGTGCGCAAATACCGATAGACTATTTTACTGAATTAAAAGAAGATAGTTTGGTCGAGTGGAAAAGTTGCCAGATTGTAAGCAACAGGTCGAGGGTTCGAATCCTGAGAGAATAACGTACTCTTTTTGTGTATTTTGTTTTATTTCCATATTAATGCACAACGTTAACGTTCAAGTTTTCACTTCTGCCGGCATTCCCGGAGTGCAACCCGTTGTTTTTTTTTACCAGTAGGTATTTATTTATTTATTCAACTTAATGCACTAAAAGTACAAGGGCGGACTTAATGCCCAATGGCATTATGTACCAGTCAACCTTTGGGTGATTGGTGAGAATGAGTGGTAGATGCACACCTCATCCGAAGTGAAAGATAAAATAATAAATTATAAACATTATACTTACGAAACTAAATATAAATAATAATAAACATAATTTATATATGCCCTAATAAAAATATTATAAATAAAATTTATATATATATATATATATATATATAAAATAAATAAATAAATATATATGTATAATACAATATATACCATACATACGAGTTAAGAATGAAGAAGTCAGTTCAAGTCATACAACGAGTTCAAAAAGTGACAGCGGACTCTAAATTTAAAGGAGTTGCGACTAGGAGCCTAGGGTATTCATTACGAGACATTTGAACTAACTAGGTTTCGACAGATGCACCGTACCAAATAGCATTAATTAGAGCTAGGTAGTGTGAAACAGTTTGACCTCAATAATTGACCACGTTTGACCCCACGGAGAGTATGATTCAAGTCTATGGGCACCTACTTGAGTCGTTAATTTGATTAGCTTAAGGACGGGGATATTAGATTAATACAGTGTGTAAGGGGCAGCTTAGCAAATACTTCAACGGCGGGTTCTATCTATCGATAACTATGATTGACAACAAGTAATTTTTTTTCACGGAATCGTCAAGTAAAGGTGTTTTTGTTATTTGGATAGATAGATAGATAAAACCTTTATTTAACTGACACATTACACACAATTGCAAAAACTAAATTAATAAAAAATAAATAAAGTAAAACATTTGTATCATAACGATTAATTAAAATTAATGTGTTTGGAAGAGTATAGTGTGTGTTTGAGATTGAGTAGGAATGTGTGTGTGTGTGTGTGTGAGTGTGTGTGTGAGTGTGTGTATGTGTATGTGTGAGTGGTTGGTGTTGCGTGTATCGTGTCACGAAATGTACCGCGAAACCCCGCGCCGCTCCTCTAACAGAATGCGATGTACAGACAGCAGCACGTCAGGTTATCCGTTTGCACTACGAAAGCCGACGCTATTACGAGCGAGATAAGGGTGACGTCAAGATCAACATGTATAACCTGATGTGCTGCCGTGTGTACATTGCTATTATTCTGTTATAATAATTTTTAAATTGAAAAATGAAGTGTGTTGGAGTAAATTATTTAATTTTAAAACAAAAACATGAAAAACATTGTAAAATTCCAATTTCAGAATGATGGTCTGAGTTTCAGTTTCTGTTAACCTGTCCCTTGCTCCCTGTATAGTACCTTTAGAGAATATAACTTACCTATCTCTGTATAGGCAGTGAATAAATGTAGAGTAGCTTCAAAGAAGGTCCTCTAGGAGAATGAACCTGAAAAATATAGTTATACCTAGATTAGATATTGTAAAACATAGCCCTCGTAGCTTCTTCCGGTGTGGTGATCAGTTGAGAATAACACCAACCCATCTCTTTCCGTGGGTGTCATAAGAGGCGACTATAGGAAACACAAATGAGACCTACCTCCTAGTAATCCATCCCAGGCAACGACACTTCATTTTTTTTCTGAATCTGAGGTGTCGTCCTATGGTCTCATGCGGTGTGGTAGGCTCTGTAAAGAGCCGTCTGGTTCGCGACCACCCTCCTACCGAAGTCCGACGCCAAACAGCTTGCTGTGTTCCGTCGGTGGGTGGGAGTACCAGTGCCTTTATAGGCATTTTCTTCGCTCCATCGTCGACCTCATCTTTGACCTTTATGGTCAAGATTGAGGTCAAGAGTTAACCCTTCTTATAATGAAAAAAAAAGCTCAGTTGGTTGGAGCACCAGGAGGTCCTGGGGTCGTGGGTTCAAGCTTTATTCGCGCCGAAAATTTTTCTTTTCCTAAGATTATTCTATGTTTTAGATTATGTTATGTATATTTAGCATCAGCCGCTCAACTATCCTTGCCATATTAGCACTGTAGTAATTTGCTCCAAGGTTCGTTTTAATCGCCCACGTCTCTGTGCTCATACGAACAGACAAACAGACAACCAACGTGATGCATAGTCGGTATAGAGATTACATTGTGTGAATATGCAATGAATAGATTTGTGGAGGGACAGCAAAAAAGGTAGAAATAGAAAAAAAACTTTATTAGTGCGGCTAACACAAAAAAAATATATTTGAGTGGTATGCAGACCTTCATGGAGGATCTGGCATAGGTGACGCAACTCCTTTCTCAATCGGTCATTTCGAAGAAGATTATTCGAATATCAATTTAAAAGATTTGAAATGGTGTTCAATGTCAGAAATAGAATTCGAAATGATTGAAGATCAGGAGGTTTACCGTGATCGCTTAGCGCGATCCAATTTAGGACCTAAACAAGTCTGCAACGCTTATTCGTACCATGATGGCTTATAAGCGATTCAATTTTGGCGCTGTTGCGATTCAAAGGCAGACCAGCGACAATTTATGTAGACATTTAAAATGGACCATAGACAACAGAGCAGTTTAAAAGCAGCGCCATCATGGTACCATTTTAAAAAACATTCCAATTGCGAAGCAGTTCAAAGTTGGATCCTAAACAGAAATGCTTTTAAACGATCGTGGTAGGTACCCTGGTCTTCCAAGATTCATTGTAGAGAGCTCGCGGAGTAATTTCATGTATGCGATTATAGGCGTAAATAGCACTTTTCCAGGCGTTAAATTGTAAAGTGATTAAGGCGACTACAGCACCTAAATTACGATTTTATGATGCGTAGATAAGCATGACGCACTGCATTAAATCGAAGATAAAAATACTACGGTAATATTCAGGACATAAACTAGATAAGTAGTTTGCTGAAAATATGATTCAGCACTTTTGGTTCGATAGAAAAAGCCCACAAAGTCACCTCTGAATACCAATATTGTGTATCTTTTAAGCTGTAAAAACGATAGTAAAATGCAAACAGGAACTTGAATTTGCTATCAAAATGTTCGTAATTGAACACTCTCGATAAGTAGTTAACGAATTTTTCGATTTAAGCTGTTACCTTTCCATAAATCTCATTTTTCTAACTTTCGAAGATGTTTTTACGCACGCACGCTTTCATAGTCCGTAACCTTCGTGTATCGACACTGTTCGCCCTGCCGGCCTGTTGAGAGACGGAGATGGCACTATTCCTATGTGTGCTGCCTTTATCGGCACAACACGAGTGTAATAAAGATAAAGTGTATGGAAGTGCCTGTTTGTTATTCATAAATATACACCTCGCAGAAGAGCTACGTATTTTCATTCATTGCTCCCGGAAGAGGTGTTATAGTACACACGGCAGCACATCAGGCTAAACATGTTGACCTTGACGTCGCCCTTATCTCGCTCGTAATAGCGTTGGCTTTCGTAGTGCAAACGGATAACCTGACGTGCTGCTGTCTGTACATACTTACAGTGATACTAGATTAAAAGAAATGGGTCTCATAATCCACCAATCGTAAGGCATTTATAATTCATCATAGTTAAAAGTTCAAATAATTCAATTAATTAAAAAAATAAAATAACTGTACGTAGGAAATTATACTCGAACATCATTTCAACCAAATTTTAACTTTAAAATGTCGAAGAAGGCCAATAAATTAAATAGAGACTTGGTTTGAGAAGATAATGAAATGTGTATCATGTGTGAAAATTTAAAGTTACCATAAATCTACTTGTAAACGGTGTATAGTGAAATAAATTTATTTTCATTCTTTCTTCTACTAACCACCATGCTGGCCCAAAGCGGGTTGGTGGACCGCTTGTCTTTCGAAAATGAATTTTCTTAGACGTGCGGGTTTCATCGCGATGTTTTCCTTCACTGCTGAGCAAGTGATAATTATTTAGAAATCCGTACATAAATTCGAAAAGACGAATTTAGTGGTACAGGCCCGCACCAGGATTTGAACCCGCTAACTTCCGGTTACAAGTCTGGCTCATTCCCAACTATCACTGCTTCGTGTTTCGAAGGGAAGCCCGTGCCCCTCGGTGGGGACGTAAATGGGTTGGTAAGAAGATAATCTACTAAGACCAAGAAAGTCAAATTTTGGCGGATCATGGTAATTTTTAGTTTAGGGCTATATGGAACATGAATATTGAACATGAAGCCCTAAATGGGATATTACAGATACCTAAACCACATCGAGGCACTGGGGACCATCCATAAAATACGGCACACGTTAAGGGGCGGGGAGGGGGTTGACAAAGTGTGACATTGTGTGACAAGGGGTGGGAGGGGTCATAAGTATATTATGAGTATCAAAACGAGTTAACTATTAAACGTCAAACTTAACCTCTTCAGTTCCATGCACTCTTTTTAAGTTTATTCTTTTGTTGAGACAACGAGTTTCGAGATCTCAAAAAAAAAAAACTCTATTAAGTACTGCTTTAATTACAAATATACAAAAATGGAAAAAATACAAAATATGTGACGTAACACTAGGAGGGGGAAGTCTATAAATGTGACCAGCTGTGACAAGGAGGGGGAGGGGTCAAAAAATCATGAAATTCGTGTGACGTAATTTATGGATGGCCCCTTGTGTGATTTGGAATTATTAGTTAGTCGACGATGCTTTGTAGTATTGTTGCTTCTTGATGAGCCTCCGGTACCTACCTAAAATGAAACTATATAGTTCAAGAAAAAATTTAAAAAAGTTCACCATTTTTGGAGTTTGCTGTAGATTTGATTTATGAAGACGGCATTTATTATTATTGATTGCCTAAGGGTACTTAATGTAATAAAAATAAATTACATAATGTGTGGGGTCACGTTTGATTGCCCCAAAATTTTCATTCTCACCTGCTAGGTGGTGCACCCTGTTGATCAACGGACGAAATTTCTTTACTTGACCGTTGACGACGTTTTATTAAGGATACAAACTTAATAATTTTGCACAAAAAAGGGGCCAAGTTGTGTCTTAAAGTTTGAGTGTCTTCGAAAGATTTAAAAAAAAATAAAAAGCACGTAATTACTGTGTCAGATAATTAACAAACCAATATCTTTTTTTTTCTGCTAACCATATTGCATAAAACAATGCATCTGTCGAGCACCTGTTGCTCGAGGACGATTAGTCACTGTCCCTGCTGACCGTACCTACTATGTACTACTACCTAACCTACCTACACATGATAGTTAAAGACCTATTGCGTTGGTGGTGTAATAGTTAGTGCAGGTTTGATTCCCACGGCGTGTCCTGTCTAGAAGTTTTAGGGTTCCGTATTCCACTAACGCTTCATACCTCAAAGACTCGGACGGAATTCAGCAACTGATAAATAAACAATTAACGTTACACACTCACAGTGGCGTATCTAGAGTTATTTTTCAGGGGAGGCCTGGCGAAAATTAAATGTAGGTACCCTAGCTTAACATGCTGTGTATTCAAAAGTAACTAAATGGAATGTATGTTATGAGAAGTATGTTGATTACTTGGCTGTAGATATTATTATTTGATTTTTTTAAATTATTTTAAGTATTTTGGCGTTCATTTCAGAAATTCGAATCAGTAACCCAATATCCTGAGGTGTGCCCCAGACCACACTGGAGTGGGCACGGGCCACCCGGCCTCCACCTATATACGCCTATGTCAAAGGTTTTCCCTTATGTCGTGTGTCCCGTGGAACAAACACAAATACATACATAAGCAATTAAACACCCATGGCCCAAGAAGAAACATCTGTTTTAACACAAATATTTGTCCCGACGAGAAAACTAGACTAGGCTAAACCGATCGTCATATTACCTTAATTCTTTCTTCTTCATTCACCAAATGAGCGCGATGCGTCTCCGTTTCAGCTTGGGCAAAAATGTTTTCGAATATCTGTTCGGCGTCCGGTTGTTCTCCTCTACAGGTCGCATTTCTCAACCAATTCTCGTAAAATTTTGTGAGCAGGTTCTATAATAAAATAACTGTTTTCTATCTTCTTCTTAGGTATAGTCAAGTATGTGGCGAACTTGGCTAACCCTGGTGTCAGAGTTTTCAAACCGCACTTTTTTCTGAGTATTCAGTTTTTGGAATTTTTAAAAATGGCGTAACCATGGGGGTTGAACGCGTTATAAAAAAGTATCCCTTTCAGCCTTTTCGAAAAATGATGACTAGCGAGGTCTACAGCTCACAGAGTCTCGAGTTAATATTAGTGTTATTAATAATTGTATACACGACATGATATCAGACTACATATATCAACCTTAACGTTATCTCTTCGCTCTTATCCTTTTTGTAATAGTCACCGTTTTCGTAGCGCAAATGTGCTGTTCTTTGTAGTTTAATCTCGCTTCACTATGCAGTAAATGAGTAAAAATAAACACACTTTCTCATATGGTACAAATTGTAGCAAAATCTTTTTCTTAGCTTCGCTTTTTTATCTTAATGACAACCATACAAACGTTTAAGAGGAACATATTAGCTACAGACACAGAGGCGCCTTTGAGAGTTCCGTAGTTTTTTTGCAAACGCTACAAAGGCGGTGGAACAAAGCGCTAATTGTGATTGTGCTGTCTGTACACAGAATGTAATCGGAATGGAATGGTTTTGTGTTATGCACGTTGTTTATATGTATTGTGGAAAAATTGAACAGGACCTTCTTAATTCCAAATCAAATCTATTATATTCTGAAGCGAATCTGTCTCGAAGACAATATGTTAAAATCCAAATCAACCTGCAACGAGTTTGTCTTATAGCAAATCCGTGTTAGAGCGAGTTTTTCCTAAAGACAATCAGTTTTAAAGCAAATCTATCCCACAGTGAGTCTGTCCTATAGCAAATCCATCTTTCTGTCCTAAAGCGCATCTGTCCTACCGCAATGCAGTGAAATGACAATATCAGTTACCATTTTATCTATTTTGGTGGCGGAATTGAGGAATAACGTATTTGATGACAGCCGCCTTGAATAGCAGTGCTATAAACTACCGAGAAATAATTTGCATCGCCTTATCCCTAAGTGCTCTTTCTAAAGACACATATCATTAATTTCAAAATATCACGAGAATCGGTTGAGAACTAAGCGCGAGCGAAGCATCTCCTCTTCAAATTGGGTAAAAATGCTTCCTTATATCCGGATGTCTGTCCGAATGTCCGGCTATTCTCCTTTACAGGTTGAATTTATCAATCGATTCTCGTGAAAATATATAAGCAGATACGATAATTACACCTATGGAATTCAGTCGGAGCCATGTATGTTGAAAAAGTTAAAAAATATTATATTTCAACCATATACTGGGTGAAAACAAACCTCCTAGCTATATTCAAAATCTTGAAACAGCATCACTCAAAGAACACATTTATGAAAAAAAAAAAAATTAATATTTTTTCCATGGGAATAATTCATTTTTTGCCTAAACGTAGACATTACTCCTACACCAGGCACGCGAGGGGTGCGGATAGCACCCTCGCGTGCCTGGTGTAGGAGTAATGTCTCGGGGGGTGTGCCCGAGTGGTGTCTATGTTTAGGAAAAACCACCCCCCCCCCAAAAAAATAAAAAATAAAGTGAGTGATACTGGTTCAGGATTTTCAATAAAGCTAGGAGGTTCTTTTTCAACCTGTATATACTCGTATATAAGAAATAAAAAATATAAATAAGTCTTCTATCTAACAGTAATTCTATGTACCCATACTACCACAAGGTCATTCCAGTCGCATTAGGATTGTTGCATCCATTGTGTTCGTTTACGTAACTGCATTCATTCATATGCACTTCAGATTATATATTATGCACGTTGCATATCTACTGGTGACTAATTTGTGCGTTTAAACGGACATTATTGTGAGGGTTTCACGAATGCTATATTATGAGTGCGAAACTTTATAAAGATGCAAGTCGCCAACGCCGAACTCCTTTTAACCGACTTCAAAAAAGGAGGAGGTTTCTCAATTCGACCGTATATATATACACACATCAACGCGGTCTAGGGATATTGCACGATTTTTCATACAAAAGAGGTCTGTTTGAGAAGCTATAATAGCATACTCGAAATACATAGAGGGCTATAATTTTCAGACGAGCAAGTGCTAGACCTGAATTTTCAATTCTAATCAATAAATTTTGTTTTACTTTAAATTTGTGAAAACGTGACGGAAACGAAAACGAAAATGCACTTTTTGCTTGCTTTTTATATGAAAATAATCGAATTTACGCGAAAATTTTTTTCATTTTCGTCACGTTTTCACAAATTTCAAGTAAAACAAAATTTATTGATAAGAATTTAAAATTCAGGCTTAGCACTTGATCGTCTTAAAATTATAGCACTCCATCTATCTGGAGTATGCTTTTGTAGCTTCTCAAACAGACCTCGTTTGTATGAAAAATCGTGCAATATCCCTAGACCGCGTTGATGTGTATATGTTATGGACCAAGTGATTAATGCGGGCATTATGAATAATGCCCGGGCATTATTCATAATGTCTAGCTCTATCGGGCAAAGTGATTAATTACTATCTAAACTTCATTATTTATCATATTGCCCGGTCATTATTATATTGCTACGTGACAATTGGGCAATTTGATAATAAAGCTAAGTTTGATGCGGTGCGGGGAGGGAAGTGCGGGGAGGGAAGCGGTGCGGGGAGGGAAGTGCCCTCGTTGCAATTTATAAAAGTTTTCGTTATTTTTTCACGATCGCCATCTTAGATTTCAAAATCTAAAACGACATCCATGACGGATTTTTACAAAAAATGCATGTCCGCCATCTTGTATTTCAAAATGGTTGTCGTTTACGGAATTAGCACCCCCGAAAACCTATTAAACGACACACATATCAGTTTTTTTCAAAAATGTAAGCGTCCGCCATCTTGGATATCAAAATGAACGACATTTTCGGAATCAGCATCCCCGACAATCTATCAAACGATACCCATATCGGCATGCCCGAAAATGTAATATCCGCCTTCTTGGATTTTTTTTCGGGGAATCGCGACGCTCCGGGGTTTGCCCTTCTCTTCACGATTCCCCCAACTAAAATCAAAGTTGGCGGATATGAAATTTTCGGAAGGCAGTCCGCGGGTAAGACGCTTCCTGGTGACGCTTCGGGCTTCGCCCTACGCAGAGCTCGGCCTTCGGCCTCGCCCTATACGTAGCTTTCCTCGGCATACGGCCTCACCCCACCTTTAGTATCTAAACTTGTATGGCGGCCATCTTGAATTGGGGGGGGGGGGGGGGGGGGGACGACGCTCTGGTCGTCGCCCTACGCGGAGTTTAGACTTCGGCCTCACCCTAAACGCAGCTCGCCTCGGCCTACGGCCTCACCTCACCTACAGAATCTAAACTTTTATGGCCGCCATCTTGAATTGAGGGGGGTTGACGCTCCGGGCGTCGCTCTACGCGGAGTTGGGCTCAGTCTGCGACCTCACCTCACCGTTAAAATCTTAACTCGCATGGCAGCCATCTTGGATTGGAGGAGGGAGACGCTCCGGGCTTCGCCCTATGCGGAGCTCGCCCTTCGGCCTCGCCTTTTACCTTGCTACTTAATCCAAATAATGAGTCTGATTATTTAAATTGTTTAACATTTAGTTTACTTGAAGTTAAATGAGTATAATAATAAAAAAAAATAGCAATTAAATATGTTTGTATTACTCTGCCCAAAAGGTGATGGGCATTATGTATAATGCCCAATTTATCACTTGGTCCATAACATATATATTTTTATGTATGTCCACGGATAACTTCGTCGTTTATGAACCGATTTTGATTATTTTTTTTTGTTGGAAAGGGAGTATCCCAAGGGTGGTCCCATGGTAAGGAAATTAGGATCTGATGGTGGAATCCTGAAGAAATTGAGGGAAACTCTCAAAAAAATGGTTTTTCCGACTAGTGTGTTCCTTAATATAATATTATTCAATATAAAGAATTTTAAAGCCCTATTATTGTCAATAGATATTTACTTTTATCTATTTTTGGGATTGAAGTCGGTGACTCTTACGTTTTTGACGTGGAAAATTATGCATACTTATGTTTTTAAGCATTTTTGTATTTCGAGTTTAATTTATTTTTGATAGCTTTATATTTTGTTTTTATTACGTCATTATATGCTAGAAGTAGAATAGAATAGAATATAAAAATATTAATTTTATAGGACATTCAGGATGTCACTTAAAACAAGTCAAGATTACAATGAAATACATACAAACATACATTAAACGATTTAAATACATACATACGCATTCGTACCTCTGATCCTACTGACTCTACGCCTATTCGCAAAGGTGCAGTCTTCCTCAGAGAAGAACAGGCAAGAAACTCTGAGTTTGCTCTTTTAAATCGCATTACAAATTTTCTTATTTACTAATTTTAACTAAATCTGAAATAACTCTAGAGCTGAGCAGTTCATTCCCATGGCTGCATGTCTGATAGATAATCAGAAATTCTGTAATAACCCTTTTTGCAAAGTTTTTGTTTAATCACTGTCTTAAATTTATCCAAAGGTAAATTTTGAATCACATGGGAATCTTATTATAGAAACGTATACATTGACCCATAAAAGAGTTCGTGACCTTGTGGAGACGACTGTCTAGTACATCCAGTTTATGCTTGGTCCTTGTATTAACATTGTGCCTGTCGCTATTTTTCTTAAACAAATGTTCATTTTTCTTCACATATAAAAGATTGTCACATATATATTGGGATGCAAAAGTCAAAATATCTATTTCCTTGAACATTTGTCTAAGAGACATTCTAGGTCTCATTTGATAAATCGCGCGAACAGCCCTTTTCTGCAGAACAAAGATCTTATTGATATCCGCAGCATTACCCCACAGTAAAATGCCATATGACATTAGGCTGTGGAAGTAACTGAAATATACGGTTCTCGCGGTTTCAACGTCCGATAATTGACGGATTTTTTTAACTGCGTAGGCTGCTGAACTGAGTCTGCTCGCTAACTTATCAATATGAAGACCCAATTGAAGCTTTGCATCAAGAGTAATTCCTAAGAATACAGTAGATTCCACAATGCCCAGTTTTTTATTCCTAACCTGTACATTGGTATTAACCTGTTTAACATTGGGCAAGGTAAATTTAACACATTTGGTTTTTTTCTCGTTCAAAAGAAGGTTATTTACAGTAAACCATTCAACTACCTTTGAGATCGCAGTATTCACATCGTCATAATCAGAGTCGTACCTCTTCACTTTAAATATGAGTGATGTGTCATCTGCAAATAGTACGATCTCATGGGCGTCTTTAACAAGAGATGGTAAGTCATTAATGTAAACGAGAAACAGGAATGGTCCTAGGATTGAACCCTGTGGGACGCCCATACAGACTGCGGACCCAGGTGACCTAGTGCCGTTAACCTCAACCTTCTGGATCCTATTACTCAGGTAAGATTCCAGAAGCTTAAGTGCGTCTCCTCTTATGCCATAATGATGTAATTTTCTGATCAGAGTTTCATAATGAACACAATCGAAAGCCTTGGACAAATCACAGAAGACTCCAAGAGCATCCTGCGAGTCCTCCCAGGCCGCAAAAATATGACGAATGAGCTCAACACCAGCATCGGTTGTAGAGCGACCCCGTGTGAATCCAAATTGATTTATATTCATAAGGTTGTTAGCGTAGAAATGAGTGGTTATTTGATTAAGGATAATTTTTTCAAATATCTTGCTAAGGGCTGGTAGTATTGAAATTGGTCTAAAGTTGGTGGGGTCTGGTGTACTACCAGCTTTAAATAGAGGAATTACTTTACTATGTTTCATCAAATCAGGAAACACACCATCATCAACACATTTATTAAAAATAAACGCTAGGTGTGGAGCAATACAATCTATTATTGAGTTTATCACCTTTACTGAAAGACCATCATGGTCCGCAGCCTTTTTTATATTTAACATCTTAAAAGTTTTAAGAATGTCGACAATTCTAACATGTGAAAAACTGAAAGGAACCTTACTTTCGTCTACATTCTGTTTGAGCAATGATTCAGCGAGAGCGGGAGATGAGTCTAGTGACTGAGTAGTAGAGACGGGAATGTCAGTAAAAAATCTTTCAAATTCTGAAGCAACAGCAACATCTGAAGTTAAAATTTTGTCATTTATAATGAGTTTAAAATCGAAGTTGCGAGACTTAACCCTTCCCGTCTCACAATTAATAATTTTCCAGGAAGTCTTAATGATATTATTACTCTTTTTAATTTTATTTCTAACAAACATAGCTTTCGCCGCTTTACATACACGCTTAAAAGTTTTAGAATAAGCTCTAACATAATTAACAAAAGTTTCAGAATTGTTATATGCTTTCTCACCATAAAGATCATACAGCCTTTCTCTGCTTTTATGAATTCCCACTGTCGCCCAATCACTAAACTTCAAGGAGTCATTAACCTTTAGCGTCTTGGCCTTAAACACAGTGTCAAATTCTAGTTTAGACAATCTAAGTACAGAGTTGAAAAGTACATTAGGATCACTATTATCAAATCTTAGACCTGGTAGTTTGATGATCATATTATTTCTGAAGTTCTCAAGCCTTGTGTCGCTAATCGGCACATATTTGATACCTCTCTCTACAAGTCTACAGCCTTTCCATGAAGCGCACTAAAAGAAACTAGTTGTCCAGAGTGATCTGAGGGTAGCTTGTGGATAACTGACTTTTCGAGAGGATTAAAATTAGTATATATGTTATCCAGACACGTTTTGGAAGTTGCGGTAATTCGTGTAGGCTCCAGAAAAAGATTTACCAAATTATAGCACTTAAACAAAGATTTGATTCTACTACCTAGAGAAGTCTCTACTAATAAGTCAACATTAAAGTCTCCACAAACAGCAATGTTTTTATTATTATTACTGATTTTGAATAATGCTTCCTCCATGATTTTTCAAAAGATTCATATGAGGACTTGGGCGGTCTGTATACGCATAATACAATAAGCTGCTCAAGCTCTATACAGGCTATTTCAGTAATGCGCTCAACAGACAAGCTTACTATGTCATTACGTTCTTTAAACTTTAAATTATTACGAGCAAATATAGCTGAACCTCCGCGTATGGATATTTTTCTGCTGAATGCACTAGCAACTTGGTGATTATTGAAACCAAACATTAACTGATGACTACGTAGCCAATGCTCTGTAATGCATAAAATTTGTTCTCCATTCCTTGCAAATTTTGATGTACCAAGTTGAGAATACAATTTTTATTGTTCATTGATAGAACATCCTTCATTATGACTTGGCTAGAAAGACCTTCGCCAACACAACTGAGATTGTCCGGCAAGGGGCCTCCTATTGTCGGTGCAGTTAGTTTAAAGTATTCACATTTATGATATTACTAACATTTGTCAGGTTATTATGTATATTATATGCTACCAGAGTAGCTAAACGTCTCCTATGACTAAAAGGTAGGTACGAAGTACCATCTGTAAAATTAAATTTGTTAATAAATTTATTAACGTCAAAAAGGAAAATACTGTCACTATGACAATGTGTTATATTATATAAATGAATATTCATTCTACTTATGCACTGATTGTGCTTGTCTGACAGATTACTACAATAAGGGAAGGAATTCAATATAAATTTACATTTTGTTCTATCCTGTATATACAGGAGTACCCCTATGTTCGTGTTAAGGTCTATTCTACTTATATTAGCATGATTTCCCACCATAATAACCACAGTGGTATTTTCGTCATACTCACTCGGAGTCAGGGAACAAACGATGTCGTTAAAGGATCGATCCGGCCAACAAAAATTAACTACCTGATGGTTAAGGCAATTTTTCAAAAGAACTCCAAAGTCCTTACCTAACCCGTCTGAATAAACAAAAGTCTTTTTTTTTTACTACTACCTTGGACTGGCTCGGTTACAACTACTTCAGGCGCGGGCGGGTCGGGCACCGGCGCGGGCAACGGCGCAGGCGCCGGTGTGGGCGCCGACGAGGGCGCGTGCACCGGCGCCGGCGCGCGGGGCGCGGGGCCTGGCGCGGGCGGCGCAGGCACCGCGGCAGAGCGGCGCTGGAAACGCTGCCACATACCTCTGGGCAAAGATAATGTGGTGCGCGTCGCGGACGTAGCCACTGCCGCGGGCCTTTTTAGGCGGCCTACGAAGAAGTTGGCTTGTCATGTCCAAAAGTTGTGCTGTTCACGGGATCCGCCATGTCGCCAACGCCGATCTCTTTTGTGTACGTTTTTATTTTATAAGCATTTTTATTTATTTATTTATTTAACAGTTTATTGTACACAGGAAAAATCACAAATATTACAGACAAATAGAAAAATGAACACAAAAGTCACAGCTTATTTCTTTAAGAAATTTCTTCTAGCAGACCTGGGACAGTGAGAGGCGTAAAATAAATACAGACAGACGTGCACAATTAACCACTGAAATCTAAATACTAATATAAACTACTTACATAAAAATACAACTACACATACATATAATATATAAATAATTTATATAAATACACAGACGTATATTTTATACATACATAAACAATACATATAATATTTATTATGTTCATTTTTGTATTTTGAGTTTAATTTATTTTTGATAGCTTTATATTTTGTTTTTATTATGTCATTATATGCTAGAAGTTGGAAACGCTAGTTTTATTCCGCTAGTTTTTGACGGCCGGTTTAGTCGAGTGGTAGTGACGCTGCCTCTTGATCGGCGGGTCCTGGGTTCGATCCCCGGTCGGGGCAAACATTTGTGTAAAAAGCAGATGTTTGTTCTCGGGTCATGGGTGTTTGTGTTTGTCTTTATGTGTGTTCCAAGGGACCCACGACACAAGGGAAAACCTTAGTGTGGGCCTTTGAGTGTGTAGCGTTTATTTATTTATTTATTCTCAATAATGGATGAATGGATGTTTGTTAGTGCTTTACGCAAAATACGTAAACAGATTTTGATGAAATGTAAGAGGCTAGGGAAGCTTTTAAGTATTACGTAACGCAATTTTTGGAGATTTTCGACCCCCATTGTAACGCGCCTTAAGATTTTTCTGCACACTCTCTCCCCCCTACGTTACGTAACCACAAATTGACCATTTTTACCTAAAAGTCACAACTATGTGGCGTAAAGTCATTCCATTTAAAATTTTACGCTCCCTAGCGGATTTCGATGTAAAAAATTTTAGATAAATTCTTGAAAAAAATCATCAGTTAGTCACTAAGCCCATAACATAATCGTCAAAAAATAAATTAAAATTACGGAGAGGGAGTATCAAAAATGTTTTTTTCATTTCTTTGGAAAAGTTGGACAGTTTTGTGGGCTGATTCGTAGCCTTAATTTTCTGTTACAAAAATAGTTATAATAATTTAAAGCCTTAGCCAGAAATGGCTAACAAAAAAAATTAAAGCCACCCAGTATACGATAATACCATGGAGTTCCACAAAAGAAGCGCTGCAACACTGTTCATTAAATTAAAAAAAGTTTTACATTTGTAATGCAAATATCTGTAACACGTCCTACTTTTACAAAAGCAAAGTTGGCTTGCATCAAACAACCGCAGTGGATTGTTAGCCTACAGTACGTACAGTTTGCAAAAAAATTCGTTTTGGTAAGTTGTCAATTAGTGGTTCTGAGAGCTGGAGGTCTACAACTGGTCAACATTTTTCAAAATGATTGAAATATTATATTTTTTACGTCTTCGAACCCCTTCCGCCATTTTGAAAAAAATTGAAAAATTCAACTGACAAAAAAATAATTTTCGGAGTGTTAGAACGCTGCCTCTTGATCGACGGATCTTGGGTTCGATTCCCAGTCGGGGCAAATATTTGTGTGCAAAGCAGATGTTTGTTGTCGGGTCATTAGTGTCTGTGTATGTTCCGAGGGATCCACAACACAAGGGAAAACCTGGTGTAAGCCTTTGAGTGTGTAGCGTTTATTTTATTTTTATTATAGAACCTGCTCACTTTCTCGGGAATCGATTGAGAAAGGGGGCTTGTAGAGGAGAACAGCTGGACAGCCCGACAGATGGACAGCTGAACATCCGGACAAACTTATGAAAGCATTTTTACTCAGCTGAAAAGGTCACAAAAAAATTCCAATGCTCATAAAATTATTTTTGATGTTTTTTTTCAAATCACAACGGTGTTCAACCTTAATTGAACAACAAAAAAAAACCAAAATAAAAATTGTATTACCTACCTTAAAAATGTTAAGGTGAGACTTATTGCTAAATATACATATTAAACGCTAACACAACGATAGTTGAATATTTTCTCAGACTGTACTAACTAGGAATGTCTGCATCCGCAGCGTGCTTTTGTCTGTACCTCTTGGCATTGTGTCGCGACACGTGTGTTTACCTGTAACTCTTACTGTTACAGTTAGTATTGTTGTAACTACAACTAAAACGCACAGACGTACAAAAGTCCATAATATTCTAAACTTTTAGGCGCAAAATAACTTTGTTTTGCTGTAATGTTGCAAATGCATTAATTCTAAAAAGGACTAAATTCTCATAAAATCCAATTCTCAAAAGGACTAAAGTTCAGAATGTCCAAATCTCAAAAGGATCAGATCTCAGTATCCCTGATTTTCACAATGTCATAATTCTCAAAAGGACAAAGTACGAAAGAGAAGAGAGGAAAAGAAAGTAGATTGAGGTCAAGAGTTAACCCATCTTATAAAAATAATAAAAAAGTACCAGAATTCCCAATAAATTTTAAAAAGACCAAATTTAAAAAAGGCCAATCATTCAACCTTAAATCTTAATCATTCAACCTTATTAAATTCACAAGAGGTGTTGTCAAGAGGTTTAAAAAGACCAAATTTAAAAAAGGCCAATCATTCAACCTTAAATCTTAATCATTCAACCTTATTAAATTCACAAGAGGTGTTGTCAAGAGGTTTAAAAAGACCAAATTTAAAAAAGGCCAATCATTCAACCTTAAATCTTAATCATTCAACCTTATTAAATTCACAAGAGGTGTTGTCTAGGTTGTAGAGTTTAAAATAGGCAACCATTTTTTTAACTCCGACAAAAAAGGGGTGTTATAATTTTGACATGTGTGTCTGTCTGTGGCAACGCAGCTCCTAAACGAACGACGCGGTTTTTTGTTTGAACGCTTTCGTGAGGTGATCGGTTGAGAATAACACCACCCCATCTCCTTCCGTGGGTGTCGTAAGAGGCGACTAAGGAAACACAAATGAGACCTGCCTCCTAGTAATCCATCCCAGGCAACGACACTTCATTTTTTTCTGAATCTGAGGTGTCGTCCTGTGGTCTCATGCGGTGTGGTAGGCTCTGTAAAGGGCCGTCTGGTTCGCGACCACCTTCCTACCGAAGTCCGACGCCAAACAGCTTCCTGTGTTCCGTCGGTGCGTGGGAGTACCAGTGCCTTTATAGGCATTTTCTGGGTTAACTCGCTCCATCGTCAACCTCATCTTTGACCTTATGGTCAAGATTGAGGTCAAGAGTTAACCCATCTTATAATAAAAATATATGGGGTTTCATGATAAAACAAAAACGAGACAAGGGTTTGTCTCAACGTAAACGAAAACGCAACATTGCGAGGTAAGTAATTATTTTCCACGCAAACCATGTTACAGGAAGAAAAGTTAAAACAGATGTTTAGTATTACAGGGCCTATCATCAAACCACGTGGTAAGTCGCACAGTTATGCATCAATAATTCACAATTCTAGTATTGATTCCTTCGCGTTATGAAGGACATGTAACTGAATGAAAGCGCTTATAAATTTTATAAGAGGTCATACCGAGGAAAGGCTGAGTTGGTAGTTATTATCGCTATCATTCTTCCCCACCAAGGGGCACGGGTCTTCTATTAAAACAATGAAGGAGGCTTAAGCCGCCAACACTCTGGCACAGTAAGGGACCGCGAGCCAAAGCGAAAGCTTAATTTTTTTGGACGTGCATAATTCCGAAAAGAGGAATATGGTGATACAATTATATTATACACACATCAACACTGTCTAGGGATATTACATTATTTTTCATTCAAAAGAGGTCTGTTTGAGAAGCTATAAAAGCACACTCGAGATACATGGAGGGCTATAATTTTCAGACGAGCAAATGGTAAACTTGAATTTTCAATTATAGTCAATAAATTTTGTTTAAAAAAATGTAAAATTTATTGATTAGAATTGAATATTCAGGTTTAGCACTTGATAGTCTGAAAATTATAGCGCTCCATGTATCTCGAGTATGCTTTTGTAGCTTCTCAAACTGACCTCTTTTGTATAAAAAAATCATGCAATATCCCTAGACCAAGTTGATGTGTATATTATAAGATAAATAAATAAATGAAATAAAATGTGTTTTATTTCTGTAAATCATTTACAATCTATTTGCCGGGGCTTCCCAGTAAGTAATCCGAGGATACTTGTGATGGGAATGCCTCGCTCTTCCACGTCTTGGTTACAAATTGATTTAAATAATCTGTAAAGCTTAGTACTACTTATCTTAAATTCTACTTAATTCGTGAGTTTTGTTAGTATTGTTAGTAAGTATTGAGTTTCGGGAATGGATTAATTAGAGTGCGAGTGTAAGTGAGCGCTAGTGGATGTGTGTGTGTGTGTGAAAGCGAGTGAGTTTGTGTAGGTATGTGTGTGTTAAGTTTTTCATAATCTATGTATATATAATCTTGACCATAAAGGTCAAAAATGAGGTCGACGATGGAGCGAGTGTACCCAGAAAAGGCCTATGAAGGCACTGGTCTGGTACTCCCACGCACCGACGGAACACAGCAAGCTGTTTGGCGTCGGGCTTCGGTAGGAGGGTGGTCGCGAACCAGACGGCTCTTTACAGAGCCTACCACACCGCATGAGTGCATAAGACGACACCTCAAATTCAGAAAAAAATGAAGTGTCGTTGCCTAGGATGGATTACTAGGAGGCAAATCTCATTTGTGTTTCCTTAGTCGCCTCTTACGACACCCACGGAAAGAGATGGGGTTGGTGTTATTCTGAACCGATCACCACTCGGCTGAAAACAAGCTCGTACCTAGATTTAAACCCACAACCTTCCAGATACAAGAATTTAAGTAATCCTTTATCGTTTGGCCATAATCAGTACTTATGGAATCTACTCTTACGACTTATTTTACCATTTTAATCCGAAGTAACATATGGCGTCTACTGTAAAGTTATACATGAGCTCGGCTGTACATGTAGGATCAAACGAACGTCGTATAAAAAGGATCCTATTGGAATTTCAAATACAATTTGCGGGAAAAATACAAACGATATGCAGATTTCAGCATTTGTCGGGCAGACTTGAAATTCAAAAATCAATTTGAAAGATAGACACTTAGGTCTGTATTACAGAACGAGATTCAGACTCTTAATTTTCGGGCATGCCGACATGGGTATCGTTTAATAGATTGTCGGGGATGCTGATTCCAAAAATGACGTTCATTTTGATATCCAAGATGGCGGACGTTTACATTTTTTGAAGAAACTGATATGTATGTCGTTTAATAGGTTTTCGGGGTTGCTAATTCCGTAAATGACATCCATTTTGAAATACAAGATGCATTTTTTGTAAAAATCCGTCATGGATGTCGTTCTAGATTTTGAAATATAAGATGGCGGTCGTGAAAAAAAAACGAAAAGATTTATAAAACGAGGGCACTTCCCTCCCCGCACCGCATCAAATTTAGCTTTATTATCAAATTGCCCAAATGTCACGTAGCAATATAATAATGACCGGGCAATATTATAAATAATGAAGTTTAGATAGTAATTAATCACTTTGCCCGATAGAGCTAGACATTATTAATAATTCCCGGGCATTATTAATAATGCCCGCATTAATCACTTGGTCCATAACATTAAGTAGCAGTCGTCTTTGTCTTTTTTATACTAAGAGAAAGAGACAATCAATACGGCGGCGACGGACCCGGAAGTGAGTCTGCGGGCTGAAGCTCCGAGCACGCCTGTGTACTTGTCGCGACTGCACTACAGCACTGAGGTGCAAGACGTCGTCGAGTACATACGGCAGAAGACAAAAGTTCCCTTAGGTCTCCAGAGAGTGAAACCGTTGGAATCGCATCACCATGCTAGTTTCAAAGCATTTGTGGTGCGGTTCCCGACGTTCATGCTGGAGACAGTCATGAAGGAGAGCTTTTGGCCGGAGGGCGTGGTGTTCCGCCGTTTCCGAGATTCCTGGCTGCAGACACTCCTGGAATAACACCCGGGAAATAGTGTTAGTTAGTTTTATTTTGTTTCACTATAATTCATATGTATGTTAGTCTGTAAGGTATTTATCTTTGGGCCTTAGATGCCTGATAATAAATCATTTTATTATTATCCTTACTAATATTATAAACGCGAAAGTTTGTAAGTATGGATGTATGGATGTATGGATGTTTGTTACTCTTTCACACTCAAACGGCTGGACCAATTTTGATACAATTTGGTATGGAGGTAGCTGACACTCTGGATTAACACTTAAGCTACATAATTTTCCCAAATTCCCACGGGAACGAAGTCCCGGGCAGAAAGCTAGTTATTAATACTTAAGTATAGATCATCTCCTTCTGTAATACGTGCCTTAGTTGCAGAAACGTTCTTTAAATGTAATGCCGTCCTTGTCAACCAGGTATCGAACCTAGATCCGTATTTTCAATTCAATAATTTGAAAAATGGCGTGCACAATCGTGGTTTTGCCAATGAATGACGAAGTCACCAATATCAAATAAAAAACCTTGTTGTAGTACGTCACAGCCTCGTCGCCTTCGGCTCATGCTATTGATTGCGCGAGGGCTTGCTCGCCCTATGGCGTTGTCGATGTTGACATTTTGACAAAGGGCCGCGGTGTTGTCGCGGCTCTGTCACTATCGTACTCGGCCTGATGGTGAGGATAAAGATTTTGGAGCTCACACACCCCGATATTTAACTTATTTTTTCCATGTCTATGACCTCGATACATAAATTAAATGAATGAATGAATAAATTCTTTATTGCACACGTAAACAAAACAAAAACAGAAGGAAATAATAACATAAGTGCAAAAGGCGGCCTTTATCACTTAACGTGATCACTTCCAGACAACCCTTTGACTGAAAGGAACAATATTAAAAAGACTGAATAAGCGTGCATGGTGCAGGGAATAAGAAATAAATAATAATTAAGTAAGTATACGTTATAAAAATAAAGGTTTTAAGTAAAATAAATATAAACAAAATAAATGACTTAGATGTAATATTACATTTTATACATAAATAATCACGTAAGGCATAAATATAAATAAAATCTTAATATAAAAAAAACAAAGTTTGTTCGAACACTTATAATTATATTACGTGGGCCAAACTGAAAGTTTTGCGTAACTCATAAATAAAACAATTTATTTGTATAGTATTATATTTACTGCTTGCCAAAGTTTTCTCCGTTACATTTTAAACACTTTTTCATCCGTTCAAACCATTTTTGGAAACACGAGGACCATTGGTCTGAGGGTATGTTTTCTACGTGCTGGTTGAAAGCAATCACTGCCTCTTCTGGCCCCGTAAATGTCGAACCTCTCATTAAATCTTTGATTTTTTTTTAAATTAAGATATCGCTCGGTGCTAGGTCTGGACTGTGTGCGGGATGGGTCACGAGCTCTATGTTTTCAGAAGCCAAAAATGTCTTTGTTTCGTTCGCGGTGTGCGCCAAAGCATTGTCATGGTGGAAGAAGATGCGACTTCTAGGTCGTTTTTCCCTTACTTTTTCTAAGACATTTGGCAAACAAATAGTGGTGTGCCACTCAGCATTAATGGTATTTTGTTGCTCAAGTGGGATCGTGCAGACAGGACCCGTCTTGGAGAAAAAAAACGCAATCATTTGTTTGCCCACGCTTCTCGCCTGCCTCAATTTTGTTGGTTTGCTGTCACCTTCAAACACCCACACAGAAGATTGTTGCTTTATTTCTGGAATATAACAATATATCCATGTTTCATCTCCTGTCACAATATCATACACAGCATTAGAATGTCCGTGATTGTACTTTAATAGCATTTCTTTACATCAATCTACTCGATACCGTTTTTGTTCTGGAGTGAGTTCGTGAGGAATCCACCGACAACAAAGTTTCGTAACTCTTAAATGTCCATGTAAAATTTTCTGAATTTGGCTCATACCAATCCCCAAATGTCCTCAAATCTCCTCATAAGTGATACGCCGATTTTCTTCAATAAGTCTTCTGACGGTAGCCACATTTTCCTCCGTGATCGCAGTTGAGGGTCGACCTTCACGAATTTCATCATGGAGAGAAACACGGCCGCGATGAAATTCGGCATACCAACGCCTTACAGTGCTCAAATGTAGTGCTTCCCTCCCAAAAGCATTTTTGCAATCTTGCAGAGAAAGCGAACTTTTAAAATCGTAAAAAATCATCGACATAAAATCTTTTCGTGTTAGTTCCATTTTTGCTACGAACAACGAACTTCAACTTGAGATAAAAAACAATTGACAAGCGACTTCCCTCCAAAATTTATTTTCATCAACTAATGAGATTTCATGTTTTAAAAAAATATAACATTCGAAATTCAAACATTTATGGGCGGCCAGCAGCGCAAAACTTTCAGTGTGAACTAGGTATAACTCGAGAACGGCTGGACGATTTTGATATGGTATGGAGGTAGCTGATACCCTGAAATAACACATAGGAAAGAAAGAAAGAAAGAAAATAATTTATTCATTGCCAACAATACATTCATAGGCTACATATTTTTCCCAAATTCCTACGGGAACGAGGTCCCGGGCGGAAAGCTAGTATAAATATAAATACATTAATCTTTAAATAACTTGTCTGGGCAATATTAGCTTTGCCCTAACGTAGACTTGCCCCGTAGCCCCCGTAACATACATATATTTTGTTATGGAAAGGATGATCCATTTCAATTTCATCTTTTCAGAACAGTCTGCATAATGCCGACCATTTCTAGAGCGCTACGCTATTCTTGGATGGGACGGAAAAGTTTCTTTTCTATCAATTTCTAGAAACAAAGAAAGAAAAATAAGTTTATTCACCATATAAAAAAGGGAACCAAAGCATCCCGCCGTGTGGTGATCGGTTGAGAATAACACCACCCCAACTCTTTCCGTGGGTGTCGTAAGAGGCAACTAAGGAAACACAAATGTGACCGGCCTCCTAGTAATCCATCTTAGGCAATGACACCTCAGTTTGTTTTTGAATCTGAGGTGTCATCCTATGGTCTCATGCGTTGTGGTAGGCTCTGTAAAGGGCCGTCTGGTTCGCGACCACCCTCCTACCGAAGTCCAACGCCAAACAGCTTGCTGTGTTCCGTCGGTGCGTTGGATTACTATAGTGCCTTTATAGGCATTTTCTGGGTTAACTCGCTCCATCGTCGACCTCATCTTAAGAGACCTCATCGTCGCCTCCTCAAGAGTTAATCCATCTTATAATAAAAAAAAGGTACAAGTTTTCTCGTTATATTTTCGATGGATTCAGTAGTCGAACGATTAAGAATTAAACTCTTGACCCGAAAATATTCCTCGTGATTGAAATAGGCCACTGTGTTATGAGTTATTATATTTTTGTATTAATAATAAAGGTACCTACTGTTCCACATTCTATACATAATTTAATATGTTATTATTCAATGTACTAGCTTATTCCCGCGGCTTCGCTCGCGCAAAGTATTCTTTTAGTCACCCATTTCGTTCTTGACCCCTTAGGGCATGATTTTAGAAAAATCGCGAAATAAGTGTCCGTTTATTTGCTTCAAGGTATATCTTGACGAAGTTTCGAGTCAAAATGTCCAAAAAAATTGTTTTCTCCATACAAACTTTGAACCCCCATTTCATCCCCTTAGGGGTTGAATTTCAAAAAATGCTTTCTTAATGCTTGCCTACGTCATAAAAGACATCTTTATGCCAAATTTCAGCTTTCTAGGTCTAAGGGTTAGGGCTGGGCGTTTATGAGTCAGTGAATCAGGACCTCCAATCCATACTTCCATACTATAATATTATACATGCGAAAGTAACTCTGTCTGTCTGTCCGTCTTTCACGCCTAAACTACTGAACCGATTTTGAAGAGTTACAGAGATAGATTAGAGCCTGGGAAAGGACATAGGCTACATTTTATCCCACAGTTGGGCTCGATATAACGTGTAGTCCACGCGGGCAGAGCCGCGGGCAGAAAGCTAGTTTTATAATAAGAGAAGATCAAGATCATTAGTATTAGGTATTTAGGTAGTGTATGTAGCAGGACAAAGAAACTACTTACCTAATCAACCGACTTCAAAAAAGGAGGAGGTTCTCAATTCGACTGTATTTTTTTTTTGTATATTTGTTACGCGATTACTCCGGCAATTATAAACCGATTTGAATAATTCTTTATTTGTTCGAAAGAGTATACTCCTGAAGAGGTCCCATATAAATTTTATCAAAAATGATTCAGCGCTTTAAAAAAAAAACAACAAAAACAAAAAATACTACAAACTAGAACATCATCTAAATAAATGAATGACATTTCTGCTTGTAGTTATCTGCTAATAAGCATTGTAGTCCACAAAAAATACTAGATATTAGGATTGAAGTCGGTGACTCATACGTTTTTAACGTGGAAAATTATTGTGTACCAACTTCAAGAACCACGCTAGACTGGGAGTGAATGAAAAACTTAGAATGTACTGGCCCATAATATTATACGTCCCCACCGAGGGGCACGGGCCTCCCTTCGAAAGACGAAGGGGTTTTATTTATTTATTTATTTAAAGGTATACTAACAGCAAGACATATTAATGTTTGACAATTAAAACTTATGAATAGGTAAATATATAAATATGTTTGCCAATTAAAAGTACACACAACATTTTCTTTACAAGTAAGGCAACAACGTACCGAAAGTTAAACAAAAAAAAACTTAAGAAACTAGGAAATATCTAAAATCTAATTACTTAAGCATACAAATGAGATCTGAAATGAGATCAAAAGTCAAAATCTTAAAGTAAGAAGGTGCAGAGTGCCGCACATCAAGCTACCACAAGTTGGGATAAGAATAGTTTTGCAATAAAAATTGGGCAAACCGGGTTTTAGGCCATAGTCCACCACGCTGGCCCAATGCGGGTTGGTGGACCGCTCGTCTTTGGAAAATGAATTTTCTTGGACGGGCGGGTTTCATCACGATGTTTTCCTCCACCGCTGAGCAAATTTTGTGGTACAGAGGGCCGAACATCAAGTTACCCTATGCACTCAAGATCGGGTTTCCAATGAATTGGGGTAACCTGATGTGCTGGCCTCTGTACAGGCCCGCACCAGAATTTGAACCCGCAACAAAGATATCCCTACTAGTAAGTAACTATATTAATATTATAAATGCGAGAGTAACTCTGTCTGTCTGTCACGATTTCACAGCTAAACTACTGAACCGATTTTGATGAAATTTGTTACAGAGATGGGCTACATTTTATCCCACAGCTGGGAACGATATAACCTAAAGTCCACGCGGGCGGAGCCACGGGCGGAAAGCTATTTTTATATACCTATATATTTTTCTATCGGACGAATAACTATCTAAGGTTGTAGGCATTTTCCAGAAAATCTACGAACAACGTCTTCACAACGTATACGTCACGTACGGCTGTTTATAACGTTTAAACAAGAGTTATTGTATACCTCGGGCTTTCCCGCAATTTATGGGGGTAGTTACTTAATTAACTCTATACCTAAGTATAACTAACTATAGGATGTATATATATGCTTATAGGATGCTTGAAATGGTCATATACCTCTAAAATTATCATTGTATCTTAAATTCAAAAAAAAGAAAAGCCGACATCAAAAAGCGAAAAATAAAACGTAGTGCTACGTTTTTTTATATTTTTTTATTATGAGATGGGTTAACTCTTGACCCCAATCTTGACCAAGGTCATAGATGAGGTCGACGATGGAGCGAGTTAACCCAGAAAATGCCAATTAAAGCACTAGTACTCCCACGCACTGACGGAACACAGCAAGCTGTTTGGCGTCTGACTTTCGGTAGGAGGGTGGTCGCGAACCAGACGGCCCTTTACAGAGCCTACCACACCGCATGAGACCATAAGACGACACCTCAGATTCAAAACAAACTGAGGTGTCGTTGCCTAAGATGGATTACTAGGAGGCAGGTCTCATTTTTGTTTCCTTAGTCGCCTCTTACGACACCCACAGAAAGAGATGGGGTGGTGTTATTCTCAACCGATCACCACACGGCATAAAACCTACTGATCTGTTTGAAGTCTGGATATACGTATAGCCTATCAAACTTATTTGGCTCGGTACCGACTTCAAACAGATCAGTAGGTACGCAGCACGTTACACTAAATGCTACGTTTTATTTTTCACTTTTTGAAGTTGGTTTTCATTTTTTGTAAAAAGTTATTTTTTTAGTGTAGGTAAATCATTGAAAGTAAGTGAGAGACAATGTAAATGCCTATTAAATTTGAAGATTACCCTCAATTTCCCTGGGATCCCATCATCAGATCCTGATCTGGTTTCAATGGGACCACCTCTGGAGTATACTCTTTTGAACAAAAAATGATTTATTTATTTTTATTTATTTAACAATTTATTGCACACATGAAAATTAAACAGATTAGTAGAAGAAAAGATAGACGACACAATAGGTATAGCTTATTTCTATTTAGAAATTTCTTCCAGCAAACCCAAGGATAGGAAATGTGAAACATAAACTAGCAGATAGTCGTGCGCGTAATACGAAAACCAATTTAAAAAAATACATAATAAGCAAAAATATATACATATATAAACACATATATAAATACATATACAATACTTAAACCTAACAGTCATTACAGGAAGAAAGATAATACTCCCTAACTCTTCTCTTAAACACAGCCAGCGATGGGCTGTCTCGGACAGTGTGAGGGAGAGAGTTCCACAGTCTTGCCGCGTGCACCGTGAAGGAGTAAGAAAATAAATCCGAGTGGTGCGAAGGGATAGATAGAAGGGTCCTAACATTTGAGCGACACGGTTTATCCTGACAACGTGAAAATTGAAAGCGCTCACGTAGATAACTAGGAGCAAGTGGATTATAAAGAATGTTAAAGAGACAGGACAGTATGTGAGAATTATTTAGAAAATCTGTCCATTAATGGTGGAGAAATCGGTGAACATACTCTAAATAACATACATACAGTCGAACATATAACCTCCTTCTTCTTTGAAGTCGGTTAAAAAATAAATTTGTTTCACCCCCGAAAATACACTTTATATTTACGCATATCTAAATATATAAAACAAAGTCGTGTTAGTTACACCACTTATAACTCAAGATCGGCTGGACCGATTTCCATGGTTTTTGATTTGTTGTATTTATTTCTGTCCCGAATAGCAGAATAACTATTAAAAATATTGGAAAATTGACGAAAAAATTCTCACGGGAACGAAGTCCCGGGCGAAAAGCTAGTAACTTATAAACAGCTGAACCAATTTTGATCAAAAATAGCTAAGAACCATTTCGATTACGTCAGAAAGCTGTCCATTCGTTTAGGAGCTACGAAGCCACAGGCATACAACACACGTCAAACTTATAACACCCCTATTTTTAAAATATTTCATATCGGTGTCATAAACACTTACAACTGTAAGCTTTATTCATGATTACGAAACACGTTGCGTAAATATCATATTACAGTTTCAGCTTTCATAACGGTCATTTTAGTTCAAACAAAACACAAAGAACAGAAAACAACGCGTTCTTTATTTAAATCATCTATTGGGGTACAATAGTAGTAATATTTGCACCAATGAGAGTGACGCATTTGAAAAGAGAACGGTTTTATTGTGTAAACTACAGAACCAAGACGCCTGTAAGTGTTGGGCCAGTAAATCAGCGTGTTCCAGGGCTCTTATCACGTTATTTCTGAACGTGTTTACTAAAACTAAACCGATTGTGATTCTCTTACAATACAGTATACTTTATTTGCACACATACCAAATAAAATAACAACAAGAGATACAAAAAAGACCGGCCTATTCGTATATTTTTAGTTTTGTACTTTATTTTCGGGAACATACAGTTTAACAAATATAATAGTGGCTCGTGAGCACTAATCTCGCGGACAAAAAAAATCCAATAAAAAATTCAATATATTTATCGAACCTGCTTTACAGAATTTCTTGGGAATCGGTTGAGAAATCGAAATAAAGTATTTTCTATTCTATTATATTCTAAATCTGTAGAGGAGAACAGCATTTAGGGACCTAGAAGTTCCACAATTTGGGAGTAAATTAGGGAAGGTTATTTTTGTTCACATATAAATACTACACGGCCAATACTACTTAAACAAATACGGCCGAGCTATGGATAAGGATTTCAAAGTCGCTACTGGCGTCGTAAGGGGGGGGCGGTCCACCCCGGGTGCCAAGCATCAAGGGGTGACAACAGAATGCCAACTCGGTCGCGCAGATTAGTAGCCACTGGCGCATCTGCACGACCAGTGTTGCCAACTAGACTGACACGAAATGTGCTAAAGTGCTACATAAAAAATGACAAAAATATGCTAGTTTTTTTATTGAGTTGTGTAATATTGGATAAAGTGCTAAAATAAAATGCTTATTTAATTTTAAATTTAAATCAACAGTAAAAGTGACCGGAGACATATGATTCAGACTCGCAGATGAAGATAAAATTGATTCAGATTATAATTAGTATTTGTCGTTTTATTTTGAGGATGCTCAATAGAAAATCGCCCCGGGTCCCAACCCATGCCACACCGCCACTGCGTTACTACATATATTTGTCCTTTCTTACTCATTAAAAAATGTGAAAAAGGTTAAAACTCAGAAATTTTACTTTTTGTCCAGACGAAAGAATCTGTGAACAAAAATCTATCCGCCATCTTCCTGGCCATGCGGCAGAGCAAACCGATGACGTCACCGTCTAGACCAACTGCGCAATACATTGCAATTGGATCGTCATTTGTCCCGTGACGTCATTCGGGCGCACCCGTTTTAGGTCACACTTAATAATGGGTGCGGCTGTACTGAATAAGTTATAGGTAGGTTACATGACTTATACTCGGGTAATATGAGAATATTACGCTGCAAAGTACTGGGTATAACTTTCGATACTTACTATCTAGTAGGATGGCTGATTAATTTTATAAGTTACTGTTTATACAGTCAAGCAGGTCACGCTTTACACTACCAGTTTAAGCTGAGCTCTGATTTATACTGCGCGCCATACAATGCAGGGCCGGTCCAAAGTATCAAGCTTGACGTGCTCTTGAGTGTACATGTCACCGGAAAATCGTAAAAACCGTAATATTAAATTTCGTTTGTGAAATTATAACCTCCCGCGACACTTACAATTTGCCCAGTAAAATTACAATTTCACGAAACGGCAAGGGCCACTTGCATGACTTTTAAGATAAGTTTAGCTATCTAAGGTTAGGTTAGCTTAGGTTAGTTTTAGGTTCCGTCAATGTGAAAAAAAATTAAGGTAGTTCACAAAGTTACAGAGCCTACCACACCGCATGAGGTAGTTTATGCGGTGTACAAAGTGCCAAGGAGCGTGCTATACTTGACATCTAATATTATGAAGAGGAAAGATTTGTATTTTTGTATGTAACGAATAAACTTAAAAACTGCTGGACCGATTTGAAAATTTCTTTCACCATTACAATGCTACATAGACATAGGCTACATAATTTTCCCGAATTCCCACAGGAACGAAGTCCCGAACGGAATGATAGTTCGACATAATAGGTATTTACCTATGCAATTGCCATTTTTCATACAATATTTTTTGGGAAACTGAATTTTCCATACTAACGTTTTTGGATTTTTCTCGGGAATGCGAAATCCAAATTAAGCAAAATGTTGTGGGAAGGTTTGGAAAACATTAAGTCAATTTTCATCATACTTACTTTATTGAAAATTGTAACTGTAACAACGGTACAGCAAAAATAAGCAATGAAACGGGCAACGGATGAAACGAGCTATATTTGAGCTTCTTTTTCAGCAAATAAATCTAAATTAAATATGTATTAATTTGACTCAATATCTCCGTTATATGGCCAAGGTTTTAAATAAAAAACAATTTTAGTAATAGCTGTTCAATCAAATAAATTATGAATAAAATAAAGTTTGAGAAAAAATCGGCAATTTCATAGGTAAATACCTATTTTAACACTAAAATAAGAAATGTTGTATCACCCCGACATTTATCGCTTATAACTTTTAAACGGCTGAACCAAATTTGATCAAATATATCTGAAAACCATCTCGATTACGTCAGCTTTTAAATTTAAAAAAAACAGCATCAAATCGGTCCATTTATTTAGGAGTTACTATGCCACAGATATACACACAGATGCACAGATTCACACGTCAAACTTTTAACGTTATAACACCCCTCTTTTTAGTCGGGCGTTAAAAACCATTACACAGTGGGTAGAGGTGATAAGTTGTCAACCTTTCGCTCATAAAAGAACCGTAAATAGGACCTAATCTATCAGATAATTGTTTCTATAAAAATAAAAAAAAAACAAAAAAAATCCTGAGGAAATCCCTATTAAAAATTATTCAGAACGATGTTTCGAATTCAGGGTTTCAGGTTTTTCTAAGCTGTCGTTTACACCTTTACCAAGGACAAAGCTTCGCTCAGATAGACCTGTTTAGGAAGTTGCAAGGACAAAATCAATAGATTAACTGGGAGATTAATCCTAAGGGAAATGGTTGGGAGGTAACTTATTATGAGCTAAAGCGTCTCTAGATCGTAGTTCTATGGTGCTCTCTATTTGAAATCAATCAGTGAGGTTAAGCAACGTGCACGGGGGCTGGTGATGGCAGATACCACCAACTTGTCTTGTGGGAATAATAAGTGCTAAGGACAGAGAAAGGGCCTATTTCTTTGTTAATTTGAAAAACGACGGGAAAGGGAAAAAAGGAAAGGTTTGAAACAAGCTACTGTAAGCACCAGCTTCCACTTACTTATGTTTATGGCTGTAGAAAACGATGGCAGACTGCTTACAGTATATCGGGAAGTTCATAAAATACTAGCTTTCCACTCGGAACTTCATTTCCTTGGTCTGCTTCTTCTTATCGTGTAGGTAGAGTCAAGTGTGTGGCGAACTTGGCCAACTCTGGTTTCAGAGTTTTCAAACCGCACAATGGCCTATGACTTGGTTTTAACGACTGTAGTCAATCGACAACAGCCGGGACCACCAGCTTTACGTGCTCTCCGAAGCACGGAAACAATCGTGATAAATTGCCACTTTGGTCACCCATCAGGTTTCCTTGGTAATAAAAATAAATAAACGCAACACACTCAAAAGCCTACACTAAGGTTTTCCCTTGTGTCGTGGGGCTCTTGGAACATACACAAGGACAGGCCACAAACACCCATGACCCGAGAACAAACATCTGCTAGTTTGGGAAAATAATGTACAGGGACAACGGCACATCATGATATCCAAAACTCACAAATTTCTTCAATCGATTTTGAATTTTATCTTCAAGCTTAGAGTTTACTATCTATTGGGAAAATTTGACAGTTTGTGGTAACCTGATGTGTTGTTGACTGTACCTATGTGTTATTCTGACGTTTCACAAAGCGAATGGGTTCACTCTTGGCCTTTTTATAATTCCATCGGCACGGCACGGCACTTAAAAATTTGAATTACCATTACCCCCTACGTTCTCAGCTTCTAGTATTACTACTATTACATAGGAGGCAATGGTAATACTGTTTTTCGAGCTCACCCGAGAAGCCTATTAAATTCTCTTGAAGTTTAAACAAATTCGGAGATATCTAAGGTAGCTACTGCAAAATTTTATGATACCAATAAGTAGTTTATGCGTGAAGGAGTAATATCCATCCATCCATCTTCACAAACTTTCGCATTTATAATTATTAGCAGAAGTCGTCGTTAGACCATTTCTCAGTACTTACAACCTCTTAAAATTCCCAATCTTTTGTTTAACATCATGTCACCAAGCGGTGACAAATCTCGCCCGAAGTAAGATGACAGCTGTCAAAGTATAAGAACAGTACGGTAGGTATCGGGCCTTGTTTTTTTAAAAGTCCTTAATCTTTCACGCTGGATTTGCATTGAACTTAGGTGGTAGATAGATAGATAGATAGATAAACTCTTTATTGATAAACACAATACATACAAACAGAAACAGATTGTGGTATTTTACTTATAATGAAAACGGGAAAAGGCCCAATATATTGTATCAGTTATCTCTACAGAGATTTATCTACCTTTCGATGTCGATTGCTGCCTTTGGTTAAACTTTTTCACGACAAATCATTATGCATAAGCAATGTACAGTCAACGACACATCAGGTTACCACAAACTGTCAAATTTCCCCAATGGATAGTAAACTCTAATGCTTGGAGATAAAATTGAAAATCGATTGAATAAATTTGACAGTTTTGGATAGTATGATGTGCTGTTGTCCCTGTACATACTCGTACAACCTATGACAAAACGGCGATGATTTCTCGAATCTCCGTCATCTTGCTCCCTGTACATTTTGTGAACGGCGCAACTGTCATTCATCTTTCGAACACATCTTTTGGCGGGAACCCGCGACCAATCAGAGGTGAAGAGTGACCTGTCATCGAGGCATGTTCATAATTTATTACGAGAATAGTCATTTAAACAACGAATACGAATGATACTTGACTATGAGAAAATGTTTTAAAGTGGTGACTGCGTACTGGAATTGGGATTTGTAACCGTTTAAGAAGAATTATGAAATATAAATCCCCTTGTGGGATTTCAGACCGTGTTTCCGAGGCACGGAAACGCTCGTGATAAAATGCCACTTTGGTCATTCATCAGGGCCACTTTGCACTGCTAACAGGGCCTTTGATACCGTTTTCTTGAGTAACTAATGCTCATCAACAGTAATACCTACATTAAAAGAGGAAAAATTTGTATTTTTTGTATGTTTGTAACGAATACACTCAAAGACCGATTTCAAAAATTATTTCACCTTTAGATTGCTACATTATCTAGGCTACATCATTTTCCCGAAATCCCATGGGAACGATGAAGTCCCGGAGGGAATTCTAGTGTACAATAAAGAATACATACTTACATACAATTTGAAACAAAAAAAGTGGCGTAAAAAAAGAAACACAAATGAGACCTGCCTTGTAGTAATCCATCCCAGGCAACGACACTTCATTTTTTTCTGAATCTGAGGTGTTGTCCTATGGTCTCATGCGGTGTGGTAGGCCCTGTAAAGGCCGTCTGGTTCGCGACCACCCTCCTACCGAAGTCCGACGCCAAACAGCTTGCTATGTTCCTTCGGTGCGTGGGAATACCAGTGCCTTTATAGGCATTTTCTGGGTTAACTCGCTCCATCGTCGATCTCATCTTTAACCTTATGGTCAAGATTGAGGTCAAGAGTTAACCCATAAAAAAGGTACCTCGCGATGCGTCTAGATGACCGGTAGAACTAAAGTGGTTAAGCCAAGTCAGAGGCTATTCAGCGGTTTGAAAACTCTGACGGGTTAGTCTAATTCGCCAGATATTTGATTATACCTATAGCAAGGGAGTATTAGAACAGATAATCTGAAAAGTACACTTTGGGCGGAATGACAAAGCCTACCGCACTTGGGACAAACCGAGTTAGTTTGAACAGCCGTTCCATCAATTAATTGATCAAAACCCTAACACCCTTGATTACCTGTCACAATCTATTCACTACCATTTACCTATTCAAAATCTTAATCTCTTGATATAAGGTCGTTTTTCCCTTAACGCGGTAAGAGCTGGTATGAAAAATGAAGTTTGTCAGTCCGTAGTTTAATTACCACTAATGACTATCATGTTGGCAGTTCGGTTTTCGTTTTTTTTCGGCGCTGTCACCACGCGGACATGATGGATGGACAAAGTTGTGTCTTTGTTTTTTGTCCAGTTCTGTAGTTACTAGTGTAAATACGTATTACATTCATTTTATATTCCCTATCGAGGTAGGCAGGCCATAATATGGTTTTGAAACGATTTGTGCTATAGTTAACAGTTAATATTCTGAGAGCAAAAGGCGTTTTTGGTAAGTCGTTTTTTTTGCAGAAATAAGTTAAGGATTTTTCAGGGAAAGTCTTTTGGGTTTTATAAAATTGTTTTTTTGCGGAAATAAGTAAGTAAACGATTCTTGATGGAAAGTCTTTCAGGCCATAGTCCACCACAAAGAATTACATCATAAAGTCTTGCACTGCTTCTTCTTCTTATCGTGTAGGTATAGTCAAGTATGTGGCGAACTTGGCTAACCCTGGTGTCAGAGTTTTTTAAACCGCAAAATGGCCTCTGACTTGGTTTTAACGACTATAGTCAATCGACAACAGCCGGGACCGACAGCTTAGCGTGCCCTCCGAAGCAAAATTGGCACTTTGGTCACCCATCAGGGCCGCTTTGCACTGCTAACAGGGCCTTTGATGTGGCAAAAACTAAATCGATTGCCATAGAAGTTAAATGAAGTTAAAGGGTTTCTTTTGTAATTATTTCTTCTCTATTACTGACATCAGTACTAATGGTAAAAGGAGAGGATCGCTAGTGGTTCTGCAGGCGTGCAGGCCTTCTTTTAGAAGTTGTGACCTAGAGAAAGCAAAGCACTCGGCCCGCGGCTCGTCAGCAACTCCTTTTCTGGCCAGAGAGTCCTGGTAGGTATTGAAGGTGGTTGCTTTTACTTTTTCAGCAGGGATCTAATAAATACAATTTTTAGTAGCGGAGATCTTTAGGGGTTTTTTATGGCGACTTAAAGTGCAAGGGTAGATAGGAAGATTCTTTAGATATGACCCTAAGGTTGACATTCATAGAAGAAAACTAAGCGAAGACCCGACTCTGAAATTTCAAATTAAATGTCATTTGCCTACTAAAGAAGGCAAATTTGACATTTCAGAGTCGAGTCTTTTCTTAGTTTTCGTCTCTGAATGTCAGCCTAACTGTGTTGCCACAATACCGCTAATATCACGTTGCGCAGAAAATACACGGCAGGAATTTCATGTATGGTAACACTGGTAATCAAAAAGCCAAAAAATATTAACGACGAGGTGACGAGCCTAGAACTGCCCATGCGACAAACTCATTAAGTCACAAGCTTTTTTTTCGTAACAAACAAAAAGGGCCAAGAAGTGTGGGCGCCATTCAGCTAATTTCGATCCGTAAGCTTTGTCACAATATACAATGTAGAGTGACAAAACTGTTCTACCGTATTTAAAGGAGCTAATCTATTCAGTTTCAACTACGCCTGTCTAGCCACTTGCCTTGGTTCCCTGCGACTTGCCTTGGTTCCTTGTCACGCGCTTGCCGTTAAATTAGTAGCTGCTAAGCCATGTTAAGCGATCTCGGCACGGAACAATCCGTTGGAAATAGTAGGGTGACAACGGGCGCAGCCAAAATTCTTTTCTGGGCGTAGCCAAAAAAAATTGTCAGCGACCGTACCCATTTCCACTGCTACTTTCCACACTTCAAGTTCTGCTTTGACGACAGAAGCACTGACGAGTACCTACATAAAAATCATTTTGTCAATTTCAGAACTGGTTGCAAAAATTGGGAGGTAACACAACAGATATGCCGATAATATTTTACGGTGTTTCGTGAGGGATAAGGGCAGAGAATAAATAAA
Organism: Aproaerema taeniolella; assembly: GCA_949987775.1. NCBI lineage: Eukaryota > Metazoa > Arthropoda > Insecta > Lepidoptera > Gelechiidae > Aproaerema > Aproaerema taeniolella. The sequence goes on from OX465269.1 coordinate 1,798,445, forward strand.
TAAACGCTACACACTCAAAGACCCACACTAAGGTTTTCCCTTGTGTCGAGGGTCCCTCGGAACACAAATAAAGACAAACACAAACACCCATGACCCGAAAACAAACATCTGCTTTTTACACAAATGTTTGCCCTGACTGGGGATTGAACCCAGGACCCGCCGATCAAGAGGCAGCGTCACTACCACTTGACCAAACCGGCCGTCAAATGATTTTGTAAATTTCGAGGTGGGGGGTTTGAACCCCCAAATTTTCAAAATCATGATTATCTCCCATGATCAAATTTTCTAAATCCAGCTTTGGGTTTGGCTACGCTCATGAGGGTGACCAATATAAAAATAGGATATATATGTTCAAGCCTATAGATATTTGGGGTAGGCAGAATGTCATGTACTTCTGGAACCGCTTGACGACACATTTGACATTCATTCTGTGGGATAAATGATCATTCAACAAGACTGTATGTGTCACTGTTATCTGATGTAGGTATCTAGCAGATTTTGCCTACAGCAACTGCAACTACCCGCGGGGCCTGAAAACCATTTTAAAATGTTTAAAAATTACAATGACATACATACGCTCACGCTTATAATCTCCCTAACGGGGTAGGCAGAGCATCAGTGGTTCTAGAACCACTAGAACCACTAGATGCCACGTTTGACACAAATTGTGAGGGTTATCAGATGGAACAAGTTGTATAATGGTGAGAGCTGGTCAGCTTTTCGCCAATTATACAGCAAAACCCTCGAATTCCACTTAAAAACTTTTACTGTATACCTGGAAAGAGTAGGTAGCTGGCACATTCTATGTTTTTCTTTCACTCCTAGTTCAGCATGGATGTTTAAAAATTGCTGAACTTGAATAAGAAAACATTGCTCATTCTCTTTCTTTACCAATAGAAAGCTGTTTTATTAGCAGGTGACATAGGGTTCATATTTTGCCGAATTCTTACGAAAACGAAGTTCCGGACGGAAAGCTAGTTCCTAATAATTACACAAATCATGGTCACAACAGCCCAGCTGGTCTAATCAAGCAACCGACAGTTTTGACGAATATTAATTCGTCCGAGTTTCGAGTTGTGATTGCGTGTCTACTGTCTACCTACGGACACCCTTTTGTTTAAGCGTTTCGTGTAGGAAAACGTATAGAAATGTATGGAATTACTCCCTCCGCTCATATTTGTAACCAGACTTTGGTCTCTATTAAAATATTTGTGTAAAAAGCAGATGTTTGTTCTCGGGTCATGGGTGTTCGTGTCTGTCTGTGTGTATGTTTCAAGGGACCTACAACACAAGAGAAAACCTTAGTGTGGGTCTTTGAGTGTGTAGCGTCAATTTTTTTAACACTTACAGAGCGTGCTGTAAAATATTGAGTGATAATATTTTTGTTTGTTCTTCTTCTTAGCGAGTCGATGGCAAGTAACTAAAAAGTTCCGCCTGCCCTTTTCTTCCATCGGACGTCCAGACGCACTGAGGGGTATCACCCTTATCTTGTCGAGATCCCTCGGATACGTACTAAGCGCTTTTCTTCATCTTTTGTATTGCGCACTGCCAAGGAGTGGAATTCTCTGCCGGCGTCTGTATTTCCGAGCTCATACAACCCGAATATCTTTAAAGTTCGAGTGAATAGGCTTCTTCTGGGTGAGCTCGCTACATCCTCGACCGCATCTTTGCTCTGAACTAGATTGTGGTCAAGAGCGAACCCATTCTTAGTAAAAAAAAAAAGTTGTAGCCCAAAACGTAGCTACTTGGACAGCGGAATGAAACTAAACAACTTTTTCCAAAGAACCCATGTAATTGTGAAAGGATGCTTGGATGTTAATGCCCAAAAGTTCGAAATTACAATCTACAATTCAATCAATCAATCAATTCAATCAATTGACGGCCGGTTTGGTCGAGTGGTAGTGACGCTGCCTCTTGATCGGCGGGTCCTGGGTTCGATCCCCAGTCGGGGCAAACATTTGTGTGAAAAGCAGATGTTTGTTCTCGGGTCATGGGTGTTTGTGTTTGTCTTTATGTGTGTTCCGAGGGACCCACGACACAAGGGAAAACCTTAGTGTGGGCCTTTGAGTGTGTAGCGTTAAAAAAATGCAATCTACAGGAAACTTTCGACACGTTTTATGTGAAAAAGGCTTTTCTACAAACCCAAAACCCTTTTCCGCCATCTTCTTTTTGAAGTTCTACAATTTCTATATCAAGATATTTCCAGCAACGAAGAATCACTCTTAAATCTAGCAACGGTAAGGTTGAAAATTGAATACCAGTGTTTTATCGAATAACGGATTTGATTAACCGTAGAAATAAACAATTGCTTTCATTCCGTTGTTCGAAAAGTGAATTAATTCGGAATAGACTAGTGGCACCCCGCGGTTTCGGTCACGTTTGTCGCGAGAGCCTTGGCGCTAGACGATTTGTTGCTTATTTATAGCAAAACACGCGATTTTATTGTTATTAGCTAGTCGGTTAAGTTAATTAAACCATTCAGGACATAAAAAATGAAATAAACTAACGCCTACAATTCTTAGGTCCGTATTCTTAGTACCTATATCAGAATCTGAGTCGTGTTCTACAGTACAGAACACGACTCAGACTGTGGTATAGGTATACTTGAGATAAGATAAGATAACTTTATTGCTTAAAACATGGTATAACAGGTGTTACAATAAGGTACAGAACTCATGTTTTGCCATATATGAACAGCATGCAAAATGTTGAATTAAATTAATATTTTTGAATTAGTCAACAGTGAGTAGCAGTCGTCTTTGTCATTTTGATAGTGAGAGAAAGAGACCATCAATACTTAAGTATAGATCAAGTCTTGAGTCTCCTTCTATAATACGGGCCTTAATCGGGGTAGACAGAGCATCAGTAGATATTAGATTCATTTTACAAAAAATCTGAGAACTACTTCTTAGATGAAACACATTACAACCATGTTACTACCTTTTAAAGTGTGCCTGGTAAAAGCTTGTTTCTCTATATATGACTTTAAATTAGCTAAGCTAGCTACGTACTGAGAAAAGGCCGTGTTAGGAGTACCCGAATCCGACGAAGGTGTATGAGCGAATTATGAATGTAGAGGAAGTAAAAGAGGTGTGTTTGAGTCGTTGCAGGTGGCAATCTGTGGTCTCTGCCCACCCCAATGAGACAAAGGCGTGAGCTTATGTTTGTATCTATATATATCTGTTACCGCAACATTGTCAAATCCGTAATATTGTGATTTTACTTAAGGCGACTACAGCACCTAAATTACGATATTATGATGCGTAGATAAGCATGACGCACTGCATTAAATCGAAGAAAAAATACTACGGTAATATTCAGGACATAAACTAGATAAGTAGTTTGCTGAAAACAGGATTCAGCACTTTTGGTTCGATAGAAAAAGCTCACAAAGTCACCTCTAAATACCCAATATTGTGTATCTTTTAAGCTGTAAAAACGATAGTAAAATGCACACAGGAACTTGAATTTGCTATCAAAATGTTCGTGATTGAACACTCTCGATAAGTAGTTAACACATTTTTTCGATTTAAGCTGTTGCCTTTCCATAAATCTCATTTTTCTAACTTTCGAACATGTTTTTACGCACGCACGCTTTCATAGTCCGTAAACTTCGTATATCGACACTGTTCGCACTGCCGGCCCAGGCCTGCTGAGAGACGGAGATGGCACTATTCCTATGTGTGCTGCCTTTATCGGGTGCTGTAGTCGCCTTAATAAGATTGTAATCGCTCGGTACTTTGGGAACTGCCTCAACTTTTTTTCACATTTTACTTTTTATAATATTAAATGCAACCTAACTTTACCGCACTTAAAAAAGGCCTGATATAATCTAACATAACCTAAGGTTATGTCAAATGGTGAAAAGCCATCTTCATATACATACACACGTATACAAGTGCTTCTTTATATCGAAATGTGTGTAACTTAACCTAACTTATCCTTACTTATCCTTTCCTTATCTTAATTGCTACCTAGCAATAAGGTCGCCTCGTTGTACACTATGTTTTATGTTCTGTTTACTGTGCTGTATTTCCTTGTGTGCAAATAAAGTATATTGTATTGTATTGTATTTAATGCAGGCGGCTCTTATAGTTTCATTGGATTGTCATTTTACTGGGAAAATCATAATGTCGCGGGTGATTATAATTTGACTAGTGATATTTGTAACATTACGGTTTGACAGTAACATAACTTTTAAACATACAAAGACGCGGCAGAAACTAACGTAAAACAACAAAAAAGGGGAAAAAAAACGTGACAGACATAAAAACCCATCTTGACAATGATGAAACAACCAAAACAAATTAAACTCGAAAACGGCAAAACGGATTAAGCATTTCGTTGCAAAATTCGAGCAAAGATAAGCTAATTTCACTTCCATATGCAGCGGTAATACAGTTGCATTGCACAAATTGCATGGAACTCTGCAAATAGCTTTATAACATTAACTGTTTCGCTATAAAGCCCTGTGCAGTTGTGCTCTTTTATGTGTGTTTTGAAATAAACTTAAAATTGTACGCTGTAAGTCAGACTTGTAAGCGAGAGGTACCGAGTTCGATCCCCAGTGCCGCCTGTACCAATGACTCGTTTTCTGAGTTATGTACATTAGTTGCACACTAACCGATGCTCTTACGGTGAGGGAAAACGTCGTGAGGAAACCTGCACATTCAGGAGACTGAATGTGTAACCATGATCCAATCCGGTCAGGTTTCCCTATTAGTAAGGTCACGGAGGTCAGGTCCTGCCAAACCCTGGATCATGGTCAAGCGTAACCCGAATGAGAAACGGAACTGAGCGCTAGGAAGAAGAAGAAGAGAAGTGTGTGTTAAGTTTCCATATTTCTTCTTATCTTATCTTATGTAGCCATTATGTGTCCCAGTGCTGGGCAAAGGCCTCTCTCCGTTCCCCCCATGACTCCCTATCTTGTGCTTCCTGCGGCCAGACCTTACAAAAGGCGTCCAGCTCGTCTCGCCATCGTCGTCTCGGTCTGCCGCGTAGTCTTCTATCGGTCGGTGGCTTCCACTGTGTGGTGGTCTTTGCCCACAATTCATTCGGCATGCGGCAGACGTGGCCTGCCCAATCAAACTTTAGCTTAGCCGCAGTATGTGTCACATCAGCAATTTGGGTTTTAGAGCGCAGTACGGTGTTTCGGACCCTGTCGATCCGTTTTAGACCCAACATGCTGCGCTCCATGGCTCTCTGTCAACTCGCATAAAATTGAAAGCCTGAATTTTTTTCGCATAACGATATTTTGTGATAATCAGTTCGTTGTTATGACAAAACATCGTTATGCAAAAAGAAATTAGGGCTTTCAATGGAACCGTGTGTCAATACCTTTTTTGAAGTGAAAACTTCTTTAGCGGCGTTGTACACTTTTTGGATGGGTAAAAAATGCTAAGAAAACTTGCGTCAGGGTCACGTGACCCTGATGATCGAAAAATCGTAAGACGGAGAGTGGAGTGAAAACATCTTAGACCGTAAGGAAGTAATATATGTTTAAGGTTTCTTTAACCAGTTGTTTTTTTTTAACTCTGCCTATGTTTTTTAAGGAAAGTTGTTCAGTTTCACGGGAAGAGCACCCTTTAAAGCTGAACCCAGAGGGGTCGTTAGGTTAGGTTAGGTTATAAACATTGTAATTGAGACCCCCTCCTTTTTTGTTGAGATTGTTCTTATTGTTATTTGTCTTTATTTTATTTTTTTTAAATTATAAAATGGGTTAACTCTTGACCTCAATCTTGACCAAGGTCATTGATGAGGTCGATGATGGAGCAAGTTAACCCAGAAAATGCCTATTAAGGCATTGGTACTCCTATGCACCGAAGGAATACAGCAAGCTGTTTGGCGTCGGACTTCGGTAGGAGGGTGGTCGCGAACCAGACGGCCCTTTACAGAGCCTACCACACCGCATGAGACCAGGACGACACCTCAGATTCAGAAAATAATAAAGTGTCGTTGCCTGGGGTGGATTACTAGGAGGCAGGTCTCATTTGTGTTTCCTTAGTCGCCTCTTACGACACCCACGGCAAGAAATGGGGTGGTGTTATTCTGAACCCATCACTACACGGCTTAAATTATTGTTGTTGTAATTATTATTGAAGTCGGTTAAGAGGAAAAATTAATAAAGGGATGTTTTTAACCTTTGACGTGTGTTTCTGTATGTCTGTGTATCTGTCTGTAGCATCGTAGCTCCTAAACGAATGGACCGATATTGAAGCGGTTTCTTTTGTTTGAAAGCTGATGTAGTTAATGTGGTTCTTAGATATTAGATCTAAATTGGTTCGGCCGTTTAGAAGTAATAATCAATCAAAAGTCGGGGGTGATAGCATTTTTTTGAAAGGTGATTTTTCAAAATGGGCCTGGTCTTTGTACAGTATCCAGAAAAATAAAAAATAAATAGTTTATTCCTGGAAAAATATCAAAAAATTTCAAAAATCCCTGGCTGATTTGTAGAAAATTATAAAATATTGAAAACCATACGTGTTTTCGTAGTTACCACACTGAGGTTGCCATATTGTTTGACAATTCACGTTCAAAATAGTCAATGCATAATTGTAAATAATTAATCGACAAGTAAATCCTAGCTAAATCTTTATAATATTGGATAAAAAAAATGGCGTAAGAATAATAACATCAGAGCATTAACTTTTTATAATATTTTGATGTCATGAGATTAAACTGGTAGATAGATTTTTGAACGCGCGTTCACTTGTCAACTGTCATTAATGTCACTGTCATCTGTCATTTCATTCCACCGTCATTGTAAGTATGGCAATAATAAACAATCTTAAACATTTTTCTACAATAAAACTAATGTATTTTATGAAAAATAGACGCTACTAATGTCATTATTAGTATTAATGACGACTTATGGAGTACTGTACAATGACCAGGCCCAAGCTCCATATAAAAGTGAAATATCACCTTTTAGTGTTATGTTAAAGACTTTAATATGTACCCCTACCCTTTCTATTCTCTTTCTCTCTCTTAATAGATTCTCTTTCTCGCTTCACTGCACTCAATTCCGCGCCAACCTGTAGATCCTCTAAAGTTGGACCAAGGTTGGATCCTTGTTTAAATTTTGAGAAGTTGTTAAGAAAACTTCAACTATGTCGCTTCAGACATTGATTAATTGTTTTTTTCAAGTGCACAGATATAATGTTTATAGACTTTGTTAAATAGGATAAATTTTTGTGGTACTTTCATGTCATATTGTGGTTTTATGTACCGATAAATGCTACACACTTAAAGGCCTACGGTTTTCCTTTGTGTTGCCGGTCCCTTGAAACATACAAAGACACACAATCACCCATGAGCCGAGAACAAACACCTGCCTTTTACACAAATAGTTGACTCGACTGGGAATCGAATCCAAGACCAGGAGTGGTAGAGGCAGCGCCACTACCACTAGACCAAACCGACCGTCAAAAAAGTACTGACTGATCAAGCTTTTCGGAAAAATATTTTAGAATTCCAAAAGTCGTCAACAATTTCACAATCGACAAACTTTGCGCCAGGTAGGACCCAGAGTGCGCGTCATGCCCACCCTCCCTAAGACGACGCCCAATCTCTCTAACGAAGGCCAAAGCTTCCGGCTCCCAGCAACCTGAGACTTGAATGCCAGCGAGACATGGAGGCCTAGACAAAGTTACATTTAGCAACTCGAGCACGATGGCCAAAAACTCGCGCGGCACGCCACTCGGCTGACGCTGAAACTTCACTTTGCTTGCTCGCAAATTTATGCTTGCTCGCCCTCTGGCGTTGTCAATGTTGATTGTTGACATTTTGAAATAGCACCGCAGCGCATTACAGTACTCGAGCTGCTGGTGGTGATTACTTATATATGGGGTCGACATGGACTGACCACGTCACTTTTCTATTGTGTCTGTCAATCCCATACATTTTATAGTGTTCGGTTTTCTTTATCGCTAAAAGAATGTGTCGTTGCATTGTCTAAGACAGTGTCATTCAATCTTTTTGAATCTGCGACCCCTTTGGAAGGGGTCGCCCTCTAAGACCCTTTAGGCTAAATCGAATTTGCCGCGGGGTGTGCGAGGAAGGCGGAAGGCATCATTATACATTTTACCTATGGATGCAATAAAATTTAATATTGAGTACTAGCTGACCCGACAGACGTTGTCCTGTTTTCTTTTTTTTCAACTTTCTTAATTTTTTCTTTCATAAGATCCTTCTCCTGATAATAACGAACAGAACAAAAAAAGAATTAGCGAAATCGGTCCAGCCGTTCAGGCGTGATGCCGTGACCAAGGGAAATAGGGATTCATTTTTATATATATATAGATTGAGTACAAACACAGCCTTTTTACTAAAATGTTAGTTTCTTATTGTAGTGTAGGACCTACAAGTAATTGGGCCTTTTTATAATTCGAAAAAACGGCACGGCAAAATTGTATTACTATTGCCTCCTATGTATTACTGATATCAGAAGTTGGGAACATAGGGGGCAATGGTAATAACAGTATGTAGTGATGGGTGTAGAATAACACCACCCGATTTCTTGCCGTGGGTGTCGTAAGAGGCGACTAAGGAAACACAAATGAGACCTGCCTCCTAGTAATCCATCCCAGGCAACGACACTTAATTTTTTTCTGAATCTGAGGTGTCGTCCTATGGTCTCATGCGGTGTGGTAGGCTCTGTAAAGGGCCGTCTGGTTCACGACCACCCTCCTACCGAAGTCCGACGCCAAACAGCTTCCTGTGTTCCGTCGGTGCGTGGGAGTACCAGTGCCTTTATAGGCATTTTCTGGGTTAACTAGCTCCATCGTCGACCTCATCTTTGACCTTATGGTCAAGATTGAGGTCAAGAGTTAACCCATCTTATGATAAAAATAAAATCTTTTACCCGCAACCCCTGAAAAGCAGTGGTCTAGAATTCCTTTAAAATATCCAACTTCTTAGACACTTAGAGACCACTGTGTAATCTACATCTATCAGTAATCTACACTAATAGGTATTATAAAGAGGAAATATTTGTATTTTTGTATATGTAACTTAAAAACTACTGGACCGATTTCAAAAATTCTTTCACCATTAGGATGCTACATTATCCCTGAGTAACATAGGCTACATAGTTTTCCGGAATTCCCACGGTAACGAAGTTCCGAGCGGAATGCTAGTAATATAATAAAGAGGAAAGATTTGTATTTTTGTATGTAACGAATAAACGTAAAAACTACTGGACCGATTTCAAAAATTCTTTACCATTAGGATGCTACATTATCCCTGAGTAACATAGGCTACATAATTTTCTCGAATTCCTACGGGAATGAAGTCCCGAGCGGAATGCTAGTACAAATATATGACACAGCTGAGATCGTGCACGCATTCGAGATTCTGTCTTAATTTATGTAAGTTCCGGTTTCTTTTTCAATAATAAATTTTGATGATGTTACCTTATTGCATTTTCTTTTTAATGACGTATAAACCGACCAAATGGCCTAGGCGCGCGATTTAAAAATATTTCTGTCATTGTGGTAAGAGTAATAAAATGAATTACTCCGACCACAATAACAGAAAGGTATTACGTATTACAACGTGTTAAACTTCTCACCCTGCCCCATTTTAATTAATTTATATTGAGACCTTTTATGCGCCATCAAAAGTTTAGTGCCAATGTCCATTACCTTCATTGGCTATTGATATTACTGTTTATGGTCAAAGGTTTAATTAATATTGCCCAGAAGATGATCAACGAAGATGAAGATGGTAATCTGAGAGGATGGACTGTGATGCAATGCATCTATCAATGTTTCGTATATGTAATTAGCGACTTCGCCATTCTATATTTTATTTTGATTAAAACACGCACACTTTAGCAAAATCACAGCTGTGGACGCCATTTTTTGCATTTCATTATTTGAAAACTGGCGACCACAATAGTGATTTTGCCAATGTTTGAGTATCTCAATCAATGGTGAAGTCGCAGATTTCAAAATTAAAGTAGAGAATGGTGAAGTCGCAGATTTCAAAATTAAAGTAGAGAATAGTGAAGTCGGAGATTTCAGTGTAACAATCTAAGGGTGAACTTGTCTAAAAGTACATTTTTACAGTTCATAAATAAAAATGGTAAACCCCAAAATTTATCCGTTACATATAGCAATAACCCCATCTTAGAGTCTACTGTCACTAAGTTTTTGGGCTTAATGGTTGACGTACATCTGTCTTGGAAACAGCATGTAGAGTTGGTTTGCAGCAAAATTAGTAGATTTGTTTATGCCCTTTACCGTCTTAAAAATATTTATGACCTTCAAGTGGCTCTGACAGCATATCATGCCTACGTGTGTTCGGCTCTACGTTATGGTTTGATCATCTGGGGAGACTCTGTGGAAATGGATAGAGTATTCATACTTCAGAAAAAATGTGTTCGAGCGATGTGTAATGCTCAACCTCTGGATAGTTGTCGACCTCTGTTTAGATCATTGTTTAGATCATCAAATTCTAAGCCTACCTAGTTTGTACATTTTTGAAATATTGATGTTTGTAAAAAAACACAATCATTTGTTTGAACCACAACGTCTTCCCTTTGCTTCCCGTTATCCGAACCGTTTGGCTATGTGCACACATTCTACCACATGCTTTCAAAAGAACTGTTATTTTATGTGTGTAAAACTTTTTAATACGTTGCCAGAAAATATAAAAATGTTGCCTATCAGCAGGTTTAAGAGAGTTATATTTGAGCTACTTGTGGAAAATTGCTTCTATACGGTCAATGAGTTTTTATCATTCAGATTTTAATTTTAATAGTTTATAATTTTACTTTTTGACATTCTATTCTAATAATGTATTTTATTTTGCAAGGTGTTTGTGACATGACCATTTTATTAATGACGTTTTTTCTTCCTTTTGTAAGTCGACATGCTTAATTTTATTCTGAAATTGATTTCTGTTTTATTTTAAGGCATATTAATTCATTTTTCTTTCTCATTTATTTATTTATTTATTTAGGTATTTATATAAGGACTTAGATATTTTGACATAAAACTATTTTTGACATTTTTAAATTACCTTCTATTTTAAAATACCTTCTATTTGCATTGCATGCCAATTCTGGCGCAACACGCTTGTACATTTGCTTTTATTTGTCACCATAATTTGTTACCGTGTTTGCCCGCAATAAAGATATTTCATTTCATTTCATTTCATTTCATTTCATTTCATTCAAAATTAAAGTAGAGAATAGTGAAGTCGCAGATTTCAAAATTAAAGTAGAGAATAGTGAAGTCGCAGATTTCAAAATTAAAGTAGAGAATAGTGAAGTCGCAGATTTCAAAATTAAAGTAGAGAATAGTGAAGTCGCAGATTTCAAAATTAAAGTAGAGAATGGTGAAGTCGCAGATTTCAAAATTAAAGTAGAGAATAGTGAAGTCACAGATTTAAAATAAGCCCATCTTTGTACTCATATTCAGCAAATAAATGATTTGATTTGATTTTGATTTGATTCAAAATTAAAGTAGAGAATGGTGAAGTCGCAGATTTCAAAATTAAAGTAGAGAATAGTGAAGTCGCAGATTTCAAAATTAAAGTAGAGAATGGTGAAGTCACAGATTTCAAAATTAAAGTAGAGAATGGTGAAGTCGCAGATTTCAAAATTAAAGTAGAGAATGGTGAAGTCACAGATTTCAAAATTAAAGTAGAGAATGGTGAAGTCGCAGATTTCAAAATTAAAGTAGAGAATGGTGAAGTCGCAGATTTCAAAATTAAAGTAGAGAATGGTGAAGTCGCAGATTTCAAAATTAAAGTAGAGAATAGTGAAGTCACAGATTTAAAATAAGCCCATCTTTGTACTCATATTCAGCAAATAAATGATTTGATTTGATTTGATTTTGATTTGATTCAAAATTAAAGTAGAGAATGGTGAAGTCACAGATTTCAAAATTAAAGTAGAGAATGGTGAAGTCGCAGATTTCAAAATTAAAGTAGAGAATGGTGAAGTCACAGATTTCAAAATTAAAGTAGAGAATGGTGAAGTCGCAGATTTCAAAATTAAAGTAGAGAATGGTGAAGTCACAGATTTCAAAATTAAAGTAGAGAATGGTGAAGTCGCAGATTTCAAAATTAAAGTAGAGAATGGTGAAGTCGCAGATTTCAAAATTAAAGTAGAGAATGGTGAAGTCGCAGATTTCAAAATTAAAGTAGAGAATGGTGAAGTCGCAGATTTCAAAATTAAAGTAGAGAATGGTGAAGTCGCAGATTTCAAGCAGAGAAACCCTTCACAAGTTGTAATAAGTCAGAGCCTCGACCGTTGATCAGCAGGGTGCACCGCTACCAGGTGAGGATGATGATTTTAGAGCATTAAGATGTTATGACCCTACCCCTTGTATGGTCTAACCTCAGAACTCAGGTTCAGACAGAGATGGACTGCGTCACTTTGGATTTTTGGAATGACCTATAAATTTCAGATAATTTTAAGTTTCAAATAGGAATCCGACCAAGATTAGCAAAACTGGGAATGATGAAGAAGGTTAAGGCGACTACAGCACCTAAATTACGATTTTATGATGCGTAGATAAGCATGACGCACTGAATTAAATCGGAGAAAAAAAAATACTACGGTAATATTCAGGACATGAACTAGATAAGTTGTTTGCTGAAAACATGTTTCAGCACTTTTGGTTCGATAGAAAAAGCTCACAAATTCACCTCTAATTACCAATATTGTGTATCTTTTAAGCTGTAAAAACGATAATAAAATGCACACAGGAACTTGAATTTGCTATGAAAATGTTCGTGATTGAACACTCTCGATAAGTAGTTAACGCATTTTTCGATTTAAGCTGTTACCTTTCCATAAATCTCATTTTTCTACTTTCGAACATATTTTTACGCACGCACGCTTTCATAGTCCGTAAACTTCGTGTATCGACACTGTTCGCACTGCCGGCCCAGGCCTGTTGAGAGACGGAGATGGCACTATTCCTATGTGTGCTGCCGTTATCGGGTGCTGTAGTCGCCTTAAGAACGAGACGCAAATAGCCTCGTTACAAATATTTAACTTTGAAGGATGACTAACCGCGCAATTGCATTGCTAACACGGCCTGCGATAAACTCGCGCGTCACGCCACTCCAATGACGGTAAAACATCACAAATACAAATTATTTCTTTCATAGTTTGCACATAACAGCTCATATCAGCACCTAGGGCTGCCATCTCTAAAATCGGCCCCTCAGCACCGGAAGCGTAAGTTCCCCGGATTTTGGAGCTTTCACCCCGGACATTTCAATACTTTTTTCGTTCACTTCCATCTTGATTAAAATATATTTTACTCCGTACTTGATAGACGAAAGCCTATTTTGTTGCACGAAATAGTGTGTTTAATCGTTCTTGTGACGACAAGTGAGTAATTTTGCTTTATTTTTTAACCTTCTTAGGTATGTAGGTTTTACATAAATTATGGGAATGGGATCTGATCGAAAACCCGGACTTTTATTGTAGTCCGACACTTTTTTGACATTTGTAGTGAATTACGTACATTAGTATTTTTGACTTTGTGCCTATTCGCAAAGGTGCAGTCTTCCGCAGAGAAGAACAGACAAGAAACTCCGAGGGTTTCTCTTTTTAACTCAATCATACTTTCTAAGTTTAATTGACTTAATATCTGAATAACTCTGGAGCTGAGCAATTTATTCCCATGGTTGCTTGGCTAATAGATAATCGGAATACTTAGTCCTTTTTTATAAAGTATTTGTTTTATCATTGTCTTAAATTTTTCTAAAGTTAAGTTTTGAATATACATGGGAATCTTATCCTTACTTAATATAATAAACGTGAAAGTTTGTATGGTTGTAAGTATGGCTGTATGTATGAATGTTTGTTACGCTTTCACGCTCAAACCGCTGGACCAATTTTGATAAAATTTGATATGGAGGTAGCTGACACCCTGGATTAACACATAGGCTACATAATTTTCCCAAATTCCCAGGGGAATGAAGTCCCAGGCACAAAATCTAGAAAAAGAATACAAAGTCTATAAACTGAAACATCATGCAAACCTAACCCATCAAAGTATCGGTGTCAGTGTTATAATAAGGCGATGGGTACCCCGCTCACAAAGCGGAGTGCTTCCGACGTGCTATGTCCGATGTGGCCGCGCCCTTAATGCATTAGACCCACCCGTGGCGTAGTGCACAGAGCTGAATCTTATTACCAGTAGATATCAGCTATTGTGAGGGAGCGAAAAAAAAAACCTTTTTACCACTGCCCATCGAAAAAGGGTCCGTTATTCTTCAAAAACAGCGAATAAATAATATATTGTGCAACTCGGGAATAAAAGACGGATTTTAAGCGAGTGCCAAAGTTGGATCACGAGCAAATGAAGGATTCAAGTGTTAGAATCCTGAATGACGCGAGTGATTCATAGCCCTCGATGAAAATCCGTTTTATTCAAGAGTTGCACATTATATTTTATACCATGACCTCGAGAAAAAGAAAGATTTAAACAGAAATAGACATCTGCGCAAGGAGATTGAATTTCGCATATTCTTTGCGATGGAGGTCGTATATAAACGTTCTTTTCTTCAAAAAAGGCGTTACCGGTTTTTTATTTTTCTGCGTGAAAAGAAACCTTTTTAAGTTTATTAACTTTATGGCAACACCGAATTCGAGTGATTCAAAAATGCTGAAAGACAAGGATAGTAGAATTTCATTTCGTAGACAAATTACTTTCGCGTAGGAATTCAAGATTCATTTCTACAGTTTCAAAAATACGCGTCCTGATCGCTGAGCGAGTGTTACCTTTCCTAGGTTTTGTCGACCAGCGACAAACTAGTGAAGCGAGTCCTCGCCGGCAGTGTGAACTGTCAGCGATCAACTATTTGTATATGCATCTCTTGTGTATACACGGAATGTGATATACATATTGTACGTTTCTTGAGCGAGAAAATAGCCGATAGTTAGCCGTTTTCTCGCCGACGGTGGAACAACTGCCTTACTATCCTTAGATAGATAGATAGATAAAAAGTTTATTTGTCTGCACAGTCACACACATGCACAATTATTCAAAGTGCAAATTAACAGAAGTGTATATAAACTTAATGCAAGTTATTATAAGCTAGAGAGGAAAAATAAAATAAAAGTTAAATGTGTGTGCTGTAGCAGCGCAAACAGGCCATAGCTCAGCGTTTGTATTGCTAAAAAGCAAATCGCTGATTTTCAGCTACTGCCTAAAGCCAGCGCAGGAACGGAACAGCCAACAGTACAGTAACACGTATACTAAAAAGGCAGGAGTATAAAAGTTACTATTAGTTAATAATAATAATTAAAATACATGCAATGAGATATAAAATTAAACATAATATTAAAAAACATTATAAAATATATTAACTTAACAGTTTAAAGTGTAATATAAAACAAGATAAAATATATGACAAGTGTGACTAGATGTAAAAACTATTTGACTCCTTATTTGATATCCTTATTAGTAACGCAAAAGTTTTATGTATGGATGTACTTATGCATGCTTGTTTGTGTCAGAGTTTTAAAACACAATGGCCTCTAACTTGGTTTTAACGACTGTGCAATCGACAACAGCCGGGACCGATAGCTTAACGTGCCCTCCGAAGCACGGAAACGCTCGAGATTTTCCACTTTGGTCATTTATCAGGTTCCCTGCCTCTGTGTATGTTGCTTAACCTCACTGACTGGTTGAGATCAACGAGCGCCACTCGGCGAATAAAAAAAAGGATGTCTACACTGACTGATCTGTGGCAAGCGCCGCACCCAACCGTCCTACCCAGCAATTGCTGCGGTAATTATTATTATTATTTTATTACATAATAATAACAATTTTGTAGCGACAATTCCATTGCGTTAATTTTATTTTATTGCGTTTGAATTTCTAAAATTATGACTTTTAATAAAAGTTTTTATATGCGGATTCATTCGTTGAACAAATAGGGAAGTTGTTTCCATTTTGATGTTACTCTGAAATTAGAAAACATGTATAACCGTTGATATTTGTCACGGCTGAATATTTTTTTTTATTATTATTATAAGATGGGTTAACTCTTGACCTCAATCTTGACCATAAGGTCAAAGATGAGGTCAACGATGGAGCGAGTTAACCCAGAAAATGCCTATAAAGGCACTGGTACTCCCACGCACCGACGGAACACAGCAAGCTGTTTGGCGTCGGACTTCGGTAGGAGGGTGGTCGCGAACCAGACGGCCCTTTACGGAGCCTACCACACCGCATGAGACCATAGGACGACACCTCAGATTCAGAAAAAAATGAAGTGTCGTTGCCTGGGATGGATTACTAGGAGGCAGATCAAATTTAGTTAAATTAACTAACAAAACTTTAGGGGTGATTTCTTCTATATCTTATCTATACATATTATAAAGAAGAAAGATTTAATTGTTTGTTTGTTTGCATCGAATAAGCTCCGAAAATCATGTATCCTATGTCCATCCCAGATAATGTAGGATTTCTAATGGTGAAAGAATTTTTCAAATCGGTCCAGTAGTTTCGGAGCCTATTCGATGCAAACAAACAAATCTTTCCTCTTTATAATATTGTGAAGATCACCCAATATAGAGTCTATGTGGAAAGTTGTCAGTTTCATAATGAAAATCGCCCTGTAATTTCAAGTAATATTATAAATGCAAAAGTAACTCTGTCTGTCTGTCTGTTACGCTTTCACGGCTTAACTACTGAACTGATTTGGATGACATTTGGTACAGATATAAATTAGACTTTGAGAAAGGACATAGGCTGCATTTTATCCCTCAGCTGGGCACGGGCGGAGCCGCGGGCGGAAAGCTTACTTAATATTATAAATGCAAAAGTTTGTATGTATGGATGTTTGTTACTCTGTCACGCTCAAACGGCTGGATCAATTTTGATAAAATTTAGTATAAAGGTAGCTGACATCCTGGATTAACTCATAGGCTACAACATTTTTCCTAAATTTTCACGTGAACGAAGTCCCGGGCGGAAATCTGGAGTAAAATAAAAAAGAACTTAGCATAATCTAATCCACATTTCCAATGGGAGGTTTTCTTTTTGGGTATTAAAAAAAAAGTAGTTCCCCAGAGCTCTCTAGATGGCGCTGAACTGACTCCGTTACTAGATGCCAAAGCCAAAAGGCTTGGAGAAAAACATTGCATCAAATATTCTGAGTTTGTTTTGGCTTTCCAATCATCCTAGTTTTCTCGCGCTTTGTTATAATTCAGTTTTGTTTTTTCGTTGTTTTCGTAAAATCGCCTAATTACGTATGGTAGACGTGATATTGATGTGATATGACTATAACGTTTCGTTTTATGATCTCAAAATTACGTTCAAGTGAATTAATCAAAAATAATTTAACGTTCCGTTCCTTGCAGTAACGTACATAGTTTAGCGCCATCTATCCGGCGACTGGGGAAAAATTAAAAAAAAATTAAAAGAAAATCCCTCATTCTGAATGAGAACACGCGAGTGAACGTCGCCTAACAGTCGGAAGCGAGGGCGCGGCGGGAAGTGGGCGCGCGGGTCAATAAAGTGGCGTTAAAATTGACGTGCTCGGTCCTCTGCGGACCAATTTAGCGTTTCCTAGCTCTATGGGCTTAGTAATAGGATTGGGGCAACGAAAATCTACGAATTAGAGAAAATTACATACTTACTTTATACTGGTACCGCATTATTAAAAAAAAAAAGTATTCTATGCTACTTCTAGTACCTCTAGTTTCATGATGATCAGTTGAGTAGTTTTTGCATGAAAGCGTAACAAACATCCCTCCTTTCACATCTTATATATATAAAAGAAAGTCGTGTTTGTTACAACACTTATAACTCGAGAACGGCTGGACCGATTGCCATGGTTTTTGATTTGTTGTATTTCTCTCCGTCCCGAATAGCAGAATAACTATTAAAAACATTGGTAAATTGACGGGAAAATTCCCACGGGAACGAAGTCCCGGGCGAAAAGCTAGTTTATAATATTACTAGCTTTCCGCCCGCGGCTCCGCCCGCGTGGACTACAGGTTATATCGTGCCCAACTGTGGGATAAAATGTAGCCAACGTCCTTTTCCAGGCTCTAATTTATCTCTGTACCAAATTTCATCAAAATCGGTTCAGTAGTTTAGGCGTGAAAGACGGACAGACAGACAGAGTTACTTTCGCATTTATAATATTAGTAAGGATGTAAAGTTTTTGGGTTATTTAAAACTTATAAAAATTTAAGATAAGAATCAGCCCAATAAACTGAACAACTTTCCCAAAAAAACATCTTTATCCACACACTAAACGGAGTCTTCCACGCTGGACTGAGAGTTAAAGAATAGTTATTAACGACACTAGTGTCGTAGGTAATGTGTAACGTGAGCCCATTTGAAACACGAGCGAAGCGAGTGTTTTATAGGGCTCCAGTTACACATTACCTAAGGCACGTATATTGTTCAAAGTTTTACAATGCAGTAGCCGAGGAAACGAAACTAAAAAAAATGTTGTCAAAAACTTACATCGTATAGGTTTATCCAAAGTTCTTAAAAGATAGTATTTCCAATCAATATTCACTGAAAACTTGTTACAATTGAACAATAAGCACTAATATTTTACGATTGAACACAAAACATTAAGGAATTAACATTTTTATAACACAAATTTATTATTGTTGAACAAATAATTTCAAATGGCGGGCAAAACAATGGCGAGCAAAATATTTTTTCATAATTATGAGGCAAAGGCTAAGTAACTAAAATGCCAATTGCGCCTACAGAAATTATTAAATAGTTCAATTATTTGTTAAAAATCAGATTTGTTTTATTGAAAAAGTAAAATAAATAATTAACTTTTATATTTTATTTCACTATAAATCAAGATATTTGTCAGAAATAATTATTTTGTCAGGCATAAAAACTCTTTGCTGTCATTCTATAAAGCCAGTATGAAGCTTTATGAAAAATGTATTACTCTCACTTGTCAAAAGGGTCACTGAATTATCAAATCAGCTACTCTTTATTGCGTCATACATTTTTTTAAGTATTTTATTCACTTTTTGCTTACTTTTTATGCATCATTTGATAAAAAAATAACTTTACTGGATCACAGAATAGCCACTGAAGTTGAATTTTGGTATATGAAAAATGGTTTATTTGCTCATTAGTTCAAATATTTTTCTTCTTTTCAAAATCTTCTTCTCATTTCAAATTACATAACATGACATGTGTTTTATGGGGTACGTAAACGTACACTCCGTGGCCATGTTACGGGGCCATTTCCGAGCAACTGCATTGTAAAAACTTAGAATGTGCCAGCTACCTACTCTTCCCAGGTATACAGTAAAAGTCTGTAAGTGGGATGCGAGGGTTTTACTATATAATGGGCGAAAGGCTGACCACTTCTCACCATTATACAACTCGTTCCATCTGACAACCCTCACAGTTTGTGTCAAACGTGGCATCTAGTGGTTCTAGAACCACTGATGCTCTGCTTACCCCGTTAGGGATTATGAGCGTTAGCGTATACAGGGCTAAAGCCCTACCTAAGGTATCTCTCTACCTAAGGGCTACCTAAAGGTATCTCTCTTTCAACCTCTCGGGTGGTTAATCAGTCCATGAAACTGAACAACTTCCCCCAATAGGAAAAAGGAAAAAAAAATGTTGAGTTCGTATACAAACTTCATCAGCATATAGCGCTTTTTGTATGGGAGATAATTTTTTTTTTGACCTTTGTTCCTTGGGGAAGTTGTTCAGTTTCATGGACTGATGTACCACCCGAGAGGTTGAAAGAGATTTACCTAAAGCCCTGTATATGTATCTTCTTCTTATCGTGCTGTAGGTATAGTCAAGTATGTGGCGGAACTCGGCCGTGTGTATGTATATGTATGAAAATCTACGAATGAGCGAAAACTGATATATTGGGTGAATTTAAATTTGCGAAAATTTAGAATAAGAGTAACTTTTGAACAACTTTTCCCAAGAAACATAAAAAAATTGGACTCTCCGTACAAATTTTGCTCTCAGCTGCCCCCCGATCGCGGTAAGTTTGAACGTATTTACCAAAGCTAAGCCGCTTATGTTACCTTTATAATAAGCCCAATAGAAACGTTGAATACAATAGGAACGTGAGCGATTTAGCTTTGGAAAACACGTTCAAACTTACTGAGATCGGTGGGCTGATTTGCTTTTGTGTATGGGTTATCAAGTTACCACGCCCTACGCCTGCTTGATGCCATCAAGCAGAATATAATTGTCATTATTAAAACTCATTGTACAGCAACGAACCTGACGCCGCCGGGATACGTTTTTTTAATTTTTTTATTATAAGATGGGTTAACTCTTGACCTCAATCTTGACCATAAGGTCAAAGATGAGGTCGACGATGGAGCGAGTTAACCCAGAAAATGCCTATAAAGGCACTGGTACTCCCACGCACCGACGGAACACAGCGAGCTGTTTGGCGTCGGACTTCGGTAGGAGGGAGGTCGCGAACCAGACGGCCCTTTACAGAGCCTACCACACCGCATGAGACCATAGGACGACACCTCAGATTCAGAAAAAAATGAAGTGTCGTTGCCTGGGATGGATTACTAGGAGGCAGGTCTCATTTGTGTTTCCTTAGTCGCCTCTTACAACACCCACGGAAAGAGATGGGGTGGTGTTATTCTCAACCGATCACCACACGGTGAGATTACTTCATGTCAAACTCGATACTTTTTTAATACTCTTAATTTAATTGGCAAATGCAAACTGAGTAAATACGTAACACACAGATTACACCGCAATTATTGGTTCTCACTGTAGGCAGAAATAGTATTTTATGGATTAACAGTTCCTGGAATATTTAAGGGGGCTCCCATACAAAAAAAGTGATTTTTTTTGCTCGTTTTTATAGAAAGTCTGTCCGAGACTGTATCTGATGAACTGTGATAGTTACAAGGTTGAAATTTTTACAGATGATGTACTTCGGTTTCGGCTATAGCAACAAATACTAAAAAGTAGAATTAATTAAATATTTAAGGGGGCTCCCATACAACAAACGTGATTTTTTTGCCGCTTTTATAGAGGTAATGGTTTTTATAGAGTCTGACTCGCACTTGCCCGTTTTATTATCAGTTGTGTCCTTTTACGTTATGACGGCAGACTGCTAGAACTGAAACCGTCTCTAAAAATGTATACCTCTATTCCAAATGACCACTATATAAACATAACCATAATGTTATGTTTATGTCAAATCATGGGTAGGCCATATATTATACCTTTAGGGCGATTTATTATGAAAATCACCATGGTTGCCCGGGCAAACAATATAACAGGTACAGTGCTTTTTTTTTTAGCCGGCTTCAATAAAAGAGGAGGTTCTCTGTTCGACTGTATGTATGTTTTTAGGGTTCCGTTCCCAAAGGGAAAAAATAAAGTAAGTCTATCCGAGGCTGTATCTCATGAACCGTAATAGTTAGACAGTTGAAATTTTCACAAATGATGCATTTCGGTTTCTGCTATAACAGCAAATACTAAAAAGTAGAATAAATTAAATATTGAAGAGGGCTCCCATACAACAAACGTGATTTTTTTGCCGCTTTTATAGAGGTAATGGTTTTTATAGAATCCGACTCGCACTTGGCCGGTTTTATAGGTAATGGTACGCAGCGGAACCCTTCGTGCGCGAGTTTGAGTCGCACTTGCCTGTTTTATTTATGTATGTTCGTATGACCGATATTCAAAATTATTTTTATTCGAAAGAGTATACTCCTGAAGTGGTCTCATATATATTTAATAGAAATGGATTCAGCCCTTTTTTTAAAAAAAATAACCAACTAATTCAAAAAGTGCTTACACATTACATTCAGCTGATTTTTTGGTATGTGGTTATCTCCTTATAGGCGTCGTCAGGATTGAAGTCGGTTGACTTATACGTTTTTAACTTAGAAATTATACCACTCCCATGATTTAATCCAGTCAAGTTCCCCTGGGAGCATTGTCACAAAGTTCACACTACAATATGCTAGGGTTGCCTGGAAGAGATTGCTCTTAGCGATAAGGCCGCCTTTGCGCACTTTTGTTTAGTTAAGTATGTAAAACTTTTTTTTGTGACTGTGTGCAATAAAGAATTTCTATCTATCTATCTATCTACAATATATGTACAGAACCCTTCGCTTTTCCAACTAATACGACGGGTCTCGAAAAGCAATCCGAAACTATGACGCCATGGGCCGGTGTCAATTAAACTTGTGTCCACATTGAGGGGGGGCTGATTAGGTTACGGAGGGTTTCCCTCTCGATTGTGATAAATGACGCCCTCCCTGAGCAAACAGTATATAGAGAGTACGGTTAGAGAGGGTCCTAATACTTCGCACATATTGAATAACTACAAAAATAATGTTGCGTCATATCTTTTCGTCGCCACTCCCGCAGTGTCTAAAGACCAAGGTCTTTAATCAATGCGTCCTACCAGTCATGACCTACGGAGCCGAAACGTGGAACATGACAGTGAGGTTGGCCCACCGATTGCACGTCGCTCAGCGAGCAATGGAACGCTCCATGCTCGGGATCTCGCTAAGGGATAGAATCCGAAACGAGGTCATCCGACAGAAAACCGGAGTGATGGATATTATCCAAAAGTGTAGCAAGCTGAAGTGGCAGTGGGCTGGCCATGTCTGTCGCAGAACCGACGAGCGTTGGAGTAGACAGGTTCTCGAATGGAGACCACGTCTTGGCAAACGTAGTGTAGGACGCCCCCCAGACAGATGGTCAGATGACCTAAAGAAGATAGCGGGTAGTGGCTGGATGAAAACAGCGGAGGATCGTGCAAAGTGGCGCACCTTGGGGGAGGCCTATGTTCAGCAGTGGACTGCAATAGGCTGATATGATGATGATGATGATGACTTTTTTTTTATAACAAATGGGTTCGCTCTTGATCACAATCTAGCCCAAGGGCGAAGATGTGGTCGAGAATGTAGCAAGCTCACCCAGAAGATGCCTATTCACTCGAACTTTAAAGAAACTCGGGTTATACGAGCCCAGAAATACAGACGCAGGCAGAGAATTCCATTACTTAGCGGTGCGCGGTATAAAAGATGAAGAGAAGCACTCAGTACGGATTCGAGGAATTTCGACAAAGTAAGGGTGGTACCCAGTGGTGCGTCTGGATGTCCAGTAGAAGCGGAGCAGGCGGAATGAGTGAGTGTGCTGCGGCTCATGAGCACATTCGCCGAAGTACAAATAGAAAACACAGCTGTTTAGTGTCTATGAGCGTTGCATACATACAGACATACTTTTTTTCTATACATATTACAAAGAGGAAAGATTTGATTGTTTGTTTGTTTGTATTGAATAGGCTCCGAAACTACTGGACCGATTTGAAAAATTCTTACACCATTAGAATCCTACATTACCCGGGATGGACATTGGGTATATGATTTTCCCAAATTCCTATGAGAACGAAGTCCCAAGCGGAATGCTAGTTTATTATAAGATGGATTAACTCTAGACCTCAATCTTGACCATAAAGGTCAAAGATGAGGTCGACGATGCAACGAGTTAACCCAGAAAATGCCTATAAAGGCACTGGTACTCCCACGCACCGACGAAATACAGCAAGCTGTTTGGCGTCGGACTTCGGTAGAATGGTGGTCGCGAACCAGACGGCCTTTACAGAGCCTACCACACCGCATGAGACCTTAGGACAACACCTCAGATTCAGAAAAAAATGAAGTGTCCTTGCCTGGGATGTATTACGAGAAGGCAGGTCTTATTTGCACTCATATATACACTCACGCTTACAACCCGTAACAGGGTAGACAGGGCATCAGTGGTTTCAAAACCACTTGATGCCACGTTTGACAGAAATTCTTCTGGTGGTTATTAGATAAAACATTTCCGTGCTTCGGAGGGCCCGTTAAGCTGTTGGTCCCGGCTGTTGTCGATTGACTACAGTCGTTAAAACCAAGTCAAAGGCCATTGTGCGGTTTGAAAACTCTGACACCAGGGTTAGCCAAGTTCGCTACATACTTGACTATACCTACACGATAAGAAGAAGAAGAAGATAAAACATGATGTATAGTGGTGCGAGGTTGTCAGTCCTTCTTCCAGTTTACAGCAAAACCCTCGCGTCCCACTTACTGACTTTTTTAGTAAGTCTGGGGAGAGGAAGCAGTTGGCACATTCTATGTTTTACTTAAGGCGACTACAGCACCTAAATTACGATTTTATGATGCGTAGATAAGCATCACGCACTGCATTAAATCGAAGAAAAAAAATACTACGGTAATATTCAGGACATAAACTAGATAAGTAGTTTGCTGAAAACATGATTCAGCAATTTTGGTTCGATAGAAAAAGCTCACAAAGTCACCTCTAAATACCCAATATTGTGATCTTTTAAGCTGTAAAAACGATAGTAAAATGCACACAGGAACTTGAATTTGCTATCAAAATGTTCGTGATTGAACAATCTCGATAAGTAGTTAACGCATTTTTCGATTTAAGCTGTTACCTTTCCATAAATCTCATTTTTCTAACTTTCAAACATGTTTTTACGCACGCACGCTTTCATAGTCCGTAAACTTCGTGTATCGACACTGTTCGTACTGCCGGCCCAGGCCTGTTGAGAGACGGAGATGGCACTATTCCTATGTGTGCTGCCTTTATCGGGTGCTGTAGTCGCCTTAAGAATTTTTAAGGAAAGTAAAATGTTCGGTGCGAATGGGACTTGATCCCACGACCCCAGGCTTACATCTCTTGGTGCTCCAACCAACTGAGCTATCGTGCCTGCAAGTCAAGCGGCGTTTCTCATTCCTTACTAAGTGCCAAATGCCTGTAGCCTTAAGCCATGAAATGTCTGTACTGTGTTGAAATTGTGACTCAAGTTGTAGAGCAGACACTATAGCACAGGTTTTTATTAAGTGGCTGCTGTCCCTAATAATATAGCTCAGTGGACAAACCTTGTAAAATATTTTAATATGCTGGCTATCTTTGTAGTGTCAAATTAACTTATTATTTATTTATTTATTTATTAACTGCATTACGTCGTGCGTGTAGGTTATTATTGTAAAGAAAGTGAGATGTGTGTTTGAATCGTAGCAGGTGGCAATCTATGGTCTCTGAGTGTCCCAGTAGGACAGAGGTGTGAGCTTACATTAAGTATTGAACGAAGATCCCAGGGCCGCCAGACCTTACTTATTTTCTCATTAACCAAAAGTGTGGGAAAAAGTAATGCTAATATGTACTATTAACATATAAATACCAGCTAGCCTGGGCCGACGGCCAATTTTCAGCTACCAGGTTCTGAAGGTCCTTCCAAAATTACTCATTTGTCTTGAAGTCTGGGTGCTATAAAAAGTATTGTTATAGTTCCTTGAATATCATATAAAAAATCACGGCTCAGATTGTAGGTATAATCGCATAATTGGCGGTGTTGATCATTAATTTTTTTATTTAATTAATTATATTCTATAAGATTTCAGCAGCCAGACTTCAAGACAAGTGAGTAATTTTTGGAAGTACCTTCAGAACCTGGTAGCTTAAAATTGGCCGTCGGCCCAGGTTCGCTGGGATTCATACGTTAATAGTACATATTAGCACTACATAAAGCATGCACAGCGTATAACACGCGCAAACACTGTTTTTCATGTTTTTGGTCGTTATAAGCTTATACTACGCAATGTGTGGGTATTATTAGTGAGGCCGTAACTCATCTTTCATCTTGTCTTTAAATTATCATAATTAAGTATTGTAATTGTAACACGCTTGTTCCTTGAATGCACCAGTGGATACCTATAATTGATTAATTAGAATCTAGTAATTAAATTTAAGTCAAAAACTGTTATTAACTGTTGGTTTCCCAATAAAAATTTATTTAAATTTATTTATTTTTTTATTTACTATTTCCCACACATTTGGTTAATGAGAAAATAAGTAAGGTCTGGTGTCCCTGGGGATCTCCGTCTATAAGAATAAAACCCTAATGATGATAAACGTTTAGTAAAGTTTTTATTCATTATTATACCAGCTTTCAACCCGCGAAAATTAAAAAATATAAACCCTGACATTCATCTTAAATAGCTGAACCAATTTTGATCAAACAAAGCCAAGAACCATCTCAATTAAGTCAGCTTTCAAACAAAAACACTGTTTCGAAATCGGTTTATTCGTTTAGGATATTGATTCCCAAAGTGGTCCAGGTGGACCCCCAGGGGTCCACGGGAGACTCGAAGGGGGTCTACGTTGGTGTGACAAAAAAATGGGGGTTCACAATTCGTATAAGCGGGGGTCCACAAAAAATTATCTGTTTTCAATAGTGAAAAACTAAAATGCTCCTTGTGCTGTGAGTGAGATGTCAAAAATGTAAAGTTGGATGGAATAACTTTTTTGATTGGCCACCTTTACTTTTTTGATATCCACTCACAGCACAATCAATTAATTAATAAACCAATCAATTCTCGCTTTTTTTTCGAAAACTGTTAATTCGTGGTTGAAACTCAGCCGCAACGCAAATTTTCTTAATTAGATCTAATCTTCACTTTTTTGTCGAGTTTTGGGAATATGATAGAAATGTAGCTGCAGGGAGGGGGTCCACCGAAACCAACAAAATTTTGGAAGTGGTCTATGAGAAAAAAATAAACTTTAGGAGGTATCACCCCTCAGACAGACACACAGATACACACCCCTCTTATTTTGTCGGGGGTGAAAAATGCATTTTCCATACTCTGTCTCTTTTCAAATGTGTGTAAAGAGTGGTGGGAGGAGGGAAATGGGGCGATTGAACGTCAATTATGAGAGTACAGCCTTATATTGACGTCTGACTGAATCGTTAGTGTTATATTCTAACAAGAAATAACTGGAAATCACCAGTTACAGCCGAAACATTTTTTGTACGAGGGTTGTTTTCTGTCAATTGTTTCTTTGTGATCTTCTGACAAATTCGTTAAAAAATGACAATAAATAAAACAATTTTGTAAGAGACCTTTTTGCAGTAAGCTCATGATATGTATGGACTTAAATTAATTAATTTATGTAATTTCTTACTTATCCAAGTTTTTAGTTCACTTCCCTCTTTGTGACTCAGGTTGGGCTTAAAATCAGCTAGCTGTGCCCACACCCTTTCCACCCTGCCTTTCTAAATGTTTGCTATATTATGCCTGTGTTTATATTGTGTGTGGAATAAAGGAATTTGTATTTGTATTTGGAATTGGGTGAACTGTGTCCAAATAAGTGGACTGGGAGGCTAAGGTCTTAAAGGCGGTGGAATGACCATGATGACCTTTAACCCGTTCTGCTGGCGAAGTTGAGAACACCCGCTCGATCAGCAGCGCCACCGCCAACTGAAAGTTAGTTCTATTCTATTCTAGGAACTTTCAGTTGGCGATGGTGCTGCCAAAAAAATTCACCGTCATCAAATGTGTAATATTGCCACCTGAACGGATAAAATGATCTGCATTTTTATTCCACCGCCGTTCGGGTCACTGGCATGTGTTTGACGGGCGTCCCCCTCTGTAGATAGACAGATAGGGCACCTTTCTTTTTATTTGTCTAGTCTAGCCTATTTTTTATTATAAGATTGGTTAACTCATGACCTCAATCTTGACCATAAGGTCAAAGATGAGGTCGACGATGGAGCGAGTTAACCCAGAAAATGCCTATAAAGGCACTGGTACTCCCACGCACCGACGGAACACAGCAAGCTGTTTGGCGTCGGACTTCGGTAGGAGGGTGGTCGCGAACCAGACGGCCCTTTACAGAGCCTACCACACCGCATGAGACTATAGGACACCTCAGATTCAGAAAAAAAAAATGAAGTGTCGTTGCCTGGGATGGATTACTAGGAGGCAGGTCTCATTTATGTTTCCTTACGACACCCACGGAAAGAGATGGGGTGGTGTTATTCTCAACCGATCACCACACGGCTATTCCGTCCCGCTGCTGATAAAAACCCCCTCTCTATTCCCCATTCATCCCGATTGCTGATAAAACACTATAAATTACATAGGTACATATATACACTCACGCCTTATATCTCTATTAGGGTAGGCAGAGCATCAGGTTGGCTTGACGTGGCGTCAAGTGGCTAAAAGCAAAAAAAGAAAAAAAAACATCGTTAGAATTTAAGCAAAAATATATCCAATAAAAAAAGCAAATAAAAAAAAAGCAAGTCCTTATCACCAGTTGAAAATAACAAAAGAACTCTCAAAGTCTATCCCCTAAGGGATCAAAGTTCGCGGGTCAATAAGTAGATAGGTGACGTTTGCCTACTGGGCGAAAACTTAACTTTATTTTATCTCTTCACTTTCAAAGTGAAAGGTTATTGGTTATAGTACAGCCGCCTAGAGAAGGGATTACTTAAAGAAAATATACCGTATACAATTATTATGGATTTCAAAAGGTATTTACTCATATTTAATTAACTCTGCAACAGTGAAAAAATATGTAGCCCTGTGTCGTTTGCTATTCGGAACCGATTGGTGAAGTTAAGAAACGTATGCAGGAGCAGGGAACCTGACGGGATACCTCAGCGGCAACTTATTACGAGCTTTTCTGTGCTACAGAGGGCACATTAAGCCGTCGTCTATGCTGTTGTCGATTCCTTCTGACCTCTGACCCTAGGTTAGCTGTTGTCGATTCCTTCTGACCTCTGTTGTCGATTCCTTCTGACCTCTGACCCTAGGTTACTTCGTCATACTTGATTTATATTTCAGGAATGAGGATAAAAAAGCGGTGTCTTTTTTTTCATACAGATACCTAGATGTAGAGAGCTTCAGTCTAACCGATGATCTTACAGTGAAAGCAAACATCAGGTAACAATCTGCACATTTAGGCTACTGCATGAGTATGATGATCCCGTCCGGGCTGGTTGTTCTATAAATAGGTTCACGGAGGTCTGATGGCAATTCACTTATCTGATCTGCAAAATCCTAGACGATGGATGGACACCAAACGTACCTAGAATTTGGGCATCTACTCTGTAAATCTACGATCGTTGGACGGCCGATAATTGTCATTACCTGTCACTGTCAACTGTATAGCGCAAGACAAATATGTAAGACATCTGACGCTTCGAAATTTCGTAGGTACGAGTACCCTGAAATTGTTGTCTTCGTTATCTCAAAAAATATACGGTAAATTTTTCGTGTAGTAATTTGTAAGTCAGCCACTGAACTACGAAGGGAAGTGTCAACGATAGAAAAGAAAATATATTTGATCTTTTGAACCTTTTTGCTGTAACATACAAATGTATTACAAGTGTTTCATTTGTGTTTTGTAGATGGGTTAACTTTTGACCTCAATCTTGACCAGGGTCATAGATGATGTCGACGATGGAGCGAGGTAACCCAGAAAATGCCTATAAGGCACTGGTATTCCTACACTCCTACGCACCGACGGAACACAGCAAGCTGTTTGGCGTCGGACTTCGGTGGTCGCAAACCAGACGGCCCTTCACAGAGCCTACCACACCGCATGAGACCATAGGACGACACCTCAGATTCAAAACAAACTGAGGTGTCGTTGCCTAAGATGGATTACTAGGAGGCAGGTCTCATTTGTGTTTCCTTAGTCGCCCTTACGACACCCACGGAAAGAGATGGGGTGGTGTTATTCTCAACCGGGGGGGATTTAGTTTCATTAGACGAATCACCCCATAAAGTTTTATCAGCCAATTTAAAGTCACTTTAGTCTACAACGCGTGAAATTATAGCAAAGTCAATAATATTTCAAATACATAGAAATAGTGTAAGTTTGATGTGAAATTCGTATATAGAATCCAATATGGTGAATGTCATCTGTCCTATCCAAGCATACGTACGACACGACAAACTTGTATTTACCATCGAATAAAATAACTTCTACTCTTTTCATATGACATTTTAGATCAAATCCGTATCTGCGACTGCAAATGCAATTTTGTATTTCTCCGCAACGACAATTTAACATTTGCGGTTGGTAAAATGTTGCTATTAACTTTTCAGTATGGAATTGAAGTGACAGTTCGTTGAGACAAGCGCAAATCTAAGTTTGTTTACTGAAGGTAATCCTTTGCGATATGGATTTGTTGGTTTAGTTTTTTAATAACCCGTCATAAGACTCGAATTGAAAAGGTTAGACATTTTAGAAAATCCTACATTTATTATAAATGCGAAAGTTTCTTGGGATGGATGCGTATTACTCCTTTACGCAAAAACTACTGGACGAATTTTGATGTTCTCTTATCTCTTATCAGCCCATATACGTCCCTACCGAGGGGCACGGGCCTCCCTTCGAAACACGAAGGGGATTTAGGCCATAGTCCACCACGCTGGCACAATGCGGGTTGGTGGACCGCTCGTCTTTCGAAAATGAATTTTCTTGGACAGGCGGGTTTCGTCACGATGTTTTCCTTCACCGTTGAGCAAGTGATAATTAGAAATCCGTACATAAATCCGAAAAGACGAATTTAGTGGTTCAGGCCCGCACCAGGATTTGAACCCACGACCTTCGGATTACAAGTCTGGCTCATTACCAACTAGACTATCACGGCATTTTGATGTTACTTTGCAATAATATAGATTACATGCATTACGTCACATACGCTTACGCCTGTTATCCCATACTGGGTAGGCAGAGCATCAGTGGTTCAGAGCCACTTGATGTCACGATTGACATAAATTCAGAGGGCTATTTTTAAAATATCGCCCATAATACAGTTAAACACTCTCATCCCACTTACTGAAGTTTACAGTATGCCTGGGAAGAGTAGGCAGCTGGCGCATTCTATGTTTTTCTTTTACTCCCAATCCAGCATGGAAGTGACGAATTTTAATGTTAACTTTGCGATTATATGTACATATATCAGAACTAGCATTCCGCTCGGGACTTCGTTCCCGTGGGGATTCGGGAAAGTTATGTAGTCTATGTTACTCAGGGATAATGTAGCATTCTAATGGTGAAAGAATTTTTCAAATCGGTCCAGTAGTTTCGGAGCCTATTCGTTACATACAAAAATACAAAGCTTTCCTCTTTTAGTGCAGATGTAGATATAGGTAACACATAAGCTACACAATTTTAATAACTTCACTGACAAGAGCACGTCTCTTTTATTTAAGAAGAAGAAGAAAAATGAAATGTTAATGCCGTGTGGTGATCGGTGTGGTTATTTTTGGGAAAAAAGGCTTTATTATTATTTTTATTACAGAACGCGACTCAGACTCTGATCTATACTTGAGTAGCAGTCTTTGTCATTTTGATAGTGAGAGAAAGAGACAATCAATACTATAGAATCTATAGTATGTCAGATCAAAACCCAGATTCCGCCACAACGGAGGAAGGATTTAGATAAAGACATGAAATTGTGTATATGAGTGTCAACTAGCAACACAATAATGTAAAGTAATGTCGGTCAAGAATCCAAGATGGCCGACATCCTCATTACGGGGCTTCCTTCCGCAGGAAAATGGCGGGAAACGAATGCGGAGCGAGAGAAATGAACAGCGCGACGTTATTTTACGAGCAAAAAAACTATTTTATTTAAATTGAAGCCCAATGGCGTTCGCTGATCTCAACCGATCAGTGAGGTTAAGTAACGTACTCAGATGCAGGGAACCGGATGGGCGACCAAAGTGCCAATTTATTACGAGCGTTTTCATGCTTCGGAGGGTACGTTAAGCTGTCGGTCCCGGCTGTTGTCGATTGACTGCAGCCATTAAAAGTATGATCAAGTATATTTTGGTGGACTTGACTAACCCTGGTGTCAGAGTTTCGAACCGCCAAATGCCCTCTGAGTTGGTTTAACTCAACTTGAGTTTAACTTTGAGTCATACATAGAGCTTCAGGGACTTAGGTACAACGCCAAGAAAAGTGAAGTTATGCTTTTTAAGGCAGGCACTAAGACCTATCCAGACATCAAAATCTATTTAAACGGTACGTCATTGACTAGAGTTGACAGATTTAAATACCTAGGTCACTGGGTCACTGAAGATCTAAAAGATATAGTTGACATCGAGAGGGAGCGTAGGTCGCTGGCTGTTCGCTGCAATATGTTGACTCGCAGATTCGCACGTTGTTCAGAAGAGGTCAAGAGGACCCTCTTTAAGGCGTACTGCCAATCCTTCTATACGTGCAGTCTGTGGGTTGATTATACGCGGCGGGCATACGGTGACCTACGCGTCCAGTATAACAACACATTCAGAATGCTGATGGGACGGGCTAAGCACTGTAGTGCCAGTGGCATGTTCGCGGAGGCACAAGTTGATGGTTTCGCAGCGATCATGCGTAAGAGATGCTCCTCTATGCACCGCCGCCTGCTCGCTAGTTCCAACGGTATTCTGACTGTGTTGGCTGAACGGTGGGACTCCCCTATGTTGAAAAGGTGGCTACAGCTTCACGGCACTGGGCCAAAATTGATGCCGTAATTAAATTTTTAAATTGTCATTTGTTGATTTTATTTTATTTTATTTTATTGACATTTATTTTAAATTATTCAGTCCTTTATAATTTTGCTTATTAATTGTATAATTTTATGTGAATGACAATGTTATTATTTTTGTATAGTTTTGTATAGTTTTTAATTTCAATTTTTTAATTTAATGATGTATTTGTATTTGTAATCTTTTGTAATTTTTGTATAGTTTTTAATTTCAATTGTTTAATTTAATTATGTATTTGAATTTGTAATGAGAACGTATGGGTCACAGTTACCCGAAATAAACGATTATATATTATATATTAACTACTGTAGTCAATCTAAAACAACTAAGACTGAAGATATTTTTAGCATGTCATTTTGTGCAAGTATCCACTGCCATATCGTGCCCTCCGAAGCACAGAAACGCTCGTGATAAATTGCCACTATGATGGTCCAACACCAAGTTCCCTGTTTTGGTAAACGTTGCTTATCTTTGTGGTAAGGATTTTTAATTTAAAGCGTACCTATCTAATATCTATTTATATCTGTTCTATACTCTATATTATATATACTATTTATAAAGAGGAAAGATTTGATTGTTTGTTTCTTTGTTTGCGTTGAATAGGCTCCGAAACTACTGGACTGATTTGAAAAATTCTTTCGCCATTAGAAAGCTACATTATCCCTGATGGACATAGACTACATAATTTTCCCAAATTCCCACGGGAACGAAGTCCCGGGCGGAATGCTAGTTAATTATAAAATCAAAAGTTGCTAGAACAAAAATTTGGGATGATAATCCTTATATTCACAAAATTATTCTTACAAAACTTGCGACTTTAAAAATTTTGCGGACTTTTTATAAAAAGACGAAAAAGTCCTTGTAAACCACCTGATGGACGGATCGGGACGATTCTTCTGAACTTAAAAAAAAAGAAGCAGTAGTACTTTTCAAAAGAGTTTCTGTGGTTCCGTACTTTTATGAAACTCTCTTTAAAAACTAATATGCGCGCAACAGGATTTCCCATTTTCATTTCAAAACCATTCTTAGGTACTGTAGAGGTTCTATTACCTCTACGTTTATCGTCTTCTTGTAATGCCTTTAGCCGATGGTTGCAACTTCAAGTGAATCGAGTCATTTCGCGCCTTTTGTGCATAATTGACGCATTTCCTTCCGCGGCTAAGGCCGTGAAGGTAAGGTATCGCTCTATTAAATATTATTGCCGTGTGGTGATCGGTTGAGAATAACACCACCCCATCTCTTTCCGTGGGTGTCGTAAGAGGCAACTAAGGAAACACAAATGAGACCTGCCTCCTAGTAATCCATCCCAGGCAACGACACTTAATTTTTTTCTGAATCTGAGGTGTCGTCCTAATATGGTCTCATACGGTGTGATAGGCTCTGTAAAGGGCCGTCTGGTTCGCGACCACCCTCCTACCGAAGTCCGACGCCAAACAGCTTGCTGTGTTCCGTCGGTGCGTGGGAGTACCAGTGCCTGTATAGGCATTTTCTGGGTTAACTCGCTCCATCGTCGACCTCATCTTTGATATTTATGGTCAAGATTGAGGTCAATAGTTAACCCATCTTATAATAAAAAATAAAAATAACTTAAACTGATTAACTGGCTTTTCCTGGTCCTCACCTCCTCGACCCTGTTACCAGCTCCCTCAGAGCTACGTTATAGTACTTTCACAGCAGACATAAGATAAATAACAGCTCTCATGATGAGTAGAGCATTCACTTATGGACTAGATTTTATTTCACCTTTAATTAATGCTTGATGTCAATTGTAGCAATAAATTAAATACATTTTTTATTATTATATTTTCACGGGACACCAGACAAAAACGCAAGAGAATCTACTTCAAGCGATTTTTCCCACCCAGTCTTTACGGAGAAGATGAGAAAGGAGATAACAGAATGCGCCTTTTTATAATTCGTAAGGCACGGCACGACAATTCAAAAAACATGAGGCAATGGTAATACAATTTTTCCGTGCCGTTTTCGCATTATAAAAAGGCCCAGTGGGTTGTGTTGTATGTACGAGTACTTACTTACTCGTACATTTCTCGAAGAAATTCAACATAGGAACAAAAAACAAAGAACATTTCAAATCAATCTTGATTCAGTAGGTATCTAGATTATTTTCTCAGGTAAATGAATTTTATATTTATATATTAATCAAAAATACTAAAATCCACACTATTGTAATGAAGTAAACTTTGTAAGTTTGTTTGTAGGAAGTAAACCTTGGAACTGCTGAACAGATTTAAAAATTATTTCATCAAGATACACCTCTCTTATCAGCGGGCGACATAATAATTTTCCCGAATTTCTACGGGGAGAAGTCCCGGACAAAAAGTTAATATTAAAAAAAAGGGTAAAAAGCCTTCGGCACGCTGAACTCTAAAAAGAAAAGTTTTTAAAAAGTTTTACTATCCGCAGTGGCACTGAACTCGTAAAAGCCAAGTTGAATTTGGAACAAACTGTTTTACACGCTCTCGGAGAATATAATGTAATGTGCGTACTGGCTGGTTTATGTTTCGAGTTATTTTTACTGTCAATTTTAAATTTAGAAAAAGTAATCGAAGAATCCATGCTGGAGTGAAAAAAAACTTTGAATATGCCAGCAGGCCGAGTACGATAGTGACAGCGCCGCGACAACACCGCGGTCCTATGTCAAAATGTCAACATTGACAACGCCATAGGGCGAGCAAGCCTTTGCGCGGGACCCTCGCGCAATCAAAATGAAGTTTCAGCGGAAGCCGAGCGCGGTTTGTCGTTATCGTGCTATAGTTGCAGTTATTTACTTTTCCCAGGTATACTGTAAAAGTCTATAAGAGGGATGCGAGATTTTTGCTGTATAATAGGCGAAATGCTGACCACCTCTCACCATTATACAACTTGTTCCATCTGATAGCCCTCACAATTTGTGTCAAACGTGGCATCTAGTGGTTCTAGAACCACTAATGCTCTGCCTAGCCCGTGAGGTATTATGGGCGTGTGTAATCTAAGAAATGAATAAAAGGCTTCGGCCGTAAATATTGTCATCAGATTTTTAATAATATTTTAAATGAAAACTGGCTATTGACAGTCCAGAGGGATTTAAAGGACAGACAAATTGACGCCCATACCATACTGATCAAAATAACAGGGAAAGATTGAGAAGGCAGACCAGGATAGCCGACCCCAGATATTGAGGATAAGTTAATAAGAAGAAAATTTTAAATCAAAGGTAAAGGGCAACAAAAGAAAACGAAACAAGTTTTTAAATAGAAATCATTTAGGATTTTTTTATCTACAATATAAAGATAAGTTAGGTTTTCCTTCCTGACGCTATAACTCCAGAACGCACGAACCGATTTCCACGGTTTTGCATTCGTTGGAAAGGTCTCGGGCTCCGTGAGGTTTATAGAAAAGAAAATTCGGGAAAAATTTCAACAGAAAAGCGGGAAAATCTTGAAAATCGATATAACCTGTAGTCCACGCGGGCGGAGCCGCGGGCGGAAAGCTAGTTGTGCTTATAATTGAAAATAATTAGGTAGGTAAGTACCTTAAATTTTGGATAAAATTTACATGAGACCACTTCAGGACAAAAAATAATGTTTTCTCATCGGCCAATAATTTTCGGAATTATCGTTATCGCGTACCAAACATACAAAAAAAATCATACAGCCGAAATGAGAACCTCCTCGTCTTTTTGAAGTCGGTTGAAAACAGTAACACAATTAAATCAGAGCTAAAATGAAAGGGAGTTTCATGCCCTGTAATCCCACCCGAGTTCTTCCATTAAATTGCTCCACAATATAATTACCGAAGCGAGTCAAAACGCTCGTCACTGAGTAATTAAAATATTTCACGGAGCAATAACTCAAAATTGAGAAATTAATTAAATCGACAGTGATGCTAGTAAAGGTTTAAGTTTGGGGATGAAGCGATACCTTCCCTACTAATGGGTGGTTTTCCATTTGACAGCACGGCAACGGTGCCGGTAACCAGGAAAAGGCCAGGTAGTTTCACTGGGAATTTTTCTTGTTACTAAAGTGTCAACTTAAAACTAAAGTTTTATTAGGATTAATCACCTCAGCGATACCTGTTTCTACCTGTGAGGATCTGTAATTGGCTTATTGTTTTTCAAACTGTGTTTATTATAAGCTGTTGAACCTCCATTTAAATAAATAAATAACAAAAATGTTCGAAAAAGAGTCATCACCGTGCCGGTGCCGGCGCCGGTCAGTGGAAAAACCTGTCATATGTTTTCATACATTTTTGCTTCCCGTCGTTGCTGGCGTCGGTGCCGTGCCGTTGCCGTGCTGTCAAGTGGATTAAGGGGATACTTTTTCAATTAGCGGATCTTCCTACAAAACTGCAGCTCGAGCACGATGGTGACAAACTCGCGCGGCGTGCCACTCGGCTGACGCAGAAACTTCACTTTAATTGCGCGACGGCTCCACGCAAAGGCTTGCTCTCGGGCGTTGTCAATGTTGACATTTTAACATAGGTCCACGGCGCATTACGCGCGCTATCACCAAATGGTCACTTAAAGGAGTAAAATGGTCACTATTATCATTTAATCGCCATTTAGACGACGTGGAATATTCGCCCTGATGAAATTCTCAAATTTTCTTAATTTTATACAAAGGCTGTTATTTTAATGACTCTGTAATTGAAAGAAGTCCGATTCCGAAGTTGGAATAATCGATTTTCGCTTTCATCTCTGGACATTTTGCACATTTGAATTTGTCAGTTTGCGTTTTTGGTATTCTGAGCCTTAACAAAAATCGTTTTTAATAAGCAATGGGTATTGATTTTAGGCTATTTGCTATTTTTTACTTGCTATTACCATTAGGTAGCTGTTTGCATTAATATGCAATGTCGAAAATATATTTAGAGAATTTCATATGGGTTTTCTTGGGGAAAATTGTTAAACAAGGCAAGAATCAACTCCTGCAAAGTTTCACTTTGGTAATATTTAAATCAGGGCTTTAGGTATCTCTCTTTCAACCTCTTGGGTGGTTAATCAGTCCATCTTCTTAGCGAATCGATGGCAAGTTATAATGTTGTGGCCCAGAATGTGGCCCAGGCGTTATAATGTGCGTCCATTAGATCTTTTTGAGTGCAGGTGGTAGGGCACGCACTGCATGATGTTAGGTGGGCCATAGTTTGCACGTCTCCACACATACAACCTAAGTCCGCGTCTCCGGTAAATCCCCACCGGAACATGCTGTCCTTGCTACGGCCAGTCTGTGTTAATCAGTCCATGAAACTGAACAACTTCTCCAAGGAACATAGGTCAAAATACGAAAAAAATTTTGAGTTCCCATACAAACTTCATCAGCATATAACGCATTTTGTATGGGAGATCGTTTTTCGTATTTTGACCTATGTTCCTTGGAGAAGTTGTTCAGTTTCATGGACTGATTAACCACCCGAGAGGTTGAAAGAGAGATACCTAAAGCCCTGTATCTTCTCCCTTTTGTACCACACAGTAAAAATCACGAGTAAAAAACAGATGTTGAGTAAATAGTATAATATCTTATTATAACCTGTTAACTGTCGACCCAGGCCTATCATTCATAGTGTTATAATGATGACAGTATGAAAAAATATAACTATTTCTGTGATTCATTAGCTGGCGGGACCAGATGGCATTGTAATTCAAATTAAGGGTGGGAGTAAGGCGTATACGTTTGTTATTCTTACTTCTTTACTAATTTTACTAGCTTTCCGCCCGCGGCTCCGTCCGCGTGGACTAAAAGTTAATTTTGATGGGTACAGAGATAGCTTAGAGCCTGGGAAAGGACAGCTACATTTTATCCCACAGTTCGTGCCCAACTGTGGGATAAAATGTAGCTGTCCTTTCCCAGGCTCTAATCTATCTCTGTACCACATCAAAATCGAACCGATTTAGGCGTGAAAGACGGGCAGACAGATGGACAGATAGAGTTACTTTCGCATTTATAATATTAGTAAGGAAGTAAGGATTAGCATAGCTAGCACGGCCCGCGACAAACTCGCGCGTCACGCCACTCCGATATCCTTTTTCTTATTAGTCAAGTCTAGGTTTAGTAAGTAGGATTCTGCAATAAAGAGTTTACACATATACATGCTACTACTGTAGAGATAGCGATGACTGATTGCTTAGTTAGTTAATTACTTGGTGGCACTGAGTATACTTGTTTATTTATTTGTAAACATCCACATCTGTTTCTGTTAGCATCTACTTCCTTTTTTTTTACTTAACCTGTGAATAGTGTTGTTGGTTGTGTATAATTTAGACTTTAATTGTAAGACTGTCTTATATCAACTTCTGTACACAGCTGTTTTCTATTCCAAATAAACAAAAAAAAAGTGTGTGGCGAACTTGGCTAAACATGGTGTCAGAGGTTTTAAGTCGCACAATGGCTTCAGACTTGGTTTTGACGACTGCAGTCAATCGACAACATCCGGGACCGACAGCTTAACGTGCCCTCTGAATTACGGAAACGCTCGTGATAAATTGCCACTTTGGTCGCCCTGCTACTGTGTTCGTTGCTTAACCTCACTGATCGGTTGAGATCAGTGAGCGCTCCTTGGCTACGGGGCTTCATCGCCAATCCGATGACGGTAATACTTCACTTTGATTGCGCGAGCGCACCGCGCAAAGGCTTGCTCGCCCTCTGGCTTGTCACTTTGACACTTTTCTGACCGCTTTTTTTTCACGTTCTAATTGAGCTGCAAGGGGTTGACAGCCCATGAAATTGAACAACGTTTGCCAAGGAACATATTGTAAAATAAAAATAAAAACGGGTTGCACTCCGGGAGTGCCGGCAGAAGTGAAAACTTGAACATATATTAACTTCCTTGCGGTCTACTCTCCCTCCGTCTTACGAATTTTCGATCAGGTCACGTGTCCTGACGCGAGTTTAACATTTTTACCCATACTTCAAAGTGCACAACACCGCTTAAGAAGTTTTCACTTAAAAAAAGAATTTTGTATTCCGCTTCGTAGGTACGTTATTAAATTACGTCATCATTTAATAACTTTTACAATGCAGTTGCTCGGAAATGGCCCCGTAACATGGCCACGGAGTGTACGTTTACGTACCCTATAAAACACATGTCATGTTATGTAATTTGAAATGAGAAAGAAAAAACCTTTCGTCAAGACAGAGTATTAACTTTTTGATAAAGCTTCAAACTGGCAGTATAGAATTATGGCAAAGAGGTTTTATTTCAGACAGATTTTTTTTTTGCGAAATGTTATTGTTTTAAGTTATAAAAACATTAAAGTTAATGAATTAATCTATGTTTTTCATTAAAAGCACATCTAAATTTTCATAAATAAACAAAATATATTTATATTTTTGTTACAAAACTGGCATTACGCAAAAGGCCTTTGCCTTTACACAAAACAAAATAGTTGTCAGTTTTCACGCATGCGCAAAGAGTTTTGTATTGCGCGCCATTGTAATTTAATTTTTACTGTTCAAGTTCAATACTTACGATTATTTTTGTTTTATAAAATGAGTTCAAGTGAGTCATTAGATTTGACACCTGAAAGTGTAAGAAACCGAGCTGAAGATGCTGTTAATAATATATTGCCCGTAAAATCTAAAGAAAGGTAATTCGATGTATATGAGAAGCTG
This sequence comes from Aproaerema taeniolella, assembly GCA_949987775.1. Lineage (NCBI taxonomy): Eukaryota > Metazoa > Arthropoda > Insecta > Lepidoptera > Gelechiidae > Aproaerema > Aproaerema taeniolella. Next base: position 1,838,384 of record OX465269.1, read on the forward strand.
TTAAAGTGGAAAGAAGAAAATAATGCGAAAACGTTTTCAGAAAATGTACTTCTGGCCTTTTTTAATGAATTATCTAAAAAGCTTAAACCAAGCTCACTGTGGCCAATATATTCAATGTTGAAGACTACTATGAAATGTAAGAATAATCTCGACATTAAAACGTATCAAAGATTGATTGCTTTTATAAAGCGTCAAAATGATGGCTACAAATGTAAAAAGGCTAAAGTTTTAACAGCTAATGATGTACAAAAGTTCTTGAATGAAGCTCCAGATGAGAAATATTTGTGTACGAAGGTAAAGTTTAGTTACTTTTTAATCGCTGACAAAGAAAGGTGTTATAAGTTTGACGTGTGTATATATGTGTCTGTCTGTGGCGTCGTGGCTCCCAAAAGAATGGACCGATTTCGATGCGATTTTTTATTGAAAGCTGACGTAACCAAGATGGTTTTTTAGTATATTGGATCAATATTGGTTGAGCCGTTTAAAAGTTATAAGCTATGAATGACGGGGTGATACATTTTTTGCGATATTAGCTTCTAGTTTTTTTAATAAAACATAACCTAACCTATATAAATTTAAAATAAAGTATAAATGTTTTAATAAGTTTTTATTTCTAGTTACAATTTACCAGTTTGTGTAACTGTTTTTTTACAGGCTGCTTTAATTTTTGGTGTTGTCGGGGCATGTAGAAGAGAAGAACTGGCTAAAATTACTACTGATGATGTCGAACACCATGGCAAAATTTTACTCGTCAAAATACCGGACACAAAGACGAAAATTACACGATCTTTCGTAATAAGTGACCATTTTTACTCGATTGTAAAAAAATACGAGTCCATGCGGACAAAAAATGCTAAATCCAATCGATTCTTTCAATCGTACCTCAATGGAAAATGCAAGGCTCAGTGTGTTGGTATTAATAAGTTTGGTAAAATGCCAAAGGAAATAGCTAGTTACTTACAGCTACCAAACCCAGAAATGTACACAGGACATACTTTCAGAAGGACTTCAGCCACATTACTCGCAGATTCAGGAGCTGACTTAACTACCCTTAAGAGACATGGCGGTTGGAAAAGTAGTTCCGTCGCAGAATCATACATTGATGATTCAATAGAAAATAAGAAAAAAATTGCAGCCAAATTTTCAAAATCTGTCCCGATTCCCGAAAGTTCAGTTTCAAATTCAACGCCGGCTACCTCCAAAAATTTTGCAAATTTGTACACAGATCAAAACCCTGCAACATCCGAAGATTTTCAGAATTTTTACCTGAACCCACGACCTTCAACATCCAAAGACTTTCAAAATTTTTATGTAGACCCAAAGCCTTCAACGTCAAAAAATGTTAATGAGCCAGCAAATACCAATGACAATAAAACATCTACTGAAACCAGCCAATGCAATCTTAGTCAGTCAATTAAATTTGCAGGAAAAACCCTCAACTTTAACATGAATAACTGCACTAATGTAAATTTTTATTTCGGTTCACAATATATATTTTCATTTATTTTTTGTTTTCCTCGGCTACTGCATTGTAAAACGTTGAACGATATACGTGCGTTAAGTAATGTGTAACTGGAGCCCTTTAAAACACTCGCTTCGCTCGTGTTTCAACTGGGCTCACGTTACACATTACTTACGACACTAGTATCGTTAATAACTATAATTAACGTATAGCGAAATAAAAAGTATCTATTTTATTGATTTAACTTTATAGTTCTTACCTTTTAGCATTTTGACAAATGACACACCCTCGAATCAGTGCTAATACAGCAAAAATTTTAAACACGGACGGATTACGTAATCAAGGCGAGGGGGGGGGGGGTTACCAAAACGGCCAAAAATGATCACGTAATTGTTGAACGATCCCTACTAAGGCAAATCAGCTGATCGCACAAGTTGTATGAAGAGGGCTTCTTGAATGCTTTGACCTATGTTTCTTGGAGAAAGTTGTTCAACTAATTAAATTTCAACTCGTTTAAAACCCTATATAGTGAATTGGGATCGAAACTGTCGGCCCTAAGCCGACTTTCAGTAACGTGACTAAAACCGTGTTATATTTTGAATTAAAACTGTATGACCTTTGGTCTATTGTTATTTCAGTCATCCATAATATGACTCTGACCTTTTACTGTAAATAGCATTAAGCAGTCTTTGGGATACCCTCCTCAGCAACTTACAGCTGATTATTTTGCGTGTTACAGGCGTGCGCGTATGTATTATATATGTATGTATTTTGCGTGTTTGGGCTCATAAAAAATTTCCACACCGTATTTCACCTCTGAAAATAATTTTCTTGAATGCAATATGAAAAAAATTCACAGATTTCATCCCATACATGATTTCAGAATACATTGGAAATGAATTTCATATTTTAAATAAAACGAAACTATTTTTTTCATCTTACGTGTTTACAATTCAGCCCCGCGCGAACTAAGAATTCACGCAAAGTCGACCACCTTTATGTAAACGTTGTGGAAAAACTAGTCGACCGATTTAATTTATTTGAGCTTAAAATGTTTGCAATCTATGTCCCCAGGGGTTATTTTTTCGAAATTTCGATATCTCTTGTAGTTTGCGAGGTAGTGGACTCGAAAGGAAAAACAATAACAAAAAAAAACATTTTTTCGTCATAACTTTTTAAATTTTTGACATTTTTCAAAATTATTTTATGCATAATGTAGCCCTTGCAAATACGCATCTTTGGAGTCCTCATACACTATCCTAGCAATATTATCAACAGAGATATACGCATATATACCGACACCTCCAAAAAGACATTTCCAATGTCAAAACAAATTTTTGACTACAATAGCAGTGCACGGAACATTAAAACAAAAACAATCTTGAAAAACGAACGTAAATATGATTTCCGAACTCATTTCTAAACAGAAGAAAACGCGCGGGAAAGCTCGGCCGCCATTTTGAATCGCTCCTATTGTTCGGGTGTCACAAGTTCAATCGTCCGAGAAAAAAGTTAAATTGATTCAAGTTTTTCATGTCCAACTTTCAATTTTCCTGCGGTTTAGTTTATTGTGTTTTGAGTGATAGATAAGTTTTCAATTCAATTGTTTGAAAAATGGCGTCCACAATGTTGTGATTTACTTAGCTTAAATGTCTGAGCGTTTTATGCAAAATAATTTAGTTTTTTTATTATTTTTTATTATAAGATGGGTTTAATCTTGACCTCAATCTTGACCTAGGTCATAGATGAGGTCGAGGATGGAGCGAGTTCACCCAGAAAAAGCCTATAAGGGCTGGTACTCCCACGCACCGACGGAACACAGCAAGCTGTTTGACGTCGGACTTCGGTAGGAGGGTGGTCGCCAACCAGACGGCCCTTTACAGAGCCTACCGCACCGCATGAGACCTTAGGACGACAACTAAGATTCAGCACAAATTGAGGTGTCGTTGTCTGAGGTGGATTAATAGGAGGCAGGTCTCATTTGTGTTTCTTTAGTCGCCTCTTACGACACCCACGGAAAGAAATGGGGTGGTGTTATTCTAATCCGATCACCACACGGTAGAATGGAGAAGTCATCAATTTCAAGAAGAGAAACCCTTTATGGGCATGGCCGCAACTAAGGTTACCACACGCGTGCACTCTATGCTGTTGTGATAAGAGCGGTTTTGCAATGAAAATGGTGTAAGCTGATGCGCTGGCCTCTGTACATCAGAGCCTCGTCCGTTGATCAGCAGGGGAGGATGACGATTTTGGAGCACTAAGATGTTATGACCTAAGGGACCATCCATAAATTACGTCACACGTTAAGGGGAGGGGAGGGGGTCGACAAAGTGTGACATTGTGTGACAAGAGGGTGGGAGGGGTCATAAGTTTCGTTACGTCACATTTCAAAATGTGTTATGAGTATCAAAACGCGTTAACTATTAACGACAAACTTAACCTCCTCAGTCCCAAGCACTCTTTTTACGTTTTTACTTTGGTTGAGACACTGAGTTTTGAGTTCCCAAAAAAATAACAACACTATTAAGTAAGTACTGCTTCTGTTAAAAAAATACAAAAAAATTGTCACGCTAGGGAGGGGGGAGTCTTACAAATGTGACCAGCTGTGACAAGGAGGGGGGAGGGGTCAAAAAACACACCCCTAGATAAGTTTTCTGACCCTTTTTTAGACCCTTCTTTTTAGTAAAATAGCGGCGGTTTCTTCCAAACAAAAACTTCCCAAAATTAATTTTCAAGCTGATAAAGAAGATACCGAACAAATATAGCTTCCTAAACAACGATTTCGCTCTAAACGGAATTTATTCGCGAAGTTAAGGGCAGATAAGGAAACTAGGTTGTAAGGTCTCGGAGGGTTTCTTAACGCAGAAATATTTTTATTTTATTCTTGGAGCGGTGAATTCTTACAAGAATTTCGTTTTTAAAAATTCCTTGAAACATCTGTTTTTTGCAGATTTTTTTTTCTTTTCTCTCACACCAGGGTTAGTTAAGTTTGTAGCAAACTTGATCACACCTACACGAGGAAGGAAGGTACTGACTTAAAATAAATTTTGTAACAAATTATAGAAGTAACTTACTATCTGGGCCTGTAACTTAAATAGTGTGTCAATGGAATGGACGCCATTTTATATGTTCAGGTGGCGAAATTGAGATCTATTAAAATTCTTATATACTCACTGACAACCACCCCGACCAGCAGCGCTACCGCCAACCGAACGTAAAGTTGCAAACAACCTAGCAATTGAAAATTCAGTTAGCGGTGGCGCCACCAGTCTAAGCAAACGTCATTAGATGTATGAAATTTGGATAGTTCTCAATTTCGCCACCTTAACAGATAAAATAGCGACTATTACACAACTCAAGTTAAAGAATCGGAACCCAAGAGGCCTAGAAAAAGTCACATTCTGTTAGCAATTACCAAGATCAATAATTCTGAAATGTCTGGGATTGACATGGACTATAAATACGTGACTTTTCTATTGTGTCTGTCACTTCCATACATTTTATAACTTTCGATTGTCTTTATCGCTTTGTCTACAGCTCGAGTACGATATGCTCGCACGCGGGATTCGCCGCGGTCCTATGTCAATATGTTAACATTGACAACGCCAGAGGGCCGTTGTCAATGTTGACATATTGACATAGGACTGCGTGTGGTTATCGGTTGAGAATAACACCACCCCATCTCTTTCCATGGGTGTCGTAAGAGGCGACTAAGGAAACACAAATGAGACCCGCCTCCTAGTAATCCATCCCAGGCAACGACACTTCAATTTTTTTCTGAATCTGAGGTTTCGTCATATGGTCTCATGCGGTGTGGTAGGCTCTGTAAAGGGCCGTCTTGTTCGCGACCACCTCCCTACCGAAGTCCGACGCCAAACAGCTTGCTGTGTTCCGTCGGTGTGTGGGAGTACCAGTGCCTTTATAGGCATTTTTTGGGTTGGCTCGATCCATCGTCGACCTCATCTTTGGCCTTATGGTCAAGATTGAGGTGAAGAATTAACCCATTTTATAATAAAAAAAAGGGCGAGCAAGCCTTTGCGCAAGGCCCTCGCGCATTCAAAGTGAAGTATCACCGTCGGCCGAGTGGCGCGCCGCGCGAGTTGGTCGCGCATCATGCTCGAGTTGGAAGTCCTAAGTCCTTTGCATAAAATGTCAATATCAAATGTCATAATTTTGTAAAGCCTCATATTTCGATGCAGTGTTTTTCGTTTGAAAGCTGACGTAATTGAGATGGTTCTAACCTATATTTGATCAAAATTGGTTCAGCCATTTAAAAGTTATGAGCAAACGTATGTGGGGGTGAAACATTTTTTTAAATTTTAGAGTTATTTCTATGTTCATCAGTCATCACTAATCAGTTATCAGTTATCTTCTATCCCAAGTCCTCCAATCAAAGTACAAAGAGCACATTAACCTTGACACTATTTCTATTTATATGGCTCTTATTCCGTGCGCCTAAGAGTGAAAATCGCCTGCCCTCTTGTTCTCTTGTGTACTCCCTCTGGCTTCCATTTTATTGTCGCCCCTAATCCGAACGTCCCGTGAACATCAATTTTCTCGTGGTTCTCTGTTTTACTTCACCGCTATTCCCTTACAATTTGATGGCATTTTTAGGGATCCTTCGGTTGAATAAGATGTATTATTAAATTGACGATACTTTGTTCGTTGCCTATTTCTAGTAAGATATGATTGGGTTAACACCTATTTTAAATACCGCGTGATTAATTTATGCTAAGCTTTCATTTGTTTGAAAGTTATTAATGACTACGATACTAGTGCCAAATTATTAGTTTATCTAATATAAATATTGGAGAATTTCGGGGTCCCCATAATTTCAATTTATCAGCTATGTAAACAGCTTTCTTTACTGAGAGTTAAAATCTTAAAAAAGACTTCGTTTTAACATTTCAACTACTTTAACTTTCCAACGTCATCATATCGGTACATAAATACAGAATTGGGTCGAATAATAAATACAGAATTGGGTCGAAAGCCTCGCGATCGGGTGGATTTTACCGAATTAGTAAGGGATAATGACGGACAACATTACACCTCCAAAGAGGAACTGGTGAACTGTCTGAATACCGAGTTTGTGAGTGCGGCGTTGTTGTGTGGAGCGCCCGCCGCGCGCCGCGAACGTACCGTGTTCAGTAGCAGCGCTGGCAGCCCGGCTGACGCCCTCTGACGCCAGTGTGCGGTTCACTCCCTTCACACAGTCTGAGGTGGAACGAATACTGCAGACAAACATTGCGCCTAAAACTAGCACTGATATCTACGACATATCGGCTAGCCTTCTGCGTAATGTCGCCGCGTCGGTTAGTTACGCGCTAACATGTCTGTTTAACCAGTGTATTCGCAGTGGCATATTTCCAGATCCTCTCAAGCGAGTGAAAATAGTACCATTGTACAAGGGCAAAGGTAAAAAATCTGCTTTAAAATCATATCGCCCAATTTCACTAGTGCCATGCATTAGCAAAGTGATTGAAGTTGGCATTAATAAAAGGCTTCTATCGTTCTGGACCCCGCGTAATATTATGTCGTCGCGGCAATATGCGTATCGCTCGGGCCGTAGCACAACTGACCTGGTGCGCGAGGTGATATGGGAGGTTGTGAGTGCGCGAGAGGCCAACCGACAGGTCGCTGTCATCTGTTGCGATCTCTCCCGCGCTTTTGACACCGCTAACCACACGCTAATAGCGAACAAATTATCACATTACGGTATATCAGGACCCGCGTTAGAACTGATCTTGTCGTTTATGACCCACAGGAACCAAATTGTGGTCGGCGATGGAGGCAATGTAAAATCAGAGGAAATGAAGAACATTTTAGGAGTACCTCAGGGCTCATGCCTCTCGAACACGCTTTTCAGTATACTACTGAACGACCTTCCTTAGACTCTCACAGGTGTGCAAGTCTACATGTACGCAGATGATGTAACCGCAGTTGTCTCCGCGTCGAACGCCAGAGATCTTGAGTGCGAGCTAAATAAAACCATGCAAGCTTTGCACATATGGTTCAGTGCAAACGGTCTCGCACTTAATAAAGAAAAAACGTGCTACATGCGGATCTACCTTAACGGCCATTTGCCGGACACTTTCCGAGTGTCCGTGTCCAATACACTCCTGGAACAAGTGACATGCACGAAGCTGCTGGGCTTCCACCTAGATAGTGCCCTCGTGTGGGACACTCATATCGATATGGTATGTTCAAAGTTGGCTAAATCGTGCTACGCGCTGCGCCGCCTCGCCGGAACTGCGTCCAGAGACGTGGTCAGGACCTGCTATTTCGCCACAGTGCATTCTGTTCTCACCTACGGAACCGAGCTGTGGGCGCGTTCCGCCGAGTGGCGTCGGGTTTTCAGCATGCAAAAACGCGCAGTGCGCGCGATAGCGAGGGTTCCTGATGACGTCTCTGCACGCGAGCATTTCAAAAGCCTTCACATAATGCCTCTGCCATGCATATGGCTATTTCAGGTAGCGCTTTTTACGTTCACCAACCCTCAATCTTTCGCCCTAAGAGGCAGTAATGAGAAACGATTTCTACGCAGCAATAGACACAAGAACCAGCTGGTAGCGCCTAAGCATAAACTGGTGAGGTCGGAGCAGTCTGTATACATCGCCGGCCCAGCAGTGTACAACCGGTTACCGCAGAGTATGCGCGACGCATCTTCTGTACCCGTGTTCAAGGATAATAATAATAATAATAATAATCATTTATTTCGGATTTATACATCCATAATTGTTAGTAAAACACAAAAAACTTATACCTAATGTTAGTAACAAAAAAGACACACAACACAACACACGTATAAACAAAATTAAAATTAAAATTTCGCGCGCGGCCCTAGATGCGACTACCGACTACTACTGGTGTGCAGTCGCATCCAGTGCCGGAGCAGCAGGGAATCCCACCTGTCTGACAGTACAGACAGAATGCTGTTGGGGCTAGCACGAACGCGATGTAGCATAGAGGCCGACCGACTCCTCAAGATTGCATAAAAATCACTGGTCCTGGCCTCCGCAAACATAGCTGACGCGCTACAGAAACGTGGGAGCCCCAACAACAATCTGAATGCATTATTATATTGGATGCGGAGGGCGCTGTAAGCGCGCTGTGTGTAGCGGACCCACAAGCTGCACGTGTAGAAGGTTTGGCAGAAAGCCTTAAAAAGTGTTACCTTCACGTCTTTTGTACATCGTGCAAACCTGCGAGCCAACATATTACACCGTACTGACAGCGCCCTTCGCTCCCTCTCGATGTCCATGTCATCTGACATGTCCTCAGTCACCCAATGGCCTAGATATTTAAATTTTTCCACTTTTTTCAGAGTGGCACCACACAGAGTAAGAGGTGGCAATTCGGAGTAGGTTTTATTCCCGGCTTTAAAAATCATAAACTCACTCTTTTTGGAGTTATACCTTAGACCATGGGATTCCGCGTAGGTCTCACAAGTGCGCAGTAATTGACGTAGGGCTCCGATCGACGGGCTCAGCAGCACCATGTCGTCAGCATAACTAATGTTATTTATAGGCTCAGAAAATGGCTTATTGAAAAACAATTCTACGACTATGAGGAATTTTTAAAACTACAGCTGACGCTATAAAACCCATAGAAGTCACTGTCATTACATTATTTTATTATATATTTTTTAAGCAAAATAATTGTATGTTTATTTTTGTATGTATGTTTATTTTTAAGCAAAATAATACCTACAATAATCTATTTTTTACAATATACTAATTTTATTTAATGTTGCACTTGTATAAAGGCATAAACTGGCATGTAACAATTGTTATAAATAAATATTTCATTTCATCTTGTATGTTACTTTAACGTTACTACTACACTTTTCTTAATTTAAAAAATATGGTAAATGAATCTGAATAATTAAAATTAACCACAGAATAATGCAAAACTTTGTGAAGATGGATAGATGCTACGCAAAAACTACTGGACAGATTTTGATAAAGCTTTGCAGTAAGTAATATAGTTTAGATATTAACATAACAGGCTACGTAATTTAGCCGAATTCGCACGGTAACGAATTCCCTGGCGGAAAGCTAGTCTGGAATACGCCTACAAATTCTCTTGCGGTTTAACGACTTTAATATTAAGTTCTAAAGATTAATCTTAAAAAAATATATAAAAGTAGGTACGTAATACAATAATCCCTAACGGGGTAGGCAGATCATCAGTGGTTCTAGAACAGCTACATGCCACGTTTAACATAAATTATGAGGGTTATCAGACGGAACAAGTTGCATAAAGATGAGTGGTGGTCAGCCTTTCACCCTTTATACAGCAAATCCCCGCATCCCTCTTACATACTTTTACTGTATACCTGGGAAGAGTAGGTTTTTTGTCACTCCCAGTCCAGCATATAAGGTACGGAATCTGAATTGTAATTTTTGTTGTATAAAAAATGATTTACATAAATACATCTATCTATGGAGGGGATGTCAGGCACAGACGGGTGATCAGTCCACTTATTTGGGACCATTTCACCCAATACATAAATACGAGTACATACGGAACACATCTATTATTCCTACACGTCCTTGACTGATGCTTCAGTATTCCCGCTTCGTTCACATAAAAAAGCTTGCTGAATTTATTTATTATCCTCAAAATGGTTCCACTGTTGACTGTCAGTTAAAAATAGATTGACTTGTATATGGGTTGCGTAAAATTTGTTTTGTAAATTGCGACCACAAACTCACCCGCCATCGAGGGTGTTTCGGCAGATTCTCAGCCAAGATTTTAATGAAGGTGTTGCCCAATTTTTTTTTATCAGCCCATATACGTCCCCACCGAGGGCCACGGGCCTCCCTTCGAAACACGAAGGGGATTTAAGCCATAGTCCACCACGCTGGCCCAATGCGGGTTGGTGGACCGCTCGTCTTGAAATTTTTTTTTGGAGGGGCGGGTTTCATCACGATGTTTTCCTTCACCGTTGAGCAATTGATAATTAGAAATCCGTACATAAATACCAAAAGACGAATTTAGTGGTACAGGTCCGCAACAGCATTTGAACACACGACCTTCGGATTACAAGTCCGGCTCATTACCAATTGGGCTACCACCCACATGCCCAATAGTGGTATTAACTCCTCCTTCTCCTTATTGTGTAGGTATAATTAAGTGTGTGGCAAACTTGACTAACCCTGGTTTCAGACTTTTCAAACCGTAAAATGGCCTCTAACTTGGTTTGACGACAACAGACGAAACCGATGGCTTAACGAGCCCTCAGAAGCACAGAAATGCTCGTGATAAATTGCCACTTTGATCACCCATCAGCACAACGATTACGGTAGGTTTTAACGTGTTTACCAAAGCAACATCGCTCACGTTTCCGCTGGCTGAATATAAAGGAAACGTGAACGGATTTAGCGGACATATGTACTTATAATTTTTAATTGTTTAGACCTATTAGAAATATTTGCATGCCAGGAAGTGGCCGAATATGACAGAACATTTTTGATTTGATCTGAATAAACGGGGGCAAGTTTCCTGCCTCAGTGTACGTTGCTTAACCTCACTGATCAGTTCAGATCAGTGATTGCCACTGGGCTACGAACGCGATCAAGGTGGCTATTCCACTAATGGCGTCTCAATGGCGGTTGAAAATAATGGTGACCACTTCATCCGTTCAGGTGGCGCAGTTTAGAACTGTCAACCTCATACATTTGATGACAGCTACCTTGACTTGTAGAGTTGGTAAGTACACACATCAACGCGGTCTAGGGATATTGCACGATTTTTCATACAAAATAGGTCTGTTTGAGAAGCTATAATAGCATACTCGAGATACATGGAGAGCTATAATTTTCAGACGAGCAACTGCTAAACCTGAATTTTCAATTCTAGTCAATAAACTATGTTTTACTTGAAACGAAACGAAAACGAAAATGCACTTTTTGCCTGCTTTTTGTATGAAAATAGTCGAATTTACGCAATTTTTTTTTCATTTTCATCACGAAAATGAAAAAAAAAACTTCATACAAAAGCAGGCAAAAAGTGAATTTTCGTTTTCGTTTCCGTCACGTTTTCACAAATTTCAAGTAAAACAAAATTTATTGATTAGAATTGAAAATTTAGGTTTAACACTTGCTTGTCTGAAAATTATAGCCCTCCATGTAGGTATCTCGAGTATGCTATTATAGCTTCTCAAACAGACCTCTTTTGTATAAAAAATCGTGCAATATCCCTAGACCGCGTTGATGTGTATATTTTCAACTTCAAGGTTTGGTTGCCGGTGGCGCTGCTGGTTGAATGGCCCCTTGGGTTGTCATCAAGTGTATGAGATTTCAATAGTTTTGAATTTTGACACTTGAATGGATTTAAGTCTAAAATTAAAAAAAAAAAGTTTAAATATCTTGATTACGTCGACTTTCAAGCAAAAAAAACGGTCCATTAGTTTAGGAGCTATACTGCCGTACTCAAAGACGTCAATTAAAGTTAAGTACTGTTAAACTCTGATGTTATCTCTTTCACTCTTGTTGATATTTAAAAAAAAAACTTTATTTCTCAAACTGCTTATTCATTAATTTTTAGTCTAAGGAATACTCACCATTAAGCAAATTAAAGTTTTACTTGTGTTGGGAGGTTCCAGTAAATGAAGTACATAACAAAATAGTGTAAATGTGATGGCTCGGAGAAACAGTTGAGATAGATTCAAGATTCAAAACAACTAAACAACATAGGTAAACAACTTAAATTAATATAATAGAACTTAATTTTATGGTGTGTGTGTATGTGTGTAATGATGTGTTGTGTAGTGTTTGTGTGGATGTGTATAAACAAGGATAGCATGACATTTAATTACTTCTTAACTTTAATTGACGTCTCTGAGTACGGCAGATAGTGCCACACGAAGACACACAGAAACACACGTCAAATTTTAAAATGATAATTATGGTCAATGGGCCTTTTTATAATTCGAACGGCAGGCACGGCTACTCGAAATTTGAATTACCATTGCCCCCTATGTTCTTAGCTTCTAGTATTACTATTACATAGGAGACAATGGTAATACAATTTTGCTGTGCCGTTTTCGAATTATTAAAAGGCGCAATGATTAGTGGAATAGATGCCCGCAGGCCGAGTGCGATAGTGACAGCGCCGTGGCAACACCGCGGTCCTATGTCAAAATATCAACATTGACAACGCGAGCAAGCCTTTGCGCGGGACCCTCGCGCAATCAAAGTGAAGTTTCAGCGTGAGCCGAGCGCGAGTTTGTAGTTATCGTGCTAGAGCTGCTGTATGTTATGTATTTAATTTAATTGTAAGAGCGAAATACTAAATCCTTACTTAATATTATAATGTGAAAGTAGGGATACTTGGTACGCTTTCACGCAAAAACTACTCAACCGATCATCATGAAACTTTGTACACATATAGTCGAGGTACTAGAAGTAACGCAGGATACTTTTTATTAAAAAAGAACAACGGGTTGCACTCCGGGAGTGCCAGCAGAAGTGAAAACTTGAACATTCGCGAGGTCGCAAGGCGGTAGTGCCCTTATTTTATAAGTTTAAAAAAAATTGCTTTTTTTTGTTTTTTACGGCCGCCATCTTGGATTTCAAAATGGATGTCATTTTCGGAATCAGCACCCCCGAAAACCTATTAAACGACACCCATGTCGGTATGCCAGAAAATTTCATATCCGCCATCTTGGATTTTAGTTGGGGGAATCGTGACGCGAAGGCCGAAACCCGGATCTTCGCCCGGTAAGATGCTTGGTGACGCTTCGGGTGTCACCCTACGCGGAGCTCGGCCTTCGGCCTCGCCCTATACGCAGCTCGCCTTGGTATTCGGCCTAGCCTCGCGCGTTCGGCTCGGTCTACGACCTCGTCTCACCTATAGAATTCTTCAAAAAAGGTGGCAACCCTATCCTACGCATTTTCGATCACATCTGACGGTCACATCTGACGGTCAAGTTTAACATTTTTTCCCCATACAAAAAGTGCTCAACGCCGCTAAAGAAGTTTTCACATCAAAAAATGTGAAAGTCCACGCGGGCGGAGCCGCGGGCGGAAAGCAAGTACAACCATAAACAACAGTTTACAATAGCTGAGCCGATGTGGAGATGAATCATCGGCCATATTGCAATGTTTATATAGCTTTGTATAGAGATGTAGGCTGTTCTGACGTAGCCAGTGACCTTCTTAGCCGAGCGACTATGTGTAAACTCAGATATACAGTGGCGCTCGCAGATCTCAACCGATTAGTGAGGTTAAGTAACGTACACAGAGGCAGGGAACCTAATGGCTGATAGAAGTGGCAATTTATCACGAGCGTTTCCGTGCTTCGGAGGGCACGTTAAGCTGTCGGTCCCGGCTGTTGTCGATTGACTACAGTCGTTAAAACCAAGTCAGAGGCCATTGTGCGGTTTGAAAACTCTGACACCAGGGTTAGCCAAGCTAGCCACACACTTGACTATTCCTACACGATAAGAAGAAGAAAAATTACTTTAATGTTTTTTCCGAAACTTTGAAAAAATTCGAGAGGAGAGTGCCAAAGTGCCACTTTTGGTTAACAGATTCTCAAGCATCGAGCAAACAGACTCGTATCTGTTGGAAGTTTAATAATAAGATTTCAATTAAATTAAAAAATCGTGAAAAAGTGGAAACGTATTTTGCACGCTCTATCTGCCTTTCTAATCAACTTTCAGTAGGTCGGGTTGGCTGGAAATTTTTTTTTTTTGAGAGATAAGCTCACCTTTTGTGTCGCATTTCTATTTGTTATTTTATGTAAATCTGTCATGTGTGCAAAGAACTGTAAATAAATAATTTTTAAAAACGTATGAGTCACCGACTTCAATCCCAACAACAGTTCGCACAAAGTAGATATCTAGTTTTTTGCGGACTACAATGCCTATTAGCAAATAACTACAAACAGAAATGTCATTCATTTATTTAGATGATGTTCTAGTTTGTAGTATATTTTGTTTTTGTTGATTTTTTTAAAAAGCGCTGAATCATTTTCGATAAAATTTATATGGGACCTCTTCAGGAGTATACTCTTTCGAACAAATAAAGAATTTTGAAAATCGGACAACAGTTGCCGGAGTAATCGCGTAACAAATATACAAAAAAAAAAAAAATACCGTCGAATTGAGAACCTCCTCCTTTTTTGAAGTCGGTTGATAAATAAAACTAAATTTTTACTATCTCAGCTTACATAACTCAAGAATTAAATATTATGTATCTACCCCGACGTTCGTCGCTTAACTCTTAAACGGCTGAACCAATTTTGATCAAACATTGCTAAGAACCATCTCAATTACGTCAGATTAAAAAAACTTCGTTTAGGAGCTACGATGCCACAGACAGACACACAGATATACAAATCAAACTTAAAACACGTCTGTTCATGGAAATAACAATATTATTTATTTTTGGTTTGATTTCGTTACCGGATTTTCGAGTTAGATAACAAAAACAATTACTGAGAACCGTAAGACGCCTTAAAATATAATTTTATTTCAGGAAATTCAAATCGGTTTAGTAGATAATACGTAAAATTGCGTAAAAGTGTAATTTACTTATAAGAATTTTAGGTACATCGCTCAAAATAGGAAAAAACTACTGATTTACCAATAAACGTTCAGGGCCCTGATTTTGTAACTTCAGTTGTGTGTCGATGGAATTGAGGCCATTTTATGTGTACAGATGGCGAAATTGAGAACTATTTAATCTTCATATACTAGCTGACAACCACCCCGACCAGGAGCGCCACCGCCAACCGAACGAAAAGTTGCAAACTACAATTGACAGCTGCTTTGACTGGTGGCGGTGGCGCCACCAGTCAAAGCAGCCGTCATATTGTATGAAATTTGGATAGTTCTCAATTTCGTCACTTGAACGGATAAAATGGCCTCCATTCCATCGACACACAACTGAAGTTACAGAATCTGGGTCCAGGATGTTACTTAAAATAAATCAAAGTGGTTAAAGTACATTTAAAGGTTTTAAGTACAAACATACATATTCGTTCTTCTGACTCTACGCTTTTTTGCAAAGTTGCAGTCTTCTTGAAAGAAGACTATTAAGAATAATAATAATAAGAATAAAATACTACACAAACTTGTTCAGTATCATGGAATTATCCCCTAACGTTTTGCTAATTCAGTTAAAGTAATAATAATATTAATTAAATAATAAATATAAAGGGCCTCATTATGTGTTAGTAAAACTTATCCTATGTTAGTATTTTACAAATGTCAATAATAAAAATTTAACAAATTGACAATTAAATAAATAATAATACAAACACCTCATGCAACCAACACTCTTTAGTAATAAAGTGAATTTTTACCTCATTACCAACTGGGCTATCACCGCTTGTGCGGGTCTGCACTACTAAATTCGTCTTTTCAGATTTATGTACGGATTTCTAATTATCACTTGCTCAACGGTGAAGGAAAACATCGTGATGAAACCCGCGTCCAAGAAAAATAATTTTCGAAAGATGAGCGGTCCACCAACCCGCATTAGGCCAGCGTGGTGGGCTGGTAAAAAAAAATTACCTAAGTAGGTATGATTTTCAAAACGATACCAAAGTTGCTTTTCGCTGCTGAAAACTCTATTTCAAAAGCGCGAAAGACAACTTAATTAGTAACTAAAGTAACGAAGTACAAAACAAACTTTTTACAGATTTTTTTAAACTCTTGCGCTTTTCATTGTTAAGTTCAATTCAGACAAAGTTGTGAAATAGGGTTAACAGCCTCGTGAAAAAGCTTTTTCATCGCTGAAAGCTCGCAGGCTTAACTCTAACGATCGGAAAAGCAATCACTAGGTTTAATTACTTCACAACTAAGTATTACATATTAATCGTAGCCTTCGCAATTATTACTCCATCTCTTTCAGTCTAAACTGCTGTCTCAAAGGTGGAAAAGAGAGACGAAATAGGATTTTTTATTACTAGGTAACGCCAAAGAAGGGCAAAGTTGAAGAGTTTTCCGTGAACAAAGGAAGTAGATACATTTGAATGTAGAACGGAAATGGATATAACAACTGTAGATTAAACGAATCAACGGCAACTTGGAAAGTTCACGTACCTATCGTGATAAAAGCCCCTAAAAACTAAAGCTTGGATTCCATGGCACTTCTGAAATTGATTATGTAGTGCATTTTTTCCACGGAAGCTAGGCGCGGCCGCGGGGCGCGGGGCAAGATGGCCGCCCGCATTACGTCACTTTCACAGTGTTCGTTTTGAAATTAGATCAGTGGCTTCGACGCGGCGCGGCGAGCGGGCGTATTTCCGCGCCAAACGCTTCCAAAATTCGAAATTTCGAACGACCGTTGTGCTTTTATGTTTTTAAGTGCGTTCTTTTTTATTTTTTCTGCACCAGCCAGCATTTTTATTTTTTTGGATGGCGGCAAAATGTAAGTTTCAGTGTTTGAGTATTTGAGCTTTTATAAAAAAAGGAAGCGAACTTTTTAGCTTTTTAGCGCATCGGATTTCAGATTTGATGGGTTGACGTCGATTCTCTTTGATGTTGATAAATTGAAATCGATCTTATTCGTTTGCGGCTTTTTTTAATAGACTGAAGCCGTTATTTTAAGTTGAAATAAAATAAGTAATAAAATTCACAAGACATTGTATTTTGTGGTTGTAGGGGACGAAATCGTAAATTATTTATGCTCCTGGGAAATGCCACTTGTGGCGCGAGGGTATTAAGTACTCATTTTTAAGGTTTTTTTTTTAATAAAGTCGACATCATGTTTAATTTTTTTGCAGGATTTTGACTTAATTTCCATTCAATTTTATACTGATTAAAAATATAATTTTTTACGTTTTATTCAACAACAACGACTGAAGCCTCTCTTACGGCCTTTAGCAACATTTATTTAGTAACATTTGAAATCCCACTGCTGGGTAAAAAAAGCCTTCACCAATACTTACTAACAGAAGTATCTGTCGTAGTAAATAAAAGCTCGAATAAAGGTGTTTTTTTCTACCCTCTGATTGCAGAATGTACTAGGACTCTACGAAGTATTTTAAAAATACTTAATAAAAAGTAAAGCCCCTTTTGCGATACGCCGACTGAAAATACAAATTTTAAAAAAAAATTGATGAATGCGCAGCTCTATTTCAATTATGAAACTTTCAGTTCGAAAAATGTCAAACCATTTCATTTTTGAATTTAATGTTGGATTTTCTTTTTTTATTTATTTAAAACACCTTGTATAATCACATACTCTTCGTAATATAATTCATGGAAACAACTTCTGACATCAAAAAATGATCAAGATTACTTACCTTGTTACAAATAATAATTTTGAGCACTGTACTGCCAACTGCCGCCCGTATGTTATAGTTAATATGACCTAACAAGTTTCAATTAATTAATTTATAAAGGGCCATTTAACTCTACATTTTATAACTATCATGAAACACGCAAGTATTTAGTTCTTTTAACGTTTAATTAAATAATAACGGGTAAAAGTATCATTTATAATTGTTTTTACAATAAAATTATAATTACATACTTTTAAAAACCTATTCACTCAATTTCTTTCTCTTATAACAGTTTTCGAACGACTCCTAAAAGTTTTCCATTTTCAAATTTACGAGTACCAACTGTACGGGCTCAATCCAATAAAAATAAAAACGTGGTTCGTAATTTAAATTCGCGTTCGTTTCGTCGCTTAAAATGACAAATGACAGTCGGCGAGCGAATTCGTTTTCCATTTTGTATGAAAAGAGTTGACTAGGGTGTGTGTGGAGTCATACATAACATCTATAGGGCCCTTTTATAATTCGAACGGCACGGCACGGTAGGACAGAATTTGTATTACCATTGCCTTCTTTGTTCCCAGCTTCTAGTATCGCTAGTGCATAGGAGGCAATGGTAATACAATTTTACCGTGCTGTTTTCGTATTATGAAAAGGTCCAGAAGTGCTCCAAAATTCTCATTCTCACCTGCTAGCGGTGCAGTCTGCTGATCAACGGACGAGGCACTGACGTATTACAACCCATAAAGGGTTTCTTTACTTGATATCGGCGATTAAGCCATTCTCTACTTTCTTCATCAGCCCATATACGTCCCCACTGCTGGGGCACGGGCCTCCCTCAATAACATGAGGTAAATGCCATACTCACCACGCTTGGCAGACGGGTTGGCGAGGGTTTTGATATAATTGCAGAGTTTTCCTTCTCTGTGTGCTGATGAACTTGCTTGCATATTTACCTTAGTCGCCTTGTACGACACCTCGGTAAGAAAGAGGGTGGTCCTATTCTACTCTGCCGGGGACTCACACGGCTTCTCTACTTTAAGACTTATTAAAATACTCTGACATTGGCAAAATCATAAAAATCGTGGACGCCATTTTATCGAGAATTGAATTGACTTCTGATTTTCTACGATTTTCATTTGACGGATGTGATGCGATCTTACGCCTTTGTTGCGTTTCTTGTTCACTGTTGATAAATTGCTTTTACGCTTTTTTTAAGAGCTCAAAGTGAGATTCTTATCGTCTTTTAATCGTATAGATAACTCTACAAAAAGCTATGAAGTGGGTGTCGTTTAATTGCATGTGTAGTTACTCATAAATTGTAGAATTTGTTTGCAATCAAATGCAAAGTTAAAATGAAAATCATGTTAACATCTCATTCTTCCTACGTATCTGACCTTTATGATTAAGTATACTAAGGGATGCCAGGGAATTCGTTCCCGTGGGAATACCGTAACATCCTTGCCCAAAGGCTTTTTGAGCCAAATCTCAGCCTTCTAGGTCAAAGGGTTTGGGCTGGGCGATGATGTGTCAATGAGTCAATTTTTATATTAAAACTAGCTTTCCGCTCGCGGCTCCGCCCGCGTGGACTACAGGTTATATCGTGCCTAACTGTGGGATAAAATATAGCCTATGTCCTTTCCCAGGCTCTAATCTATCTCTGTACCAAATTTCATCAGAATCGGTTCTGTAGTTTAGGCGTGAAAGACGGACAGACAGACAGACAGACAGACAGAGTTACTTTCGCATTTATAATATTAGTATGGAAGTATGGATTGGTAGTAATATACGTGCACTCAAACAAAACCTATAATTTTAAACCAAGCACAAAGTTCAAAACTTTTGAAAAAAGTTATCGCCTCTTTTAAAAATTATTACTAACTTCGAAACTTTAAATCAAAATTGAAGGCAAACTTCCTGCATTCTATATTCGAAATTCAAACATCGGTACGCCATTCATCATCCGTTGTTGTGGAACGCTTTTTGAATAAAGAACAACCGAAGAGCGTTGCGAGGTCATTTTGTTAGCGGCCAGTGTAATGCGATCTGTACATTCATTTCGTTTGTGGGTTTCAAATTCAAAGGAGTACGTCTATGTCCGTTTTAGTGATAGCCCAATTGGTAAAGAGCCAGACTTCTAATCAGAAGGTTGCGGGTTCAAATTTTAGTGCGGGCTTGTACCACTAAAGTTTTTCGGGTTTATATATGGACTAGCTTTGCGGCACCGCCCGCGTGGACTACAGGTTATATTTGTGCCCAGCTGCGGGATAAAATGTAGCGTATGTCATTTCCCAAGGTCTAATCTATCTCTGTACCAAATTTCATCAAAATCGGTTTAGTAGTTTAGGCGTGAAAGCGTAACAGACAGACAGTTATTTTCGCATTTATAATATTAGTAGGGATTTTCGTTAATTATCACTTGCCCAGCGGTGAAGGAAAACACCGTGATGAAACTCGCACTTGGCTGTGGCTCTGTGACGTATTTCAACCCGTAAAGGGTAGTTTCTCGACTTGACATTGGCGACTGCGCCATTTTGATTGAAATGGCGACTGCGCCATTGGCAAAATCACATTTTTTTTAATTTTATGATGGGTTAACTCTTGACCTCAATCTTGACCATAAGGTCAAAGATGAGGTCGACTATGGAGCGAGTTAACCCAGAAAATGCCTATAAAGGCACTGGTACTCTCACGCACCGTCGGAACACAGCAAGCTGTTTGGCGTCGGACTTCGGTAGGAGGGTGGTCGCGAACCAGACAGTCCTTTACAGAGCCTACCACACCGCATGAGACCATAGGACGACACCTCAGATTCAGAAAAAAATGAAGTGTCGTTGCCTGGGAAGGATTACTAGGAGGCAGGTCTCATTTGTGTTTCCTTAGTCGCATCTTACGACACCCACGGAAAGAGATGGGGTGGTGTTATTCTCAACCGATCACCAAACGGTCAATACCTACAGTCCTACATGATTGGGGGCGCCATTTCTCAAAGAACTTTAATTGAATTAATAAATTCTGATGATTGATAAAAAGTTAACTTGCAATCCAGTATTTAGCATAAAGTAAGCTTTCTGACAGGCAATAAAGGAGAACCTGATAACGCTGATAATAACAAACAGACCGATTAATGTAAAAAAAAATGTTTTAGGGTTCCGTAAGAAAGGAACCTTTAAAAGTGGGTCAGTCTTTTTGTGTATCTGTAAACGGAAAATTGTAAAAACCGTAACATTATAATTTCACTAGTGTTACGGTCACAAATACAAAATTATCTTTATTTTCCGTAAATGAGCAACCCTTATAAGACCACTTCGTTATTTGTCTGTCCGTGTGTCTATCCGTCTGTTATTTTATTTTAATAGCTAGCAAAATGTAAACGTAAATAAATTCAATAATTACATTATTCTTTAAGTCGCGCATCCTCGCACGCGTATAAAGTCGGGGGCGGGTTACTAGTAAGTTATAAAGGGCTTAACTTCACAAAGCAGCTGTGTAACGGACCTCGACGTCTGCCATTGTTTGAGGTCACTCTGGGACCAGTTTTATGGGACCTCTGCTCTTCATACTGTACTATAGCGTGATACACATTCATATAAGGATAGTTTACTTAAAGATAGTTGATTATCACCAGACAATAGTCCGTTGACATATATAGTTGACAATTTGACACTGGAAAAAAAATTTGTGCGTCTGTAACGAATAAACTCAAAAACTACTAGACCGATTTCAACATTATATCACCATTAGAATGCTACATTGTCCTTGAGAAAACACATAGACTACATAACTTTCCCGAATTCCCATCCCACGGACGCGAAGTTCCGGGCGGAAAGGTAATATTAAAAAAAGCTATGTAAGCTCCCAATGGAAGAGCGGGACCTCCACACACAGGGTATGTTCGCTTAAATGGAGACCCCAACCTACAAATTTTAAGGCTTTAGTGTTACAGAAATAAAACATTTTAATTTTATTTCATTTTCATTTATTCATGTTACCGAAAAATTGTAAAAACCGCTAGGTAGTGAAATTTTAACCTCCCGTATTACTACAATTTGCCTCATAAAATTATTTTACGGAACTTTAAGGGCCACCTGCATGAAATTAAAGATAAGTTAGGTTAGGTTAGCTCCTCTTTCCTCCTTTTTTTAGTATAAGAGGGGTAACTCTTGACCTCAATCTTGACCATAAAGGTCAAAGATGAGATCGATGATGGAGCGGGTTAACCCAGAAAATGCCTATAAGGGCACTGGTACTCCCACGCACCGACGAAACACAGAAAGCTGTTTGGCGTCAGACTTCGGTAGGAGGGTGGTCGCGAACCAGACGGCCCTTTACAGAGCCTGCCACACCACATGAGACCATAGGACGACACCTCAGATTCAGAAAAAATGAAGTGTCGTTGCCTGGGATGGATTACTAAGATTCTTTAAACTGATGTGATGAACTTGATTAAACCTGGTGTCAGAGTTCTCAATGGCCTCTGACTTTGTTTAACGACTGTAGTCAATAGACAACAGCCGGGATCAACGGCTTAACGTGCCTTCTGAAGCACGGAAATGTTCCTTGCCCCTGTGTACTGTAGAGGTTCTATTACCTCTACGTTTACCATCTCCTTGTAAGGCCTTTAGCCGATGGTTCCTACTTTAAATGATTCGGATCATTTCGCGCCTTTTATAAATAACTGACGTAGTCCCTTCCGTGGCTTCGGCCATGCAAGTTTGGATTCTCACAATTAAACCGCATAAATAGATTGTCTGTGTTTTCCTGTTATTTTCTACCTCGACCCGGTCACCAACTCCCTCAGAGCTACGCCACAGTACGTTGCTTAACCTCACTGATCAGTTGAGATTAGCAAGCGCAGCTGGACTACGAGCACTTAAAAACCTAAGTGAAATCAAAAATATTTACTTAGACAAAAAAAAAAATATTTACAGTCGTTCAATCTAAATACGAAAAATGTATTCGAATAAATACATACATACGCTCACGGCTATAATCCCTATCGGGGTAGGCAGAGCATCAGTGGTTTTAAACCTACTTGATGCCACGTTCGACATAAATTACGAGGGTTAAAAGATGCAAATGCGACATAAGTGGTGAGAGGTTACAATACAGCAAAAGCCTCGCGTCCCACTTACTGAATTTTACAGTATGCTTAGGAAGAGTAGACAGCTGGCACATTCTAATGCATTCGAGTAAATCACTAATGTAAATTTTCCCTTATGTTTTTGTTTACGTGTGTAATAAAGAATTTATTCATTCATTCATTCATTCAATCTAAATACGAAAAATGTATTCGAGTAAATACATACATGCATACGCTCACGGCTATAATCCCTATCGGGGTATGCAGAGCATCAGTGGTTTTAAACCCACTTGATATCACGTTTGACATAAATTCTGAGGGTTAAAAGATGCAAATAAGACATAAGTGGTCAGAGATTGTCAGCCTTCGCCTACAATACAGCAAAAGCCTCGCGTCCCACTTACTGAATTTTACAGTATGCTTAGGAAGAGTAGACAGCTGGCACATTCTAATGGATTCGAGTAAATCAGCTTTAAAAATATTCAAAAAACGTAACTTTGCGAAAAGCTCTTCCGAGAAGTCTATTGTTTCAAATAACAACAAAAAAAAATCTTCAATTTTCCTTAGTGAAACAAAAAACCTTTATAATAAGCTTAAGTAGGTATCTTTTCAATTTGTAAAGCTCTCCGCGCGGCAGTCTGAGGTGCACTCAAATGTTATAAACGCGTATAACAAAATTTATTTTACTAACAGGAAAAGATAAAGAAATGTTTTTGTAAAGGATAAATACGTTTTTAAAGGATAAGAAATATGATTTCCTGTATTTATAAAAGCCCCAACAAAAACCCCGATACAAGAAAATTATTTATTAGAGGAAGAAAATAATTTGTCAAATTACACATTACTTATTTCTCAAAATAAAACGTACTTAAGTATATATGTCAAAAAGTCAAAAGTCAAAAGTGTTTATTTCATTGAACATATAAAATGATACTTGAACACGTCAATATTATGAATTACATTAGCACTTTTGACTTTGCGCCTATTCGCAAAGGTGCAGTCTTCCTCAGGAGAAGAATAGGCAAGAAACTCCGAGGGTCGCTCTTTTTAAGTCAATCATATAATGTTTTTTTTGTCTTACTTTTAATTTTAATTGACTTAATATCTGAATAACTCTGGAGCTGAGCAATTTATTCCCATGGTTGCTTGTCTAACAGATAATCCGAAATTCTATAATAGCCCTTTTTACAAAGTTTTTGTTTAATTATCGTCTTAAATTTTTCTAAAGGTAGGTTTTGAATACACATAGGAATCTTATTGTAGAAGCGTATACATTGACCCATAAAAGAGTTTGTTACTTTGTAGAGACGGCTGTCTAGTATATCCAAGTTATGTTTGCTTCTAGTGTTTACATTGTGCCTATCACAATTTTTCTTAAACAATTGTTCATTTTTCTTTACATACAAAAGATTATTAAATATATACTGGGAATGTGGTATATAGGGTGACTTTATATTAGCCAGGTAGAAACCGAATATGACAGATAATCCGTGTGGTGATCGGTTGATAATAAACTCCACCCCATCTCTTTCCATGGGTGTCGTAACAGGCGACTAAGAAAACACAAATGAGACCTGCCTCCTAGTAATCCATCCCAGGCAACGGGGCTTCATTTTTTCTGAATCTGAGGTGTCGTCCTATGGTCTCATGCGATGTGGTAGGCTCTGTAAAGGGCCGTTCTACCGAAGTCCGACGCCAAACAGCTTGCTGTGTTCCGTCGGTGCCTTTATAGACATTTTCTTATAATAAAAAAAAATTGTTAAGCTCCTGAGTTATTCAGATATTAAGTCAATTAAAATTAGCAATAAGGAAAATATGTTTGAGTTAAAAAGAGCGACCCTCGGAGTTTCTTGTCTATTCTTCTCCTGAGGAAGACTGCACCTTTGCGAATAGGCGCAAAGTTAAAAATGATAATGTAATTTCATTACTTTTGACATATTTTAACTAATATTCTGAATGTTCTTCTATGAAATAAAACCATTTTTGATGTTGATTTTGAAATGTAACAAAATTTTGTAGGAAAAGTGTCGTATTCAACTTGCCTTTAGTTTACTGAAAGTGGCAATCCTAAAAAAGTTAGAGAACTAATGAGCATGGAAACGGATATCCAGCCAAATGAGCTATATTTGAGCCTAGTCATCAGTTAAAAACCCAAAGCTAAAATGTTTGAATTATAAAATCTCGATAATATACTTATAACCAAGTATTAAATTTCAAAAATAATTTTGGAATTATAGCTGAGAAAAAAACAGTAAAACATACAGTAAACAAAAAACATACATTTTTTTTTAATCAACCCATATACCTACGTTCCCACTGAGGGGCACGGGCCTCCCTTCGAAACACGTATGAAGTCTTTCTTAAGTGCATTTCTTAGGAGTTTTACAACCAGCTATAACGTTTTTGATAAAACCTAACAAAGAAAAGTGGGGCATTCCCGCCCACAGTACTGCTGTTGTGTCAGTGACCAATACATTTTGACCTCTTGTCTCGATGGTTACAAAAAGACAAAGGTCACTGGTAGGCTGAGGAGACGAAATCGAAACTTATTTTTAACCGACTTCAAAAAAGGAGGAGGTTTCTCTATTCGACCGTATTTTTTTATTTTTTTATGTATGTCCGCGGATAACTTCGTCGTTTATGAACCGATTTTGATTATTCTTTTTTTGTTGGAAAGGGAGTATCCCGAGGGTGGTCCCATGGTAAGGAAACCAGGATCTGATGGTGGAATCCTGAAGAAATTGAGGGAAACTCTCGAAAAAATTGTCTTTTTGGGATTGAAGTCGGTGACTCTTTGACGTGGAAAATTATTAACCTACGAAAAATAACGGAGGAGGTTCTCAAGTCGACGCGTATCATTTTTTTTAGAATAGAATAGAATAGAAAATGTATTATTCAGTAACATTACATGCTTGCTATTACTATTTCTTAAACATAGTTACATCCAAAGTAATGTACTAAAAGGGGTTGCCAGCTCAGCATACTGCCGAGGTGAACACGGCGCTGATTTTCAGCTGATCCCGTAAAATAAACCTAAACTTAAAAATATATATGACCACGCATAACTTTTTACAGAGTTGTCCGATTTTGATAATTCTTGGACACAGTATACCTCAAAGCTCAAAGTTGGTACTATATAAATTTGAAAAAAAAAAATCTTAACCCAAGGGTGGGAAAATAGGGGTGATTTATTGACCTTTAAAGCGGCGGCGCGATTCATTATTATTACTTACTTAGATATAGGTACTTACATTAGTTTAAGAATTTAGTTATTAAGGCTAAATAATAAAACCAGCCAAGTACGAGTCGGACTCGCGCATGAAGAGTTCCGTACGATAATTTTTAAAAACGAGCAAAAAAAATCACGTTTGTGTATGAAAGCCCCCTTAAATATTTATTGTATTCTGTTTTTTAGTATTTATTATTTATTTATTTTGTGCTTTTCAGTTTTTGCGGCGGCTTATTTTTTTTGTTATAATGATTCCGAGAGTAGGATGAGATTCTCGATATTTTTAATATTGAATGACTTTAATTAGTTATAATAATAATAATACGTTTATTTCTTCAGAACAGCACACACATACATTAAAAAAGTTTAAAATATTCTTATCCTATTATACAAGTTTAAGCTTGCATATGTCTGCCGCAGTGAGGAAAAAGGCCTGGGCTCAGCGACTAATGCCAGACTGATTATCAGGCTGGCAACACTGATTTTCAGCCCTCGCCCAAGTGAGATGCGAGGGACAGAGTTAATACTGTATAATGTTAAGACTACAAATCTAGGGCCTAATTCAAGTGTTAAGTGTCTGTGTGAGTGTAATGAGGTGTGAAGGTGCAGTAGATGAAGGTATGTTAATATGCAGAAACAGAAAATTTAAATATAAATAGAGCCGAAACACAAAAAAATAAAGAAATGATTACGTGGTTGCTAGTGACCGAGATAACTATTTGGTATACCTAACTTCTGTATTTCAAGTAAGAGAAGTTTCATTTTTGTTTTAAAATTAGATTTAGAAGTTAGGTTCCTAATCGGTGGGGGTATATCGTTCCAACATTTTGTTGCCCGGTAACGAAAGCTGCCACGAAAGGCCACAGAACGATGAATATACCCACCAAGTGGAGGTCGAATGTTGCGAGTACCGTACTTTTGATGAAACCTTGTCTCAGTATTCAACTTACGATGTAGATATTCGGGCTGTTTAAATTTTATAACATCATAAACAAGACAGGCCAAATGTAATTCCCTCCGCGAATTCATGTTAAGAGAAGATGCTGCGAACAGGTCAGAATCTAAAAAAATTGCGCCTCCAGGTCAGAATCTAAAAAAAATGCGCCTCCATACAACTCGTGTGAAGTTAACACCTGATTTCCTAATTTATAAATGCAAAAGATTTTGATAATGAATAGATGGATGTTTGTTACTTTTTCAAGCAAAAACTACTGGACGGATTTCAATGAAACTTTACAGTATTACGAGGTGTGCCATTAAGACGGGTCAGTATGGGCAAGTCTGAAACTATAAGACATCAAAAGATCTGTTCTTCGGAATCATGCCATAAATTTTAGTGATAAGAAAAACTGCATTTACAGATTTAAAAAAAAATTGGCCAAGAGCGTGTCGGGCCACGCGCATTGTAGGGTTCCGTAGCAGCATGGTTCAAATATGCAGCTGGCTTCTTAATTCTACAAGCATAGTGTCATATTTGATGTTAAAATCCCCAAATACTATACTTAGTATCATAAACAAATGTATTAAAAAGTTTGGCCTAAATATAACAGAATGCACGAGCGAAGCGAGCGCGTTTTTTTTTTTTTTTTTGCGACAATTTTATTGTAAGGAATAATATAATAATATCAAGCTAAGCAGGTGTATATTTTTAATGCCGTTTTAGTAATTAGCACCCACAAAAACCTATTAAACGACACCTGAAATGTCAATATGTTACAGCTTGGCTTTCGGCTCGCCTCACTTTTAGCGTGGAACCTTGTATGTCAACCATTTTGGATTAGGGTACACTTCGTCGTAAATAATAATAATAATAATCATCATTTATTTCGGATTTATACATCCATAATTGTTAGTAAAACACAAAAAACTTATACCTAATGTTAGTAACAAAAAATACACACAACACAACACACGTATAAACAAAATTAAAATTAAAATTTCGCGCGCGGCCCTAGATGCGACTACCGACTACTACTGGTGTGCAGTCGCATCCAGTGCCGGAGCAGCAGGGAATCCCACCTGTCTGACAGTACAGACAGAATGCTGTTGGGGCTAGCACGAACGCGATGTAGCATAGAGGCCGACCGACTCCTCAAGATTGCATAAAAATCACTGGTCCTGGCCTCCGCAAACATAGCTGACGCGCTACAGAAACGTGGGAGCCCCAACAACAATCTGAATGCATTATTATATTGGATGCGGAGGGCGCTGTAAGCACGCTGTGTGTAGCGGACCCACAAGCTGCACGTGTAGAAGGTTTGGCAGAAAGCCTTAAAAAGTGTTACCTTCACGTCTTTTGTACATCGTGCAAACCTGCGAGCCAACATATTACACCGTACTGACAGCGCCCTTCGCTCCCTCTCGATGTCCATGTCATCTGACATGTCCTCAGTCACCCAATGGCCTAGATATTTAAATTTTTCCACTTTTTTCAGAGTGGCACCACACAGAGTAAGAGGTGGCAATTCGGAGTAGGTTTTATTCCCGGCTTTAAAAATCATAAACTCACTCTTTTTGGAGTTATACCTTAGACCATGGGATTCCGCGTAGGTCTCACAAGTGCGCAGTAATTGACGTAGGGCTCCGATCGACGGGCTCAGCAGCACCATGTCGTCAGCATAACTAATGTTATTTATGCATACCCCGTCTACATGACATCCGACACCGGTACTGCTGAGCTCCTCGATCAGTCGGTTCATGTACAGGCTGAAGAGCCGCGGAGAGCTCAGCCCCCCCTGCCTCACGCCGCACTCCAGCCCGTACATGTCCGACCGCACCCCCGCCCATTTTACAGTGTTCTTTTGATTACTGTACCAAAACCTAAACAAGGATATAATTTCTGCCGGTACATCTGTCTCACATTGAAGCTTTCGCCATAGCACATCATAACTAACTAGGTCAAAAGCTTTTGACAAGTCCAAATAGCAGGCAAATACGGGAGTTTTTCTTGTCGTATAGTATTGGACAGTTTGCTTGAGAGAGAAAATAGCACTTTCTGTAGAAAGGCCAGGACGAAAACCAAACTGAGCGTCATTTAAATGCTACCCTCGTGAATTATTTCTCATTTTTTTTCGTTATAAAAATTAATGTTTCCTAAACGGATTGCTGAATCGAAAAACGTTTGTAGTAAACACCTTCTATCTTTTAAAAAGCTATCTTAAGATAACGCACTCGATGATAGGCCGATAGGCTAGAAAAAAAACCATCGCCCATTCACGTTAATGGGAAACACACGAAATTTTTTTTTTCCACCATTTTCTTTTTAGGATTTGTCACCACAATCAATAGGTATGTATGACCATGCCAAATTTTAGCTCTGTACTATTAAGGATCTAATATTAGTAAATATATTCTTATTAATCCCAACTAAGTTTGGCACTTGGTCGACTATTACTCGCAAACTTGAAGGGCCATCTTATATGTGATAGTTTTTCTTTTAATTTCGTTGTATAACCAGCGTGA
The DNA here is from genome assembly GCA_949987775.1 of Aproaerema taeniolella. Lineage (NCBI taxonomy): Eukaryota > Metazoa > Arthropoda > Insecta > Lepidoptera > Gelechiidae > Aproaerema > Aproaerema taeniolella. The sequence goes on from OX465269.1 coordinate 1,867,862, forward strand.
ATTGTTTTACATTTTTAGAAACAACCGTTTAGCTGGTAGAGAGGTAGACACTTGTGTTTGACAAAAATTTTTACTTTAAAAATTTATGTTTCGCAAACGGAGTGCTGAAACGTAAAACGTTGTTAGAAAAAACTCCTTCTGTCTTTTAAAAAGCTGTCCTATGACACCCCATTTTATGATATTGGCGAGAAAAAAAAATCATCACCCTTTCAGATCTATGGGAGACACCCGAAAAAAAAAAATCTACAGTTCTGTCGGCGTAATTTATATGAATGACCATGCCAAATTTCAGCTCTGTGCTACCAAGGGTTTCTTAGGAAACCTGCGGACAGACGGACATGGCGAAACTATAAGGGTTCGTAGATTACTACGGAACCCTAAAAACAAATGTATTATTAAAGAGTTTGTAATTTTGGAAATAATTTTTGTTTTGGTCTAAATACAACCGAATGTAAGTATAAAAGTCGCGAGCGAAGCGAGCGCGAATTTTTTAAAGTTTTTTAAAAGTTTTTTTACGGCAATATTACTGTAAGAAATAATATCAACCTTCTGTTAAAATAATTTTGATATCATTTTCGTAATTAACACCCCCAAAAAACTATTTAACGACACCTAAAATGTCAATATGTTACAGTTTGGCTTTCGATCTCCCCTCACTTTTAGCGTGGAACCCTGTAAACATATTCTTATTAATCCCAAAAACGTTTGGTCGACTATTACTCGCAAACTTGAAGGGCCAACTTATGTGTGATAGTTTTTCTTTTAATTTCGTTGTATATTCTATAACCGTGAATTTTTCCACATTTTTAGAAATAACCGTTTAGCAGGTAGAGGGGGGGGGGGACACTTGTGTTTGACAAAAATTTTCACTTTAAAAATTTATATTTCGCAAACGGAGTGCTGAATCGAAAAACATTCTTAGTAAACCCCTTCTATATTTTAATATGCTATCCTATGACACCCCACTAAAAAATATTAGCAAGAAAAAAAAAATTCATCGCCCTTTCACGTCTATGAGAGACACCCGAAAAAAAATTTTTTTCTAAGATTTTACTCTACAGTTCTGTCGGCGTGATTCATATGTATAATCATGCTAAGTTTCAGCTCTGTAGTACCAAGGGTTTCTTAGGAAACCCGCGGACAGACGGACAGACGGACATGGCGAAACTATAAGGGTTCGTAGATTACTACGGAACCCTAAAAAAGGAATTAAAAAAAGCTTTAAAATTGTAATTTATTTATAATGAATAAATAAGAAGGGAGATAAAAATGTACAAATAGATAAATAATCAAATGGTATTGCTGTTCGGCAGTATTTTTTCAACAACACAAATCTTTTTATACTTAAACAGACTTTACTTTAACGGTCGGAATTTTTTTGTATTTTGAAACTCGCACTTGGCCGCTTTCTAATACTCTTTTTGTTTCTGTAATAGGTTGTGGTACCTATTAAAATTAATGTTAAATTTAAATATTTCCGACTTCAAAGAATCACCAACTATTCAAGCGCCTGGCCTAAGAATCGAGTGGGTGTCTGTCCGACCTACAAAGTGCAATGATTGGCCCGCTGTGCTGCGCAGGCGCCGGACGCGGATTGCTGTGGGCGACTGTAGTAATGCCGCGTACACAAGTGGTTATGATTTGTACAATTTACTTGTTTTTTTTTTTATACCAGACTAAATACGTCCAGGGGACTTAGGCCATAGTCCACCACGCTGGCCCAATGCGGGTTGGTGGACCGCTCGTCTTTCGAAAATGAATTTACTTAGACGGGGGCGGGTTTCATCACGATGTTTTCTTTCAACGTTGAGCAAGTGAAATTTAATTAGAAATCCGATTTTACCTGTAAAAAAAAGTTGAGGGTTTATTCTGAGTCATTTCATATAATAGCAATCAAGAAAATCAAAAGTAATACTTGACAGACACAATAGAACAGCCACGTAGTCAATACACATCAATCCAATACATTTCGATGTTATTAATCGCTAACAGAAAGTGATCTCAGCCGATCAGTAAGGTTAAGCAACGTATACAGAGGCAGGTGACCTGACGGGTGACCCAGGTGGCAATTCATCACGAGTGTTTCGGAGGGCACGTTAAGCAGTCGGTCCCAGCTGTTTGTGATTGACTACGGTTGTGAAAACCAAGTCAGAGGAGATTTATTGAGGGTTTGAAAACTCTGACACTAAGGTCGGTCAAATTGGCCACACACTTGTCTAAACCTACACGATAAGAAGAAGAACAGAATGTGACTTTGTTAAGGTCTCCAGTATCACTCCACATAGATGACGGTGAAACTTTACTTGATTGGCACCGCGTAAAAGCTTGTTCGACCTCTGGCATTGTCATTTCGACCCTGTTGACATTGGAAATTGTAATGTATTTTCGTTCGCTCCAGTATAGTCTCCGATTTCACGAAAAAATGAGATCCCTTTATATCTCGGAGAGTTATTGTGAAGATATAAAATTCAAAAAGACGCGTATTCACGAGAGCAAAAAGAATTAGGTGCAAAAATAATTATTGAAGAAACTCAAAAATGAGAAAAGTTATGGCCGAAAAAGTGAAAAAAAAAAATCAATTTTGTCCGAATTTTTGATTTTGGAGCTCGATATTTTGTAAACGAAGAATGATATCAAAAATTTGAGAAGAAATCCTCTGGACAGTAAAATTTGAGTCTAAGACAAAGTTGAAGGGTTTGCCCTGTAGCCTAACCTTTTTGAAAAAAGTCAAAAAGTCAGAACGACATTTTTTCTAATTCCGTATCTTCCAATGTGCTCGATAGTCGTGTGAAGCATGAAATCTGTGAAATTTTTGACATTTGATCGCGTTGTTTTCCGTTGTGCTTGCAGAGCATGACAGATCAGCAATCTGTCTAACAGTAGAACGATTGTTTTCTGACCTCCGTGACCCTGCTTACAGGAAGTAAGGTCATATCCTTTGTTACTAAGTTCAGCCAGTGGCGTAGCTAGGTAACCAAAGGCCCTGCGGCAAAAACTAAACTAGGGCCCCAACTAAACTATTTAAAATCTTTTGTTCCGTATTCGTCGTGTTCCGAATTCAACGTACTCCAGATTTGTCATAATACAGATTCGTTGCACTCCAGATTCGTCGTAATACAGTCGACTCCATAATAAAATTAAACCAAATACAAATTGTGACTTATTTTAATGAACAAATTAAAACTATTTTATAAAAATAAAAGGAAATATCTACCTGGAAATACCTGCAAACGAAATCTGGTTTATTTGTCCTGTCCGCTGTCCTACCCTAAGGTTGCCTGGAAGAAATTGCTACCTAGCAATAAGGCCGCCTTGTTGTACACTATGTTTTAGTTCTGTTAATTGTATTGAATGTCTTTGTGTGCAAATAAAGTATATTGTATTGTATTTATATTCCGAATATGGGAGAAATGTTCACTAGTTTAATTTATAGTTTGTAAGTCAGAGTCCGAGGGGCCCCCTGAGCTTGGGGGCTCCGGGGCACTGCTTCGTTTAGGCCTCCGGTAGCTACGCCACTGAGTTCAGCTCTGATCTACCTAGCTACGTTTTGGTAACAAAGATTTGTCTGTACACGAAGTTTCTATAAGGAAGTACTTTAAATTTTACAGCAGAATTTTTCTTTCATGTAATCGGTTGGCCGACATAGTTATTATTATCAGACAAAAGGCGAGTTCTAAGTAAATGCAAATGAGTAAAGATAAAAGTTATCTTAAAACAAATACAGCCAAGGTTTTCCTAAAGTAGGCATAGATATTTCACCGTAACATTGTAACGTTTCACTTACGTTTTTCGTTTTTAAAAAAATCATTACGTATTTCATCTTTTATAGTTTATTGCGTAGATAATTATGTCACTGCGTGTCTAAAATTAAAAATGTTATATTACCCCCGAAATTCAACGTTTATAACTTTAAAAAAAATTTTTTAGTCCCAAAAAAAAAAAGACGGCTCTAAATTCGCGCAATATTCTATTCTTACCTTTGTTTCCGACGATTCGGCGCAGTTGCACGCTCCGTAGTCACGGGTAGTCTAAAATTTTTCTGAGGAAAATTCCACTGGAAAATTTTTTGGAGTGAAAGTCTGAGTTCAGAGTTTCAGTTATTGCAAACCTGTCTCTTACGTATTTAAAAAACAATAACAATATTTTCGCGTAACGAAATAATCTGCCAAACAAGCTTGCTATAATAAATGACATTTAGAAATCAGGGCCCATAATGTAAGTAGGTCGACCCATAACATTTGATGACCATGTTCGATACGGGCCATTGACTACAGCTCCACTGAATTAAGATGTACAGAGCAGAGCACGTCCGGCTTGACACTTGGACTTCGTTGAGTTCATGTTTCGTACGCGCACACTACCTAGTTAGTAAGATTATAAACTCTTGCTACTTTGTGAACCAATTTTTTTCATATTGACGGATTTTTTATGATATTAATGCAATCTAACCTAACATAATTTTGTATTTTTTATTATTATAAGATGGGTTAACTCTTGACCTCAATCTTGACCATAAAGGTCAAAGATGAGGTCGACGATGGAGCAAGTTAACCTAGAAAATGCCTATAAAGGCACTGGTACTTCCACGCACCGACGGAACACAGCAAGCTGTTTGGCGTCGGACTTCGGCAGGAGGGTGGTCGCGAAACAAACGGCCCTTTACAGAGCCTACCACACCGCATGAGACCATAGGACGACACCTCAGATTCAGGAAAAAATGAAGTGTCGTTGCCTGAGATGGATTACTAGGAGGCAGGTCTCATTTGTGTTTCCTTAGTCGCCTCTTAAGACACCCACGGAAAGAGATGGAGTGGTGTTATTCTCAACCGATCCACACGGCAATAAAAGAGCCAAACCTCACCTTTATATGATAATAATTATAATTTTGCATGCTAGTGTATGTAGCGGAATAGACGAACTGCATTATAAACTGTGTACCAACTTGTAAACCTATTATTTGCAAATAAATGAACTTGAACTCCAGTTTAGTAAATTTATAATTTGACTAGTGAAAAGTAAAACCCGTGCCCAATATACATAAATTATATAATCATGTAAAGTTTATTTAAGTGCCTAGTTAGACTTGCCTCCTACGTATATGATTCAGTAGGTACCTTTTCCTGCCTACTTGAAAAAGGGACCCTGTCACCCAATACCCAATTCTAAAGAATTTTCCATTCACTTCCAATATGGCGTCCTACGATAACCATCTAAATTGAATATATAACTCCGTATTCACAACACGCAGTCTATGGCCTATATTTTATACATGACTAGCATGCCCCTACGGATTTACTCACCTATTGAAGTCTTGCAGTGTATTTTAATGGCTTATTTATTGTGCATAGATAATATTATTGCTATGGACGACGCAGTTAGCAGTATGAGTTTTTATTGTAGTAATATCTTTACGCGTTATCTTTTGTAGGTTAAGATGAATCGGATGTTAAATTTTATGTCTTTATAACACTTAAGTTTGCTCCGGAACTTTTAGTTTTCGAGTTGTGAACAAAAAACAAAAAAATATGGCATTTTTATTTGAAAGCGGTAATAGCCCACTTGGTATATGAGCCAGACGGGTTCAAATCCTGGTGCGGGCTTATACCACTAAATTTGTCTTTCCGGATTTATGTACGGATTTCTAATTATCACTTGCTTATCGGTGAAGGAAAACATCGTGATGAAATCCGCGCGTCCAAAAAAAAAATCATTTTCTAGGACGAGCGGTCTACCAACCCGCATTGGGCCAGCGTGGTGGACTATGGTCTAAAATCCCCTTCGTGTTTCGAAGGGAGGTCCGTGCCCCTCGGTGGGGACGTATATGGGTAAACAATTTGGCTATTCCCTGTGAGTTAGGTGTTTTTAGTGAATTTATTTTCTAAAGACCCCAGTTTCGACAATACCCAGAAGAAACCGAAGTACGAAGAGGAGTGAAGGTAACGGTATGACTGCCTATAATATCTTACCTGCAGTTCTCCAGTTCATTAATAAATAATTGAAAATGGTGCATTTTTTAAATTTCTTAATAATAATAAATAAATAATAACTTTATTTAATGTAATAAGACAGGGCACGGAAATCAAGTTTGTGGATGTACAGGGACAACAGCACATCATGCTATCCAAAACTGTCAAATTTCTTCAATCGATTTTCAATTTTAACTCCAAGCATTAGAGTTTACTATCCTTGGGGAAATTTCACAGTTTGTGGTAACCTTGATGTGCCGTTGACTGTACAATGCACCACAAAAACATGGCGCTTGCAACAGAGCCGTAACATTATTAATAATTTATAAAGAAATTATTAAGATCCCAAATATGTAAAAAACACTTGTGTGTCCGTATGCCCCGCGCGTGCGCTGAGTCACCGGTCGTGTATCTGCGCCAGCGCATCAGTAGATCTGGCTCGGGTCGCGGGTCAAATGGCCCGTAGGCGGAACCCTACTTTAGTATCGTGCTAGTCATACGGAGGAAGTGAGATCTAATAGGCCTGGGCCCCTATTCTGTAACTTAAGCTGTGTGTCGATGGAATTGTCGCCATTTTATTTGAGAACTATCCAGATGACAGCGGATTTGACCGGTGGCGCCACCGCCAACTGATTTTTCAGTTGCTACATAGTCTTCAACTTTACGTTCGGTTGGCGGTGGCGCTGCTGGTCAGGGTGGTTGTTAAGATATGAAAATTAAATAGTTCTCAATTTCGCCACCTGAACAGATATAAAATGGCCTCCATTACATCGACACACAACTTAAGATACAGAATCGGTGCTCTGCTTGTTGCTATCTATCTACTTACCTGTATATTCACGTCTATAAATCCTATCGGGGTAGACATAGCGTCGTGTGGTTTTGGAATCACTTGACACCACATTTGACACTCATTTCACCCAGAATATAGCAAAATCCTCGCGTCCCACGTGCTAGCTCCTACAGTATGCCTGGGAAGAGTTTGCAGGTGGCACATTCTAAGTCCAGCGTGGAAGTATGTCCAGTTGTGGTCGTTTTAAATGTTAGTGTCTTGTGTCCTTTAACTGCACATTATTGCTACGCGAATATCTTTAAAATACAAAATTGAGCTTTGTTTGTGAGGAAAAGTATATCTTCTCTTTGGCTAACCAACTGTTTTTGTGCAAGTTATCAATGTAATGGGTTTGCTAGTAACCACAATCTATCTTTAGGTCGTAGATTCGTTCGAAGATCTAACTAACTCACACAGAAGAAGCTATTCATTCGAACTCCTACATTACAATTTTTTCTCTCTTAAGGCGACTACAGCACCCGATAAAGGCAGCACACATAGGAATAGCGCCATCTCCGTCTCTCAACAGGCCTGGGCCGACAGTGCGAACAGTGTCGATACACAAAGTTTACGGACTATGAAAAAGTTAGAAAAATGAGATTTATGGAAAGGAAACAGCTTAAATCGAAAAATGCGTTAACTACTTATCGAGAGTGTTCAATCACGAAAATTTGATAGCAATTTCAAGTTCCTGTGTGCATTTTACTATAGTTTTTACAGCTTAAAAGATACACAATATTGGGTATTTAGAGGTGATTTTGTGAGCTTTTTCTATAGAACCAAAAGAGCTGAATCATGTTTTCAGCAAACTACTTATCTAGTTTATGTCCTGAATATTACCGTAGTATTTTTTTTCTTCGATTTAATGCAGTGCGTCATGCTTATCTACGCATCATAATTTAGGTGCTGTAGTCGCCTATCCTAGATTTGATGTTTACAATCAAGCTTGTACTAAGTATCGTGGATTCTCTCCTGAAATCCTTGAACGTTTGCAGTTATCTGTCCCCCGTCTCGGTAGTCGTTTACACAATCGTAAAACATTTGCTCTTCCTTTGTGTAGAACCAACCTCGGTTAACATAGTCCACTCTACGCATTTCTTCATTATATAATATAACATAAGATTTCGATATATCTGCAGCTCGAGCACGATGTGCTCGCGCGCTGAATGCGCCGCGGTCCTATGTCAAAATGTCAACATTGACAACGCCCGAGGGCGAGCAAGAGGGCGCCACCTCTTGCAATCACAGTGAAGTTTCACCGTCAGCCCATCAGTGGCATCATGCTCGTATCTGCTAAAAAACGATACTAGATAGTCTCTCTTAGTTAAAACAGTAAGTGTCTGTCTTTTTGTATGTTCCAAGGGACTCATGGCACAAGGTAGAACGTTAGTGCGGGCCTTTGAGTATATAGCATTTATTTTCAAAGTAAGTCCCCAGCAACCCTATTATAGCTTAGACCAGACAACGTAACCTGTTAGACAACATAAACTTAATCTTATTAAAAGATTACCGACTATTTTTAGGAATTAATCAATATTTTAATATACATACACCTGCCAACAGTAAGTATATTGCCGTGTGGTGATCGGTTCAGAATAACACCACCCCATTTCTTTCCGTGGATGTCGTAAGAGGCGACTATGGAAACACAGATGAGACCTTCCTAGTAATCCACCCCAGGCAACGACACCTCAATTTGTTCTGAATCTGAGGTGGCGTCCTATGGTCTCATGCGCATGCGGACTTTGGTCAAGATTGAGGTCAAGAGTTAATCCATCTTATAATTTTAAAAAAAGAAAAAAAACAGTGCCAAGCTAAAGTCAAAGTCAAGCGAAGCACAAGAGTGGAGTAAGGTGATAGAAAATTAACGTAAAAAAAGTATGTATACTTATATGTAAACTCTATTAAAAATCTTACAGACTACTACAAAAGAAACAGATGGGCAAGGCCAGACTTATCCTTGAAGGGATCTCTTCCAGTCTTCCTTAGAGATGTCAAGAGAGAAACAGATGTGGTGTGGGCTACAACGCAATAATGCATGCATTAACTACAAATAAATAAATAAAATATAAAAGTAACTATAGTAGTAGTAGTATACTAGTAGTATCCACTTCGTGTTTCGAAGGGAGGCCCTTGCCCCTCGGTGGGGACATATATGGGCTGTTAAAAAAAAAAAAAGTAACTAGCTTTCCGCCCGCCGCTCCGCCCGCGTGGACTACAGGTTATATCGATTTTCAAGATTTTCCCGCTTTTCTGTTGAAATTTTTCCTGAATTTTCTTTGCTATAAATCTCACAGAGCCCGAGACCTTTCCAACGAATGCAAAACCGTGGAAATCGGTTCGTGCGTTCTGGAGTTATAGCGTCAGGAAGGAAAACCCGACTTATTTTTATATAGTAGATATCATGGACTAATTATCTCTAATTAGTCCATGCTAATATTAAGCATTCTACTACGTACAGGGACGGCACATCATGCTATCCAAAACTGTCAAATTTCTTTAATCGATTTTTAATTTTTATCTCCAAGTGTTAGAGTTTACTATCCATTGGGGAAATCTGACAGTTTGTGGTAACCTGACTTGCCGTTGACTGTACAATAAAGTTAGGTGATTTTAAATAAGTTAGCGAAAGGACGTGAACACAATACAATGCAAATATCTAACACAATACAAATTGTTCTGTATGCAATTAATTAAATAAATGTCACCATTAAACTGAACAACTTTCTTCAGGCGACTTATGTCGATTTCTGAAAAAAAAAATTCGAACTTCTTATTAAAATAAATAAACGCTACACACTTAAAGCCCCACACTAAGGTGTTCCCTTGTGTCGTGGGTCCTGTGGAACTCACATAAAGACAAACACAAACACCCATGACCCGAGAACAAACATCTGCTTTTTACACAAATGTTTACCCCGACTGGGATCGAACCCAGGACCCGCCGATCAGGAGGCAGCGTCACTACCACTCGACCAAACCGGCCGTCAATAAGCTCAAGCAGCAATCAGCTTTATGAAAGTTCAGGGTGTCAGCTACCTCCATACCAAATTTTATCAAAATTGGTCCAGTCGTTTGACCGTGAAAGAGTAACAAACATCCATACATCCATCCATACTTACAAACTTTCGCGTTTATTATATAAGTAAGGTTAAGGATAGTAAGGATAAGGATAAGAAGGTAAGAATAAGGATACTCGGATATAACCTACGAATAATGGTGGGTACCCTTACGGGCCACTGTGCTCTGAACAAGCATTTATTCGTACTAAACGTCACCGACAGTCCCCTCTGTAGGGGCTGCCTAGAGGCTGATGAAACAGTCGCCCATGTAATCCTGGATTGCATGGGAGTGGCAGAACACCAGGCAAAAATCCTTGCAGACATTAGGTCGCTCCGCGAAGCCTGCGAAATCCCCAGGAGGATTCTGAGCTTCTGGACGGAGCTGAAGTGGCTGGAATAGCCACTGACCCACACGCATAATGGGCCACTTAAGAGCCTACATGCGAAAAATGGGAGCCCATATCGCTTATCACTTAAGGATACTCGCCTACATCTTACAGGACTCGACTCTAAAATTAAGACTGAAGGTTTGAGTTTCGATTTGTTTTCAAAAGACTTAAAGACTTAACCGACTCCAGCTGATTTTAAAAGACTGAAATGACTCGAGTAAAAGGGCTCGCACCGCAGTTTGTGTGTGATATTCAACATATCATTTGTAACTTATCAACCAAAAGGAATAATTCACGCCTAAGCCACTGAATATTATTTACATTCTAATGACACATGTCTTACGACTGTCGACTTACCAGACAATGAGTCGCCAGTCTTTTAAGTCTTTTAAGCTGTTTAAGTAACAGCTCAGTTTTTTATGTTAAAAGACAGTCTTATGACTAAAGGTTGGGGACTAGAGGCGTCAAAAATAACGCGAGTCTTTATTAAGGCGACTACAGCACCCGATAAAGGCAGCACACATAGAAATAGTGCCACCTCCGTCTCTAAACTGGCCTGGGCCGGCAGTGCGAACAGTGTCGATACACGAAGTTTACGGACTATGAAAGCGCACGTAACAGCTTAATCGAGGTGGAGAGGTAACAGCTTAAATCGAAAAATGCGTTAACTACTTATCGAGAGTGTTCAATCACGAACATTTTGATAGCAAATTCAAGTTCCTGTGTGCATTTTACTATCGTTTTTACAGCTTAAAAGATACACAATATTGGGTATTTAGAGGTGACTTTGTGAGCTTTTTCTATCGAACCAAAAGTGCTGAATCATGTTTTCAGCAAACTACTTATCTAGTTTATGTCCTGAATATTACCGCAGTATTTTTTGCTTCGATTTAATGCAGTGCGTCATGCTTATCTACGCATCATAAAATCGTAATTTAGGTGCTGTAAATCCTTAAAAGACTGAGTCTCTTTCATCACTAGCTGCACGTCAGGTTACTCATTTGCACTACGAAAGTCGGCGCTATACAAGCGACATAAAAGCGACGTCAAGGTCAACATGCACAGCCTGATGTGCCGCTGTGTGTACTTGCGAAAATCTATAAAATCATCCCTTATGTATTGACTTTGAGTTAGGAAGCGAACTTTGGACGTGGACATGCCCTAAAACTAAATAATGTTAAAAAACTGAACAACTGCCAAAACCCCATATGGAAACTGTTAAAATATTTAACTAATGAAAATTGACTTACCTAGATGAACAAATCAATGCTTTTAAATTCGCAATCTGTGTTGAAAAAACAAAGAATACCTAACGAATCGTTAATTAAACATAGGCTGTGTACAATGACCACGGTTTGCCCGTGTCCTGGATGATTCATCTATCAGACATTGAGCGATCAATGTCACAAAAACGGTAGAGGCCCCTATGAATGAAGCGGAACTAAAACTTGCCTCGTGAAAAAAATTGACGCCCAAAACTCTAGATTTTAAATAAATAGTCATCTCTATCAATGACGGTGGTCAAAGACTAAATAGCTTTATTATAAAGTACAATCATGTACGTTAAAGAATTTCAATAGTACATATTCGTTCTTTTGACTCTACTGACTCTACGCCTGTTCGTAAAGGTGCAGTCTTCCCCAGAGAAAAATAGGCAAAAAACTCCAAGGGGTTTTAAAAAAAATCCTAATTTTAGTTAGGTTTAGCGGATCTAGTACAACCCGCGACAACCATGTATGTCACGCCACTCAGATGATGGTAACACTTCAATTTGAATGCACGAGACCATTATGTTATGTTTATCGGGCGTTTTCCGAACTGAGCCTCTCGATTGGGCCATTGTGCGTGATATTGTTTGGGTTAGTTATTCCATCCAGCCAAAGTCCTCCCAGAAGCATACAAGATTTCTCATGTTCCTGCATGCCTCTGATTAGGACCCCGGGTTATGCAGGATATGTGCCCATTGGGCTTCCACGCTGTGTCATTTTATCGTAACATGCGCTGGAGTCTCTTGTCTCCATGCAGCATATTAAACATAGCGGACAGTGGCCTGTGATTATTCCTACCTACCACTCTTTGAATGTGTTTTCTGCGTAGATGCAACCAACTTCGTGTCAGGTGTTTGTTTAGCATTGGCATGACTTCTTTGGATTAACGGCATCCTTTCACCACTGTCCATTCCTCATTATGTTGTCTTTTGGTTCTATCTCTCAGCAAGAATATTAATTGTTTGTAAGGTAGAGGCATGATTGGTTCTGGTTCAGCTAGTAATGTGCCGCAGAGGGTTGTTGTTGTTGTTTCGGAAAAGGCAAAGGAATCTATGTCTATACAGCCGTTGTCCGTGAAGCTCCTCCCGTTGACCGTAAACCGATAGTGTTTTGTTTACGGAAAGCTTTGGCGGCGAGAAGCACTGCCGCGGAGATCTTTGTCGGAACCAAAAAGAGCGAATACACCGTATAACTTGAATTATTCTATCACTACACTGTTTAAAATTAGTTTACTGCACAATATACTGTCACTCAGCGAGCTATGGAAAGGGCTATGCTCGGTATTTCTTTGAGGGATCGGATTCGAAACGAAATAATCCGTCAGAAAACCAAAGTTACCGACATAGCCCGGCGAATTAGCAAGCTTAAGTGGCAGTGGGCTGGTCATATCTGTCGTAGAACCGATGGCCGTTGGGGCAGAAAAGTTCTAGAATGGAGACCACGAATCGGAAAACGTAGCGTAGGGCGCCCTGTTACTAGGTGGGGTGACGATATTCGTAAAGTAGCGGGCAGTCGTTGGAGGAGGAGAGCTGAAGACCGAGCTCAGTGGCGTGCCATAGGAGAGGCCTATGTCCAGCAGTGGACTGATACAGGCTGATGATGATGATGATGACACTGTCACTATTATACATTAAACAACTCTTTAATGTAGAAAAAAAAATTCAATCGACACAGCAACAGCTCACATCGAGTTCCCGCCAAAGACCCATCTGTGCGAAAGAGGTAGTTTCATCAAATAATCTATAGGTACATACATGCCTATTGCACCCTCATTATTGAGACTTATCATTCAGCTGTCAGTTAATAGTTTGGCAGCCTTTGCAGCTGCGGGCGGAACAACATGCAGCCAAGAACACAGTAAGCGTACAGACTAGTCTTGTAAAGGGACAACGGCACATCATGCTATCCAAAACTATCAAATTTCTTCAATCGATTTTCAATTTTATCTCCAAGCTTAGAGTTTACTATTCATTGGGGAAATTTGACTGTTTGTGGTAACCTGATGTGCTGTTGACTGTACCATTGCCATAAGAGCGATATTAGAACAGTGGTCTTGACGTAAATCGTATAATCCTACTTCAAGGTTCGCATGTATATAGTTTCTTGTTTCAGTTTACGCTGTAAGGAAATGAGTTCTGGGCAATTTGTTGAGTGGTCATGACATACCTATGACATTATATTCTTTTGTGTTATATATTTGACTTTGACTTCTAGTTTCAGTAAACGCTACACATAAACGCTACACGCTACACACTAAGGTTTTCCCTTGTGTCGTGGTGGGTCCCTTGGAACACACATAAAGACAAACACAAACACCCATGACCCGAGAACAAACATCTGCTTTTTACACAAATGTTTACCCCGACTGGGGATCGAACCCAGGACCCGCCGATCAAGAGGCAGCGTCACTACCACTCGACCGCACCGGCCGTCAAATATTACACCACCTTATCTTTTTCCATGGGTGTTGCAAGTAATTAATTGAACATAGGCAGATTGGCCCTGGCGTCTTATTCTGTATTCTAATACTTTTTTTGTATTATTTTTATTTATTTAATACTTTATTGTTAATAACGTTTAATAAGTCAATCCTCGGTTACCCCCAATACTTATAACTCTTAAACGGTTAAAACAATTTCGATAGAATATAGCTAAGAAAATAAAAACTAATTGAAATCGGTGCATTCATTTAGGAGCTACGATTGCACAGACAGACACACAGATACACAGTCACACGTTAAAAGGCGTAATCGTCTGTATAAATTGATGCTAAATAAACAATTAAACATCAATCAGGCCCGTGACCCTCGGTAAGGACGTATATGGGCTGGTAAAAAAATAAATAAAATAAAAATATAGAGTGAGCCATATCGCATAGAATTAGGGCTGGCATGGCCCATGGTTCTAATTGTGGTCACATGGGACTTGTACGCACGCAAGACGCACGACTAATATACCAAACTCGTAATATTCTGTCAGTATAAGAATAGAATAGAATAGATAAAACTTTATTCAACTAACATGACAACAATACAGATAACGAACAAATCAAACTTAAAATAATACAAAGTGTCAGTCAAAAAGGCGCTGACTCAGCATGTTGCTGCTATGCTTGCACACAGCAGCGCTGATATTCTGCCAGAACCCTGACTACAAAGTAATGAGCGACTGCATCTGTGCGGTATCTAATTTTGTGTGTGGGAAGTTTGTGAAGAGTTGTGTATGTGTATGTGTGCGTGTTGTGTATGCATGTGTTTATGTTATATCGTTTATAATAAATAAAAATAAATAAATAAATAAACGCTACACACTCAAAGGCCCACACTAAGGTTTTCCCTTGTGTCGTGGGTCCCTTGGAAAACACATAAAGACAAACACAAACACCCATGACCCGAGAACAAACATCTGCTTTTACACAAATGTTTGCCCCGACTGGGGATCGAACCCAGGACCGCCGATCAAGAGGCAGCGTCACTACCACTCGACCAAACCGGCCGTCGGCCGTCGTCGGCATAAAATCAAAAATCATGTATCTTTTTTTTTTTATTAATGAAGGGTTCGCTCTTGACCACAATCTAGCCCAAGGGCAAAGATGTATCTAGTAATTAAATAAAAATAAATAAATAACATGTAGCAGCGAAAAATTGACAGAAAATAACGTAATTGGTCAGGTAGCAGGTCACTCTAAGTTTCGAATAAACATGTGTGGCTTTATCGATCTGTTCATTTAACATAATTTTTTTATATATTCGTTTAAATGAATATTTACTCTTTAAATCCCTTTTAGGTGTCATGCGGCAGGCATTTTGCTTAGTTCGTCAAATCAGATGGACCGATTTCTATGTGGCTTTCTTTGAAGCTGATTTAATCTAGATTAAATAGTTTTTTGTTATTTCAATCATTATTTTTTGCAGTTCGAGCACGATGGCGACCAACTCTAACGGTGTGCCACTCGGCTGACGCTGGGCCCTGCGCAAAGACTTGCTCGCCTGGCGTTGTCAATGTTGACATTTTGACATAGGACCCCGGAGCATTACGCTCGCTATCACCATCGTACTCTAGCTGCTGCTGCAGGTATGTTCCATGTTTTATATTATTTTTTGTCAATTTAGTAAATTTCTATCCTGAATCTTCTCCGAAGACTCAAATCTTCAACGTCAAGATGCGGGTGGTAGTTACACTTCACAACAAACACATAAAGAACTTTCAACTTTCATAACTTAAACATTGTTTAATAATCCATTACTTAATTAAGCGTCATTTAATCATGCCCTTATTATACGGGTTCTGTAGGGTTGCTACAGACATGTTGTGTATTTATTTATTTATTTTATTTGGCACAACAAACAAGTTACAAACAAACACTTAATCTAAAAAAGTAATACAGTCATAGGGAATATGCATGATTTTTTTATTTATTTAAAAAATTAATCCTCATTCATGTAATAAACAGCTTAGTTAAACTATTTTTCGAATAACTATGAAATTAAAAAAGATATAAGCCATCGAAGATTTATTTCTATCTCTTTCTAGCAAAACGAAATTTAACTCAGAGTTTGTATGGACGTAGTGACATATGACGTCACAGTCCATGTCGGATCTCTCTGTCTAATCGGTGCGTAATTAATAGTTTTAAATGCGTATATCGGCCGTATTTCTTGGCCGATTTTAATTTTAATTTCACTTTTTGTCATTTCAACTACGGTATTATCATATTTTGAAAAAATTCATGCATATTCCCTATTATTTAATAGTGCAACTCTTAACAGTGTGCTCAACATTTTAAGACGCAAAAATGCAAATAGGTACATCGAAATATATAAAAGGAGAAACTGACTGACTGACTGACTGACATATCGACGCACAGCCTAAACGGCTAAACGTAGGCACTTGAAATTTGGAAGGGACGTAGCTTAGGTGCCGTAGAGGTGCACTAAGAAAGGAATTCCCGAAATTCCTACGGGAACGGGAATTAGCGGGAAAATCCGTTTCCCATTTTGCTGCTGTATGTACTTATGTTCAATCTAATAACCCTCAGAATTATTGTAAAATGTGGCGTCAAGTGATTCTCGAACTATAGGACGTTCTGCCTACCCCGAAAGGGATTATAGTCGTAAGTGTATGGATGGGACATTCGATGTAAAAAAATAATGTCAAAAAAATTTAAATACTTACGTAACTTCATAGATTAAGGTTCATTATTACCCAATATTTATTCTACGGTTAACTTTTGACCTGTGGTTAGTATAGCTAATCAGACAAAATGTCAAAAGACATTAATGAAAAATTTAAAAGTGTCATTTGGGGCTGATCTCGAAAGTGACATCCATTTAAAAAAATAAAAGCCTAGGCCCTAGCTAGTGCTATTGTCGTTAAGCCGAGATCAGAGGCCATTTCGCTTTTTTTTCTATTTGAAAACTCTGACATTAGGGTTAGTCGAGTAGGCTGTTTGTGAGTGCAACTTAGCTACGGCGGAAGCAATCTTGAGATAATCAAAGCCCACGAAAAGTGTGATTCAATTTTGACTAAAAAATATCGCCAACCCTACATACCTTAGGATGCAGGCGACAGAGGGGTGAGGTAAAACAGAAGGGAAGGGACGCTCTTATCACTTAACTGATAAAAATCAAAGGGGGATTCGAAAGCTCGCACTTTACCAACATGTTGACGTAAATTTGGGGAGTGCATGCTTTTAGGATTTTCTAGGATATTTTTTTTAAATTATAAGATGGGTTAACTCTTGACCTCAATCGTCAAAGATGAGGTCGACGATGGAGCGAGTTAACCCAGAAAACGCCTATAAAGGCACTGGTACTCCCATGCACCGACGGATAGTCGAAAATCGGTTTGCTTTGGTTCAACTTCACAGATTATCCTACAAACTACCGCATTTAAGGCAACAAAAAGGCAACCAATGCGCACCAGTTGGTTAGAGCAGCGAATCCCAAATTCTTTTTGGAGCATCGTTTTTGGGCGGAACCCTAGTAAAAATCTAACTAACTGTAACATGATTTTTTTACGTGAAATCACACTTTGATGTGATTTGTTGTTCGCATCTTATAAGTATAGTTTGACTTTAAATGTAGGACTTTTTAAGATAAATAGCGATGACAATATCTAGCTAGACTAGACTAGAAAAAAAACATCAAAATCTTGAATTTTCGCGGAACCCCTGAGAACCTTTTACGGAACCCAGGGTTCCACGGAACACCATTCGGGAACCGCTCGGTTAGAACACCAGTAGATCTAATCCTGGCCCTTGATCGTGGTAAACTTGATTGAACGTGTTTACCAAAGCTAATTCGCTTACATTTCTATTGTATTCAATGTTTCTATTTGGCTGAATACAAAGGAAACGTGAGCGGTTTAGCTTTGGTAAATACGTTCAAACTTAAGGCGCTCGGGAGGCTTGAGTCGTGGGTTCGAGTCCCATTTGCGCCGAATGTTTTTCTTTCCGAATATTTTCGAATTAAAAATCACTTCTATTTATTTACACGCGTAACCTTTTAAAAAAATCTTACCGTTAAAAAAATCATCTTTTGTTCAAATGGAAAATGTTTTTCAATCAAACCTTCAGAGAACAAACTTTAGTTATTACTTGAAAGCGTCAGACTTTTTACCATTCATTGCAAACTAAATAATTACTCCAAACCACCGCTTCATGCTTCAGTAAGAAAACTTGACGTGACAGTTTCTCCTGCAACTGAAATTGAGTTTGAAAATAACTATTATAAAACCTTATTACAAACTTTTACATCCTATCTCATAGTTCAAGTACGTACTAGGTTTTATTTAGTTTGCAGTTTCATTCTAGATTGATTTATGACATGGAATAAACTTGTTAATCTAAGGTCCCATCGCATGCTTGTTTACGCCGCGTGCGATACAAATCTCGTACACCATGTGTTCTAAAAGCACGCGAAGGTTTAAAGAACACGACTCAGACTCTGATCTATACTTAAGTAGCAGTCGTCTTTGTCAGTTTGATGGTGAGAAAAAGAGGCAATCAAAACTTAAGTATGGATCAAGTCTTGAGTCTCCTTCTGTAATACGGGCTTTAGTCTGTACTTGTACATTGATGTAAAATTCATGTTATTTAACCGATTCTTTTTTAACCCCGTCAAAAAAAGAGCCCCACTCTGACGACTTCACTTTGATTGCGCGGTCTTTGCGTCGACATTCAAACACTTTTTTGACATTTGAACGCGTTGTTAGCCCCTGACAAATAAGTTTGACGCGTGTATGATGGTGTAATCAAATCAAAAATGCTTTTTTTGCATAGAACATACAAAGTGCTTCTTGAAAACGTCATAAAAATACATTAGCAAAATCAATATAAATAATTAAGCAAAATAGTGAATTACATTAGCATTTTTGATTTTGCGCTTATTCGCAAAGGTGCAGTGTTCCTCAGGAGAAGAATAGACAAGAAACTCCGAGGGTCGCTCTCTTTAAGGCCCGTGTTCACCAAAAATATAACCAACGGTTAAACCGCGGTTAGAAGCTAATCAGGCAAAATGTCAAAAAAAATGTATGAAAATGACATTGTCAAATATCTGGTTAGCAGCTAATCGTTGGTTAAATATTTGGTGAACATTGGCCTAAGTCAATCATATAAATTTTCTTACCTACTTCTAATTTTAATTGACTTAGTATCTGAATAACTCTGGAGCTGAGCAATTTATTCCCATGGTTGCTTGTCTAACAGATAATCAGAAATTCTATAATAGCCCTTTTTACAAAGTTTTAGTATAATTAGTGTATCTGTCTGTAGTATCGTTTTTAATTTTATTTGACCAAAATTGATTTAGTCTTTTAAGAGTTACAAAATTTTCAATTTGAAAGTACATTAAGTATTAGTTAAAATGAATTTTGTATAATAAAAATATCAAGTTAAAAATCACCCCGAGTCAAGAAATACTTGTGTATGAAAATGTTGTCCCAAAAATTGTGAAATAAATTGTGGGCACCGTGATTGTGGAGCGGTTGTTGATTGGATGTCGCGTCATGACGTAGAGACGGACAACCGATAGCCGTATTGATTTTATTCGGTCGAGTACTGTACATAAACCAGATTTGCAATTCTGCAGCCTGTCATCATTCTTTGTGTTTGTTTGATGGAACAAATTGTTTCATCTGCGTTTTGATAACCGTTTTTTGTAAGAAATTGCGCCGGTTAGCAAAACGATCAAGTTGGCGAATAGCGTCGACTCCAAATCAAATCCTTTGATTAATATAAAACAATCAAAGTATATTGGTGTAAACTGTAATTTTTTTTACCAGCCCATATACGTCCCCACCGAGGGACACGGGCCTCCCTTCCTTCGAAATACGATGGGGATTTAGACCATAGTCCACCACACTGGCCCAATGCGGGTTGGTGGACCGCACGTCTTTCGAAAATGAATTTTTTTGGACAGACGAGTTTCATCGCGATGTTTTCCTTCACCGTTAAGCAAGTGATAATTAGAAATACGTACATAAATCCGAAAAAACTAATTTAGTGGTACAGGTCCGCACCAGGATTTGAACCCGCGACCTTCCGATTACAATTCTGGCTCATTACCAACTGGTAAAGCCTTTGATTTTTTTGTTTTTTTGCGCGATTTGGCTTCCGTGCCCCCAGATTATATCGAGTAAATTGAATAACTTTCCCGAAGAAACAGATCGATTAATAACAAATAATTTTGGGGAAAAGAAAAATGTTCAGTACGAATGGGACTTCAACCCACAGCCCCAGGGTTAGATCTCCTATTGCTCAAACCAACTGAACTATCGTGCCTTCAAGTCAAGCGGCGAAAGTTCTTAAAAAAAAATATATAATATGGATTAAATCTTGACCTCAATCTTGACCATAAGGTCAAAGATGAGGTCGACGATGGAGTGAGTTAACTCAGTAAATGCCTATAAAGGCACTGGTACTCCCACGCCCCGACGGAACACAGCAATCTGTTTGGCGTCGGACTACAGTATAAGAGGGTGGTCGCGAACCAGACGGCCCTTAACAGAGCCTACCACGCCGCATGAGACCATAGGACAACACCTCAGATTCAGAATTAAGTGTTGTTGCCTGGGATGGATTACGAGGAGGCAGGTCTCATTTGTGTTTCCTTAGTCGCTTCTTACGACACCCACGGAAAGAGATGGGGTGGTGTTATTCTCAACCGATCACCACACGGTTAAAAAGTTCTCACCAAATTTTTTTTCCCTAAAACTATTTGTGAATACTGGGTAAGCGTTTTATAAAAATACTAAATTAGGTTAAAAAATTCAGTGAGTTCTAATTACATAGGGCTGCCATCTCTAAAACCTGCCCCCCAGGACCGGAACCGTAAGTTCCCCGGATTTTGGAGCTTTCACCCCGGACGTTTTAATACTTTTTTCATTCACTTACATCTTTATTAAAATATATTTTACTCCGTACTTGATAGAAGAAAACTTTAATTTTAAGCCTCTTTTGTTGCATGAAATAGTGTGTTTAATCGTCCTTGTGACGACAAGTGAGTAATTTTGCTTTATTTTGTAACCTTCTTAGGTATGTAGGTTTTACATAAATTATGGGAACGGGATCTGATCGAAAACCCAGACTTTTATTGTAGTCCGCGTTGCACCTGGACTACAATTTAAACCCCGCCCGGACGCTCCCCGGACGTCTTCCAAACTAGGACGAATCCGGGGAAACCCGGACGGATGGCAGCCCTATAATTACAAGAGCAGCTATAGGTACCAAACGTCTCATCTTGAAGACAAGGGGGCAGCCTTTTTTTTTCTTTACAGCCACTATTTTTTTCTTTACACTGAATTGATTTTTACGCGTTTTTAACACGCAAGACGGCATTTTTTAAAATGTTTGTCACTATTCGGCACGCGGGCGATTACTAGGATTGAATAAACGTGTTGTTGCCGGTCGGCAACAACGCACGGACCAAAAAATTGGGCCCCGATTCTGTAACTTAAGTTATGTGTCGATGGAATGGTCGCAATTTTATCTGTTCAGGTGGCGAAATTGAGAACTATCCAAATTTCATACATCTAATGATGGCTGATTTGACTGGTGGCGCCACCGCCAACTGAATGTTCAGTTGCTAGGTAGTTTGCGACTTTACATTCGGTTGGCGGTGGCGCTGCTGGTCGGGGTGGCTGTCAGCGAGTATATGAAAATTAAGTAGTTCTCAATTTTGCCACCTGAACAGATAAAACGGCCTAGAATCACTCCGTACTAAAAACCAACTACTTAACAGTCACCCAAATCTACCTACGCCAAGGAAAGGAAATCCGTGTGATACAAAGGAAATCCGTGCGATAAAAAGGAAATCCGTGCGATAAAAAAGGAAACTTTTTCTGCAGAGCCTCAATGAATAAAATAAGTCCCATTTTCATGTTATTGTCATATTTTCATTTTCAACCGACTTCAAAAAAGGAGAAGGTTCTCAATTCGACTGTGTATGTTTTTTGAAGTGAAACTTCTTTAGTGGCGTTGAGCGCTTTTAGTATGGGGAAAAAATGTTAAACTCGCAATGAACTCGCGTCAGATGTCACGTGACCCTGATCGAAAATGCGTAGGATAGGGTTGCTACCTTTTTTGAAGTGAAAACTTCTTTAGAAGCGCTGTGCACTTTAAAGTATGGGTGGAAACCCGGACGGATGGCAGCCCTATGGTAAAATTATCTCTGTGACAGATGTCAACGATGTCAACGATTATTCGCACATGGTGCGCAAATACCGATAGACTATTTTACTGAATTGGAAGTAGACAGTTTGGTCGAGTGGAAAATTTACCAGATTGTAAGCAACAGGTCGAGCGTTCGAATCCTGAGATAATAACGTACTCTTTTTGTGTATTTTGTTTTCTTTCCATATTAATGCACAACGTTAATGTTCAAGTTTTCACTTCTGCAGGCCGAGTACGATAGTGACAGCGCCGCGACAACACCGCGGTCCTATGTCAAAATGTCAACATTGACAACGCCATAGGGCGAGCAAGCCTATGCGCGGGACCCTCGCGCAGTCAGTGAAGTTTCAGCGTGAGCTGAGCGCGAGTTTGTCGTTATCATGCTAGAGCTGCTGCCGGCACTCCCGGAGTGCAACCCTTTGTTTTTTTTGTATATTTGTTACGCGATAACTCCGCCAACTGTTAGCCGGTTTTCAAAATTATTTTTTGTTCGAAAGAGTAAATATTCCTGAAGTGATCCCATATTAATTTTATCGAAAATTATTCAGCTCTTTAAAAAAAACCAACGAAAACAATAAAATACATACAAACCAGAGCATCATCTAAGTAAACGAATTATATTTTCGTTTGTAGTTATCTGCTAATAGGCAGTGTAGTCCGCAAAAAATAGGAAAACTGAGGAAATAAATCATGTAGTGCGGTTTCAAAAGTTGTAGGATTATGTAAGGCTAACTCCCCTGAATGTCACTTAATGAAGTCCTCTAGATTATAGGAGGTGGGGCCTGTTAGGGTTCCGTACCCAAAGGGAAAAAACGGGACCCTATTACTAAGGCTCCGCTGTCCATTCGTCTGTCTGTCACGAGGCTGTATCTCATGAACCGTGATAGTTAGACAGTTGAAATTTTCACAGATGATTTATTTCCATTGGTCCTATAAAAACAAATACTGAAAACCAGAATAAAATAAATATTTAAGGGGGCTTTTTACAACAAACGTGACTTTTTTGCCGCTTTTATAGAGATAATGTAGAGTCCGACTCGCACTTGGCCGGTTTTATAGGTAATGGTACGGAACCCTTCGTGCACAAGTCCGAGTTGCACTTGGCCGGTTTTATTTAATTTTTTTGCGCATAGCTTGAATTTAGTAGGTAGATAGATTGTAGTTAGAAGACTTCTTCAGATATACCCTTACACAATCCTGGTACTATTGGAACCATAAGAATTTGTGGCGACACGGAGCGCGTGCAAGCTTGCAGTTTTGGTTTTATGAGTACACGCTCCCGCGCAGGTCACCAATCTTTCTCTTACGCGCGCCCCGCCAAGTCCTTCCACTCTACGTAATTTGTAACTTCATTTAAATTTTGTGACGCAATCTGTTTGAATAGACATTTCGCTACAAACTCTATCTTTCATTTGAGGAACCCTAATAGTTGACCGCATCATCTATCATTCTATCAACGAACACAATAATGCAATAAGTGGTGATGGTGACCCCAACCCGATGCATTCCTGGTATTCTCTTTTGACACCAGTTATCTAATTTGTGCGAACTATTGTTGGGATTGAAGTCGGTCGCCGCTCTCCGCATCACTTCCAAGAAAGCACTTAAAAACAAATCTATATAAGCATTTGAACGCTCCCCGCCCCGCCGCCGCCCGTTCCGCCCATCCTTTTAAAGGCCTGATCATACTGAGCAGAAGTCAGTTCGGTGCTGATTTTCTACGAATCAACATCTTTTGAAAGTATTCTATGCCAGTTTGTTTAAAAATTTAAAGCTATAATAGTTAAGGCTCTTTGAACATTGAAGTGATCTTTTATCTGGTTTTTATTTCAACTCAAAAGTGGCACGCACAATTTACTCACAAGAGGACTTGTGAAAGGTCAGTTGAATTATAAAATAGCAGTCTTATTCATAAAAAGTTAAAATAGGTTTATAAGCTTGCTATAAGGATATTCTCTGAAAACGTTATTCATAAACGTTCAATACCACTAAAATGTTTTATAAGTATTCGATAACGACTACATAACTTAGACAATGGTGAACCCTATATATAAGCTTCTAATAAATACAAATATGGTCGCTTACGCGACACAGCATGTTTGTTTGACAGCTAAAGAGGTTTTGTTTTGTTTTTATCCAATGATTTATTAGGCTGTACGGTCTGAAGACCTTTGCCTATCCTAATTGGATGAAAAAGGAAATAATAGTCGCTAGTGATTTTGAAAATACCGCGAAATTGCAGGTTAGTTTTGCAAAGAAATGTCACTGACGACGCTGTAATTTTTTTTTCATTTTACACTGGATTTTTTCAGAACGACAACTTATGTACCAAATAACAGCTTCATAGCGCCCCGGCTTGACGGCCGGTTTGGTCGAGTGGTAGTGACGCTGTCTCTTGATCGGCGGGTCCTCGGTTCGACCCCAGTCGGGGCAAACATTTGTGTAAAAAGCAGATGTTTGTTCTCGGGTCATGGGTGTTTGTGTTTGTCTTTATATGTGTTTCAAGGGACCCACAACACAATGGAAAACCTTAGTGTGGGACTTTGAGTGCGTTTTTTTTTATAGCTATAACGGATTTATTGTCCATTTATGAATAGAGTATTTTAAAGTGGGATTAATAGTGTTACTGAACTTTAACTAAAAAGCGTTTTAAATCTGTTTTAAGGGATTTTTATGAATAAGACTGTTAGTCTTCACCTATGAATTTGCCGTTTTTCATGCAACATTTTTGGAAAACTGAATTTTTCATACTAACGTTTTTGAATTTTTCTCAAAAATACGAGATCCAAATTTAACAAAAATGTTGTGGGAAAGTTTGGACTACATTAAGTTAATTTTTATCATACTTAGTTTATTAAAAGTTACAATTACAGGTGTTAATAACAATGATAACACTTAGAAGCTAGTGTTAATAAGCAAAAAAAAAAACAAAGTAAAAATGTATTAATTTTACTCAAAATCTTGTAGTTACTAAATATTGATACAGTTTTGTAAAATGTAAACTATTGGAAATAGGATGTACACCTGAAAAAAAAAACACTTGGTCGTGGCGTGGCTACTCCTCGACAGCGTTGTTTTATAAGACGCACTATTACAGCACTTGGTCGGGGCTACACCCCGATTATTTTGAAAACATTGGTTATGTTTGTAAATGAATTAATTTTACTAAAAATTTTGTAGTTACTAAATATTGATACAGTTTTGTAAAATGTAAACTATAGGAAATAGGATGTGACACCTGAATTTTTTTTTTAATAACACTTGGTCGAGGCAACTCCTCGACAGCGTTGTTTTTTAAGACGCTATTAGGTACAGCACTTGGTCGGGGCTACACCCCGATTGTGTTGAAAACATTTGTTATGTAGTTACATTTTGTTACTTACTAATTATTATTCTTGGTACAGTTTCATCAATTAAAACTACTGGGAAACCTCTTGATGGAGTTGTATAAAAAAATAGTCTTTATTTAATTTGATGAAGATACACTAGTGTTAGACTCATTTTTATATATAATGGTTATGGCATTTTAATGGTTCTGTTAAATTTAATTGGTATCATAAGTTAATATTAAAAATAATATTAATTTGATTGCGGCCTATGATGGTCATGATTGTGGCCTATGCTGGTCATGTTTACAGCCTATGATGGTCATGTTTACGGCCTATGATGGTCATGATTGCGGCCTATGATGGTCATGTTTACGGCCTATGATGGTCATTTTTACGGCCTATGAAGATCATGATTGTGGCCTATGATGGTCATGATTGCGGCCTATGATGGTCATGTTTACGGCCTATGTTGGTCATATTAACGGTCTATGAAGATCATGATTGTGGCCTATGAAGGTCATGATTGTGGCCTATGATGGTCATGATTGTGGCCTATGATGGTCATGATTGCGGCCTATGATGGTCATGATTGCGGCCTATGAAGGTCATGATTGCGGCCTATGTAGGACATGATTGCCGCCTATAATGGTCGTAATTGTGGCCTGTAATGGTCATGATTACGGCCTATGAATGTCGTGATTGCGGCTTATGATGCTCACGATTGTGGCCTATGATGATCATGATTGTGGCTTATGATGGTCGTAATTGCGGCCTATGTATGGCCATTATTACGGCCTATGTTCATGATTTCGATCTAAGTATTTATGTTCATGATTGCGGTCTATGTATGATCATAATTGAAGCATTCAACCAATTCCTAAATGATACAATAGTTTTCAGCTATGGATAGTGACAAAAGCGATGGCGTCCAAACCCCAGAGGCACCTCTGTGTCCTAGAGAACGCGAGAAAAGGGAGAAATCTAGTTCACTTTCTCCTCAGCGACGGCGATGCAAGTCGCAGGAGACATTGACTGAATGGAAGGGAGAAACAAGTGAGAGTAGCATGAATTTTCATAATAATCAACAAAACAACGTGATACCAGAATTTGATCCCTGTAATGAATCTCAGAGTATTCAGTATTGGATAAGGAAAGTAAATGAGTGTTCTCTTATATACGGGTGGGAAGAGAAACAAACCATACATTTTTCATTACAAAAACTTACAGGTTTAGCAAAAAAATGGTTTGAAGCTCTTCCTGCGGTTGTTTTTACTTGGGACGAATGGCAGACAAAGTTGATAGAGGCATTTCCTTGTGAGGAAAACTATGGAAATCTTCTGGAAGAAATGCTTGCCAGAACCACTCGTCCTGAGGAAAGTCTTAGAGAGTACTTTTATGATAAGCTAAACTTGTTAAATAAGTGCGAAATAAAGGGAGTGAAAGCAGTGGAGTGTTTAATTGATGGAGTTACTGATCGTAAAATTAGAAAAGGTGCACAGGCTCAGAATTATACCGACCCGGAAGATTTACTGAACTTCCTTTGTACACAACAGATTGCGACACCTTTTAAAAATAAGGCTCGCGATTGTAGCAATCAGCAAAATACGAACAAGGGTCAGCAGTCTAGTACTTCGAATGATTCGTCATCTAGCATTTCAAATTCTAGTGAATTAGCACGCAAAAACTGTCGAGAAAAGGGTCATCGGGATTTCAAGAGTACTAAGGCTATTGTTCGGTGTAAAAAATGTGATAGGGTAGGTCATGACGATAATGCATGCAGGTTGATATCAATAGCTAAACGGGTGGGAAGAGAAACAAACCATACATTTTTCATTACAAAAACTTACAAGTCTAGCAAAAAAATGGTTTGATAGGTCATGACGATAATGCGTGCAGGTTGACATCCATAGCTACACTCAAGGTTACCTCTGCAGATTCGAACCCTGAGAATTAGACTTTGAAAATTTCTGCAAATCGAAAGAACGATAAGTTTCTCAAGTTACTGTTAGTAATCAGGCGGTTACAGCATACGTAGATTTTGCCAACGAGTGGTCTGTTGCGATAGGGTTGGAGTTGAAAAAAATTCATAATGGTGTTAAGGGGTTTTGTTACTGTTAAGTTGCAGGACAGTTCATTTCCGGGGGATGTGTATATTGAGGGTTTATACTCCTATGAACCCGGTAGGTAGGGAATATCGTCTCTGGCAAGGTGCGCACTGAATTCCGAATGGTACTGGAGAATTGATCGTTAGCAACTTATCACAAAAACCGTTATGAGAAAAACTATTGGATTGGCAGGGGAATCCCTTTTTCTGAATAAAAAAAATCAAATTGTAGTAAACGAACTTGCTTTAGAACCACTCAACAAATCTGAAAATAAGGTAGGAATTGTTATTTCACGTCCTTTGACTTAGCCTCTGGTTATTACCAGATCTCCATAGCTCCCGAGAGTAGGCATCCCACTGGCTTTGTCACACTAGATGGCCACTATTAATTTAAAAGAATGCCTTTCGGCTTGGCCAATGCGCACGCCGTTTTTCAACCTATGATTAACAAAATACTTGGAAACAGACGTTTTGATTATGCAATGGCATATTTAGATGATATAATCATTCCATCAACCAGTGTCAAAGAAGGATTTGAAAGATAAAGATATATTGTAGGTTTGTTTCGCAAAAATGGTCTGACTTTAAAATTATCCAAATGGTCATTTTTCAATAGCACAATTAATTATTTGGGGTACGAGATTTCAGAAGATGGAATCAAACCAGAGGAAAAAAAATCTTGGCCGTCAAAGAATTTTCCACTTCCAAGAACATTCATGAAGTTCGGCGGTTCCTGGGGTTAACTGGAACTTTAGAACATTTATTAAAGGATATGGGGAGATTGCGAGACTGCTAACACATTTGCTGAAATAACATTCTACTTGGCATTCAAATTCAACTTCAAGTTCATTTATTTGCAGAGAACAGGTTGTCTGATTGGTGATAGGTTGTTAGGTTGGTGCCGTTGGTGGTTGTCTGGAATTGGGACGTCTGTCAGGATAATGCATTAGTCAAACTAAAGGATAGGTTGCTTTCATGGCCGGTACTGTCTTTATACGACCCTAAACTGGAAACCGAACTCCATACTGATGCCAGTGCTCTAGGCAAAGGAGGTATATGCAGTAGCAGCAAAGTCCATATGTGCTAAAGCCTGTTGCTTACTTTAGTCGGGAAAAAAAATCGTATATCTTGACGGTTGTAGATGAATTCACCAAATACGTTTTTGTAAGAGCTGTTATTGATACGAAATCCGGAACTTCAATACGCGCTTTAGAAAATATTTGCTATGTCTTTGGAATACCGGCTAGAATAATCTCTGATCGTGGTACGTCATTTACATCTGCTGCTTTCAAAACCTTTTGTGATCGCCATGGTATCAAATATATTCTCAATGCCGTCGCTTGTCCCAGGGCAAACGGTCAAGCAGAAAAGTTCAACCGGACCATCTTAAATTCATAATTTACTCAAAACTTTGAAGGTAACGAGCGTGACTGGGACAAGTGTCTAGGCAAAATTCAGTGGGGTATTAATAACACTGTAAATTCCACTACAAAAAAGACTCCGACAAAAGCTTTGTTCGGTATTAAGTTGAGAGACGAATTAACTAACAAACTCGATGAAGCACCAAAGTCTCAATGCGAAAATATTGGTGAACTTAGAGATTGTATTAGTCAATCAATTTGTGATACGCAAGCTATGACCACACACGCACCTGTAATGCAACCAAACATAAAGTTGGAGATTTAGTAAAAATTTCTCGTACTAATTACAATAACGACGGGAAGAATTCGAAGCTTCTGTCGAAATTTATAGGGCCATACAGAATTGTTGAAGTCTTGGGCAACGAGAGGTACAAAATTAGTGATGTCCCATGTTTCAAGAATAAACAAAAGAAATATGGAAGTGTTGTAGCATTTGACAGAATTTTAGAATTAAATAGGTATAAGCGACAGCAGTCATTCTTACAGTGAAGATGATGACAGCGAACTGTAAAAAATATTGCATATGAATTGTGAAGTATGTAACATATAAGTATTTAGATAAACATTGTGTATATGTCTTATTAGTATTAATCATTGTAGAAATGTTGTACATTTCAACATTGTTAATAATTATAGCCGAAAGTAACGATTGTCAATTAATCTCGTTTACTCACTGAATTTAAAATTTTGTTTATGGTGTAAAATTTGTTTATTAAAATTATAATACTCTTACTGTCGTACTTAGAGACGTCAATTAAAGTTAAGAAGTAATTAAATGTCATGCTATCCTTGTTTATATCAAAAAGAGTAAAAGAGACAACATCAGACTTTAATAGTACTTAACTTTAATTGACGTCTCTGAGTACGGCAGTTAATCCATGTATTTTTAAGGAACAGTTAGTATAACAGACAGGATTTTTAATTTATTTAAAACATGTAGATTTTATTTTGTATTTTTTTTGTTTTGTTTTATTTTGTTATTTATTTAATTAGTTTAAAATTGTCGAGCTGACTGCTTCATAGGTGAACTTTGGATAAGTGCATCGGGAGTTGCTATTTTCAATATTTAATCGATCGGCCAGTAATTTTTAATCGAGGCAACACCGTTTAAATATGGCCACAACTTCGGAAGCAAACGCTTTGGCGGGACTGTCGCTGATTGGTGCATAGCTGGCGGGCAATTGCACGTTTTAGTGGGGATGGGAGGGTTCCTGTAAGCTTCATACTGAGTAGTCAGTTCTGTTGTAATTTTCTACGAAAAAACATCCTTGGAAAGTAATCTATGCCAGTTTGTTTAAATAGTTGTAATAGTTAAGGCTCTTTGAACATTAAAGTAATCGTTAATCTGTTAATCTGGTTTTTATTTAATTCCTCTCTGGACTGGGAATGAAAGAAAATCCATAGGTGCCTGGAAGAAATTGCTGTTAAGCATTAAAGCCGCCTCTTTGTATCTTATTTCACCTAGTGTGTATTACTGCTGGGCAAAGGTCTCCCTCGCTTTCCTCCACAGATCCCTCTCCTGCGCCTTTTCCATCCATTTCTTATCGAATAATACCGCGCTACCGCTTTTTTTTACCTCTTTATATGAATGCATACATATAAAATTACTGTTATTATTATTATGTACTTTCACAAGTGTGCATGTGCAATAAAGTATATTGTATTGTGTTGTAAGAATGTGCCAGCTGCAAACTCTTCCCAGGCATACTCTACAAATCCAGTAAGTGAGACGTATGGGTCAATGTAAAGCACAGGTTCCCAAACTTTTTTTTCTCATAGACCACTTTCAAAATTTTGCTGGTTTCGGTGGACCCCTCCCTGCAGCTACATTTCTACCATATTCCCAAAACTCGACAAAAAATGTGAAGATTAGATCTAATTAAGAGAATTTGTGTTGCGGCTGAGTTTCAACCACGAATTAACAGTTTTCGAAAAAAAAAGCGAGAATTGATTGGTTTATTAATTAATTGATTGTGCTGTGAGTGGATGTCAGAAAAGTAAAGGTGGCCAATCAAAAAAGTTATTCCATCCAATTTTACATTTTTGACATCTTACTCACAGCACAAGGAGCATTTTAGTTTTTCACTATCGAAAACAGATACATTTTTGTGGACGCGCTTATACGAATTGTGAACCCCCATTTTTTTGTCACACCAACGTAGACCCCCTTCAAGTCTCCCGTGGACCCCTGGGGGTCCACCTGGACCACTTTGGGAATCAATGATGTAAAGTAACTATATTCAATGTAAACGACTGACACCTATCACCACTATACTCATAATATTTCATCTAATAACTCTAAGAAAGTATGTCAAGTCAAACGTGACGTCATGTGAACCCCGTGATGTTCTGCCTACCCCATCAGGCATTAAAAGCATGAGTGTATGGATGGAACTATTGAATGGAAGAGCATTGAAGAGCAATCTCATACATAAATTTGTCGTGAATGCTTTACACAAGCGCTGTTGGACCGAGGCCAAATACATTTCAATTGTGAGTGGGAATCTACTCAGATGTCTGTTCTGTACTTTTTCATTATGTTTTGGATGTTTTGAGGGGTTTTTTTATAGTGTACTAGCCTTTTAGAACTATTTTTGACACCCATTTCTTCTCTAAATCTTTTATTTTCGAAAAATCGCGAAACACGTGTCCGTTTATTTGCTTCAAGGTATATGCTCACGAAGTTTTGAGTCAAAATGTCCAAAAAATTGTTTTCTCCATACAAACTTTGAACCTCCGTTTCACCCCCTTAGAGGCTGAGTTTCGAAAAATCCTTGCTTAGTGCTCCCCTAGACCTCATACGAAACCTACGTGTCAAATTTGGAATCTCTAGACCCAGCGGTTTGGGCTGTGCGTTGATATATTATGTCAGCCAATCAGTCAGTTTCTTCTTTTATATAATTTATAGATTAAAAAAAATAACAATAATGTACATAATTTTGCATATATTACTACACTATTACCAATGAAAGAGATGATTTTTACACTAGTTCCACTTATTTATTTGTTATTTTTATGCGACCGGGTTCGATTACATAATCTTCAGGCGTGTCTAACATTTAAACAACAACACAAAGTGAAATAGTATATTGTGCAAATCGGGAATAAAAGACGGATTTTAAGCGAAATGAAGGATTCTAAATTATTGAATCACGAGCGTAAGCGGGTGCTTCAAGTGTTACAATCCTGAATGACGCGAGTGATTCATAGCTCTCGATGAAAATCCGTTTTATTCAAGAGTTGCACATTATATTTTATACCATGACCTCGAGAAAAAGAAAGATTTAAGCGGAAATAAACATTTAATCAAGAAAAAAGGTATGTTACATTAATGAAAATGTACAGAGGCCAGCGCATCAGCTTACCCCATTTTCATCTTAACGCAACGGCACAGAGTGCACGCTTGTGGTAACCTGATGTGCGGCCCTCTGTACATTCAAATTTGAACAATTACTAAAGTTTAGAGCAATTTTCTTGTTGTTGTCGATAGGGTGGTCAATCTGTGACGAGATATTTATTTCTTGTCGACGTATTACTAATTAATGACAGCAAAGAACCAAGAACACACGTTTTTATTTTAAAGTTTTAAATCTGTCGAAAATGTTGACCATTCAAATATTGAAGAGTTATCTGCGCAAGGAGTTTGAATTTCGAATATTCTTTGCGATGGAGGTCGTATGTCTATCCATTGGAGTGTTCGAAATTTAAACACCAAAATTGACAAAAAAAGTGCTCTTTTTTTACGTGTTTTGCGGGAGAAAAAGAATCTTTTTAGGGTTCTAAATTCAAAAATATCAAAACTGTGACTAAAAGAGCTCTTTATCCCCAATTTTCAGTGAAAAAAGAAGCTTTTTAGAGGGGGAATGGTATAAACTACATTACTACAGTATTTGTGGAGGGCTGGAACTAGATAATGAAACCTTAACTTTAGGTCACCAGGCCTTACCTACAGTTGAAGAGCTGGGGAACAAAAGCGGACTCGTCCACTGTACCCGATTATTGTTTTTTTGCACTCTTTAAGCTCATATCTAAAGACCTCCGGAGTATTTTGTATCAAAAACGGTCCGATCTAATAGAATTATTTTTTAAATCATGATTTCTTTCAAAAGCGGACTAATTTCAGCCCGTATGCATATACCTAATTCAGTTTTTTTGCTCTAGTGTAAAATGTAATTAATTGGATAAGTCTGCTTTTGTTCCCCTGCTCCTTAGTTAATACAGATAAACTTCAGTTACAATTAATCAGTAGGTGTGGCCAAGAGCGTCGCCAAGCCCTTGGCCCAGGTGGGGGCAAGTTAATATTATGGAGGATGAAAAAAATATGAATTGTAGGTACGGTCAAGAGCATGAAGTCTTACACTTGTAGCGCGAGTCTTTGCCTCTTCGGTGAATAGAATAGAATAGAATAAATCTTTATTTTATAGGACATTCAGGATGCAACTTAAAACAAGTCAAGATTACATGAAATACATACAAACAAACATTAAAAGATTTAAATACATACATACGTATTCGTTCTATTGACCCTACTGACTCTACGCCTATTCGCAAAGGTGCAGTCTTCCCCAGAGAAGAACAGGCAAGAAACTCTGAGGGTGCTCTTTTTAATCGCATTACAAATTTTCTTATTTTCTAATTTTAACTAATTCTGAAATAACTCTAGAGCTGAGCAGTTCATTCCCATGGCTGCTTGTCAGTTAGGTAATCAGAAATTTTGTAATAGCCCTTTATGCAAAGTTTTTGTTTAATTACTGTCTTAAATTTATCCAAAGGTAAATATGAATGTATAAAAGAATACTTTATTTTCATAGAACATACAAAGCTTAATTATAATGTCAAAACTTAATTATAATGTAATAAAATTAACTTAATTAAAAATTAACAGTCGAAAAGCCCGCCTCGGAGCATACCCGGCTCAAATGTACCCATCACGCCGGCCGCGTTGCCGCGTTGGATGGCCAGCGAGATGTGCTGAACCAGGTATGATCCGGAGCGGGGGTCACAACCACGATCGCGCAGACGTCGCCCTAGCTCCTTAATAAATGTCTTTGCTTCCTCGCACCATGGTCCGCCCGTCTCTACCGCAAAAGGAACAAATAGATATTGCTGCAGCAAGTCAGCGTATTTTGTGGTTTTTTGTTTGGCGGCATTTTCAGCGGCGGAACCTGCCTTCCTCACAGTATGTGGGGTGTGGGACGCTGCAAAAGTGCTCACACAGGTAGCATCCCACAAGAGGGAACGGCCTTTTTCCCATGGGACCAAAGTGAGGCCGTCTGGGCGCTTTCCATCCGTCCTGCTAAGGCCTGGGGGCTCTAGGACGCACGGTACATTTGCAGACACCAACGCCCTACGGATTATATCGTTAAGAGCGTGATGTCTGGGGAATCTTCCCGCGCTTCTAGCGCAGCTGAGCCCGTGGTGACCACTGGCGTCCACAGAAGTTCCGCAGGGACAACGATGAATCTCGCAAACCCTACACCCTAACCTCAGCGCGACCGCTACCCGTAAAGAATTATCATCTAGGTGCGTTCCGAGCTGAGGTGAGGGCAAGGCTTGGAGCCACGCGCCCGACTCCGGACAAGTTGCCGCCTTAATCCTGGCCACTTCGATGCCTGTAAGTGATTCGGACAACTCCGACAGCTGCAACTTAGAGCTGAGATCGTCCCACGCTCTCTGAGAGTCCAGTCTTTCCGGTGGTTGGACATTGGGACACATTGTTGCCCAAGCTTCCATCGCGTCGTCGTGAAAAGGGATGCTGCATCTTCCACCGTCGACCCGAAGAATGCTATCAACAAGATCAGCAACCCCATACACCGAGGCAAGGAATGCAGGCAAACCAACGGTCTGCACACTCCTGATGCCCAAACCACCGTACCTTACAGGTAGCACCGCCTGTCGCCACTGGTTGGCGTCGAACGTTACGTTGATGATGTTCTCCAGGGTGGCCTGGATGGTGTTATCTATGGCAGATATAGCGCTGGGGAAAATCCATGTTGGAGTGGTCCGAATCACATACGTTAGCTTGGGCAAGGAGAAGCAGGTACGAAAAAGGGTCAAAGCAACATGAGCCGATAATTGACCTAGATGTTTTTGAACCTGTCCGAGTAGTTTGTTTTTGTCGTCCAGGGCACCAGGGACTATGAATTGGCGATTGTAATAAAATTGAATCGCCAATTCATAGTCCCATTCATAGAATATGAATTGGCGATTGTAATAACGGTTCCAACTTTGGTTGCTTTGAAGTTGGCTACATTCTTCTTGTTTCTTTCTTGACCACAATCTAGTTCAGGGTCAAAAATGGTGTCGAGGCTGTAGCAATTTAGTATAATCTACATCTACACAAATTTTTTTGAACATCCCATTGACGTCCCCATCGAGGGGCACGGGCCTCCCTTCGAAACACGAATGGGATTTAGGCCATAGTCCACCACGCTGGCCCAATGCGGGTTGGTGGACCGCTCGTCCTTCGAAAACGAATTTTCTTGGACGGGTGGGTTTCATCACGATGTTTTTCTTCACCGTTGAGCAAGTGATAATTAGAAATCCGTACATAAATCCGAAAAGACGAATTTAGTGGTACAGGCCCGCACCAGGAATTGAACTCTCGACCTTCGGATTACAAGTCCGGCTCATCACCAACTGGGCTATCACCACTTATACTAAATTATAAAGAGTTCGCACAAAGTTGATAACTAATGTCAAAAAAGGAATAAAGTTATAATAGTTTCAGGATTGTGTAGGAGTAAGTCCTCTGAAGAAGTCTTCTAACTACAATCTATCTGCCTAATACCTATGAGCAAAAAATTTAAAAAAGGAAACCCCGCACCTATAATCGAGAGGACTTCATTAAGTGACATTCAGGGGAGCTAGCCTTACATAATCCTGCAACTTTTGAAACCGCACTACATGATTTATGCCTATTAGCAGATAACTACAAACGAAAATGTCTTCGTTTATTTAAACGATGTTCTGGTTTGTAAGTATGTTTTTGTTTTCGTTGATTTTTTTAAAAGCGCTGAATCATTTTCTATAAAATTAATATGGGATCACTTCAGAAGTATATACTCTTTCAAACAAAAAAAGAATGTTGAAAATCAGCTAACAGTTGGCGGAGTTATCGCGTAACAAATATACAAAAAAATAAAAAAACATACAGTTGAATTGAGAACCTCCTCCTTTTTTGAAGTCGGTTGAAAAGATGTGTACTTTTGTATGTTTGTAACGAATAAACTAAAAAAACTACTGAACCAATTTCAAAAAATTTCGCCAATAAAAAGCTGTCTTATCAGCGAGTGACATATTTTAGCTACATTCTTTTTCCGAATTCCCACGGGAACGAAGTCTCGGCCGGAAAGGTATTCTTGATGAAATAGCGTCCACAATTTCCATGATTTTGTCAATGTCAAAGTATTTTGATTAGTATTAAAATGTAGAATGATTAAGAGGAGCTCCCACTTCTTTCAGTTTGGACTAGCGTCTCAGTTGTTTTTCATGCTGTCTCGATGTCGACCACCCGCCTCAGACTTGTGCGAAAGGGACAATTGCAGCTTTCCGGCGAAATGCCGAGTTTTATTTCCAAAATTATAAGTTTAGGCGTCAATGAATTCCTACCCTAAAAACTTAATAAAATCGTACGTTTTCGGTCTCTATCCATTTGAAAGCGTATGAACAAGGTTCGAACGTTTGGTTTTTTCCAAAATTGTTATTAGTTTTTCAACAGTCGCCTCTTAAATGTTGAGATTTTTTCTGGCGAAAAATGCTGACTTTTAGTCTCAAATATCTTTTTGTCTACTAAAAATATCAAAAAAAATCAAAACGTACGGACCTAGTTTTTGATGTTCCTGTCACTATACTTTCACAGGGATCCGTTGACGTTTAGGGGATGGAATCCATTAACGCCGTTTGTATGGGAAAAAACACTGAGACGATCCTTAAATTAAATTTTTAATTAGTTGTATTTTTTGATAACCTATGACACAACTCTATTTATGTGCCGATTTCCTGCAGCTCATTAGTTTTAATCTAAAAATATTTTCCTGGAAATAATTGAAAATATTTCTGAGAATTGCTATTATATTTATCACTTCTGGTCGGTTATCAATCGAATTTGAGAGCCTCAAAATGTAGCCTTTTCCTCATCGATCGAACTGGGCGGCTAATTCACTTACCAAAAGCGTCTCAAAGAGAGCACCTCTCGGAGTTTCTTTTTTTTTTTATTTGCATGTCACAAAGAATAGTTTTCTTGCCTATTCTGATCGGAGGAAGACTGCACCGTTGCCAATAGTCGTACCTAAAGTGTACGACTATTGGTAAAGGTGCAGTTCACTAATTAACTTATAGATCTGTAGCCCAGGGACATTTATATTACGAAAAAGGTTACCGTTTGTCTTTGTGAAATTATTATAGATTTCGCCATTTTATATACTAAAAGTGAGGTCTTAATGACCGTAATCCGCCGTAACCATATGTAGTGATAAGTTAAAAAATCTCCATATATGCTAGTTATTTACATTTTTGAGTTACCGTTTCAAATTTATACATCTGTTAATAAGCCCTCTGAACAAACCATTACATATTTTAAGACGATTTCTGTGTCCGGTTTAGATTTTAAGGCTCATTTCTTCTTCATGGACGAAATGAGTCTTAAAATCTGAACTGGCCACAGAAATCATCTTAAAATAGGTATATGGTTTGTTCAGAGGGCCTATTAACACCTCGACCACATCTCCGCCTCTGGGCTAGATTGTGGTCAAAAGCAAACCCATTATCTATAAAAAAGAAGTATATAAAATAGCGAAATGTATAATCATTTCACAAAGACAAACGGTAACCTTATTTGTAATATAAATGTCCCCGGGCTACAGGTCTATTATTTGAAGTAACATCCTAAATGTTCTCTTTTTTATGATTCAAACAGCACGGCACGGCACTTTGAAATTTAAATTACCATTACCTCCTATGTTTTCAGCTTCTAGTATTACTGTTACATAGGAGGCAATGGTAATACAATTTTGCCGTGCCGTTTTCGTATTATAAAAAGGCCCATTTTGAATTTAAATTTGAATATTTCGCTAATTCATTTAAAATTACCCCTCCCCCCCAGGTTTAATTGTCATAGGGCTTCAGTCTACGATCGAAGCGACTTCTTACGCTTTTCTGATAGCACTTGGATGGTTTGTTAAAACGGATATCCTTTTTAAAACGGCTGAATAAAATAAAATGAATCATAATTTTCCATTATCCTACTTAACTAATGAAAAACGGCGAAGTTCCCAAAAGTTTCCAACTAAACCTAATTTAAAAGGTAAAAGTTGCAAACTGTACGAATATTCAAATGAAGGATTCACACAGACTACCTAGTTTATCCTGTAGACCCAAAACTTTATTTTTAAATGAAATTAAAATCTAAATATATAATAGGAGAAACTGACTGACTGACTGACTGACTGACTGACTGACATATCAACGCACAGCCTAAACGGCTAAACGTAGGCACTTGAAATTTGGAAAGGAACGTAGCTTAGGTACTGTAGAGGTGCACTAAGAAAGGAATTCCCGAAATTCCCACGGGAACGGGAATTAGCGGGAAAATCCTTTTGTATGAAAAATCTAAACCGCTTAAGTTAGACGCTTGAAGTTTGGCATGCAGGTACCTTAGTAAACTTAAAGCTTAGTTGCAACAGGATATTGCAAAATTCCCACGGGAACGGGTGTTAGCGGGAAAAATTTTTTGTAATCTGTTCAAAAGAAAAATATAACACGCAAACGAAGTTGCGGGCATCAGCTAGTCATATTTATTGCTAATGTTAAATCTACGATACAATGACTAAATTAACAGTAAAAAGTAAGAATTGGATATTTTTTACCAGCTCATATACGTCCCCACCGAGGGGCACGGGCCTCCCTTCGAAAAACGAAGGAGATTTAGGCCATAGTCCACCACGCTGGCCCAATGCGGGTTGGTGGATCGCTCGTCTTTCGAAAATTTTCTTGGACGGGCGGGTTTCATCACGATGTTTTCCTTCACCGTTGAGCAAGTGATAATTAGAAATCCGTACATAAATCCGACAAGACGAATTTAGTGGTACAGGCCCGCACCAGGATTTGAACCCGCAACGCTCCGATCACTAGTCTGGCTCATTACCAACTGGGCTATTACCGCTTCGTTAAGAACTAGATTTACTTAAGCAAAAGTAGCCAAGCTCAGCATTGTGCTGTACAAGAAACTGTACAGCGTTGGTTTTCAGCCTGACACTGTTTGAGCTTGACCTGTTTTTTACATAAAAATAACCTTCCATGCTGGACTGGGAGTGACTCGTAGTGAAAAAAAAACTTAGAATGTACCAGCTGCGAATTCTTCCTAGGCATACTGTAAAAATCAGTAAAGCGACGCGAGGATTTTGCTTTATTGTGGGCGAAAGCCTGACAATCTCTTACCGCTATACATCATGTTTCATCTGATAATCCTCAGAATTTATATCAAACGTGGCACTAAGTGGTTCTGAACGATTAGTGCTCTGCCTATCCTGTATAAGATTACAAAGGAGAGCGTAGGCATTTTCTAGTGTAAGTATGTTTTGAGTTTTTTCGCAAAATACCATCTCAATACTTGGGCCTGTATTACAGAAGGAGACTCAAATCTTAATTCTATACTTAAGTATTGATTGTCTCTTACTCTCACTATCAAAATGACAAAGACGACTGCTAAATAAGTAATCAGAGTCAGAGTCGCGTTCTGTAATACAGACCTTAGGCCAGTATAGAAGGAGACTCAAGTCTTGATCTATACTTAAATATTGATTGTCTCTTTCTCTCACCATCAAAATGATAAAGACGACTGCAACATGACGACGACCCACGATACAAGGAAAAACCTTAATGTCGGCGTTTGTGTAGCGTGTAGCGTTTATTCTCTTACTGTTAGTTACTTAAGGCGACTACAGCACCCGATAAAGGCAGCACACATAGGAATAGTGCCATCTCCGTCTCTCAACAGGCCTGGGCCGGCAGTGCGAACAGTGTCGATACACGAAGTTTACGGACTATGACAGCGTGCGGGCGTAAAAACATGTTCGAAAGTTAGAAAAATGAGATTTATGGAAAGGTAACAGCTTAAATCGAAAATTGCGTTAACTACTTATCGAGAGTATTCAATCACGAACATTTTGATAGCAAATTCAAGTTCCTGTGTGCATTTTACTATCGTTTTTACAGCTTAAAAGATACACAATATTGGTATTTAGAGGTGACTTTGTGAGCTTTTTCTATCGAACCAAAAGTGCTGAATCATGTTTTCAGCAAACTACTTATCTAGTTTATGTCCTGAATATTACCGTAGTATTTTTTTCTTCGATTTAATGCAGTGCGTCATGCTTATCTACGCATCATAAAATCGTAATTTAGGTGCTGTAGTCGCCTTAAGTGTAGATCAGTGTCAGAGGCTCTTTCTGTAAGTCTATAGATATATATCTGTGTTTACTGTGAATAAATTAGGAAGTCTCAAGCTGAGATCCGGTGTGAAGCCACAGGAAAACCGCGGGATCGGGCTTGTATGTTCACAGCTAGAAAATGGTTTGGTCTTTTTAAAATATCTAAGATAGCATTCCGGAAATAAAATAAAATAAATAAATAAATAAACACTACACACACAAAGGCCCACACTATGTCCCTTAGAACACACATAAAGACAAACACAAACACCCATGACCCGAGAACAAACATCTGCTTTTTACACAAACGTTTACCCCGACTGGGATTCGAACCCAGGACCCGTCGATCAAGAGGCAGCGTCACTACCACTCGACCAAACTGGCTGTCCGTCAAATTCTAAGATAGCATTCCGGAATTCTGAAAAATTATGTAGCTTATGTTACTCAGGAATAATGTAGCATTCTAATGGTGAAAGAATTTTTCAAATCAGTCCGTTAGTTTCGGAGCCTATTCAACGCAAACAAACAATCAAATCTTTCCTCTTTATAATATTAATAGCTTTCCGCCCGCAGCCCCGCCCG
This sequence comes from Aproaerema taeniolella, assembly GCA_949987775.1. Classification (NCBI taxonomy): domain Eukaryota; kingdom Metazoa; phylum Arthropoda; class Insecta; order Lepidoptera; family Gelechiidae; genus Aproaerema; species Aproaerema taeniolella. The sequence goes on from OX465269.1 coordinate 1,908,916, forward strand.
CGTGGACTATAGGTTATATCGTGCCCAGCTGTGGGATAAAATGTAAAAAATAAGGGCCAACTCTTCCCGGGCATACTGTAAAAGTCAGTAATAGGGACGCGATGATTTTGCTGTATTGTGGGCTGACAACCTCTTACCACTATAAATCAAGTATATTATAGATCAGAGTCTGAAAACATCTTATATACTGTGTTTACTGTGAATAAATTAAGAAGTCTCAAGCCAGGATCTTGTGTGAAGCCGCGGGAAAACCGCGGGGTCGGGCTTGTATATGTTCACAGCTAGGAAATGGTTTGGTCCTTTTAAAATATATAACATAGCATTTCGCCCGAGACTTCATTCCCGTGGGAATTTGGGACAATAATGTAGCGTATACTCAGGAATAATGTAGCATTCTAAAGTTGAAAGAATTTTTCAAATCGGTCCAGTAGTTTCGGAGATTATTCAAAAAAAAACATTAAACAATCAAATCTTTCCTAGTTGCCGGTTTGATCGAGTGGTAGTGACGCTGCCTCTTGATCGGCGGGTCCTGGGTTCGATCCCCAGTCGGGGCAAACATTTGTGTTAAAAGCAGATGTTTGTTCTCGGGTCATGGGTGTTTGTGTCTGTCTTTATGTGTGTTCCAAGAGACCCACGGCACAAGGGAAAACCTTAGTGTGGGCCTTTAAGTGTGTACTGTTTATTTTTAATTTTATTTTTATAATATTACTAGTTTTCCGCCCGGGACTTCGTTCTCGTGGGAATTTGGGAAACTTATGTCTTAGCCTGTGTGTTAATTTAGGGTGTCAGCTATCTCCATAACAAACTTTACTAAAAATGGTCCAGCCGTTCGAGCGTGAAAGAGTAACAAACATCCATACAAACTTTCGCTTTTATAATATCAGTAAGGATTATATACAGGGCTTTAGGTATATCTCTTTCAACCTCTCGGGTGGTTAATCAGTCTATGAAACTGAACAAGGAACATAGGTCAAAATACGAAAAAATATTTTGAGTTCCCATACAAACTTCATCAGCATATAGTGCATTTTGTATGGGAGATCAAAATTTTTTTGAAAGAGATATACCTAAAGTCCTGTATAGTGTAGGTAACAAACACTTCTGGGAATAATGCTGCCTTTATCCATCTACTCTTGTTCTCTTATAATATGAATATTGTAATAGATGTATCTAAAACTACTATAACAATTTGCAATAATAAAATAAGTTATCTTTATTGCCTCTTGCGACAAACCCATTGCACATTTTCGCCATAATCTGTAATCTTTAGCCGTTTCATTTAAATATTGCGCAATACTGAATTAGTCATTGTAACTTTAACTCTGACTAGTATGCATATACATATGTATTCACAAGTATATCGGTTTTACATATAGAACTCTGCTTATATTTCCTTGTTAAACAATTATGAAAAATGCATTGCATTGTTTTGTACATTAAAAGATAATGATCACAGAAATACAGAATAATAGAAATAGAAATTAAAAATTTTTTTAAACCAAAATCATTAAAGCGAAAACAAAGAACAAATAATTTAATATGATACGTAGTAGTACCTACTGATATGTTTGAAGTCCTATTAAATTCGAGGGTTGCCCTCAATTTCCCAGGGATTCCAAAATCAGATCCTGACTTGGTGATGTGGGATGGGACCAACATCTGGAGTAAGTAAACTCTTTCGAAAAATTTTTCTTTTTTTTAAATCGTTCCAAAAACAGAGAAATCGGTGAACATACATATATTTTTAAAAAAAGATACACACAATAGAACATAGAACTCCTTTGTTGAAGTCGGTTAAAAACTGACATGCATTCATCTAAAAAAAAACACTTAGGTATGAAATCACGGGTTTTGTCTTTACTATATTACTGTAAATGCGAAAGTCTATGAAGTTTAATGAGTAAATGTTTGTGCAAAAAACTGGACTGATTTTAATAAAATTTGCAGTAATATAACTTAGACATCAGATTAACACAGAGGCAGGAACCTGATGGGTGACTGGGAATGACCTTTTCCGGGCATGTTAAACTGTCGGTCCCGGCTGTTGTCGATTGACTACAGTCGTTAAAACCAAGTCAGAGGCCATTGTGCGGTTTGAAAACTCTGACACCAGGGTTAACAAAGTTCACCACACACTTGACCATACCAACACGATAAGAAAAAGAAGATTGACACATATACTACATAATCTCCTAAATTTCCACGAAAACAAAGTCAAATTAAAAATGATAATGTACGGAACATTGTAGCTAAAACTCCGTCTCAGACTTGACACCTTTTTTCTCATGTATCCTTACAACATTTACATACAATAAACGCGTTTTACCACTACAATTACTGGTCGTTATCAGCTCAGATAAGGGATGTACGTCATATAGCATTATCTTAATTAAAATATGCGCTGTTACCTTAATGTGTACTTTGGTTATCTGGACCAGGCGGTGTGTGTGATTTGTAGCTGTTGTTATAGCTAGGCTACGCTGGACGGACAGTAAAAAACTTATAACTCTATAATTTTCCACGTCAAAAACGTAAGAGTCACCGACTTCAATCCCAACAAAAAGACAAATTTTTTCGAGAGTTTCCCTCAATTCTTCAGGATTCCACCATCAGATCCTGGTTTCCTTACCATGGGACCACCCTTGGGATACTCTTTTTCCAACAAAAAAAGAATAATCAAAATCGGTTCATAAACGACGAAGTTATCCGCGGAAATACATAAAAAAAAGTAAAATCAAATTAAGTTTAATTTAGTATTTCAAACTTCTATCCATAATTAAAATTTACAACCACATTCCAAATTACATTAAAAAAAATTAACGGTCGAATTGAGAAACCTCCTCCTTTTTTGAAGTCGGTTAAAATTTTTTAAACATATTGAATGGGGCCTTTTTATAATACGAAAACGGCACGGCAAAATTGTATAACCATTGCCTCGTATGCACTTGTGATACTAGAAGCTGGGTACATAGGAGGCAATGGTAATACAAGATCTGTCATGCCGTGCCGTGCCGTTCGAATTATAAAAGGTCCAACGGGTTCTTACCATGATTTTTGATTTTACCGTGTGGTGATCGGTTGAGAATAACACCACCCCATCTCTTTCCGTGGGTGTCGTAAGAGGCGACTAAGGAAACACAAATGAGACTTGCCTCCTAGTATTTTTTTTCTGAATCTGAGGTGTCGTCCTATGGTCTCATGCGGTGTGGTAGGCTCTGTAAAGGGCCGTCTGGTTCGCGACCACCCTTCTTCCGAAGTCCGACGCCAAACAGCTTGCTGTGTTTCGTCGGTGCGTGAGAGTACCAGTGCCTTTATAGGCATTTTCTGGGTTAACTCGCTCCATCGTCATAAGGTAGACTGGAAGAGATCCTTTCTGGGATAAATCCGCCTTTGCTACTAAATTACCTTTGAAATGTATTATATGACACTGTTTTTGAGCAATAAAGAAATTACATACATACATACATACATCATATAAAAAAATCACGCCTCAGATTGTAGGTATAATCGCATAATTTACTTGCAAACTGTAAAGCGTCTGGCAGAAATTACAGCCGACGGAGAGTGTCTGGCGGTGTTGATCATTATTTTTTATATTTAATTAATTATATTCAATAAGATTTCAGCAGCCAGACTTGAAGACAAGGGAGTAATTTTTGGAAGTACCTTCAGAACCTGGTAGCTAAAAAATGGCCATCGTCCCAGGTTCGCTGGTATTCATATGTTAATAGTACATACTAGCACTACTATTTCCCACACATTTGGTTAATGAGAAAATAAGTAAGGTCTGGCGGCCCTGGGATCCCCGTCGTTTAAAACTAGTGAAAATAACCACGAGAATCTTAGAGAATAAGTTTGCTACAACTCTAAAAAAATGTTGTTTGCCACCCTCGATATTCATCGCTTAAAACTCTTAAGGCGACTACAGCACCCGATAAAGGCAGCACACATAGGAATAGTGCCATCTTCGTCTCTCAACAGGCCTGGGCCGGCAGTGCGAACAGTGTCGATACACGAAGTTTACGGACTATGAAAGCGTGCGTGCGTAAAAACATGTTCGAAAGTTAGAAAAATACGATTTATGGACCGGTAACAGCTTAAATCGAAAAATGCGTTAACTACTTATCGAGAGTGTTCAATCACGAACATTTTGATAGCAAATTCAAGTTCCTGTATGCATTTTACTATCGTTTTTACAGCTTATAAGATACACAATATTGGTATTTAGAGGTGACTTTGTGAGCTTTTTCTATCGAACCAAAAGTGCTGAATCATGTTTTAAGCAAACTACTTATCTAGTTTATGTCCTGAATATTACCGTAGTATTTTTTTTCTTCGATTTAATGCAGTGCGTCATGCTTATCTACGCATCATAAAATCGTTATTTAGGTGCTGTAGTCGCCTTAAACGGTTGCATTAAAGATATGTTTCTGTTAACCTACAGAAAAATAAACGTATAAACCATCTCGAAAGTTTATAAACAAAGAAAATGCATCGAAATTGATCCATTCGTTTAGAAGCTATACGATACCACATACAGAAACACAGACAGACTCACCGATACAATCGTCAATCTTATAACACCCCTATTTTTTGTCAGGGGTAACTAATGTGCTGTTCATAGGTAACACAGCTCGACCAAGCTAAGTTTGCACCACGCGTTGAATTTATATATTTTTTATTTTTAACAGAAAAAGAAACGTAAGTATATACATCCTCTTATCCTCCTATCAGCCCATATACGTCACCACTGAGGGGCAAGGGTCTCCCTTCGAAACACGAAGGGGATTTAGGCCATAGTCCACCACGCTGGCCCAATGCGGGTTAGTGGACCGCTCGTCTTTCGAAAATGAATTTTCTTGGGCAGGCGGGTTTCATCACGATATTTTCCTTCATCGATAAGCAAGTGATAATTAGAAATCCGTACATAAATCCGAAAAGACGAATTTAGTGGTACAGGCCCGCACCAGGATTTAAACCCACGACCTTCGGATTACAAGTCTGGCTCATTACCAACTGGACTATCACCGCTTAAGTATACGTATTAAGTATATACACAATACGTATATATTTACCGTCGTATATAAAATAATAGCTTGGTCGAGTATTATAACTTCATTCTTTCTTAACGTGTAAGTATAGTCAAACTCGATTTTTTATTATTATATTACAAGATGGGTTAACTCTTGACCTTAATCTTGACCATAAAGGTCAAAGATGAGGTCGACGATGGAGCGAGTTAACCCAGAAAAGGCACTGGTACTCCCACGCACCGACACAGCAAGCTTTTTGGCGTCGGACTTCGGTAGGAGGGTGGTCGCGAACCAGACGACCCTTTACAGAGCCTACCACACCGCATGAGACCATAGGACGACACCTCATTCAGAAAAAAATGAAGTGTCGTTGCCTGGGATGGATTACTAGGAGGCAGGTCTCATTTGTGTTTTCTTAGTCGCCTCTTACGACACCCACGGAAAGAGATGGGGTGGTGTTATTCTTTACCGAGCACCACACGGCGGAAAATTGATACCCCGGTGTTAGAGTTTTCAAACCGCCAAATGACTACAGATTTGGTGTAACGGTTTTAGTCAATGGCCAAAGCCGGGACTGCCAGCTTAACGTGCCCTCTCCGAAGCACGGGAACGTTCGTAATAAATTACCACTCTGATCACCCATCAGGTTCCTTGACCATGTATAAGTTGCTTAACCTCACTAATCGGTGTAAATAAGCGAGCGCAACTGGGCAACGATATATAACCATGTATAACTGTAGTAGGATACCTGTTTCAGTATTAAAGGTATACTAATACTAATAATATTATAAAGAGGAAAAATTTGATTGTTTGTTTGCATTGAATAGGCTCCGAAACTACTGGACTGATTTGAAAAATTCTTTCACCATTAGAATCCTACACTATCCGGGATGGACATAGGATAGGATACATGATATTTCCGAATTCCCACGGGAACGAAGTCCCGAGCGGAATGCTAGTCTATACTAATATTGTAAAGAGGAAAAATTAGATTGTTTGTTTGCATTGAATAGGCTCCGAAAGTACTGGACCGATTTGAAAAATCCTTTTACCGATAGAATCCTACATTATTGGTGATGAACATAGGCTACATAATTTTCTCGAATTCCCACGGAAACAAAGTCCAGGGTGGAGAGCTGGTACATTAATAAAAATCCCTTAATTTTTTTTTCTTTTGTTTTAGATCGCTCACAAGTCGAGGATAAAAAAAAATCGACAACATATTAGGTAAGTGTCTTTTCCTTAATCTTTTCCAGAAAATTCATTTTTTATGCTATCCGTACAGGGCCTATTCCACTAATAACTAATGGCATCTCAATGGCGGTTGAATAACAACGATGACCATTTTATCTGTTCAGGTGGCGAAATTGAGAACTATTTAATCCATACTATAATATTTTTAATGCGAAATTAACTCTGTCTATCTGTCTTTCGTCCGTCTTTCACACCTAAACTACTGAACCGATTTTAATGAAATTTGGTACAGAGATAGATTAGAGCCTGGGAAAGGACATAGGCTACATTTTATCCCACAGTTGGGCACGCGGGCGGAAAGCTAGTTTACATATAATTGCTGACAACCATCAGCGCCATCGCCAACCTAACGTAAAGTTGGAAACTACCTGCAACTGAAAATTCGGTTGGCGGCGGCGCCACCAGTCAAAGCAGCCGTCAGAAGATTATGAAATTTGGATAGTTCTCAATTTCACCATCTGAACGGATAAAATGGCCTCCATCCCATCGACACAAAACTGAAGTTACAGAATCGGGGCCCAGGTAATCCGAGCAAACTCCAAAGTTAAAACCAATAAAAGCCACCTGCTTTTAAAAAAGAAAAACATAAACTCCGAACAGCTTTTGTAATATAAATATTTTGTTTAACGTTTTAAATTCAGGCGCGCGATTAATTTACTTCGCACAATATTTTACTAATGACTACGTCTAAGTTACAGATAACATTTTCGTTAAGGTTTTAACCCCCAACATAAAAAGAGGGGTGTTGCACACATGCACACGCGCGCAGAGAGCGCCTCCGTCCACTTAGGTCCTGGCAGATTTCTAACCACAACAAATGCTGAGCCAACGCCATTTTCACTGACACGATACACGCAACACCAACCACTCACACACACACATACACACACTCACACACACACACACACACACACACACACACACACATTCCTACTCACTCTCAAACACACACTATACTCTTCCAAACACATTAATTTTAATTAATCGTTAAGATACAAATGTTTTTACTTTATTTTTTTAGTTTTTGTAATTGTGTGTGTAATGTGTCAGTTAAATAAAGGTTTTATCTATCTATCTATCAATCTTATAAGTTTGACGTGTGAATTTGTGTATTTGTATGTCTGGATTGTCAGGTGTATTTGCGTATCTGTGTATATCTGTGGCATCGTAGCTCGTAAACGAATGAACCGATTTCAATACGGTTTTTTTGTTTAAAAGTTGACGTAGGTAATTGAGATAATAGTTCTTAGCTATATTTAATCAAAATTGGTTCAGCCATTTAAAATTTGTAAGTAATCTTATGTCCGGGTGATACAACATTGTTAATTTTAGAAATATTAACTTAATGCCAATTTTTTTCAAAAGTGCAGTCTTCCTCCGAGAAGGACAGGACAACTTATGAGGTTGCTTTTTTAATTAAATTACTCCTAATTTTCTATTTTTTAAACTGACTCAAATCTAAAATAACTCTAGAGCTGAGCAGTTTGTTCCCTGGCTGCTTGTCTTAAAAAAAATTCTTCAGCAACGTACTCAGAGGCAGGGAACCTGATGGGTGATCTAAGTGGCAATTTATCGCGAGCGTTTCCGTGCTTCGGAGGGCACGTTAAGCTGTCGGTCGCGGCTTTTGTCGATTGACTACAGTCGTTGAAACCAATTCAGAGGCCATTGTGCGGCTTGCAAACTCTGACACCAGGGTTAGCCAAGTTCGTCACACACTTGACTATACCTACACGACAAGAAGAAGAATTCTTCAGAGATTCTGTAATAATTTTTTTTTTAATACTGACCTACTTTTTTTTTTCCTATATTATAATAGTAGTCAGACGACTGTAAATTAAACTTATGTTTTTGCATGCTAATTTTAAAGGTTGGCAAAACATGTCACAGTCCTTTAAGTTATTTTTAAGATCTTTTATACCTATCATGTTTTATGCAAATAAAGAAATTATTATTAATATAACCTAAAGGTGCCTCGTTTCCATCTTTCCCCTACCTACCTGTTACTTCAGTCGTTACAATATCAATATTTTTCGCGCCTTTTTGGTATTCGACATGAGTTCACGTTTTCAACTTAAATCTGGAAATTTGTGGAAAGTTTCCGACTTTTGGTTCCATCTCCATTCGTATTCCTTGCACAATCTCGACTTTAAGCTCCGATTTTTGATTCGGGAAGATTTTTACCTTGCTTTGTTAAAATAATTAGTAGGTACAGTACCTATGCGCCGGCTGGCTGTGGGAGCAGGATGAGTCGGAGCACGATAAAGTAATAAGAAAATAATTAAGCTGGATTACATTTATTACACAAAACACTAAAACTTTTGACGTTAGTTTATTATAAAATATATAAAACAGTATATTATGAGCCGGCGTGCGCCTGCGACGGAAACTCAGTTGGGTCTGTGTCATCCCAGCGAATGACAACTAGAAGTGTTAAATTTCGAATTTGGATTAAGATTACCAAAACTGAAGAGTAAAAATGTCGCGAAAAGAGAATGGACAAGGAGGGTGAAGACGAGGCGCATGCCGCCTCGTTACATACACCTATAACTCTAAAATTAAATTTTTGAATCATAAAATTTTTTGAATCATTAAGAGTGATAAGCATTTTAACGTAATAAGACTAATAAGACAAAGGCAATGGCGTCCTATCACGGTGGAGATGTAAATATAATTCGAACGGCACGGCACGGCACTTCAAAATTTGAATTACCATTGCCCCCTATGTTCTCAGCTTCTGGTATTACTAATCACATAGGAGGCAATGGTAATACAATTTTGCCGTGCCGTTTTCGAATTATAAAAAGGCCCACGATTGCTTATATTATAACTTTTAGACGACTGAACCATCACGATTACGTCAGCGAAGCGCTCGTAGCCCAGTGGCGCTCATTAATCTCTGTCGATCATTGAGGTTAAGCAACGTACACAGAGGCAGGGAACCTGATGGGTGACCAAAGTGGCAATTTATCACGAGCGTTTCCGTGCTTCGGAGGGCACGTTAAGATGTCGGTACCGGCTGTTTTCGATTGACTACAGTCGTTAAAACCAAGTCAGAAACCATTGTGCGGTTTGAAAACTCTGACACTAGGGTTAGCCAAGTTCGCCACAAACTTGACTATACCTACACGATAAGAAGAAGACGTCAGCTTTCAAACAAAAAACCCGCACCGAAATCGGTCCATTCGTTTAGGAGCTACGATGTCACAGACAAACATAGATACACGGTAACACATACACAGTTTCACTTCAAGTCAAATTTTTTTGAAGTGAAAACTTGTTTAGCGGCATTGTGCACTTTTTGAATGGGTAAAAAATGTTAAACTCGCGTCAAAAATCTGTAGCGGTGGAGTGTTTATTAAATATAGGAAATTAAAACTGCAAAAGTCAAGATGGCACGGAGGGGTATTTGATAAATATAGGAAACTAGCTTTCCGCCCGCGGCTCCGCCCGCGTCCTAATTTTTTTAAAAATAAAAAGTATCCTATAAACCTCACGGAGCCCGAAACCTTTCCAACGAATGCAAAACCGTGGAAATCGATTCGTGCGTTCTGGAGTTATAGTGTCAGGAAGGAAAACCCGACTTATTTTTATATAGTAGATCAAAACTGCAAAATTCAAGAGTCATCCGGTGTCAGCATAGAAAAAATTAAATTAAATATTAGCGCACAACGTCAATGTTCACGTTTTCACTTCTGCCGGCACTCCCAGAGTGCAAGCCGTTGTTTTGTTTTATTTTTAGAATGTTATGTAGGTTCCTCCGGGAAAGTTGATCAATTTCATTGAAAGAATCACCCCCTAAAGTTTCGCTAGCTAATTTAAGATCACCTCAAATAAATTCTCCATAAAAAAATTACATAGACACGGGACTCAGGCTTAATTATCACGTGGATATGACTTCCTAGTCCTCTTCGCTTAAAACTAGTTAAGCTCCCATAAATCTCTACAGATAACCTAGTTAGTTTGTTTGTGTTGACATCACTGCTTTATATTTTAAGGGATTATCGCTGTATTATAGCGGTTAGGCCTCTGCGGCTTAAGCCATGGCTTAGTCTTTCAGGATCTGCTACTGGCGTTTTGTCCGGCTTATAGATAAGTGAACTTAGTTGTTGAAGTTTTCAAAAATGTCCTATTAATTTTGTGAGCATTCAGTTCTTTTCGAGTTATCTCTATAAGTTCTTTTACTTCTCAATCCAGCATGAAAGGACAGTCACTTCAATCATAAATATTGTTTCGTTATACTTCAAACTTAGGCTCACCAGTCGACTAAGTAGCTATGTAAAACCTCATTTTTCAGAAGTTTTCAAGGCAACTTTCAAGGTAATCTAGGCGGCTATTCTGCTAATCAATGGCGTCTCAATAGCGACGGAATGACAATGATGACCATTTTCTCCGTTTAGGTGGAAAAATTGAGCACTAAGGAAATTTCATACGAATTATGACAGCTGCCTTGACTTCAAGTGCCAACGCTAACTGAACGTTAAGTTGTAAGGTAGTTACAGAAGAAAAAATAGGTTAGAAAACACATAAAACAACAAAAACAAAGAAACAAAAGACAATCCAATAATATCAAATTACAAATAGGGTAGCAATCACAATAGACGCCACCAATAAATCTGTCACCAGAACAGGAGTCATTAACACTGCGATAATAACTCAAAACAGACACCAAATTATTCCAAATCCGAGAGATGTCAACATTTGGTACGCTCTCCTCAAACAAAGAAAGAATAAATCAAATGCGACCCAACAGTGTTGAGCTACCATGCCTCTCGAAATGGTTATAGAGAAAAGAAAAATCGTAGGCTCGCGACGTCTGACAAAGAACATTCAGAGGTCTTTCCAATTTGGCTGTGTTATGTCCTACATCTGTTGCTGTACGAGTAGGGTTACCATGCGAAATGCAACATTCGGAGAAGTACATTTAAAATCCTGTTTACAATTGTAATTTCTGAATTTTGTTTAAATGTTGGTGGCAGGTAATTTTGTAAGAGGTTACTTTTTGTCCAAAAAAGTTAAGCCACAGATAAATTTTTATCTGTGGTTAAGCAGATCGCAATTGAAAATAGTGATTGAAATAATTTCAATCCGTTCACTTTTTTATTTAATTTGTATCTCAAGAGCTTAAACGTTTTGAAAGTTGAAGTATGACAGCTATAAATAATAAATAAATAAATAAACCAATCTTTATTTCAGGTAAAAAGCACCCATATAATTACAAAAATGTTATCTTAAAAATTAAATGTTAACAAAAATAACTTCCTGTTTCTACTGCTATGCTGGTATAGCCAATCGAAGACGTCATCACTAAGATGGTGGTCGCATAATGTACGGAGAATCTCATTTTTCGACGAGCATAACCGTTCGCAAAATGAAACTATTCTTGAACTTTTGCTGTAAGCATAAGGTTCTAACAGGGAACAAGCAAGATCATTTGGATAGTAGAGAAAAATCATTGAAGTTACGAAATTGGATTCGTACCTTCAACGATTTTTCTCTACTATCCGAACAATATATGGAAAATCATTATCCAAATGGGAGCATGGCCACTCTACAAACAACGAATTTTTTAGACGCTTAAATTCCGAATTCTATTTAATTTCAATCTTATTTCGTTCTCAATAAGGTCTACAGAGATGTTAAAGTTGTTAGTAGCTGAACTCTTTCTTATTGCGATCCGTATTGGTGGTTGCGTAATAGTTAATTAGGGACAGACACACAAAGAAATGTGCAGGATTTAATGGTCTTTGTTTTAGCTGTGATTGCGCAGATGATGTTGTTTTTTTAATTTATTTGAACATCTGGGATCGACAGATGAATAATTTTATGCCAGCTGCTAGCACTGCCCATACTTTAAGAGTCAGTAAAGGAACTTGAGGGTTCTGCTGTGCTGTGATAGATAGGCTTACTATTTTGAAAAGCCATGGACCAAGATGGGAACCCTGTGGTACACCCAAAGTTGCTAGGTATATTAAAGAGTCAAATTTCTTTATAACTACCTATATCTACTGGACGATTTTGACAAAATCTTGAAATTAACGACTGCTTTCGTCCATTAAAGCCATTATAACTTCAGTTTATTATTCTTTATTAATTTAAACATAATGAGAGACGCAATCAAAGGCCTTCGTAAAACCATTTTAGATAGACATTGAGACACAATTACAATTTGGCAACCCAGAGTTCAGTGAAGGCCATAGGTCTTCTTATGGGAGACGGATATACATAATACGTATAGCGGCCCGACAACTCGACATTTCAGCAAAGCCTCCTAGATGTAATTCTATCACCCATATTCTTAGAAGTTAACTTGAGATTTCCTCGACTCCACTCAACTTCTGTCAAGGATTTTGACGTTTTTATTTGACACTTTCGTCCTCGACTTTACAATTTTCCTCAGTGGAGTCGAGGATGATTTGAGTAATCAATTGTCAAAGTTAAGGTACCTCGCGACCTACCTTAAGATTTTCTTAACGCTTTATTCGATGCTTGAGCTTGTTCTATGCTACTTTTTCATATGAAAAATGAATTATTTTGAAGATTTCGTGAATTATCTGTATGATAATATATCGTTAAAGATTAATATCGAATAAAGATATACGCTAGCTAGTGCCATCTATTGTCGAGTAGCTGTATGCCACGTTCAAGGAATCTTGAGGTGCCAACTAACTAATGTTATGAACGTGAAAGTATGTGAGGAGATGGATAGATAGATGTTCGTTACTCTTTAAGGTAAAAAGTACTGAATCGATTTCGATGAAACTTTGCAGTATTATAGCTTGATGATGATGATGATACACAGGCTACAACCTACATTATTTTCTATACGTCTCTACATGATTACAAACCTCTACACTAACATGTAACAGAATGCATAAGGATTATACGAGCACATTTCATTACGCTTCTTCCGTACAAAACATCCACATGACTTATTTTAAACACGTATCTCATTTATACAAGCCCATAATACTCAAAAGATAACGATATACAAACTTTGAAAGACTTCATTCATGCTTACAACCTTTCTTTGAAATACCCACTCACGTACTATTACAAATTTCCGTTTTCACCTACATTTGAATTACGTCGTACAAATTTCAACAGAACTCCAATTCCGCAACTGCAAAGTTAATTTTGTGTTTCCAACTTTCCTTACAAAGTTATTTTGCATCTACATTTTAGTAGAAAAGAATAAATCTTGTAGTGATTTCACTTTTGTAAATGCAAAAGTAAGTTGGTATTCCGACAAAATTGAGTACCGATATAAAATTTAGTCTCAAGTCTTATTGCAAGGGGTTAGGGTTAAGAATGGTGTGAGATTTAAGTGGAAAGATACAAATTGATATTTTAAACATACTGATGCATACAGTAGGAAAGGACAACGCACATTTGTTAGTGATTGTAAATTATTTATCGAAAAATTATGTATGCGTTGCCCTTTGTATACTCAAAAGTTTTTAACCTTTTATAACGTAGGAAAGCCCTAAATCATGCCGTGAGGTGATCGGTTGAGAATAACACCATCTATCTCTTTCCATGGGTGTCGTAAGAGGCGACTAAGGAAACACAAATGCGTCCTGTGGTCTCATGCGGTGTGGTAGGCTCTGTGAAGGGCGCCGTCTGGTACGCGGCCACCCTCCTACCGAAGACTGACGCCAAACAGCTTACTGTGTTCCGTCAGTGCGTTGGAGTACCAGTGCCTTATAGGCATTTTCTGGGGTAACTTACTCCATCGTCGACCTCATCTTTGACCTTATGGTCAAGATTGAGGTCAAGAGTTAACCCATCTTATAATAAAAATTATGAAAAAAAATATATTTTTAAGATATTTTTTCAATGGGAATAGTTCATTTTTTGCCTAAACGTAGACATTACTCCTACACCAGGCACGCGAGGGGTGCGGGTAGCGCTCTAGGGGTGCGCCCGAGTGGTGTCTACGTTTAGGAAAAAAAAATCCCCCCCCCCCAAAAAAAAGAAGTGTTCAGTAAGTGATACTGGTTCAGGATTTTAAATAAAGCTAGTAGGTTCTTTTTCAACCTGTATAGTATCAAAAATGTTTAACAAAATTAAACTTTTACTGCAAAATCCTAAATCTAAATATATAACTTATAACTCAAGATCTGCTGGACCGATTTTGATCAAATTTGGTATGAAGGTAGCTGATACCCTGGATTAACAATTAGGCTACATAATTTTCCGAAATTCCCACGGGAACGAAGTCCCGGGCGTAAAGCTAGTTAAGTATAAGTCTTAGTCAAATCGGAGGGACTCACTGTTCGATGACAAGAAGATGGCCATGACGTCATAGCGCTTAGATCTACACGTCTCATGCTGACAGCGGGTCCAAAGTGGTAAATTAAATTAACAAAAAAAAAAAAGAACATTCGCCATCCGTTCCCTCCGTATGTCAGTTGTAGCACGTGCGTTCGGATCCGTATGCAAATCCCTTTGTTGTCTGCTGCGTTACTGGTTGCGTCACATAACGGGATGTTTCCGAACGAAAAGGGGGAGGGCGATAGGGGGGAATCGGGGCCCTCATTTAATGTGAATTGACTGGACTATAGAGCCTATAGCATTGTGTTTTTAACCCGTCACGTAGACTTTAGTAACCTAAATATTAATAAATAATTTTAAGGGAAAAAAAATATTCGGCGCGAATAATATTCGGGAATTTCTTTCTCTAAAAAATAATTGTGAATATCCCTCCCGCGGGTAAGCGTTTCAAAAATACTAAATATGAATTCCAAAATGTATGAAGTTGGGTAATGTTTTTAATATAATTAAAAACCATTTATTGCGGAACTAACTTTCCGCCCGGACTTCATTACCGTAGGAATTTGGGAAAATTATGTAGCCTATGTATTTAAAAATAAGAATAAAAATGAAATCCAGGATGTTTTTAAGCGTTAAGGCGACTACAGCACCTAAATTACGATTTTATGATGCGTAGATAAGCATGACGCACTGCATTAAATCGAAGAAAAAACACGGTAATATTCAGGACATAAACTAGATAAGTAGTTTGCTGAAAACATGATTCAGCACTTTTGGTTCGATAGAAAAAGTTCACAAAGTCACCTCTAAATACCTAATATTTGTATCTTTTAAGTTGTAAAAACCATAGCAAAATGCACACAGGAACTTGAATTTGCTATCAAAATGTTCGTGATTGAACACTCTCGATAAGTAGTTAACGCATTTTCCGATTTAAGCTACCTTTCCATAAATCTCATTTTTCAAACTTTTTCATAGTCCGTAAACTTCGTGTATCGACACTGTTCGCACTGCCGGCCCAGGCCTGTTGAGAGACGGAGATGGCACTATTCCTATGTGTGCTGCCTTTATCGGGTGCTGTAGTCGCCTTAAAGAGTTAAAAACATCAATACATTTTCACAAACTTTCACATTTATAATATTAGTAGGATAGGTAGTGGGAAGGATATTCATCCATAGTTGCTAGTAATATTAAAAGAAACTTATACCTAATATTAGTAACAATAACACTAATATCAAAAAAAAATGAATCACCTCCGACATTCGATTGCTTATAACTTTTAAACGGCTAAACAGAATTTCATGAAACATGGCTAAGAACACTCGGAATAACATTATCTATGACAAAAAAAAACTAGACGAAAATCGGTTTATCTGTTTGGGAGCTACGACAGACACGTTAAACTTATAACACCCCTCTCTTTTTGCGTCGCGGGTTAAAAAAGACACAACACATAAGTTATCACGTCAAATGAATCCCGAATAATCATTCATGGAAAGCTTAGGGTCAGCTCACACCGCGACGCGACGTTGCGAATAGAGCTACTCAAAATTGAACTTTATTTTTTACATGAAAAGATAAACATTTCATTGTGAGAATTGTTCTCATTGTGATAAAAGCGTGATTTCTTTACCATGCTTAGGGGATACCATAGCGATTATTTAAGATGTGGAGGCAAGCTGGATTGCGTGTTCTAATCTAAATTCTCACTTGTAATAAATAAAGTTCAATTTTGAGTGGCTCTATCCGCAACGTCGCGTCGCGGTGTGAGCTGACTCTTACTTTCGAATGGTAACATAGGCAGTCATGGGCTAAGTATAACTTTCCCACGGGAGTAAGACTTAGTAACGAGGCTGTATGTGTCCTTCATCATTCCGAGTTGTGCTTCTCTCGTACGGATTCCTTAGAAAGAAAGAAATAAAGACACATTTATTATTTCACATATCACAACATGTAGAACAGGCATGATCTCACAGTAATACAAGATACACTAGAGAGAAACATAAAAACAGTGATAAATAACCTTTAGATCGCCTTTAGATCGAACTTTTTCTATGGGCGAAGACCTGTAATTGGCCCTTTAGGCCGCCACTGGCCCTCTGGCGCTATTTTTGTTATACCGAAGGCTGTTGGTTTTCCAAATATTAAATAAATGTGTTGTAGGGTCCCAGACAAAGGGTCCTCAACTCAGCTATATGTTGCGACTCGGGAATCAGGATTCAGATTTTTAAATTTAAAAATATCTGCATTTTATCCGTCAGAGTTATTTCAGATTTAGTTAAAACTATAAAGTAAGGTTTGTGATGAGATTAAAAAGAGCACCCTCGGAGTTTCTTGCCTATTCTTATCTATGGGGAAGAGTGCACCTTTGCAAATAGGCGTAGAATCAGTAGAGTCAAAATAATGAATATGTATGTATGTATTTATATCCTTTAACGTAACATCCTGAATGAACGAATATGTTTGTATGTATTTAATGTAACTTTAACTTATTTTAAACCCATGTTGATATTTTGACATCGGACCGCGGTGTTGTCGCGCCGCTGTCACTATCGTACTCGGCCTGCTGGATTTGTATCGCACGCGTCGTAAACAAGCGCGCGATATCCTGAATATTCTATGAAATAAAGCTACATACTTATTTTGAATTTGAGTTCCAAAGTGACACATTCAATCTCTGTGTGCACCTGAGCTCGGAGCTCAGAACTTTCTTTTTATTTCCCTTTCAACAAGTTGAGATCTAATTCAATATTTCAAACGTGATCCAGTGTGTATCTGCTTATTTACTTTTTATTTATTTTATTTCCAAAACTTACAAACTATCTATACAGGATATTCCCAATGCTATAGTACAGCAATATGTCATTAAATCTTTTACAGCAATAATAACATTATCTAAATATACATATAAAAGGAGAAACTGACTGACTGACTGACTGACATATCAACGCACAGCCTAAACGGCTAAACGTAGGCACTTGAAATTTGGAAGGGACGTAGCTTAGGTACCGTAGAGGTGGACTAAGAAAGCAATTCCCGAAATTCCCACGGGAACGGGAATTAGCGGGAAAATCCTTTTGTATGAAAAATCTAAGCCGCTTAAGTTAGACGCTTGAAATTTGGCATGCAGGTACCTTAGTAAACTTAAAGCTTAGTTGCAACAGGATATTGCAAAATTCCCACGGGAACGGGAGTTAGCGGAAAAAAAGTTTTGTATGTAAAAATCTAAATCACGTAAGATAGATGTTTTCAATCTGTGTACTCTGTACAAAAAAAAATTAACACGCAAACGAAGTTGCGGGCATCAGCTAGTACTATATATAGTTCTATACTATAACTATATTATGACATTCTGTATGACACCACTGCTAGTGCAACCATTGTAAATTCACTTTGACACCGTTGAAATATGTCAATTTCTGCAGCCATTAATGATGGCGAGTGCACGCGTTAACGGCACCTCCCGCAGCAGGTTGGTCCTGCCGCGCAGCACGGCCAGCAGCTGCGGCCGCCGCCGCCGACACACGTACCCGTCTGGAACACACAGCCCGATCTGCCCCAATATCTCCGGGTTGTACATTTTACCTCGAAGTAATTTATAAAGATACAAAACTAATGCCACTTCTCTTCTAACCTTGAGTTGATGATTACCTACCATTCCATATTTCCTGAAGAACCCATTGTTTTAACAAACAACCGCCGCAACTTACACGTGGAAAACAGCGGAACAGCTAGTATAATCAGGGAAACAGTAATTAGAAAGATTATATTGTGATTTCGCGTATAGTACCAGTCTCAGAATGTCGCTGAAAATCAGCGCCCTGACTAGTATACGTGGAGAACAGAGGAACAGCTAGTATAATAAGGTAAACAGTAATTGGAAAGAATATTTTGCAATTTCGCGTATAGAATGTAACTGAGAATCAGAATGTCTCAGAATGTAACTGAGAATCAGCGCCCTGACTAGGCTACAGGTTGTCGTGCAATAGATGAAACAAAAACAAACATTCAGCCATTTCAACAACGGAAACAGCTTCAAGGAATGCACGAGTACTAAAATGAAAATTGAAAATACACGGGTTCCGTTCACGTTTAACTAAACTGAATTTTAGTACAAACAATACAGGGTGTAAAGGGCAGCTTAGCAAATACTTAAACGGTGGAATCTATATATAACCAAGACCGACCATAAGTGACTCTTTTTTAGTATTTTTAAACCGCTTACCCGCGTGAGGGATATTCACAAATAATTTTTAGGGAAAGAAAAATATTCGGCGCGAATGGAACTTGAACCCACGACCCCAGGATCAGATCTCCTGGTGCTCTAACCAACTGAGCTATCGTGCCTTCAAGTCAAGCGGCGAAATTTCTCATTCCCTTACTAAGCACATACGTTGTGCTTGTAGGTTAGCGCCATCTGTGTCTCGTACGGAGAACTACAGACTCATATTACTTGTTGCAAAATAGATTATGACAGGGGCGAAACCTGTTAACGATTATATTTTTGTATTTTTAAAACGCTTACCCGCGGGAGGGATATTCATAAATAATTCTTTTTTCCCGGAAACGTCAATTAGTTTTCGTTATTTACCTACTTATGCGCTACGCAATGTACAGAGGCCAGCGCATCAATATTACTCTATTTACATTGTAAAACCGCTCTTATCACAACAGCACAAAGAACACGCTTGTGGTAACCTGTGCGGCCGTACGTACCGTGAAACCGCGCCCAGCGCCGCTTTCAGAATGCGCTGTACATTGCTAGTTTTCATGTTTTACGGTGTTATCATTATTTTTAATGAAAAATGAAGTGTATTAAAATAAATAATTTTAGAACGAAAAGAAAAAAATACATGAAATAAAAATCTATACTCTCGGGAGTACTAAAATGAAAATAACATAATTACGTATGCTACGGTAGCTGGTTTAGTCAATAAAAATTTTCCTTTAAAAAAAATCCACTGCAAAAGCATGAACCCGTCGCGTGCTTGTTTACGCCGCGTGCGATACAAATCTCGTACACCATGTGTTCAAAAAGCACGCGAAGGTTTAAAACTTTTATACTCTGTACATATGAATAGCAATAAATGATTGAATTGAATTGAATTGAATTGAACCTTCGCGTGCTTTTTTTTTTTGATGGATTGAGGTCGGGGTTTCAGTTTTTCTTAACCTGCCCCTTACACCTGTATATTTCCAGCACAAAGCTAAGCTAGCTATAAAATAATCGATTCGCAATGTCTGCCTGTGTGTTCGTTTGTACTAAAGTAAACATTAAATTAACTATGCGTTGTGTTGGCTAATAGCCGGCTATGTTTTCGTTAAAAATAAGAGTTTGTGTGTTTGTTTAAAATCGTACCTACTTTTTGTCGATAGTCGTAACTTCGATAACGTTATATCGAATTTACGAAATTCTAAATTGTAAGACATGCAGACTGTAAGGCGAGCCGCTAACCCATGACCGGCCTCTCTGATGCAAATTCTCGAATAGGATCGAAACTGTTGGCCCAACGCTGACTTTTAAATAAGGCCCAGGGCGAATTTCTCCTGTCAAACACATTTTTTTTTATATCATGAAAGCATTTTTTTTATTCATGAAAGCAGAAAACACAGGCAGCACCTTGTATTTGTAAGTTTTTTTGTAATCGTATCTGTAATTTTGTTTTTGTGTCTGTGAAGTCTCTTCTGTGTTTCTTAATATAAGTGATGTCTGTGTCGTACGAAATAAAGAATTTTATATTTTATTTTATTAATTTTCTCAAATGAGCGGGTTTCATCCCGATGTTTTTTTTCACAAAATAATTATCCCTCTTGACGCCAGCACAATTTGATGGGTCAAATGTCAAATTGGCTGTCCGTACCATTTAGTTTTTGTTGATTGTACCATTTTTATTTTACAAAGTCTACAGCTTTACATTAAAACTTCATACACTATTTCATATAATAACCTTTTATAAATGGAAGTCTATGCAAATCACGCGCATAATGATAAGGATAAAACGGAATACATTATTACGTCACCAGCAGCGGTTCCGTACATGAATATTTATGTGAAATTATTTTGGGATCCGCAAAATAATGAAACTACACCATTTTCTACTTCCGTTTTATTATTGCGTACGTCTTTTTGGGTACAGTGAAAAACACAGCAAGTTGATACTTTCTCGCTTATCCTGGCGCAAACTAGCTTAACTTGACAAAGCAAGCTGGATTTGATCTTGATTGTTACACATCTACACACTCTTATGTTTTAAGTAAAATTAGTTATCTTTTTGTTTTGTTTTTGGTTGATTGTACAATTTTTGTAATTTTAACTGTAATGAGCGAGGCACACCCATCACAAGCAAATCAATGCTTACTGGGCTGGCCTCAAGTGAGATAATGTTAACTACTCTTTAGAAATAAATACATTCTCATTTTCTTTTTTTTTTTTTCATTGTTCAAGCTGTCATACGAAAAAAATATATTTGATATTAGGAGTCCATAGTATAGGCTGACTTTCAATAAATTACCGAAACTTTGGGGAGGATTCTCCCCATAAAAATGAAAAAATTTAATCAAGAAAACTATATGATTTTTTTTAGATGTTTTTGACTTCTTATAAAAATCAGATGATCACACAAGTTGTACGGAGAGGCCAAAATATGTTAAATTAGAATGTGAATCAATCAACGACGGGTCCCTGGGGTAGTGAAGGTAGGGAGTTGATTCGGGAGATTGGCCGGAGACTGTCAGCTCGTGGTGGTGACTCCCGCTTTGGCTCCTACCTGGTCCAGCGTCTGTCCATTGCCGTCCAGCGCGACAATGCGGCAAACTTGATGGGGACGTTTGGGCCGGGTCAGATTCAGGGCGGGTTATTTAAATGACGAAACTTACGGGGATTTTAAATTTTTGTTTGTTATTTTGACATGTTTTTTTATATTACAAATTGTGATTATTAATCAAATGTTTAAAATTATTAATGCATCAATCATCTAAACTGAACTATAGTTTCTAGTTAGATCGAACTATCTAGATCGAAATATGAAAACAGGTTTCACCTCTTCATTCAACTTAGTTATTTACTAAGGCGACCGACCTACTGATTGCCTTAGTAATGAAAATAATTTTTTTTTGGGAATATCATAAGCGTTCCTTGGGGAAAGTTGTTTAGTTTCGCGGAGAGAATCTTTATTTTTAATTTATTTTTGGGTTAACTCTTGACCTCAATCTTGGCCTTAAAGGTCAAAGGTGAGGTCGACGATGGAGCGAGTTAACCCAAAATATGCCTATAAAGGCACTAGTAATTCCACGCACCGACGGAACACAGCAAGCTGTTTGGCGTTGGACTTCGGTAGGAGGGTGGTCGCGAACCAGACGACCCTTTACATTACAGAGCCTACCACACCGCATGAGGCCATAGGACGACACCTCAGATTTAAAACAAACTGAGGTGTCGTTGCCTAAGATGGATTATTAAGAGGCAGGTCTCATTTTTGTTTCCTTAGTCGCCTCTTACGACACCCACGTAAAGAGATGGGGTGGTGTTATTCTCAACCGATCACCACACCGTCACCTTATAAAGATACCACATTTCTTCATAAGGTGACGGTAGTAAGTATTCATCTTGACTGACATTTGTTTCAGATATTTGAGCACTTACATACATACATAAGCTCAAGCTTTTGGCCCGTTAGGGTAGGCAGTGACCACAGTTATTCGCGTAAGCGTTGAAGTCGGTTCAACTTTATAAATTTCAGTTGTTAAATCTTAACTAGGATAGTTAAGATTTTAACGGAAATGGGTCAGTAATTAGCTGATTTAGCAAATAAAACCAAGTAATAAAGTTATATTATCTTCTCAAATGTCAAATGAGCCATCAATAAGTAGCCATGACCTAATAGTATTTAATGTGAATAGGTACCTACACTGATTTGTAGCCTAGATAGGATTTCTGCCTACGATATAAGTGTAGGTTTGTAAACTGCTAGATTAAATCTAATATTAGACCTACCTACAGCTTCTATAGTACCTATAGTGTTTTTTATATTTAGCTCTCCTCCAACAAATTATATCTTTCTAAAACCTAATTATTTTAAATGATGCAAGATTTAATGACATATTCATTTGAAAAGTATGCTAGCTGTGGCTCGGGGCGCTGTCAGTTTGATGTTTACAACGCCATATTAAGTTCATGAACTCGCCTAAGGGTAAACCTATGGTATGGATAGCGTGGTGGACTATGGCCTAAATCCCCTTCGTGTTTCGAAAGGCCTATACCCCCGTTGAGGACTCACATGGGCTGATAAGAAAGGGTAGGCCTATAAATTTGAGAGACGTTATTCATTTTGAAAATTTTCAAATTAAATTTTCAGTTTATTCATCATTTCATCCATCAATTTTTAAAAACCAAAATCCTCAAAAAGCCATGACGTGATCGTCTAACAATCTTCATGTCGAACAGTGGAAACGTGCTTGGCTATTGCTACTGGAGTTACGCACACCATGACTCATCAGGCGAACTGTACCACCTACTAATCAATTCGGGGCTGGAACTAAATAAGAGAGGTAGCGGGAGCGGGAAGCGTATTACGAGAGTTTTCTAATTTCACAAACTTTGAAGTAAACACTTCTTTATGAAATGATTGTTATTGCTACAGTTCAATATATGATACAATGACTATACAGGGTGTTAAGTAATTCGATCTTATCCTCTCGGGTGGTGAATCAGCCCGTAAAACTGAACAACTTTCCCTAAGAACAAATGCCGAAATACGAAAAAAAAAATTTAAAATCCCATACAAATTGCATCAGCTGATAAATCATTTTGTATGGGAAGTCAACAATTTTTCGTATTTCGGCATTTGTTCTTAGGGAAAGTTGTTCAGTTTCATGGGCTGATTCGCCACCTGAGAGGATAAGATCGAATTACTTAACACCCTGTATAAACGTAAAAGTAAGAACTAGAATAAATTAAGCAATAGGAGCCAAGCTCAGTATTATGTTTCGGCTAGAGTGTAAAACTAAACCAAAAACTAATTTTAACTAACTTTTGATTCGGTGACGCCGAATCGTGACACTACGTGGGGAGAAAGTCAGTGGTTGAAAATTAAAACCATCTTAGTAAAACAGAAACATTTAATGAGACAGGCAAGAACAGTACTTAAAACTTATTTATTCACTTACAATGACTGTGATTGATTGACTATAATAAAATTTTGCCTGCGTTTTATTTTCGAGATCATACAACTCGAATATCTTAGAAATTCGAGTAGGCTTCTTCTGGGTGAACTCGCTACATTGCCTCAATCACATCTTTGTCCTGAGCTAGATGTGGTCAGACCACGTGTCCTAAGCACTTCACAAATAACAAAGAATTTTAAAATAGAAAAGTTAAATTTTGCGTCGTCTAGACTGCAAATTTCATTATGAAAGACCTAACTGCTGTAATGTTTTATATTATAGCAGTTACGTATTTATTTGGGTAAAGTTGACCAGTAAAGCAACCACGATGGGTGACCGAAATAATGGCCAAATCAGTTATAAGTAATAATCAGGGATAAAGACAGCATTTTATTCTTATTACCTCATAATTTTTTTGAGTTGTACCATTTCCCAACAAGAAGTTATTTCAATAGCAATAGGTGTCGATTGTTTTTGACTAGTTATCGGCGCCGATTCGACTTTGGTGAATGTAATTATTTTACTGTTCCTTATACTTAGCCTAAATAACTAACTATCAGGTTTCAAGTTTTGATGTATTAGTAAGCTTAAAAAAGGGTGATGTTTTTCTTGTTGAATAAGTCCAGTAATAATCATGACGTAACGGCCACTTGTTTTAACAAAAACTTTGTAAAAAGGGCTATTATAAAATTTCTGATTATCTGTTAGACAAGCAACCATGGGAATAAATTGCTCAGCTCCAGAGTTATTCAA
Source organism: Aproaerema taeniolella (assembly GCA_949987775.1). Lineage (NCBI taxonomy): Eukaryota > Metazoa > Arthropoda > Insecta > Lepidoptera > Gelechiidae > Aproaerema > Aproaerema taeniolella. Next base: position 1,933,392 of record OX465269.1, read on the forward strand.
ATATTAAGTCAATTAAAATTAGAAGTAAGAAAAATATGGTTGACTTAAAAAGAGCGACCCACGGAGTTTCTTGCCTATTCTTCTCCTGAGGAAGGAAGACTGCACCTTTGCGAATAGGCGCTAAGTCAAAAATGCTAATGTAATGCACTATTTTGCTCAATTATTTAAATTGGTTTTGCTTATGTTTTTTTATGCCGTTTTCAAGCAACACTTTGTATGTTCTATGAAAATAAAGCATTTTTGATTTGATTTGATTTAATAGCCATAATTTTACAAGTTAATGTGTCAAAATTTTACATATACATACATACACTCGCGCTTATTATCCCTTTGAGTTTTTACCCCTGTTTATATTATAAATGCATAAGTTTTTGAGGATAGATATATAGATGGATGTTTGTTACTCCTTCACGTAAAAAATACTGACCGGATTTTGATAAAACATTAGAATAACATTAGCTAAAACATAGAATAGGCTCCATAATTATTTACAAATCCCCAAGGGAACGAGGTCCCTGTTGGAAAGCTATTTTTAGTTATAAATTAGGTTTGACGAGAATCTTAACATGAAACACAACTGTTTCTTTTTTTATTTGTCGACCTATTTTAAAGCACTCGTTACAAAATTAACTTTCGTTATCTACATTTTAAATTATCTAATGAAGGAAATTCGTCTTTTCGGATTTATGTACGGATTTATAATTATCACTTGCTCAACTTTGAAGGAAAACATCGTGATGAAACCCGCCCGTCCAAGAAAATTCATTTTCGAAAGACGAGTGGTCCACCAACCCGCATTGGGCCAGCGTGGTGGACTATGGCCTAAACCCCTTCGTGTTTCAAAGGGAGGCTCGTGCCCCTCGGTGGGGACGTATATGGGCTGGTAAGAAAAATGAAGGAATATGTTGTTATTTTAAACTTCTCAAGTTAGAGTCAAAACTCAATTAAGATTCCGGAACACACTTTTGTCTTGACATGTAAACGATATTTAGTTCCGAAAATGTCTACCAGTTAGTGTGACGTGATGGTTTTTCTTTATCGTGGGGAAAAGCTGATAACCTATCACTATTATATTCATATTCCATCTATTAAACCCTTAGAATAAATGAGGAGTGTCTTTTCTAATGAATCTATATTGTTTCTTATTTTTCACAAAATGGGAAACTTAAAATGGAGAAATTTACAAACTACTTATTTTATAGGTAAAATATCCCCTTTTGAAATGGACTTCCACTTTTGAAACTACTTTACTCGGAGACTATCTCGTTTTGATTAAGATCCGAGTGACAAAATTGTGTATTTTAGCACTTAAAACAAGACTGCATACTCAGTTCAAAAACTAATACAAATGTAAATATCCCCTTTTGGAAAGACACTCCTTAAATGTCATATGTGGAGTAAAGTGGTTCCAGAACCACATAACGTTCTGCCTACTATAACTCCGACATTTTAAATAGCAACCCTTTACTGGCTCATGTGAACGACAACTCAGGTCTAATCTACGACATAATTAACAAGATAGGTTAAAAAAACTATAAATCTAGTCACCTACCTAGATAAATCACTGACCATAGTCTACCGCACCCTTAGCCGCACCCCTGGCCTCCTTGTCGTTTGCTTTAAGGTGCGGCCTGTACACCCCATAACCCTATACACTCTATAACCTTAAACACCCCCCATATAACTCTATAGTCCGTTATATATCGTATATGGCTCTATTGCTAGATAGGGATGGGTCCTACGTGAAGATAACTGGGTTTTTCTTCGTGATTTGTTACACGTTGTGTTGATCGTTCTTTGAGTTATCTAACAACAAGCTAAGAAAGGGTGAAATCACGGGCCAAAGATAGAAACAAATAACAAATGATTAAAGTATTAAACAAATACTTTGTCTTAGTAATAAAGGTTACAATAATGCAACGAAAAACTCGAAGATTAAACCAAATTGTATTAAAATGAAATTATCTGGGTTGGTAGATAATGATAATTTTCTATTAAGAGTTTAATTTAGATAAAATTATTTTAGCACAAGTATTTTCAAAAGAACGAAAACTTCGAACCATTTTCGCACCTACGAAATTCGAGAAAACCTTATTCGGTAAAACGATACTTAGGTTTTTCAAAAGGTACTCACAATAAAATAATCTCTACCATGCAGCATTTTTGATATCCATCAAAGGTATGCTGTTGGTAGGTAACAAAAGTGTTCCCTTGTAAAACACATATAGTACACCAAATCCCCCAACCCTATTTGAACAACAAAATAAAAACTTACAAGCGATAAACACTGACACTATACCCCTAACATTATTAGCTGACTCCGTAAACGCTCCAAATAAAGTCACAACAGGGCAGATGACTTAACACAACCCAAACAGATGATCGAAGTAAACGAGGAACGATGTAATAAAGGTGTGTACCCACCCCACCCTTTCCCTAATGAGCCTCGTTTATGGGGCACGTTACCATTTAGCTTTTATTGTCAATGCGCGCGCAACCCCTTGTGGGGTTTAAAAGAAATGACTTTCTTTGCAAACGCTCAGTTGTGAAAGAGGCGCGAAGAGCGCGGGTGTTCGAATTCGCCGTTCGGTGTTGACGGAAGTTATAACTGACTTTGTGAACGTACGGTATATACTTTTTCAAAAGTTTTTATCATTCAAACTGCAAATTTAAAACATTTCCGCTACGCGTAAAAACTAATCAAGTTTCCTTCAACTTCTAAAAGGTGCAAATATGGAAAGGAGACTTTTAAATAGTAAGCTTTACGGACTTTTGTAAGAGAATGGATTCGCTCTTAACCACAGCCTAGCTAAGTGGCAAGGACAGCTCGAGGATGTAGCAAGCTCACCCAAAAAGCCTCTTCACTTAAACTTTAAAGAGATTCAGTTAAATGGGGTGTCTTTAAATTAGTCAGCAAAATTTTAGGAGGGATTCTCTTGATTGAATTGAATCAAAACCGAGTAGTGTCTATGTGAAATTTCAAAAAATGTTTTCGACTTCCAATATACAGGTAATTTTTTTATTATTATTCGTACAACGGTAAGTTACAGTTTCTTTTGTCTTAGTTACTCGCCAAACTAATCAGTTTGATGGCGAGACGCGCTCTTTTTTTGCGATATGAAAAACCTACCATAAACTGCTTAACAAAGGAAATACCATACTTTGCGCATAGTAGCAAAGTTGAAAATGCTAATAATGCAATTCACTATTTTGACTTATTTTAAGTAACATTCTGCACATTTTATGAAATAAAGCAACTTTTGACTTTAACTCTGAAATAACTATCACTAATTTTGAAAATGATAAAAATAATAACTAACTACCACTAATTAAATCAATTAGTTAGTACCAAATAGCCGCGATCGCACAAATTGTAAGAAGAGGCAATTTTATAACAAATCTTTTAAACCTCCCATTTTTTGTGCACTTTGAAGAATGGGTAAAAAATGTTAAACTCGCGTCAGGACACGTGACGGACACGTGACCCTGATCGAACATTCGTAAGGCGAAGGGGTGTTTAATAAATATAGGAGATTAAAACTGTAAAAGTCAATATGTCATCCGGTGTCAGTACAGAGAAAAATAAATTAAATATTAGCGCACAACGTAAATGTTCAAGTTTTCACTTCTGCCGGCACTCCCGGAGTGCAACCCATTGTTTTTTTACCAGCCCATATACATATACGTCCCCATAGGCTATACGTATATCCGCCTTCACACCGACTTCAAACAGATCAGTAGGTACGTAGCTACGTTTTTTTTTGCTTTTTGAAGTCAGTTTTCTTTTTTTTTTGGAAAAAGTTAATTATTACCTATTTACTTGGAGTTTAATTTCGTACATCCTTTATTTTACCATAACCGGAATTAAAGGCACTCTGAAAACCGGCGTAGACAGAGAATTTCATTTCTTAATGTCGAAAGGCGAAGTTGGAAACCGTGAGTAATAATTTAGTATCTTATACTCAAGGGGACTATTCAGAATTTTTTAAAAGTGGTTAACTGAAGATAAAACATTTTTAATAATTTCTTTTTTCGTAGTTCACGGGCATGAGTCGACTAGGACTAAAACATGTTTCTTATCTCTACTAAATAAAAATAAGTCGGGTTTTCCTTCCTGACGCTATAACTCCAGAACGCACGAACCGATTTCCACGGTTTTGCATTCGTTGGAAAGGTCTCGGGCTCCGTGAGGTTTATAGGATACTTTTTATTTAAAAAAAAATTAGGACGCGGGCGGAGCCGCGGGCGGAAAGCTAGTCGCTAATATAAATAAACCCATCCAATATACAGGCCCATAAGGCTTACCACATGGAGGGAAAGTAGCTTAATTATTGTATATGGGACATTTAACTGAAAGAAGACTTTATTTTAATTGTAAATACAATTTAAACTGCATTCATAAATTTTTAAAACATTGCCTGCTTGAACCGGGAATCGAACCCGGTACACGAAGAAACAAATCAGCCTCTTGTTTTATCATACCGATCGGAAGGCTTCATCATAAGAATACATTTTTGATGCTATGTCATCAGAAATAAAAGGAAGACCATGAATTTAACATTTAATGTATTTTTTCTCGTGTACGGCCGGTTTGGTCGAGTGGTAGTGACGCTGCCTCTTGATCGGCGGTCCTGGGTTCGATCCCCAGTCAGGGCAAACATTTGTGTAAAAAGCAGATGTTTGTCCTCGGGTCATGGGTGTTTGTGTTTGTCTTTATGTGTGTTCCAAGGGACCCACGACACATGGGGAAACCTTAGTGTGGGCCTTTGAGTGCGTAGCGTTTATTATTAAATCTGCTTATTAAACCTACTGAGTTCGATTCCCGGTTAAACTAGACACTCATTTAAAAATGTATGAATGCAATGTATGTATTGTTTTTAAAATTAAAGCAGTCTTCTTTTAGTAAAATGTCCCATCCACAATAATTAAGGTATTTTCCCTCCATGTGGCATAGCCGAGGGACATTCTATATAACTAACGAGTTACTTCGTTATAACTCAAACTAGAGTCGCAGCCTTTTGATCGCCGGGTCCTGGGTTCGATGCGCGGTCGGGGCAAATATTTGTGTAAAAAGCAGATGTTTGTTTTCGGGTGATGATCGTGTCTGTCTCTAGATATTTGTGTTCCGAGGGACCCACGACACAAGGGAAAACCTTAGTGTGGGCCTTTGAGTGTGTAGCGTTTATTATCCTTACTATCCTTACTCCTTAGTATACCCTTACTAATTTTATAAATGCGGAAGTAACTCTGTCTGTCTTTCTGTCCGTCTTTCACGCCGATTTTGATGAAATTTGGTACAGAGATAGATAGGTTACATTTTATCCCACAGTTGGGCACGATATAAACTGTAGTTCACGCGGGCGAAGCCGCGAGTGGAAAGCTAGTATTATTATTATTTATATCACTTTAACTCAGTCAAATGTACGTATGTAATTTTTTTTATTGTACAACAAGAATCACAATTCAACTAGTGACTTAGGAACATAAAGTGACACTGGTTACAATAGGTGAACTTATCTCACAAGGAGATCATTTCTTGTAAAGTTGAGAGGAATCTTGAGAAGGCACGGTCAAATCTTATTTTTATTTCACCATGTTTTTTTCTCTACACAAACTTTTATATATAACTCTTCACTCTGAGCGAATGGGAGTCGAACCCACGACCCCAGGATTAGATCTCTTACCAACTGAGCTACCGTGCCTTTATGTCAAGCGGCGAAATTTCTTACATCGTGCGTTTTTTGTCCCTAAATATTGTTAACCGACGACGGCCGGTTTGGTCAAGTGGTAGTGACGCTGCCTCTTGATCGGCGGGCCCTGGGTTCGATTCCCAGTCGGGGCAAATATTTGTGTAAAAAACAGATATTTGTTCTGTCTTTACGTGTGTTCCAAGGGACCCACGACACAAGGGAAAACCTTAGTGTGGGCCTTTGAGTGTGTAGCGTTCATTTTATTTGTGAATATCTCTCACGCGGGTTAGCGTTTTAAAAATACTAAATTCTTCACTCTGGTATTAAAAGTAGAACGCGCATGTAAGTACTCACTTTTTAACCCGAAGGCGTCATTCGTTAATATGTGATAATGGGCGTTCGTTAACCAGTGACTCATCTCGAGTGAGTCCGTTAATTGACCACTAGCCCAGTATACGAATTAACGCTAAGAATTTTTTTGTTTGTTCTATGATAGTTTTAACTGTTAATTTTTTTAAAAGTTCGTTTGAATCGTGATCATGGCTTTCCCTATTTTTTAGGTCCGTATTACAGAACGCGACTCAGACTCTGATCTATACTTAAGTAGCAGTCGTCTTTGTCATTATGATAGTGAGAGCAATATAGAGACAATCATTACTTAAGTATAGATCAAGCCTTGAGTCTCCTTCTGTAATACGCGGGCCTTATAGTTTTACTACCTTTCCGCTCGGGACTTCGTACCCGAGGGAATTCGGGAAAATCATGTACCCCATCACGGATAATGTAGGATTCTAATGGTGAAAGAATTTTTCAAATCGGTCCAGTAGTTTCGGAGCCTATTCAATGCAAACAAACTAACAAAAAAACAAACAATCAATTTTTTCCTCTTTATAATATGTATATTATAGATTAACATTTTTACGCCTGGTTATATTCTTGAAACACTCGTTGGGCTCCCTTCGAAACATGAAGGGGATTTAGGCCATAATCCACCAAGCTGGCCCAATGCGGGTTGGCGGAAATCTTTATTTGATTTGTGCTAATTATATTGATAATGCGAATTTTTTAAAATAAATTGATTAATGCGAATTCTAAGGACGTGGGTGAATAAAGTAAACAGTCATAATAAAAAAAAGAAATAAAATCGTGTCTCCATGCAACTTGTACGATCAGCTTATTATTAACATGAGAGCATAGACAGTATATATATTTTTTTGAGAATTTATTATTGGGTGACTTTAAAAGCATGGTCCAGGGATATTGCACGATTTTTCGTACAAAACAGGTCTGTATGATAAGCTATAATAGCATACTCGGGATACATGGAGGGCTATAATTTTCAGACGAGCAAATGCTAAACTGGAATTTTCAAAAAATGCACTTTTTGCCTGCTTTTTGTATGAAAATGGTCGAATTTACGCAATTTTTTTTTCATTTTCGTCAAAAGTTTCAAGTAAAAATTTTTTTGACTAAAATTGAAAATTCAAGTTTAGCACTTGCTCGTCTGAAAATTATAGCCCTCCATGTATCTCTAGTATGCTATTATAGCTTCTCAAACAGACCTTTTTTTATAAAAAATCGTGCAAAATCCCTAGTGGACCGGGTAGTGATAATGTGTGTAGTTAGCGAAAAATTTATAGAAAGAATGTCACCGGCTCCTTACAATACAGGTAGAAAAGAACCTCCTAGCTTTATTGAAAATCCTGAACCAGTATCACTTACTGAACACTTTTTTTTTTGGGGGGGCGGTATTTTTTTTTCCTAAACGTAGACACTACTCGGATGCACCTCCCGAAAGCTACCCGAACCCCTCGCGTGCCTGGTGTAGGTGTAATGTCTACGTTTAGGCAAAAAATTAACTATTCCCATTGAAAAAAAATATCTAAAAAAGGTTTTTTTATTTCATAAATGTGTTCTTTGAGTGATACTGGTTCAGGATTTTGAATATAGCTAGAAGGTTCTTTTTCATCCAGTATGTGCGATCTGATGATCTGCCTTTGTACTTATGGGAAGTCGAATTTTTTATTTTGAGATTTTCATATAGTTTACTTGGGAAAAGCTGTTAAGTTTCATGGGGGATATCACCCCTAAATTTTGACTCACTTATTTAAAGTCACCAATTTGACTAAGGCCAGTATCACAAAAGAGATTCAAGACTTGATCTATACATAAGTATTGATTGTCTCTTTCTCTCACTATAAAAATGACAAAGTCTACTGCTTCTTAAGTATAGATCAGAGTTTGAGTCGCGTTATGTAATACGGACCTAAATGTCAGAGTTTTCAAATTGTAGTAGAATTTTTTTTTTCTCGCCTCCCCCCCTCTATACTGGGTGAAATAGAACCTCCTAGCTTTATTGAAAATCCTGAACCAGTATCACTCAAAGAACACATTTATGAAAAATATATATTTATGAAATATTTTTTTTAATGGGAATAGTTCATTTTTAGCCTAAACGTAGACATTACTCCTACACTAGGCACGCGAGGGGTGCGGGTAGCGTTCGGGGGGTGCGCCCGATTGGTGTCTACGTTTAGGAAAAATAAAAATCCCCCTCCCCCCCCAAAATAAAAAATAAAAAGTGTTCAGTAAGTGATACTGGTTCAGGATTATTAATAAAGCTAGGAGGTTCTTTTTCAACCTGTATGTTCCTTGGGGTTTGTTCAGTTTTTTTGGGGAGAATAGCCCTCTAAAGTAAAAAAAATCCCAAATTTACTTCTCTTTTCCATCACCCTTAGTTTTCACGTCATTTCTGAACATGCTGAATTGCTCAAACAAAACTATCAAAATGAAACAGTGAATGAACAGTAGCAGACGGAAGTCCTCATCAACAGATTATAGTGGCAAGTGGGATTATGACGTCACGATAAATGTTTCGTAGAACAGACAGAGAGCGCGACGGAAAAAAATACTTCAATGTATTACAGAAGCCAATCAAGCCAATTATATTATTGTTTGTATATTGTTGAAATATGTTCAACATATGAACCTTTTTTTTTATTAATTAATTAATTAATTGGTAGTAATGCAAACATTATTGCGTTGTAACCCGCACCACATCTGTTTCTCTCTTGCCATCTCTAAGGTAGACTGGAAGAGATCCCTTCAGCGATAAGTCCGCCTTTGCACATCTATGTATCTTTTGTATTAGTCTATAAGAGTTTGCAATAAAGAGTTTACATACATACATACATACAAGCCAATCAATGTATCACTAAGGCTCGTATTACATAAGGAGACTCAAATCTTAAACTTGCATTGTTTTTCTCTTTCTCTCACTATCTTCTTCTTATCACCCTAGTGACAGAGTTTTCAAACCGCACAATGGCCTCTAACTTGGTTTTAACGACTGTAGTCAATCGACAACAGCCGGGATCGACAGCTTAACGTGCCCGCCGAAGCACGGAAACGCTCGTGATAAATTGCGACTTTGGTCACCCATTAGGTTCCCTGCCTCCGTGTACGTTGCTTAACCTCACTGATCGGTTGATATCACCGAGAGCCACTGGGCTATCAAAATGACAAAGGCGACTGCTACTTAAGTATAGATCAGAGTCTGAGTCGCGTTCGGTAATATGGACCCAAATGCGGTGATTAGGCCCACCGGAAGGTTGCGGGTTCAAATCTTAGTGCGGGCTTGTACCACTAAATTCGTATTTTAGGATTTATGTATGAATTTTCATATAATTAATTATTACTTGCTCAGGCATGAAAGAAAACACCGTTTTTTTATTTTTTTATTATAAGATGGGTTAACTCTTGACCTCAATCTTGACCATAAGGTCAAAGATGAGGTCGACGATGGAGCGAGTTAACCCAGAATATGCCTTACAGGCAAGCACTGGTACTCCCACGCACCGACGGAACACAGCAAGCTGTTTGGCGTTGGACTTCGGTAGGAGGGTGGTCGCGAACCAGACGGCCCTTCACAGAGCCTACCACACCGCATGAGACCATAGGACGACACCTCAGATTCAGAAAAAAATGAAGTGTCGTTGCCTGGGATGGATTACTAGGAGGCAGGTCTCATTTGTATTTCCTTAGTCGCCTCTTACGACACCCACGGAAAGAGATGGGGTGGTGTTATTCTCAACCGATCACCACACGATCACCACCGTGATGAAACCCGCTTGTCTAAAAAAATTATCATGTTCGTGTTTCGAAGGAAAGCCCGTGCAATTTGGTGGTGATATGAGCGCTTTATAATAGACTAGCTGATGCCTGCAACTTCGTTTGCGTGTTTTTTTTTTGTACAGAGTACACAGATTGAAAACATCCATCTTACGTGATTTTGATTTTTACATACAAAAGTTTTTTCCCGCTAACTCCCGTTTTCGTGGGAATTTTGCAATATCCTGTTGCAACTAAGCTTTAAGTTTACTAAGGTACCTGCATGCCAAATTTCAAGCGTCTAACTTAGATTTTTCATACAAAAGGATTTTCCCGCTAATTCCCGTTCCCTTGGGAATTTCGGGAATTCCTTTCTTAGTGCACCTCTACGGTACCTAAGCTACGTCCCTTCCAAATTTCAAGTGCCTACGTTTAGCCGTTTAGGCTGTGCATTGATAAGTCAGTCAGTCAGTCAGTCAGTTTCTCCTTTTATATATTTAGATTTTTATTTAACAAAACCATATGGTCAAAGATTGTTCAAAAAGTCTCCCAAAAGTAGGACCAACAAAACTAAAATTTTCGAAATAGCCATTTTACAAATATGGCATTTCGCTACATACAGCACCCACATAATTACTCAGATACTCGTCTTGCGTTTGTCTGTCCGTTTATAGAAACTTGTAGAGAAGTTCTTACGTCATACTCTTTTGTAACTAAAAAAAACAGTATCACTCCCGACATTATATTATACATTACTTATATTATAAATGCGAAAGTAACTCTGTCTGTCCGTCTTTCACGCCTAAACCACAGAACCGATTTTGATGAAATTTGGTACAGAAATAGATTAGAGCCTGAGAAAGGACATAGGCTACATTTTATCCCACAGTTGGGTACGATATAACCTGTAGTCCACGCGGGCAGAGCTGCGGGCGGAAAGCTAGTAATATATAACTTTCAAACAGTCGAACCAATTTTGATTACATAAATATATGTAGCTAAGAATCATTTCAATTTTGTCAGCTTTCGAACAAAAAAAACCGCATTGAAATATTCAGATACTGATATACAGATACACTCGTCAAACTTATAACATCCCTTTTTGTGAGGGGTTAAAAAAGAGCGTCAGTGGTCTATCGGGGTTGGTTTCGTAAGCGAAAGGTACTGAGTTCAATCTCCATAACCATCTGACTTACGACAACCCGTGTGGTTATCGGTTGAAAATAACACCACCCCATCTCTTTCCGTAAGTGTCGTAAGAGGCGACTAAGGAAACACAAATGAGACCTGCCTCCTCGTAATCCATCCCAGGCAACGACACTTCATTTTTTTCTGAGTCTGAGGTGTCGTCCTATGGTCTCATGTGGTGTAGTAGGCTCTGTAAAAGGCCGTCTGGTTCGCGACCACCCTCCTACCGAAGTCCGACGCCAAACAGCTTGCTGTGTTCCATCGGTGCGTGGGAGTACCAGTGCCTTACAGGCATTTTCTGGGTTAACTCGCACCATCGTCGACTTCATCTATGACCTTGGACAAGATTGGGGTCAAGAGTTAACCCATCTTAAAATATAAAAAAAGTTCACAAAGTACCGAGAGTTACTACAATCTTACTACGGCAATTTAAAATATTACGGGTAGGACAATGTTATAGTGACATTTATGTATACATAAATAAATAAATAAACGTTACACACTCAAAGGCCCACACTAAGGTTTTCCCTTGTGTCGTGGGTCCCTTGGAACACACATAAAGACAAACACAAACACCCATGACCCGAGAACAAACATCTGCTTTTTACACAAATGTTTGCCCCGACTGGGGATCGAACCCAGGACCCGCCGATCAAGAGGCAGCGTCACTACCACTCGACCAAACCGGCCGTCGAAATTGCCGACGAATTGCGAATTGCGGCCGTGGAATTGATATCGATATCGACGTATCGAAATGGGCTTCCTGATCAATGTAGCACCCCAGTCTTTTAATCTTTTAACCCTATTACAGGCTCGAACAGCTAAAAGGAGTATAAAACTATTAGTATCCCAAACCTTTGACCAGAGGAATCGTTTGTGCTCGCGCGGATATCCCTAATCTGTTCCCTTTAGAAAAGTTCCCAAAGTTTCGTACATTAGGGTTGGGAATTCTGGTACCGGAATATTCGGAAAGTGAACAAATATCTGGAGAGCTAATTATACTAATCAATGGCGTCAATGGTCTCTGTGTCAATGGAATGACTATGGTCGCCATTTTATTCGTTCATGTGGTGAAATTGAGAAAATTCCATCAATTTGATGACGGTTACTGTTACTTACAGCGCCATCTATTGGATTTGCACCAAACTAAGATCACCAACTTGATGGTTTGTAATACATATTCGTTCGCGGTACAACCAATAGATAGCTTGTATAAAGAACGCTGTTAACGAATATAGTTAAGTAAGGCGCACTATAAACGGGCAAACCTGTGCCGATTTTTACGTGGGTTTATAAGCTCTGTACCGGGGGCTCTCGGCCTCTTCCCGCTGCCAACCACCCAACAATAAACATCTCTCTAAATTCATCCCAGCATTTCATTTCCGGGTCCGCGGATTTTAACTGATAGCGACGCCACCGCCAACTGAATGTCAATTTGCTAGTAGTTTGCAACATAACGTTCGGTTGGTGGTGGTGCTGCTAGTTGGTTGTCATTGTCATCAAATGTATGGATGGGTAAATGGGTAAAATGGTCACCATTGTTATTCAACCGCCATTTAGACTCCATTGATTTTTATTAGTGGAATAGCCATCCTGGAGTTTATGAATACTTCAACACATTTGGAAAATGTTTGAAATTCAGTCTTAGCACCACACCAATTCGAAAATAGTAGTATTTCTTTTTTAAAATGATTTTTTAACATACTATACTTGACAATAAACCATAATTAACCAAACCAAACAATAAATAACCAAATTGTGGCAAATAAATTTTATTTATAATGATACACCATTATCATTATGTACTGTTCTTTTGTTTTTACATATGATTTTAATTTATAGTATTTCCCATACCAAACTAACTTTTTTTTTTACAAAGCATGGGTAAACTCTTGACCACAATCTTACTGCCCAAAGGACTAAGACGAGGTCGACGATGGAACGAGTTTACCCAGAATTGCCCTTAAAGGCACTGGTTATCCTACTCACCGACGGAACACAGCTAGCTGTTTGGCGCCGGACTTCGGTAGGAGGGTGGTGCGAAGCCATATGGCCCTTTGCAGAGCCTACCACCGCTTTATGGGACCTTCGACAAATTGAGACGACGTTGTCCGAGATGGCGTATTGTTATGGGGCAGGTCTCACCAATTTTCCCTAAGTCGACTTTTACGACACCCACGGGAAGGGATGGGGTGGTGCTATTCTGAACCGGACACCACACGGTTAAAACTTTTAAGACAGACAAATGTTAGTTAATTTAAGTTAGGTACCGAAAAATTTAGGGAGCGATTCTATCTATCTATAAAACTAAACAACCTTTCAGTCTTTCTAGCTTTTCGCCCATAATACAGTCAACAGCACATCAGGTTACCACAAACTGTAAAATTTCCCCAATGGATAGTAAACTCTAATGCTTGGAGATAAAATAGAAAATCGATTGAAGAAATCTGACAGTTTTGGATAGCATGACGTGCCGTTGTCCCTGTACCTCTACATGTTTACTTATTGTACTCGTTAATTGTTGTCTTGTGTTGTGTTGTGTTGTATGTTATATGTACCCTGTTCTGAATAAATGTATTTCTCTCTCTCTCTCTCATAGTAGGATTTGATTGAAGTAACTAATTTGAAAAAAATTAATGCGTTCCGTAAAAAGATAAATGCTATGCAAATTTTAGTTTATTCACGCTGCATAAACACCAGTCATCTCCTCATAGGATAAGAAGACAACCTTAATTTGAAGCGGCGCGTTGTAAAAATTTATTGTTTATTGTTTACCTTTTGACAGACTATTGTAGGTTACTTTCCTAAAGGTACTTTCCTTGCGCGCACCAAACGATACCGCGTTTCAGAACACAAGGTGCGCCATCTAGCGGAATATTATAGAAGTTCAATACTCAATACTTCGTTCCCGTGGAAATTCGGGAAAATATGTAGTCTGTCAGCCATCTCCATACCAAATTTTATCAAAATTGGTCCAGCCTTTTTAGCATGAAAGAGGAACAAACATCCATACATACATACATCCATACCTAGAAGCTTTCGTGTTTATAATAAATAAATAAACGCTACACACTAAAAGGCCCACACTAAGGTTTTCCCTTGTGTCGTGGGTCCCTTGGTAACACATAAAGACAAACACAAACACCCATGACCCGAAAACAAACATCTGCTTTTTAAACAAATGTTTGCTCCGACTGGTGATCGAACCCAGGACCCGCCCGCGAATATTAGTAATATTAGTAAATCGGTAAGTCCCGAATAATCCGTAAAATTGGGCAGCACTATGCGAGAAAGTTCTATTAGAAGCCGTTATTCTTTCGAGCGAGTGATCTTTGTTTCCACTCGAATAAGAGGCTTCAATCCTTTTCATAGATAATTGGGCAAGTTTCACGCTTCGAAAAACTACGAATAGTTCAGGAATAGCCCTCTAAAAGATTCAGCTTTTGTAGGAAGTTTCCGACAAAGTTTCAGTTCAAGTTAATTGGATTTTTTGAGCGTTTCCTTGTTTTTTGTGGGTAATAAAATAATAGGTCTTTACCTATGAAATTGCCGATTTTTTCTCAAGCTATATTTTATTCATAATTTATTTGATTGAACAGCTATTACTAAAAATGTTTTTTTATTTAAAACCTTGGCCATATAACGAAGATATTGAGTCAAATTAATACATATTTACTTTAGATTTAATTGCTGAAAAAGAAGCTCAAATATAGCTCGTTTCATCCGTTGCCCGTTTCATTGCTTATTTTTGCTGTACCGTTGTTGCAGTTACAACTTTCAATAAAGTAAGTATGATGAAAATTAACTTAATGTTGTCCAAACCTTCCCACAAAATTTTGTTAAATTTGGATTTCACATTCCCGATAAAAATCCAAACACGTTAGTATGGAAAATTCAGTTTTCCAAAAATATTATAAGTAAAGACCTATTAGAATAACTTTATTCTACCAACATAATTAAAAATTGCAACTTATCGTAACTCAAAAATTAAAATTTTAGATTAACTCCCGACATTTAGGGCCTTAGACCACACAAAATAAAACTTAAACTTAGACAATAATAATGACTGTATGGACATGTATGACTGTATGCACATACAGTCATTATTATTGTCTAAGTTTAAGTTTAAGAGGGATAACTGAAACAACAACAAAACGACATAAGTCTGAATAAGTGGTAAACGCATAGACATAGAAAAAATAAGTTAAATACCGGTAAACGCAGTGCTTTTATATAGGTACTCTTTGTAAGTGGTGTTTTGGATGTTTTGCGGCAAAGCAGTTTAATTTTAGAGTTATTACTCAAATGATTTTCTTGACCAGGCGTCAAATACAGAAACTGACGATTCATATACAGCCTGTGTGCCCACTGCTGGACAAACTTATCCATATGACCGCCATATCAAATGACCTGAGGTTTTATACTTCACTTTTATAAAGCTCTAAAGACGCTTAAAAGCAATCTCGTTTCCTTCTATAGCCTCGGGGGTGGCACGTACGTAGTATAAAAAAATTACAGTAAGGAAGCTTCTAATATACACGGCTCTATGAAAACATGGAAATCAATCTGTAGAATTTCATACATAGGTGGTTTTTATAGAATAGAATAGAATAGAAAAAATCTTTATTTTATAGGACATTCAGGATGCCATTTAAAACAAGTCAAGATTACATGAAATACATACAAACAAACATTAAAGGATTTAAATACATACATACGTATTCGTTCTATTGACCCTACAACTAGATAGCTAGATAGATAGTTAATTTATTGCATATATTTTTTTATCAGCCAATAATATGCGTCCCCTCCGAGGGGCACGGGACTTCCTTCGAGACACGAAGGGGATTTAGGTGAAAGTCTACTACGCTGGCCCAATGCTGGTTGGTGAGCCACGCTCCTTTCGAAAAATATTTTTTTGCGGGTTTCCTCACGATTTTTTCCTTCGCCGAATACCTATGAAAGAAAGAAAAGACATACAAACTAATTACCTACTTTATTTTCACACATAGATATACATTGTATTCTCCTACTGTGTTGTATTGTTGACTTTGCGCCTATTCCCCAGAGAACAATATGCCTATTCCAGTAGCGAATAGGGTCTAAGTTTTCATCTTCTTCTTCAACCTATGGCCACTTGGCCACCCAATGCTGAGTGTAGGTATCTTTCATTGTACTCCACTCTCTTCAATCTTGAGTCTTTCGCATCCAGTTCTTCCATCCAATCCTGGCAAGATCGTGAGCCCATCTCATTGGTTGTCTGTCCACGCTTCTACGCCCAGTTCTAGGTCTTTTCTCTAGCACTTTTTTACCCCATCTCTGATCATATCTCCGGCATATGTGACCTACCCACTTCCATTTTCTTTGAGCTCCCACTACTGTTAAGTTTTAAGCTGCTAAGTTTTCTTACTCAACATTTATCTATATTGTGCCGTCCCGGGGGATCTGATGTCGCCGCGAACGGCTTAAAAGCAGTTTATATGTAGTCTATATACGATCTTAAGTTATATATATAGTGTATATACTGCCTTAAGTTGATGTGTACCGACTTTATAGGTCGTTGTGAATATTTTATTGTATTATTGATTTGGTGGTGTACCTCGGCGCCTTTGAAGGACCTTCCGGAAAGATTTTTGTAGTTAGAGTCTTTCTTTTCGGTCGGGGTTGTTCTGTTTTCAACCCTCAACAAAAAGAGGGGTGTTATAAGTTTGACGTTTGTATCTGTGTAGTATGTCTGTGTATTGTCTGTCTGGCATTGTAGCTCCTAAGCGAATGGACTGATATTGATGCAGTGTTTTTTTTGTTTGAAAGCTGATACCACATGAGCTTTCAAACAAAAAAAAACGAGATGGTTCTTAGCTTTATTTGTTCAAAATAGGTTGACCCGTTTAAAATTTATCAGCAATAGAATGGCGAGGGTGATACTAATTTTTTTTTTAATTTTAGAGTTATAAAATATTAGCTTTCCGCCCGCGTGGACTACAGGTTATATCGTACCCAACTGTGGGATAAAATGTAGCCTATGTCCTTTCCCAGGCTCTAATCTATCACTGTACCAAATTTCATCAATATCGGTCAGTAGTTTAGGCGTGAAAGAGGGACAGACTGACAGAGTTACTTTCGCATTTATAATATTAGTAAGGATTTAATATATTTTGAGTTTCGCTCGTGTTTCAAGGCTCACATTACACATTAATTTACGACACTTTGGTTAATAACTTTATCTAACTTATGAGCAATTGGTTGACCTCAAATAACCATTTCTAGGTTAACCTAGGCTTATTAGTAATGCTAAAAATAACACTAGACAAAGACCAAGTCTTCCAGAAAAATATAAAATTCAGAAAAGCTAGTTTCCGAGGTCGATTAATAAACAAGTTAACTAGGCTCCGATTCTGTAACTTAAGCTGTGTGTCGATGGAATGGTCGCCATTTTATCCGTTCTTGTGACGATATTGAGAACTATCTAAATTTCATACATCTAATGACGGCTGCTTTGACCGGTAGCGCCACCGCCAACTGAATTTTCAGTTGCAGGTAGTTTTCAACTTTACGTTCGGTTGGCGGTGGCGCTGCTGGTCGGGGATGTTGTCAGCAAGTATATGACAATTAAATAGTTTTCAATTTCGCCACCTGAACAGATAAAATGGCCTCCATTCCATCGACACACAACTAAAGTTACAGAATCGGAGCCCCGATGTGATGACGTATTAAAGCGAGGGTATTTTTGAAAAATTGGCTTCAGTCACGACATCCAGTTAATGATAGAGCGATGCCGCATTGCTTAATTTTTTTATCTATCTACTTAGTTGTTTTCTACCGAAATTATAATGTTGCCAATTTTAGGAAAATCCCTACTAAAATTATCTGTTACGCTTTCACTCCTTTACTACTAAACCGAGTTTGATGCAATTTGGTACAGAGATAGATTAGACGTTGGGAAATGACAAAAGCTACATTTTATCCCACAGCTGGGCACTATAAAACCTGCAGTCCACGCGGGCGGAGCCGCGGGCGGAAAGCTAGTTACCTATCCATAAATTCATAAAGGGATAGCCCAGTTGGTTATATTGTCCCGCGGGAACAAGGTCCCAGGCGGAATGCTGGTACAAAATAAAAACAAAACTTTCTGTAAGCATAGCAATGCGAGGGAAGTCGAGGACGGATGCCTAGTGTTGATATAAACATTTACCTTTGGGTTCGTCTGCCTTTGATATCGCCGAATGATTAGGAACAGACGCCTGCCCTGCGATGCAGCAGGTCGCACTGATCAGATAGTATAGACACGTTCTAACTGTGTAAAAAGCAGATGTGTGTATTCTCGGGTCAAAGGTGTTTGTGTTTGTCTTTTCGTATATTCCGAGGGACCTACGACACAAGGGAAAACCTTAGTGTGGACCTTTGAGTGTGTAAGATTTTTTATTGTTTTATAACTTTTGACATGAATTTTGTGCTTAAGGCTTGCTTAAAGGGATGCAATTAAAAAAATCTGTTGATAAGAAAATCAGGGTGGCTATGACACTGATTAAAGTCGAAGTTAAAAAAGCTTTATTTCTAGAACATGCAGAATGTTACTTAAAATAAGTCAAAATAGTGAATTATATTTATTATTATTATTTAAAGAGTTCAAAGGGTTGGGGTCAAGCTTGTACGCAGGCCCCCGTGTCACTGCGACCATGACAGATCTATTGTAACAGTACCCTTCTATATCACAGTACATCCTGGAGTCCTATGCCAACCGCGAATCTGGCTATGTCCTTAGCGGGCACATCCTTAATGTCTTGGTAGGACAAGTTGTGGCCTCCAAGGTACCGATTCCTGCTGCAGTGCAGTGCGCTGCAGTCACAGGTTACATGAAGAGACGTTTCGTCAGCTTCATGACAGAATCTACACAACTTGGTCTCGGTGAGGCCCATGTTGTGCAGATGTTTATTCAGTTTGTTGTGGCCAGTTAGAATCCTAGTAAGAATTCGAACGTAGCCTTTGTTCATTGGTGAATTATATTAGTATTTTTAACTTTGCGCCTATTCGCAAAGGTGCAGTCTTCCTCAGGAGAAGAATAGGCGAAAACTCCGAGAGTCGCTCTTTTTAAGTCAGTCATTTACATTTCTTTATTTCTCATTTTAACTGACTTAATATTTGAATATACATATATTTAAAAGCTTCCTTAAAGGGATGTAATTTAAAAGTCTATTGATAAGAGAATTAGGGTGACTTACACTATCATTGAATAGAATAGAATAGAAAAATCTTTATTTTATAGGACATTCAGGATGTCACTTAAAACAAGTCAAGATTACAATGAAATACATACAAACATACATTAAACGATTTAAATACATAGATACATACGCATTCGTTCTTTTGACCGAATGACAATGGTTACCATTTCATCTGTCCAGAATTTCAGATGATGAAACTAAAAGTATCGAAACCGTGTATTTAAATATTCAGTTTATTATTTAGTTTGTTAGTATAATATTCTACATTTAGACTCTCGATTTCGTAAAGTTGACCCTAAAACAAGGGTTGCCTGGAAAATATTGCGCTTAGCGATAAGGCCGCCTTTGCGTACTTTTATACACATGGCAGCACATCAGACTACACCTAACTTTTTTTTGACAGTGTGCAATAAAGAGTATCTATCTATTTATGTCTACATTTCGTTATCTGTGGACTGCAGCAGTCTGCTAAAAATAGCGTGTTCCAAGAATAAATTCATTTTTTTCTTTTTTTTCTGGTCGCAGGAAAAAACTGGTTCTGATCGTCCGTTAGGATGACCTAGATAGGAATTTAGCAGTTAAGGTCACAAAATGATTAAAATAAACTCGCCTACACACTCAAAGGCCCACACTGAGGTTTTCCCTTGCGTCGTGGGTCCTTTGAAACATACACAAACATAAAGGTTCTTTTTGTAACGCAGGCAATGAATAAGGAAGGATTTTACGAAATTCCTTCGGGAACAAAGTCCCAGGCGTCCTTTACATCCGAACTAATATAATAAATGTGAAAGTAACTCTGTCTGTTACGCTTACAACTAAACTACTGAACCGATTTTCATGAAATTTGGTATAGAGATTATAAAGATAGATAAGACTTTAAAAAACGACATAGGCTATTTTTATCCCAGTATTGGGCACGATATAACCTGTAGTCTACGCGGGCGGAGTCGCAGGCGGAAAGCTAGTATTTTTTTTTAAAGTCAGCCTTTTCTTAAATAAAATATAACTTCTGTAATCACCAGATTTCTTAGTATGAAAAATGATATTTTTTCAGATTGAGTAGAGTTACGTAGTAGAATTTAGTTGATAAATTGACACAAAGCAAAGCTCTTACACAAAGTTCTCTTCACTAAACTAATTTCTTGCCTCCTTTGTTGCAGATACCATGACCTTTGAGACGAGCAACTCCGCAGGCAGAGCCTTGTCAAGTCATATTTGTGTTCCGTAAGTACTCTTAATACTTTCTCGCCGTGTGGTGATCTATTGAGAATAACACCACCCCATCTCTTTCCGTGGGTGTCGTAAGAGGCGACTAAGGAAACACAAACGATACCTGCCTCCTAGTAATCCATCCCAGGCAACGACACCTTATTTTTTTCTGAATCTGAGGTGTCGTATTATGGTCTCATGCGGTGTGGTAGGCTCTGTAAAGGGCCGTCTGGTTCGCGACCACCCTACTACCGAAGTCCGACGCCAAACAGCTTGCTGTGTTCCGTCGGTGCGTGGAAGTACCAGTGCCTTAATAGGCATTTTCGCTCCATCATCGACCTCATCTTTGACCTTATGGTCAAGATTGAGGTCAAGAGTTAACCCATCTTATATTAAAATAAAAAAAACATGCAGCACAGGTCGTCTATTCTACTAATTAGCGGTGTTTCAATGCCAGTTTAATGACAGTGGAGGCCATTTTATCTGTTCAGGTGGCGAAATTGAGAACTATTTAATTTCATATACTTGCACACAACCACCCCGACCAGCAGCGCCACTGCCAACCGAACGTAAAGTTGCAAACTACCTAGCAACTGAAAATTCAGTTAGCGGTGGCGCCACCAGTCAAAGCAGCTGTCATTAGATGTATGAAATTTCGATAGTTCTCCAATTTCGTCACCAGAACGGATAAACTGGTGACCAGTCATACAACCGCCACTTAGACATCACATTTTAGTTTCATTTTGTATGAAACTAAAATCTGACGACTTTATAAAAAGTATCGTTCATATATATATAGTGTTAGTAATCTATGTAATTCTGCGAGGTTATTGGTGTTTAACAAATAACCCTATAGACGGCCCCAAAACTGAAATCTTATTGCAACAGCAAACTGGCTCAAATCTATCAATCCTAAGAACATCAAAAGACTGACTGTATTTATGGAGTTAGCTAAACTAAACTCTAGCGCAATGTTTCGGATTTTCCATCCCAACCCAGCTTTGAATCGGTGCCAAAAAATATTAATCTCAATCCGAAAATACATTTAATGCAAGATCGATCCAAGGCTTACTCCTGTTGGAGCCTGGTTTAAATCTTGTACTTATAGTCGGTTCTTCTTCTTCTTATCGTGTAGGTATAGTCAAGTGTGTGGCGCCCCCTAACCCTGGCTCCAGAGTTTTTCAAACCGCCTTTGACTTGTTTTAAACGACTGTATACAAGTTTAGAAAACAGCCGGGACCGACAGCTTAACGTTCGCTACGAAGCATGGAAACGCTCGTGATAAATTGCCACTTTGGTCACCCATCAGGTTCTCTGCCTCTGTGTACATTGCTTAACCTCATTGATCGGTTGAGATCAGCGAGCGCCACTGGGCTTATCAGTTTAATCATTTTATCCAAAGCCATTACTTAATTTTAGATGACAATGCAAGTTGCATTCAAGCTAATGTGTAGTTTAGCTGGCTTAATATAAAATCTATTAAAAATCCGTATCAGGTTTCGCCCTTGTCATACTCTGTTTCGAATAAGTGGTGTATGAGTCTGTAATTCTCCGTACGAGACACAGATGGCGCTAACCTACACGCACGACAATATGCGTAGTAAGGGAATGAAAAGTTTCGCCGCTTGACTTGTAGGCACGATAGCTCAGTTGGTTAGAGCACCACGCGATCTAATCCTCGAGTGTTGGGTTCAAGTTCCATTTGCGCCGAACATTTTTCTTTCCCTGAAATAATTGGTAAAGATAAAATCAATTACCGAGAACTCTTAAATTTAAAAATTTCACTCCTAAATATCGACGCCTGAATCAATGTTGATCAGATATAGCTAAGAACGATCTCAATTGCGTCAGCTATCAAACAAAAAAAACGCACCAAAATAAGTCTATTCGTTTAGGAGCTATGATGCCACAGACAGACACATTGGGGATTAAGACACGAGTGATTTTTTAATGAGATGTATCCTTATTTATTATCTCGCTTAAATCCTTGATTTTAAACCACACATGAGTCGCTTTTCCCGCGCAAATCTGCCACGTGTCCGTCAATGAGCGCCTGCGCATATTTCACCGCACGATCCACACGTCAATCCGCCGCCATCTTGAAACTCTTGGCGCGCGTTTTTGACGTTTTTGATTCGTCTGATTAATATTGGTAAAGTTTGCGGTTTTTCTTTGATTTATATTTCTTACAATTTCAGTTCTGCAACTATGCAAAGATTTATAATTTTATAAAAATAAAAATTTGAGTTATAAAAAAAGCAAGGAACTTTGAATTAGTTTGCAAAACTTTAAACCTTCGCGCGATTCTTGCACACCCGTATGTGCAAGATTTGTATCGCACGCGCCGTAAACAAGCTCGCGGCGGGACTATGAATTGAGGACTTCAATCGAGTAATGTACCCATATAGAATTTTCAAAGTAAAACTTTGTTTCTAAAACAGAAAATCTGAAACTTCAATCCAAACTTTCGTCTTTTTAAAGTTTTTTCTGAAAGTTAGTTGCTAGGTAGTTAGCAACTTAACTATCTGTTGCCGGTGGCGCTATTGGTCGGGCGGTTGTCAGCGAGTGTAAAAGGTTTCGATATTTCTTAATTTTACATATATTCTTTATTGTGCAACACAATACTTAAATATAATGAAATAAAAAATAATATATATATATATATATATACTAACATATACATATAATACATATAAACGAATATAATAAATCATACATACATCTTCTATATATATAAAAGAAAGTCGTGTTTGTTACAACACTTATAACTCGAGAACGGCTGGACCGATTTCCATGGTTTTTGATTTGTTGTATTTCTCTCCGTCCCGAATAGCAGAATAACTATTAAAAACATTGGAAAATTAACGGGGAAATTCCCACGGGAACGAAGTCCCGGGCGAAAAGCTAGTAATATATAATTTGCTCACTACAGTTGGGACAGGTAGTGTTCTTTGACTCTATTTTGAAGGAATATATAGGATGGACTCTCTTGTATAGCCACCTGAACGAACGAAATGGTCTCTTTTTACCACCTGAACGAACGAAATGGTCACCATCGTCATTCCATCGCCATGGAGACGACATTTATTAGTGACCCTGATATTTTGCACATGATTAAGAAGAGGGCAAAGTGCTCGTTACCCAGTAGCGTTCGCTGATCTCAATCGATCAGTTAGCAACTTACACAAAGGCAGAGAACCTGATGGGTGACCAAAGTGGCAATTTATCACCAGCGTTTCCTTGCTTCGGAGCGGACGTTAAGCAGTCGGTCCCGGCTGTTGTCGATTGACTACCGTTAAAACCAAGTCAGAGGCTATTGTGAGATTTGAAAACTCTAACATCAGGGTTAGCCAAGTTCGCCACATAATTGACTATACCTACATGATAAGAAGAAGGAATAAGAAGAGGACTAGAGGACTGTTACTTTTCAACGCAACAAAGTCGCGGGCTGAAAGCTAGTTAATAAATAAAGAATAGCTGAATAGGATAGATTGTCTATAGTAACTATAGTTTTATAGCTAGTTATATTTGTTCGCTCAGCGGGTGGTCTAGCATTCGCTGATAAAAATGAGGTTAATAGACAATATAGACGGAATGGAATGAATGAGTCAGGAAGGCGGGGGTGGGAAGCGGGGAGCCGGCGAATTCCGTAGCTAGGACTTGTCGGAATTATAATGTAATTTATAGCTATCTAGCTAAAATGTGGAAAATTGTCTGTCATAAGACAATAAAACTTATACTTAACTTTCAGTATTCGCTTCGCTTTTACATTTAGGGCCATATAAGGCCTTACCACAAAAATAAAATGAAAACTGTAAAGCTTTAAAAATGGCTGTTTGGATTTAGAATCCGTTGCCTTTTCCGAAAGGAATAAATTAAACACTAGGACCAAGTATCTCCATCAAAACGACATTTGTTTTTTTTTTGAACATTTATGGCCTGGATACGAGTCCTTTAAGCCAAGTCCTATATTTAAGAATGAATAAATAAATGGAACTTTATTTGGGAGTCACGGGAATTATCAATCAAGAATCTACCTAACTTTGTTAATTAGTCTGCTACTCCTTGAAATCTTCTTCTTCTTCTTATCATGTAGGTACAGTCAAGTGTGTGGCGATCTTGGCTAACCCTGGTGTCAGAGTTTTCAAACGGCACAATGGCATCTGATTTGGTTTTAACGACTGTAGCCGGGACCGACAGTTTAACCTGCCCTCCGAAGCACGGAAACGCTCGTGATAAATTACCACTTTGGTCACCCATCAGGTTCCCTGCCTCTGTGTACGTTGCTTAACCTCACTGGGCTACGAGTGTTTCTTATTACCTTGAAATAAGACTCCCTCAATCCCTTTTATCTATCTATCCTAGCCCAACACGTGACACAAATGTTAATTTGACGCACAAACGGAAGAGACAAAAGCTTAAATTGTGTAGTAAATTGTACTAGATATAATAGAAGGGGTTAGGCGGACTATCACGCGCGGCCATTTTGGAAATAGTGACGTCATTTGAGATTATATAGGGTGTGAGGGATAGCTTAGCAAATCCTTAAATGGTGGAATCTACTGTGGAGTAACTGTGATCGGTTAAAAGTCATAATTTTTAATGGAAAGGTCAAGTTAACCTTTTCACCGCCAAAGTCTGATATATCAGACGTTTAAGTTTCGTGCCTTCGCAGATATCAGACATTTTTTTTTTTTTTTTTTACTTTATTATCGTTCACCAAGCGTCGCCATACGTTACGACTTAAAAAAAAATTAATTTTCGCCGCGCCGCTGTCTGAAAGCGATGTACGTTGCTGGTTTGGTGGTGAATCAGTGAATAGTTAATCAAATGAAGGGTCTGATTCACTAAAGCGGTACCCCGACGACGCGACATTATAGCGCCATTTTAATGAGCAAACCCTATCGTGCCATCCATCGATTTCGATAATTAAAATATATGTAGGTATTTCTGAAATGAATTTGATGGCTCAACGAAAGGTATTATTTTTTACTTTTTAAATGTCCGCTTTACTTTTTTGCGGGGGGAGTTTTTTAAATTTTTAATTTTATTGCAGAATAGACTGTATTTGAATAAATCATTAATTTAATGTAAAACAATCATTCATAAATTTTCCGAATTAGAATTCCACTGGAAAATTAATTCAGATCAATCTGAATTCAGGGTTTGCTAAGCTTTTTAACAGCTCATATGATCGAAATGATTCTAAGCTGTATTAACACAAATGGATCTGGTTGTCCGAAAATAAACATTTTGATTTTTGTTTAGCTATATTTAATCTTTTTTTTATAAGATGGGTTAACTCTTGACCTCAATCTTGACCATAAGGTCAAAGATGTGGTCGACGATGGAGCGAGTTAACCCAGAAAATGCCTATAAAGGCACTGGTACTCCCACGCACCGACGGAACACAGCAAGTTTTTGGGGTAGAAATTCATTGAAGCCTAAACTCATAATTTTGGAAATAAAACTCGGCATTTCGCCGGAAAACTGCAATTGTCGCACAAGTCTGAAGCGGGTGGTCGACATCGAGACAGCATGAAAAATAACTGAGACGCTAGTCCAAACTGAGACGCTCCTCTTAAGGGACCCTTTTTTTTCAGCTTTCTAGATCTAAGGGTTTGGGCGGGCCGTTGATGAATCAATGAGTTAGTACTTTCAATAGTCTCTATGCGTGATGTGTAGCATTTGTTTTTTAAACCCCCGACAAACAAGGACGCGTTATAAGTTTGATGTGTGTATCTGTTTAGCTATGTATTTGTGTGACATCGTAGCTTTTAACAAATACACCGATTTCGATGCGGTGTTTTGTTTAAAAGCTGACGTAATTTTTTATTATTTTTTATTATAAGATGGGTTAACTCTTGACCTCAATCTTGACCATAAAGTCAAAGATGAGGTCGACGATGGAGCGAGTTAACCCAGAAAATGCCTATAAAGGCACTGGTACTCCCACGCACCGACGGAACACAGCAAGCTGTTTGGCGTTGGACTTCACTGTAGGAGGGTGGTCGCGAACCAGACGGCCCTTTACAGAGCCTACCACACCGCATGAGACCATAGGACGACACCTCAGATTCAGAAAAAAATTAAGCGTCGTTGCCTGGGATGGATTACTAGGAGGCAGGTCTCATTTGTGTTTCCTTAGTCGCCTCTTACGAAACCCAGAGATGGGGTGGTGTTATTCTCAACTGATCACCACACGGGTAAATCAAAATTGGTTCAGCTGTTTTTAGAGTTACGAGCGTTGAATGTTGGGATTTTTACAAAAAAATTAATTTTAGAGTAATTCTGATGTAACGTAACACATGAGTCATACGTCACGTACACGTTAGACCAAAATAAAAGGGGCACCAGTAGTATAAGCTAATAACATCGCAAATTCAATAAAAGTTTCTAGGCCACTCCAATTATTGAGCAAACTAGGCCATTTTCATTGCCCGACAGTAGAGCGCGGGTTATCTTATTACTTTTTTTAGTTTTTACTAGCTTCTCGCCCGGGACTTCATTCTCGTGAGAATTTCGGGAATGAATTATGCGCATAAACTTTCTTCTTAAATCACTCCGTCCGTTGGTGAAAGTCATATGAAAATCCGTTCAGCAGTTTTGAGTTTATCGCATTCAGATATACAGACAGTAGCGGTTGGAGTCTTTGTTTTATTATAATACTAGCTTTCCGCCCGGGACTTCGTTCCCGTGGCACTTTTTTAGTTTTTTCTTTCATAAGAACCTTCTCCTGACAATAAGGAACACAACAAAAAAAGAATCATCCAAATCGGTCCAGCCGTTCACGCGTGATGCCGTGACAACGAAAATCGGGTTCCATTTTTATATATATAGATTTGCAATCTAGTGTTTTCTTTTCACAAGTTTTTATTTAAAATCAATTAGGTGTGTGTGGTATTATGTCAAACGTAGCATCAAGTGGTTCTGAACCATTGGTACTCTGCCTACCTCGTTTGGGATTGCAGGAGTTTCATAGCAAGCTTGCAACACTTCTTTACCCTGAAAACCAACACACAAACCTTATGAACACCTATCATCACACTCACTTACACATACACACGCACACACACACATACACACACACACACTCACACACACACACACACACACACACTCACACACACACATTCTCACACACACACACACACACACACATGTACTCCAACACCAACATGTGCAACTGCGATTTTATAGCCCAACTTATCTTTGTAGTGTCAAATAAACTTTTTTTTTTTATTAGCGTATATATGTATGTAATGTGTACTGTAGTTGGACGCAAGCTGCAGCCACAAAGTGGGTGGGACCTGGTGACTCCGTAACACATGTTCTCCTAGTATGGACACCAACTCTCACAAAAGATAATCAAATAATTATGTCGTCTGTATCACCCCCAACTTTTGTAGAGAGAAATAAATAAACTATTTATTTATTATTATTTAACATAAATGTATCGAACAACTGATTTTTATTTTTTAGTTGGAAAGTTGGTCCCATAGAAAAAGTTTTTCGTAATCATGGGTAGATTCATCCCTCAAAGTTTGTCGGTTTTTTTCAATTTCACCCTGTAATTACTACTTAGCTAAAAAAGCCTAAAGCTTACAAGTTTACTTTTGACCACAACCCAGGTAGAGTTGCGGCAAAATATGGTCGTGTATGTAGAAAAGCTCGGCCAGAAGAAGCTTATTTACTCGAACTTTTAAAAGATTTGGGTTCTATAGGATGGGGTGACTTAAAATTAATTAACTGACGCTCTAGCGCCAAAAACGCGAATGTTTTTTGCAACACATTTAGCGCGCGCCCACTCGTGGAAAACGACGTCATACTGACTTCTCTCAGAAAAAACGTTCGTGTGCCTTTATTCGTTTACCAATTCTCATTCGATTTTGTCTTAGAATCTGCAATCCCTGGAGCTTTAAAAATAAATAAAAACTAACACTACACCGCCACTTGTAATCATGAACAATCGCATCAAACAATTGGCGGCGGTGGCAGTGTAATAACTTCAACAAAAATTAAAAAAAAAAACGTTCATTAAGACCGGATATTGTGTTTGAGATTGTAAGGTAAACGATTATGAAACAAACATACCGTCTTTATGACAAAATTGAGAAATAATTTAAATTCTACGGAGCCGAAACGTGGAACATGACAGTGAGGCTGGCCCACCGATTGCACGTCACTCAGCGAGCTATGGAACGCTCCATGCTCGGGATCTCGCTAAGGGATAGAATCCGAAACGAGGTCATCCGACAGAAAACCGGAGTGATTGATATTATCCAAAAGTGTAGCAAGCTGAAGTGGCAGTGGGCTGGCCATGTCTGTCGCAGAACCGACGAGCGTTGAAGTAGACAGGTTCTCAAATGGAGACCACGTCTTGGCAAACGTAGTGTAGGACGCCCCTCAGCAAGATGGTCAGATGCCCTAAAGAAGACAGCGGGTAGTGGCTGAATGCAAATAGCGGAGGATCATGCAAAGTAACGCACCTTGGGGGAGGCATATGTGGACTGCAATAGGCTGATATGATATGATGAAATTCTGGGGGGTGTTTCTTCCCATTAAGCTGAAAAACTTTCCCAATGGACCCCTATAAAATTCTCATAACTAAAGAAATTAGCTGATCGTACAAATTGTATGGAGAATCGAATTTTTTTTTAATATATATCATATTACAACCTATTTTCTTTGGAAAAGGTGTTCAGTTTAACTGGCTGATTCTATGAACTAGGCAACGCAAAGAAAAATTCGTAAACAGTCGATTGAACAAAAATGTAATGCAAACATTAATTTTGGTGGAGGCACACGGTCAAAATCTAGCGTTAATAACAAATGTTGCAGTAACCATGATTTATACGCCACAATTCAAAAACAAACAGCTGGATTGTTATTTAATATTCATGTTGAAATGTTGAGTAATATAACACCCAGTGGTATGCTATAAAAAATGGCTTTGGACCACACGGGAGGCTATGTAAAAGTCAATTTAGATTTAACCGTGTGGTGATCGGTTGAGAATAAGACCACCCCATCTCTTTCCGTGGGTGTCGTAAAAGGCAACTAAGGAAACACAAATGAGACTTGCCTCCTAGTAACCCATCCCAGGCAACGACACTTCATTTTTTTTCTGAATCTGAGGTGTCGTCCTATGGTCTCATGCGGTGTGGTAGGCTCTGTGTCTGGCCGTCTGGTTAGACCACCCTCCTACCGAAGTCCGACGCTAAACAGCTTGCTGTGTTCCTTCGGTGCGTGGGAGTACCAGTGCCTTTATAGGCATTTTCTGGGTTAACTCGCTCCATCGTCCATCTCATCTTTGACCTTATGGTCAAGATTGAGGTCAAGAGTTAACCCATCTTATAATAAAAAAATAATAAATGTTGTAACACTTCAGAAAAACTAATTTAAATAATTATGTACGCAATACATAGTTTTTCCTATTTTTGCCACCTTAAATAACTAAATAATTAAAAATGTTGTACCATTCCCGATACTCACATTTTCTGACTTTTTAACGGCTAAATTAATCTATCTATATCTATATACATATTATAGAGAAGGAAAGATTTGACTGTTTGTTTGTTTGCATTGAATAGGCTACGAAACTACTGGACCGATTTGAAATTTTCTTTATTATAGATATTATAAAGAGGAAAGATTTTTGTTTGTTTGTTTGTTTGTTTGCATTGAATAGGCTACGAAACTACTGGACCGATTTGAAATTTTCTTTATTATACATATTATAAAGAGGAAAGATTTTTGTTTGTTTGTTTGTTTGTTTGCATTGAATAGGCTACGAAACTACTGGACCGATTTGAAATTTTCTTTATTATACATATTATAAAGAGGAAAGATTTTTGTTTGTTTGTTTGTTTGTTTGCATTGAATAGGCTACGAAACTACTGGACCGATTCGAAACTTTCTTTATTATACATATTATAAAGAGGAAAGATTTTTGTTTGTTTGTTTGCATTGAATAGGCTACGAAACTACTGGACCGATTTGAAACTTTCTTTATTATACATATTATAAAGAGGAAAGATTTTTGTTTGTTTGTTTGTTTGTTTGCATTGAATAGGCTACGAAACTACTGGACCGATTCGAAACTTTCTTTATTATAGATATTACAAAGAGGAAAGATTTTTGTTTGTTTGTTTGTTTGTTTGCATTGAACAGGCTCCGAAATTTCTGGACCGATTTGAAAAATTCTTTCACCATTAGAAAGCTACATTATTCCCGATGGACATAGGCTACATAATTTTCCCGAATTTCCACGGGAACGAAGTCCCGGGCGGAATGCTAGTTTTGAAAAAAATAATAACAACGATGGTTGTTAGAGATGTCGATCACGTCAGCTTTAAAATAGAAAAAACACACAAAGTCGGGCCATTCGTTTAGAAGATACGATGCTTATTAAGGGGCTTGAAGGTTTAGTTAATAGTAGATTAAGCAACAAGGGGATAAAACAGTGTATTATGTCACGGGCAGCATATTGAATCCTGAGCGAAATGAAGGATTCTGTAGTTGATTCCCGAACGTAGTGAGGGAATTATGTTAAGAATCCTAAATGAAGCGAAGGATTCAAGTCTGCGCAAGACTCTACTTTATACACCTACTGTGAGGTTAAATAAAAAAAAATCATAAATTCATCCCATCAATAATGTTTTGAGCCTCCGTTTCTATGTCAAAGTCGCTAGAATACTGGACTTTTTTTTAGATTTATTAAAAAAGCTTACCAAACAATTTAGTGATTCGCGGTAAAAATCACAGATCCAAAATCACCGAAGACGTTTTCTTATAATATTTAGTTCCGTAGGCAAAGGAAAGTCAATAGCTAAGACATACAGCCAAGTTTTTATACTAAATACTTTTAATAAAAGTAAAATCTCTTTGATGTGTCAAATTTTATAGTTAAAATCTCCTTGGACCAAGGAAGTTAAGCCTTCAATAGCTTTGTTTTTTTTTTTGAAATTATTTTTGATAGAAGTTTATTATGAAATTTTGGCGTTCCATATTTAAATGTCATTAATGCCCAAGGGAAGTTCCATACAATTTTATTTCCCTTAAGCATGGACTTAGTACTTTCTATGTATTAGATCCATGCCCTTAAGCTTTAATGGCTTACTTTTAAATATAGAATACTTGACGTATAATACGTGCTCCAGATGCAGGTGGTGTATAAATAAATAAACGCCACACACTCAAAGGCCCACACTAAGGTTTTCCCTTGTGTCGTTGGTCCCTCGGAACACACATAAAGATAAACACAAACATACATGACCCGTGAACAAACATCTGCTTTTACACAAATATTTGCCCCGGCTGGGAATCGAACCCAGGGCCCGTCGATCTAGAAGCAGCGCCGCTACAACTCGACCAAACCGGACGTCTGATCGACGGGTCTTGATCGACGGGTCCTGGATTCGATTCCTAATCGGGGTGAATATTTGTGTAAAAAGCAATGTTTGTTCTCGGGTCATGGGTGTGTTTGTGTATGTCTGTATGTAAGTTCCGAAGGACCCACGACAGAAGGGAAAACCTTAGTGTGGTCCTTTGAGTGTATAACGTTCTATTATTTATTTTGATTTTGATTGCCGCAAAATTTACAGTGCATGCTGTGATAACCTAGACTTAGTTCTAAGCCTTTCTTCTAAACTGTCAACTTTATTTACTTATTCGACACTCGATCGATAAGGCTAACGCTCGAAAAACAACAAACTAAACGGAATCCATTACTCGATATCGTTACGAACAATCCATCTTAATTCACTTGTTTTTATACGTAAAAGCTCGCTTTATAGGCGAAGAGTTGGGTGGTTTTTCTTCAGATTGAAAATAAATGGAAGTTTTTTTGGTCTTGATTGTATTTATAGTATTATATTCTGTTCTTGTTATTCATAAACTGTGCAACTCTTAAATTATTTTTTTCTATTACCCCCGCTATTCGATTGCTTATAACTTTAAAACAGCTGAACCAATTTTTATCAAAATAGCAGTGTTTTTCAAACTGTGGGTCGCGACCCCCAGGGGGGTCGTGAAGCCTTTCTCGGGGGGTCGCAGGTAAAAGAAAAAGACAAAAATTTGTAAATCTTACACTAAACTAAGACAATTTCAGTGAAAAGGCCGTGCCTGTATAGTGATGCCTCCCGCCGCCTTCCGTGTCTACCCTGCGGCAAACTCTTTTATTATGTGTTTTAAAACACAGATTTAGCATAAAAGGGTCTAAGTGACCTTAGGGGGTCGCCAGAACTTTATACTTTCCAAAGGGGTCGCGAATCCAAAAAGATTGAAAAACACTGAAATATAGCTAAGAACTATTACGTCAGCTTTTAAACAAAAAAACCGAGTCGAAATTTGTCCATTTGTTTAAAAGCTACGATGCCACACAGATACACAGACATACAGATACACACGTCAAAATTATAACGCCCGTCCTTTTTTGGCAGGGGTTAAAAAGAACAGATGCTATACATCTCACATAGAGACTATTGACATTCCTAACTTATTAATTCATCAACGCCCCGCCCAAACCCTTAGATCTAGAAAGCTGAAAAAAAGAGTCCCTTAAGAGGAGCGTCTCAGTTTGGACTAGCGTCTCAGTTGTTTTTCATGCTGTCTCGATGTCGACCACGCACCTCAGACTTGTGCAAAAGGGACAATTGCAGCTTTTCGGTGAAATGCCGAGTTTTATTTCCAAAATTATGAGTTTAGGCGTCAATGAATTCCTACTCCAAAAACTTAATGAAATCGTA
The DNA here is from genome assembly GCA_949987775.1 of Aproaerema taeniolella. NCBI lineage: Eukaryota > Metazoa > Arthropoda > Insecta > Lepidoptera > Gelechiidae > Aproaerema > Aproaerema taeniolella. The sequence continues at coordinate 1,966,560 of OX465269.1, forward strand.
CGTTTTTGATCTTTATCAATTTGTAAGCGTATAAACGAGGTTTGTGCGTTTTGTTTTTTCCAAAGTTGTTCTTAGTTTTTCAACAGACACCTCTTAAATGTTGAGAATTTTTTGGCGAAAAATGTTGACTTTTATTCTCAAATATCTTTTTGTCTACTAAAAATATCACAGAAACCAAAACGTACAGACCTAGTTTTTCGTGTTTGTGATACTATATCAAAATTTTCCAGGGATCCGTTGACGTTTAGGGGATGGAATCAATTGACGCCGTTTGTATGGGAAAAAAACACTGAGACGATCCTCTTAACGGTGTAGACAAGGAATAAAAAAGGATGTCCAGGGTATTCTCTAGTGTTAGTATAAAACACCGCAGTCAAGTAAAAAATTCTGCAGTATTCATTTTGTCACTCACTAACTTAACTATCATATACATACATACATAAGCTCACGCCTATAATCCCTATCGGGGTAGGCAGAGCATCAGTAGCTTTAGAACCACTTGATGTCACGTTTGACATAAAACAGTCATCCTCGTCATTATTACAAAGAATCCATTAGTAATTAATCTTATACGTTCAACGTTGTGTCTGCAATCAAGAATATTATTTTGTGTTGTATTGTATGTTTGTATGTAATGTTTAATGTCTTTCTTGAGCAGGTCACTAACTAATGCGCTCTACCAACCCATTATGAGAAAAATACTAAAGAAAACATGTGTGTACTTTCTCACGTTCGAATTCTGCAGCAGAAACGTCCAGTTTTCGAACAAAACAATTACACCATTTAAAAATGGAGCCTTTGGCAACTGAAAACGAGGTAAAAACGGCTGTCTGCCAATTTCGCGCCAAACTCGTTTTGTTTGGTTTGGATTGGACGCGTTCTAAAAGGTGAAAAATTCTGTTGGAACTGGCGAGCTTTTTTTTTTCAAAGGAAATGGATGTGCAACAAACATTGAATTAAAAAAATTGGGGAATGGCAGATTTTTATCAAGTATTGGTCGTATAACTATGCCAGTGGTAAACTATTCTTCTTACACACGGCACGGGCCTCCCTTCGAAACGCAAAGAGGATTTAGACCATAATGATTACTTACTGAAACCTTACCGGTAACCCTCGACAAAAAAGGGGTGTTATAAGTTTTACACGTCTGTATTTGTGTATCTGTATATCTGTGTGTCAGTCTGTGGCATCATAGCTCCTAAACCAATAGACCGATTTCAATGCGGTTTGTTTTTTAGAAAGCTGACGTAATCGAGATAATCTTTAGCTTTATTCAATCAAAATCGGTTAAGCCGTTAAAAAGTAATAGGCAAATATGTCGGGGGCTATACAATTTTTTTATAAGGTTTTATCAGTTGACTCTTTTTCATCAAGCTCTTACACTATAAGCTTCGCCCTTGCGTGACCACCGACCACCCACTAGTTGCGACATCGTGGCTATCTGACTATCACTAAGCTATCTACTGTCTATCTACCCGCAAACTAATTGAATTAGCCAATATCCATTCCAATTCATCCACTTAGTGATACCATTATTCGTTATCGTAAAAGTGCAATTTTTGTGGGCCAATTACTTTCGCGTTTTAGGGCAAGCTAATTTGACTTTAGTTTATGTTACGTGTTGTAACAGTAGGCTACACATTTTGTACTTATAATGAAAACTGATGCTATCTCTAGCGATAAAAGAGCGAATTTGTTGTCCTTTTCCATTTTTAAAATAAACTTTTCGTCCGGAACTTCTTTCCCGGGGAAATTCAGGAATGTCACGTCCCCACCCTATGTCACCCAGTGATAAATAATAGAATAAATAAACGCTACACCTCAAAGGCCCACAATAAGGTGTTCCCTTGTGTGGTGGGTCCCTTGGAACATACACAAAAACAAACACAAACTCCCATGATCCGAGAATAAACATCTGCTTTTTACACAAATATTTGCCCCGACTGGGAACCGAACCAAGGACCCGTCAAAGAAGCAGCAGCGCTACGACTCGACCAAACCAGCCGTCAAAAGAGAAAGAATTTTAGAAATCGGTCCAGTAGTTTTTGAGTTTATTCGTTATAAACATACAAAAATGCATATGTTTGCCGGATGCACACAGACCGATGGGCACAGGTCGTCACGCGTTGGGTGCCTCTAGGCAGACCCCGAAAGCGATGATCTGGATGCCTATATTAAGAACTGATCGGAGTTGGCATAGGGCCGCGATTAGGGACCGTCCACATATTATGTCACACAAAATTTTGAGTTTTTGAACCCCTCCTATGTCACGCTTTTTTGGTATCCCTTTAACATGTACTGTCACATTTGGTATGAACCCCTCCCTCCCCCATAGGAACGCTGTGACTCAATATGTGGGTGACCCCTTAATTGGAGTAAAGCAAGGTAAGGACTTTGCCCAGCAGTGGGATTTGACGCTAGTAAAAAAAAGTACAAGGCGATGGAATTAAATCAAAATGATAAATCTAAAAATGAAGAAATAGGTAATGGGAAACTGCCCGATCCTTAGTTAGGGCCTTGTGTCGCATGTTACGGATTCCCGCTTTTTTTAAATTGACACCTGTCAAAGAGTTAACGCCATTTCGCGCCATTTTGTTTGGTCGCTTTGTTGATTCATGCTAGTGTTGGGAAACTGTTATCTTTTCCAATTTTTATTTTCTGATACCTGTCATAATGGCCATGTTCTAAAGACCCTGGATTTCCTTTACTGACTTTTATAGTTTGAATTTTTTTTATACTGAAGCTTACCATTGTTTTGATGCCTGAGAAAAGCAGCCAGACTATAGATCTAGAAATACTAGATTTCTTACACTAACAGTTTAGCTTGAAAAGTGCCTCAATGTGAGCCAAAATATGTACACTGATAAACACGTGTTTCAGACTCTATCACACAAATCTATCACATTGTTTTTATGTTTTTTTTTAAATTTAATCTGCAACAAAGCACGCCATGAAGGTACTATAATAATTTATTTAATTGCTATTTTTACGGCAAAGCCAAAATAGGTAAAAATTCATAGTATTTATCTGTCATTTAGGGTTAGCTGGAAGAGAACTAATTTTGAGTTAATATCGCCATTGTGTGAAATTTATCCTATTTTCTGTAAAATGTATGTTTGAAACTGTAAAATAACAAATACCGTATATAAGTATCACATAAACTGCTTCACTTGAAGTATAGTTTGTGGAGAATTCCTTCTAGTTCGTATATTACCATAGTATATTTGAAAACGTGTCCCATCACTAGCAAAGGTGACAAATAATGATGTAGATTTTGTTCCGATAATGTTTGCAGTTTGATTGAAAGTAAACGTTGTTATATCGAAGTTTTATTGGAAAGCCATTTGTTTCCTATTTGTCTTTATGTCATTTTTCTGTCATTTGTTTATCATGTGTTTCTTTTAGATGACAGTATTTTGGTTCTGAGTGAGTTTTTTATTTTTATTTTATTTTATTATAAGATGGGCTAACTCTTGACCTCAATCTTGACCATAAGGTCAAAGATGAGGTCGACGATGGAGCGAGTTAACCCAGAAAATGCCTATAAAGACACTGGTACTCCCACGCACCGACGGAACACAGCAAGCTGTTTGGCGTCGGAGCCTACCACACCGCATGATACCATATAGGACGACACCTCAGATTCAGAAAAAAATGAAGTGTCGTTGCCTGGGGTGGATTACTTAGGAAGCAGGTCTCATTGTGTTTCCTTAGTCGCCTCTTACGACACCCACGGAAAGAGATGGGGTGATGTTATTCTCAACCAATAACCACACCAGTTGCTTTTTTCAAATGTTCTAGTTGTTCTTTCACGACGCATATTATAGCAGAGTCAATCACCATGTAGCCAATAACGTCACAAACCACACTTTACGATAAAAAACTGCCATAAACTCAGGACATTGGCAAAATCTTAAATAAACCGCCATAAAAAAAATTTGGTATTTTGGTTGGGAGAGATTGTAAGATAGCAGGAAAAAGATTTTGAATATTCACTTTCAATTACTTAAGCATATCTAATTATTTTATCAGTTGTCATTATTATCATGATATATCAAAACCTGGACGTAGGTATTACATAAAATTTTTAAATATATATATATATATATATATATATATATATATATATTTCTCATTGTAATGAATATTTATAATCAAGAAGACATGATCAGCTGAAAAAAGAAGATCACATCAGAAAAAGGAATTCCACAGCAGAGAGAAGAAGAAGATAGCACATTAAAGAAGATAAAGAAGAGAGTCTGGTACACTAATGGGCCTGAATCGTTGCTCTTACCTGTATTTAAACTAGGTGAGCAAACTTTCAGGTGTGTTAGTGCCGACTGTACTACAGAGAAGAAAGAAGAATGTAGAAGAAGAAGATGAGAAGAGATCTTATACAGGATGTAAAGGACAGTAAAGGAGTTTGGCTGTGTGGTGATCGGTTGAGAATAACACCAGCCAATCTCTTTCCGTGGGTGTCGTAAGAGGCGACTAAGGAAACACAAATGAGACCTGCCTCCTAGTAATCCATCCCAGGCAACGACACTTCATTTTTTTCTGAATCTGAGGTGTCGTCCTATGGTCTCATGCGGGGTGGTAGGCTCTGTAAAGGGCCGTCTGGTTCGCGACCACCCTCCTACCCGACGCCAAACAGCTTGCTGTGTTCCGTCGGTGCGTGGGAGTACCAGTGCCTTTATAGGCATTTTCTGGGTTAACTCGCTCCATCGTCGACCTCATCTTTGACCTTATGGTCAAGATTGAGGTCAAGAGTTAACCCATCTTATAATAATAATAAAAAAAACTGAAATTCTGAATTCAGTCTATCTTTTTGAATGATATTCCAGTGGAATTTTTTTCAGATCCTTTAAAATGTTTTTCATGTTTTTTTTTATATTTTCCGCTTTAAATTTAAATTATTTTATCGAATGCACTCAAATTTGCAATGAAAAATAAGAACGTAATAAAACATGAAAACCAGTAATGAACATCGCATTCTGACAGCACAGCGGTGCGGCACGGGGGGTTTAGCAGTACACTGCGTGGCACCAAAGTAGATAAGTCACAAAAACTCCATTACTTGACGATTCCGTGAAAAACAAACTACTTGTAACCAATAATAGTTATGGGTGGATTCTACCATTTAAGTATTTGCTAAGCTGTGTCTTACTCCCAGTATATTAACTATCAAGATATGTATTGTATCAACTTGTGTTTTCTCGTATGTATGTGTTTTTGTATGTTCGCTACCTTTGTGACACTATTTAACCAAACGCATGGGCCGATTTTGATAAATGATACGTCGCTGGATTCGTCATGACGGCGCAAATGTCATAGAAAGTATAAAAATTTGGAAAAATCAAAATGGTCGATTTTGAACGTCATAATGTGAAAAAGACAAAAATGAAAATCGACAAACTATAACAAGTGTGGTATCGTTGAATAGATATTTAAAAATCATTATTAGGTTTCTCATATCGTTTTAATGCTACCGTTTTAATTATACAACGTGTTTCAAAAGAAACCAAAAAAAAGATAATTCAAAATTAATTAAAATTAAGCTTATTGCGCAGCTCTATTACAAATATGACAAGTATGTCATATCAGTTTTATGAAATTTTCATTTTAAAAGATGTCAAACCGTGCAACTGATTACTAGAGTTGCGACTATTTCACTTTTAAAATAAAATTTTGGAATTTCTTTTTTATGGGGTTTTTTGAAACACCTTGTATAGATAAGCTTTTTATAATTGTATACTAAAGAAACAGAATAAACGCTATATATGTCTATATTTATTACTGTGTTCAGTATAAGGTACAACTTTTAGGGTACCTAGTCAATAAGAGCTATTTACAATAGCTCATCACAATAATTGTGAACCTTAACCACTATCACAAAGTTGTATATTTTTATTTTCATAGTCACATTTGGAGGAACAAAGGCCAGCGTATCAGGTTACTGCATTTTCGTTGCAAAACCGCTCTTATCGCAACAGCACAGAGTGCACGCGTGTGGTAAGTAACCTGATATGCGGCCCTCCGTACTAAGCTACCTTATTTTTTTCTGATTTTAAAATAGCGATAATTAAGAATATAATGTGTCATGTAGGTATCAGCTTATGAAACTGAACAACTTTCCCCATATAACATAAAGGTCAAAATATGAAAAAAAAACCGGCTAATTGCTAAGTGTGAGATTTTTTTTTTTGAGAATTTCATAAGGATTCCTTGGGGGAAGTTGTTCAGCTTCATGGGGAGAATATTCTTCTTCTTATCGTGTAGGTATAGTCAATTGTGGCGAACTTGGCTAAGTCTGGTGTCAGAGTTTTCAAACCACACAGTGGCCTCTGACCTGGTTTTAACGACTGTAGTCAATCGAAAATAGCCGGGACCGACAGCTTAACGTGCCCTCCGAAGCACAAAAACGCACGTGATAAAATACCACATTGGTCACCCATCAGGTTCCACCCATGGGAAGAATCACCCCCTTTTAAAGTAGTCTTATTCCAAGGAATTAGTAACGTTTTTAAGTTCTTTATTATTTTTCTAAATGTTTCATGTTATAGTAATGTTGTCTGGGAAAGCCGTCGTAAATTTTGACTTTTGTAAGTATCAAGAATTTCTTCGCAAGAATCTTGTGAAAATAAATAAAATAAAATAAATAAACGCTGCACACTCAAAGGCCCACACTAAGGTTTTCCCTTGTGTCGTGGGTCCCTCGGAACACACATAAAGACAAACACAAACACCCATGACCCGAGAACAAACATCTGCTTTTCACACAAATGTTTGTCCCGACTGGGGATCGAACTCAGGACCCGCCGATCAAGAGGCAGTGTCACTACCACTCGACCAAACCGGCCGAGTGGTAGTGACGCTTAGCTAATTAGTGTGTCCACGCGTCTAATAAATCATACGTCTCTATTTCCACAAAAAACATAAAAACAACATGTTCCACGTCAAAATGTTCATCCAATTACTTTGACACCCCTTTTCCAACCGCTTACATACGAAATGAGGGTGTCCTAACGAAGCTTATTCAGTACGACACAATCTTATTACTGTGCCCTGTACTTCTGTGTTGCCATATTTCAGAAACATACTGAATAACAAGGTGTCATAAAAGATAAACAGCAAGCTATGTGATGCATACGTTGTAAGGGCCACTTTGTCGAAGCTTTCGATTTTCAGTAAACCTTCAAAAAGAATTTCGCCTCTCCGTACTATGAGAGGACATTTTTTTTGAGAATTTCATATAGGTTTCTTACGGAAACTTGTTCAGTTTCATGAATGAAATCACCTAAAGTTAAATTATTACTCTGGTCTACCAAAATTAAAGCCTAACCAACTGCTGACACGATAGAAGAAGAATAATTATTATAAATTATATTTTTTGCCAGTGTGTCTGTCTTTCCAATTTGTTTTAACCTGATTCTGTTTAAAGTTCGAGTAAATAGGCTTCTGGATAAGCTTGCCATATTCTCGACCACTTTTGTAGATATTTTTTGTGGGATTGTGTGTAGAGAGGTAAAAAAGTTGCGAGTCCTTTCTCGGTTTCGCCACACAAATCGTTCGCATTGTACCATTTCGTATTCGTTTGTTTATAAACGACGTGTTTAAACCTAAAACCAACCCTGACAATCCCATTGACCAAACCCTTGTTAACGCTTTCTTCCAAAATATCAACCCACGAAGAGGTTATAAAAACCAATGGCGCCAAAAAATATGTCAATTTTCAGCGGCCATCTTTGCTAATAGGTTATATGGTGATCGTCGTTTCTAGAAAGACGGAATGTCGGGTCTGAGTACTTGTTTTATGATCTAGGGGACACGTTATGACGTCATTCAGTGGGGCCATAAAGTGAGAGAGTGGCGGTTGGGTATGCTGAGCGGATAACGAGGGTACTCTTAAAAATGCAGTTGAAGTGATCTTTCGTTAGCTCGATTGCGCAGAATGAAATTGTGTAGAGTTAACAAAAATGATCAAAATTGGCACAAGACAGAATGAAATGGCGCACTTTAATGTCGGAGGCCAAGATCCACTTTGGGTCGTTGCGCCAGTGAAGCAAGTAAGTAACAACAATGATATAAAAAGGCAGTTCTGTAGATTGTGGATTTAGGAATTACCGTAAAAAGTTAGTAAATTAGTTGACTCTATTTGAAATGTTGTTTGTTAAATATAAATCGCGCCTCTGCAATACAATCACTATGCTTAGTACAGAGTCCGCTGGACTGCATGCTTCTAATATATGTAATGAAATGAATTCAAATCAAAGTGAATTCAAAGTTGACTTGAAAAGTCATTTTTTAATTTTTAATTTGCGGCTTTATTTATACCTGTGTCTTTGTGATTTTATAATTTTATATGGTGCCATAGTAGTAATTAGGCTAAACTAAAAACCGTAATTAAGTTTAGCTTTGATTTTGTACGTGAGCCGTTATCTAGTTAAAGTATTTTTAACCAACTTCAAAACAGGAGGTGGTTCTATGTTCAACAATATGTATTTTTTTTTAAATGTATGTTCACCGATTTCTCCGCCATTTATGGACCAATTTTCATTGATAGTAGGCTGCTAGTAACTAGCACATTTTATTTCTGGTACTGGCTTTTGCCAGTATAATTTATAATAAGTATTTATATATAGTATAATTTATAATAATTATTATAATAATTATTATAAATTATATTTTTTGCCAGTGTACAGCCTCGCCGCTGTAGCAAATGCTGAGCCAAAGTTTTTTTAGGTGACACTCTTATAATTTTTGTATTTAATGTTAAGTTAGATTCAAGAAAAATATGTCTCTTAAATAAAGTTTCATTCATTAATTCATTTAAATCGCTACGTACACATGCCCGCTTCTCGCCAACTTCCTGGCCGCAAGACAGCCATAGTGTGCTTCACTACTTTCATTGGAATCTTTATTCGTATTATGAAATACCTTCAACTTTTTTTAATAAATGGCCAGTTTGCGACGTCATCAAAGTTAAAATGGCTTTTTTATAGCGGTGATGCGATAGTCCGTTGTTTGGGTATCGATTTTTTTATTGCAGTCACCACTGGTTCGCGATTTCGAGAGTATTTTTAGAGTTTGTAAAATTTTACCGTATTTTTTTTTATTAGACCATATTTTGCAACTACAGACATTCATTTGCCTACCTATTTATAGAAATGATGAAATCGAAGTTTTATGGAATCGCATCTATTAGGAAGTTCTTTTTCGACATATTTGTTTTACGATTTGTTGTAGTTTATTGTTTTGTTATTTATTTTTTTATTTTGCATATTTCATTTTGTCACAATTTTTTTTTAATAATGAGATGGGTTAACTCTTGACCCCATTCTTGACCAAGGTTATAGATGAGGTCAACGATGGAGCAAGTTAACCCAGAAAATTCAAATTAAGGCACTGGTACTTCCACGCACCGACTGAAAACACAGCAAGCTGTTTGGTGTCAAACTTCGATAGGAGGGTGGTCGCGAACCAGACGGCCCTTTACAGAGCCTACCATACCGCATGAGACCATAGGACGACACCTCAGATTCAGAAAAAAAGAAGTGTCGTTGCCTGGGATGGATTACTAGGAGGCAAGTCTCATTTGTGTTTCCTTAGTCGCCTCTTACGACACCCACGGAAAGAGATGGGGTGGTGTTATCCTCAACCGATCACCACATGATGGAACAGTGTAGTTTGATCATACTTTTGTCAATATTTTGTATAACTTTGCTTTTTATTACGATAAAATTGGATTATTAGGATAATGTCAAGAATAAGCGCAAAAATGAGCATATTGGGTGCCTTTAGTTACCCAGTATTCCACGAAACTGAACAACTTTCCCATTTTTTTATATTTTTTTTACCAGCCCATATGTCCCCACCGAGGGGCACGGCCTCCCTTCGAAACACGAAGGGGATTTAGGCCATAGTCCACCACGCTGGCCCAATGCAGGTTGGTGGACCGCTCGTCTTTCGAAAAATTTCTTAGATGGTTTCATCACGATGTTTTCCTTCACCGTTGAGCAAGTGATAATTAAAAATCCGTACATAAATCCGAAAAGACGAAATGTAAAAAAAAAATTTTGCCTCTCCATACAACTTGTGGAACCAGCTGATTTACCTTTGTATGAGAAGTCGACATTTTGACATTGGAAATGTCTCTTCGTTCGCTCCAGTAAAGGCTCCGATTTCACAAAAAAGTGCGATCCCCTTATATCTCGGAGAGTTATGAAGATATGATATTCAAAAATGTCTCAAAAGACGCGTATTTGCGAAAGCTGTAAGGTGCAAAAATAATTATTTGAGAAAGTCAAAAACTAAAAAGGTTATAGCCGAAATAGTCAAAAAAAAATCATTTTTTACGAATTTTTGATTATGGCGCTTGATATTTTGGAAACGAAGAATGATATCAAAGACTTGATCGTTAGTCGGTGAGGCATCAAAGTATTTCTGATAGGTTCCTTGAGGAAATTTTGATCTCCCATACAAAATGCGCTATATGCTGATGGAGTTTGTATAGGAGCTCAAAATATTTTTTTCGTATTTTGACCAATGTTCCTTGGGGAAGTTGTTCAGTTTCATGGACTGATTAACCACCCGAGAGGTTGAGAGAGATAAGAAGTCCTTGAAAACAACGCTTTTGTGGTTAACTTACTTTACTATGATTTTATTTAGATCTAGTATGTATGTATGTATGTCTGTATGAACGGAACAATGCATCGAATACCGTCACGGTATTCACGGTGCGATGGTTCGTGCCCTGAATTCACTGACTACGGACAACTACGGGCTTATCTACTTAAATGCTGGCCAGTCTGTGTAAGTGTTGTTTTGTGTGTCGTCCATCCTATACATTTACGCCTCGTAGCCCAGTGGCGTTCGCTGATCTCAACCGATCAGTGAGGTTAAGCAACGTACACAAAGGCAGGGAACCTGATGGGTGAACAACGTGGCAATTTATCACGAGCATTTCCGTGCTTCGGAGGGTACGTTAAGCTGTCTGTCCCGGCTGTTTGACTCAAGTCGTTAAAACCAAGTCAGAGGCCAAGTTGACTATAGTACGGTTTGAAAACTCTGACACCAGGGTTCATCATGTCATATTAGCCTATTGCAGTCCACAGCTGAACATAGGCCTCCCCCAAGGTGCGCCACTTTGCACGATCCTCCGCTTTTTGCATCCAGCCACTACCCGCTATCTTCTTTAGGTCATCTGACCATCGGGTGATGAGACCAGGGTTAAGTCATACAAGCTATACAGGGTGATAAAAAACCTCCTAGCTATATTCAAAATCCTGAACCAGTATCATTCAAAGAACACATTCAGGAATTTTTTTTTTTTATTTTCTTTCAATGGGAATAGTTCATTTTCTGCCTAAAAATAGATATTACTCCTACACCAGGCACGCGAGGGGTGCGGGTAGCGCTCGAGGGGTTCACCCGAGTGGTGTCTACGCTTAGGAAAAAAAACACCGAAAAATAAATAAATATATGTATAAAAACAAAAGTGTTCTGTAACACACACACACACACAAATTCACGCATACGTCAAATATGTGTTGATTTAACCGATTTTAATTTTTAAATTTTTGTTTTACCTTTTTACCTTTTTCATTGTTAATTCCGACTTAGTTTTGTTCTTTTCTCGTAATTGTACATTTTATTGTATTAGGGGGCGTCCATTAATTACGTGAGGTGTTTTTGGCGACTTTTCGACCCCCCCCATCCCCTCTGGTGAGATGTCGTGCGATTTGGCTCGACACCCTCCCTCCCCCTTTTATCTCACGTGAGTTTTATGATAAATACGTAGTTTTAGTGTAAATACGTTAATTGGTAATTTATTTAGAAAACTTACATTATTTTCCTAATTATTTTTAAACTTTTAATAATCTAACAATGAAAAATAGCTATAATTTACCAAATTAATTTTGAAAAAAAAAATATTGTTCTAATTCAGTCCACGAGAACTCAGAGTGGCTACTGGAACAACATGGTTTAGTTGGTATAACTTAGCTTTTCCACAATTTAACACTATTTCTTTTGGGAGAAAATATTACGTGATATTTGTAGAGATAGATAGGGAGTCATGGAGGGAACGGAGAGAGGCCTTTGCCCAGCAGTGGGACACATAACGGCTACATAAGGTAAGATAAGATTTGTAGAGACCCCCCCTCTCCCCCACGTGAGGTTGAGTGAGATCCGGCCCGACCCCCCCCCCCCCCCCCCCCAAAACGCCTCACGTAATTTATGGACGCCTTACAATCTACTTTTGAGGTTAGGGGTGGGAGCCTGGTGCGCTGTAACACAGGGTTTTCCTAGTATAGACACCAGACTCTCGCAAAAGAAGCCTGTGCCACATGAATTTGTAATAAAATTATTGTATTTTGTTTGTTTTCTTTTGTGAGAGAGAAATAAAAATAATTTATTTAATTTTATTTAGTGATTTTTTGTGAACATAATGTGAATATAGCTAGGAGGTTTTTATCACCCTGTGTAGAGACGATTTTTTTTCATTGTTTCTTGGGGAAATTGTTTCTTGGACTGATTTAAAGTCATTGAATAAACGATTTCTATTGGCGCGTTGACGTTTTATTATTATTTACAAATAAATAAGCAAATGGGCAACTTGATAACCCGTTTACCGGATTTGTATCCCTGAAAACCCAGCTAATTCTACTGGCAAATGCGGATAAATAAATAAGCTAAAATTATAAATAAGGCTCGGGAACCAGCTGAGAATAGGCATACCCCATAGAGTTTTAAATCAGATGAGACGGTTTGAGATGTAGTTATCTCCAATTTATTTTAAACTAGTTTAACGCCCGCGTAGACTACAGGTTGTATCTTGCGCAGGTGTGTAATGAAATATAGCCTATGTCCTTTCCCAAGGTCTAATCTATCTCCGCACCAAATTTAATTAAAAGCGGTTCAGTAGTTTAGGCGTAAAAGGGTTCCGCCCGCAGCTTCGTCTGCGTGGACTACAAGTTATATTGAGCCAAGCAGTGGTATAAAATGTAGTTTATATTCTTTATCAACATCTAATCTATTTCTGTAGCAAATGTCATCGAAATCTGTTCAGTAGTTTAGGCGTAAAAGCGTAACAGACATACAGAGTTATTTTCGCATTAATATAATACTAACTTTTCGCTCGCGGCTCCGCCCGCGTGGACTACAGATTATATCGTGCCCAGCCGTGGGATACAATGTAGCTTATGTCCTTTCCCAAGGTCTAAATCTATCTCTGCACCAAATTTCATCAAAATCGGTTCAGTAGTTTAGGCGTGAAAGCGTAAACTAACTTACATTCACATTTGTAATATTAGTAAGGATTAGTAGGGATGATCATAACATAAGTGAACAATTAAATGTCGCATAAATTAAAAAAAATAAATTATCACAGGATATTAAGGCGACTACAGCACCCGATAAAGGCAGCACACATAGGAATAGTGCCATCTCCGTCTATCAACAGGCCTGGGCCGGCAGTGCGAACAGTGTCGATACACGAAGTTTACGGACTATGAAAGCGTGCGTGCGTAAAAATATGTTCGAAAGTTAGAAAAATGAGATTTATGGAAAGGTAACAGCTTAAATCGAAAAATGCGTTAACTACTTATCGAGAGTGTTCAATCACGAAGATTTTGATAGCAAATTCAAGTTCCTGTATGCATTTTACTATCGTTTTTACAGCTTAAAAGATACACAATATTGGTATTTAGAGGTGACTTTGAGAGCTTTTTCTATCGAACCAAAAGTGCTGAATCATGTTTTCGGCAAACTACTTATCTAGTTTATGTCCTGAAAAATACTGTAGTATTTTTTTTCTTCGATTTAATGCATTGCGTCATGCTTATCTACGCATCATAAAATCGTAATTTAGGTGCTGTAGTCGCCTTAAATCTTTCAACGCTGATCATACGTGAAAGGTCATCAGTGTAGCTAACATAGACTTGTGAAATTATATCTGACGCCCATATTAGCTACGCTATCAGCGCCTGCACATTTAGTGTAAGCATTATGCTAAGTCGCATCCCTGTTCTTCCTGTGCTGTAGTGTCGGGTTTGTTCGAACACAACTCGAGAGCGGCTAGAACGATTTTTATGGTTTTGGATTTCCTGTATTTGTCTCCGTCCCGAATAGCAGAATAACTATTAAAAACATCAAAGAATCAATGGTTGTACTGGAAGAAATCCCCTTGTGGGATAAGTCCGCCTTTGGACAAAATTTCTTATATTGTGTCTTGTGTAACTTATGCTTATGTACAATAAAGAATAAATACATACATACAAACATTGGAAAATTTACGAAAAAATTCTCACGGGAACGAAGTCCCGAACTTAAAGCTAGTTCTTCTTCTTTTTTCTTATATAAAATTGGAGGTCCTGATTCACTGACTCCTCAACGCCCAGCCCAAACCTTTAGACCTAGAAAACTGAAATTTATTGAAAAGGTGTCTTTTATGACGTAGGCAAGCACTAAGAAAGAATTTTACGAAATTCAACCCCTAAGGAGACGAAATAGGGGTTCAAAGTTTGTATGGAGAAAACAATTTTTTTGGGACATCTTATGGAAAAAACTAGAGAACACAGGTATGCCACCTGAACTGACTACGATATTCAGATACTGGTATGGAAACCAGGTTAACCAGGTAAAATGGGCAGGTGAGCTATCGGACCCATACAGGTTGGAGTGCGGGGTGAGACAGGGGAGATTGACCTCACCGACGCTCTTCAACTTTTATGTGAACGATCTGATCGTCGAGCTCAGCAGCCACCACGTCGGGTGTCATATAGACGGCGCGTGCTTCAATAACATTAGCTACGCAGACGACATGGTGCTGCTGAGCGCGTCGGTCGGCGGCATTAAGGAGCTCCAGCACGTTTGTGAGCAGTATGCCCTACGTCACGGCCTAAAATACAATTCCACAAAAAGTGAGATCATGGTGTTCCGTGCAAATAGCAGGAGTCCTGAGGATTTGCCCCCAGTTTACCTGGCCGGCGAGCCCTTAAAGCGGGTACATAAATTTAAATATTTAGGAAGTATTTAGGACATATTGTCACTGACGACTTGCGCGACGACGAAGACATTGAACGAGAGCGGAGGGCGTTGTCAGTGCGGGCGAACATGATAGCTCACAGGTTTGCTCGTTGCTCGAAGGAAGTCAAAATTACGTTAATCCGAGCTTACTGCACCACCTTTTATACGAGTAGCTTGTGGCTTTCATACACCCAGAAAGCCTACAACGCCTTCCGTGTTCAATATAATAACGCGTTTAGGGTGCTGATGCGGCTGCCCCGCTTTTACGGTGCCTCAGGTAGAATAGAATAGAATAGAATAGAAAAAATCTTTATTTTATAGGACATTCAGGATGCCACTTAAAATAATACATACAAACAAACATTAAAGGATTTAAATACATACATACGCATTCGTTCTATTGACCCTACTGACTCTACGCCTATTCGCAAAGGTGCAGTCTTCCCCAGAGAAGAACAGGCAAGAAACTCTGAGGGTGCTCTTTTTAATCGCATTACAAATTTTCTTCTTTTCTAATTTTAACTAAGTCTGAAATAACTCTAGAGCTTAGCAGTTCATTCCCATGGCTGCTTGTCAGTTATGTAATCAGAAATTTTGTAATAGCCCTTTTTGCAAAGTTTTTGTTTAATTACTGTCTTAAATTTATCCAAAGGTAAATAATTTTGAATACACATGGGCTCGTATAGATTGCTTCTATAGTACGATGCGCAAGAGAGCGGCCTCGAGCGCGGCGCGGGTGCGGGGCAGCATTAACAGTTTGCTCTCCGTCGTCGCCGCGAGGATGGATGGACCGATGCTGAGTCACTGGCTGTCATTACACCAGCCACTGACTCAGTATCGCTTCTAATTACTAACATAGTTTTAAGAGATACTAACAATTTTCATTCTGTTTGGTATTTTTAATTTTGATTTTGATTTAATCTGATTTTAATTTACTTTAATTTAATTTAATGTTATGTTTATTATTCAAGTCTTGTATTTTAATATCATTTTATTCTATATTAATTTTATATGGATTTATGTCTGAAATAAATGAGTTTATTATTATTATTATTATATTTGGACATTTTGACTCGAAACTTCGTCAAGATTTACCTTGAAGCAAACAAATGGATACGTTTTTCGCGATTTTTCTAAAATCATCCCTTAAGGCGACTACAGCACCTAAATTACGATTTTATGATGCGTAGATAAGCATGACGCACTGCATTAAATCGAAGAAAAAAATACTACGGTAATATTCAGGACATAAACTAGATAAGAAGTTTGCTGAAAACATGATTCAGCACTTTTGGTTCGATAGAAAAAGCTCACAAAGTCACCTCTAAATACCCAATATTGTGTATCTTATAAGCTGTAAAAAACGATAGTAAAATGCACACAGGAACTTGAATTTGCTATCAAAATGTTCGTGATTGAACACTCTCGATAAGTAGTTAACGCATTTTTCGATTTAAGCTGTTACCTTTCCATAAATCTCATTTTTCTAACTTTCGAACATGTTTTTACGCACGCGCGCTTTCATAGTCCGTATACTTCGTGAATCGACACTGTTCGCACGGCCTGCCCAGGCCTGTTGAGAGACGGAGATGGCACTATTTCTATGTGTGCTGCCTTTATCGGGTGCTGTAGCCGCCTTAAGGGGTCAAGAATGAAATGGGTGAATAAAAGAGTTCTTTGGGCGAACGAAAACGCGGGAAAAAGTTCGTATTAAATTAAATAAAAGGTTAAAAAAGTCCAAGCTTTGCCTGAGTGCTCCACCTTAACACTTGGTGGTCCTAACCGAATTTTAGCCGACAAACGTCAAGAGCTTACGATAAATTATTCCGAGAACTCTAATTTGTGAATTTACTACGGTGGGCTGGCCGGAATTAGAATTTCAATAATTTTCAACTTATTGCAAATAACAATAACAATAAAACGATACACACTCAAAGGCCCACACTAAGATTTTCCATAGTGCTGTGGGTCCCTTGGAACACACATAAAGACAAACACAAACACCCAAAACCCGAGAACAAACGTATGCTTTTTACACAAATGTTTGCCCCGACTGGGAATCGAACCCAGGACCCGCCGATCAAGAGGCAGCGTCACTACCACTCGACCAAACCGGCCGTCGTAAAATAAAATACCCTAGAAAAAAATATATATAAAAAATAAGTTTGAATACTAAAACCCGACTCCTGAAGAATCGCGTTCTAAAAAGTATGGAACAAGAAAATGCTCGTATCTGAAATATTTATGAAAACTTTTAAATACTTAGTGTTTTAATAAACACTATACATGTTATATAATTTAACGTATTAAATACATATTCATAATGACGTTCGGAGAAGAGCCGTGGTCGTATGCCACTTTGTCTTAATACGATCGCTTTACTACCTGTTAAAAAGTGGCATACGACCACAGCTCTCCTCCGAACGTCATTATGAATATGTATTTAATACGTTAAATTATATAACATGTATAGTGTTTATTAAATACGTGATAAGTATTTAAAAGTTTTCATAAATATTTCAGATACGAGCATTTTCTTGTTTCATAATTTTTAGAGCTCGATTCTTCAGTAGTCGGGTTTTAGTTTTTAAACTTATTTTTTATTTAAATTATTTTGGGGTTGTTCGTTGGTGAACAGCTAAGAAAATATTATATGTATTTTTAAAGCTAACGATCCGCCCCAGTTTTACGAGTTGGCAGAATCATGCGCGTTGGCAGAAATACGTTTTGGAGGGGTACGAACCCAGCCGCGACCATGACTGTCGTTTTCGTATCTTCAACAAAATAAGTTTGAAAATATAAACTTTTAAATAGGTTGGCTCACTACTTGGTGCTGTTTTATCTGGACTGGGATCCGGTAGAAAACAATTTTTTCGTAAATAAAGGGAATACGAAGTTAAATCCTAATCCCGCAATAGTATAGGAGCTTTATGAAGACAGAGTTTGAACTAAATACTGAAACCGTTCCAGAGCCTAGGATGTCCCCCTTACATCGTAGTTTACGTACGTACTTCTTAGATTGGGGGGACGCTCTGGGCCTCGCCCTACGCGGAGCTCGGCCTGCGGCCTCGCATCACTATTCTTTGTTTGGTGAACGTCTTAGATTGCGGGGACGCTCTGGGCTGCGCCCTACGCGGAGCTCGGCCGCGTATTTGAGATATTTTTTTTGCAACTCAATTTTAATGAATTGTACTTTAATGCTTAAAACATTCGTATTCGTATCTTAGATGGAAGTTTTAAAAATGTTGGTACAAAGTGAAAAAATACGCTTAGTGAATTATATCTTAAATTTTCAACTTTAAATTTAAAATCTTAATAGGTAGTTTCATGGCTCCTAAGTTAATCTAAAAACTGCGCCAGACTCTAAGCTTCCATAATAATTTAAAAAAAGTTGTACTTAACAGTCTACTTTTGCTAAAATCTGACTTCAAAGACAGAGTGGTGGAAAACTTGAAAATTTGCTATCTGGTAACGAAAAAGAACTCCAAAGAGAATTTAATTTTGTACATAAAAACTTTATAGTCGGTAACCTTCTTTTAAGAATTGGCTGAAAGAAAACTTCAAAAACAAAACCATTCCTTTTTCAAAGTGTTAATTTGAAAAGTGTGATAGTGCCTGCGTTCGTCCAGTCGTTCGCCTGCCTTTGCGCGTTACGATATTGTGTACGATAAGCTCCTTTTTTGTGATCTCTTGATGAACTTTGCTTTCTTTACGGACTTCGAGTGCGATTACGATTTGGTGTTGTGACACGGACTTCGACTACTTTGGCTTTTACAACGGACTTTGAGTGCGATTACGATTTAGTTTTGTTATACGGAATCCGACGACTTTATCTTTCTCAACGGACTTTTTGAGCTCATTAGTTCAGCTATGTCTTTTTCGTCACGAGATTATGCTCTTATGCATTATTATTATGGCTATGCAAGAGGGAACGCTTCTGAAGCAGCCAGGCTGTTCAAAGAGTATGTACAAAATGGAGGTGGACCTCAGCCTGAGACTTGGCCTGATCATCGCATGATTTTAAGAGTCCATAATTCTTACATGGAAGGGAGTCAACCAGGCACAAGACCCGGACGTCCACGTGAAATGCACGACCCTGATACCGTCGAATCCGTGCTCGAAGAAGTGGTTAGAGATCCGTCAGTTAGTGTGAGGACCATAGAACACCGAACTGGAATCCCTAAGTCACAGGCACATCGAATACTCCAGAAAGAGGGTTTTCACCCATACCATATTCAAAGAGTGCACCAGCTCAAGCCCTAAGATTATCCAAGAAGAGTGGCATTTTGTCAAGAAATGTTGCGTCGTCAAGCTGAAAATAAAGATTTTTTCAAAAGTATCTTGTGGACCGATGAATCTCACTTCAAAAGGTGTGGTATTTTTAACATTCACAATTATCACTCTTGGAACATAGAAAATCCACACGTGACTCGTGACTCAAATTTCCAAGAACAATTTAGTGTGAGTTTGTGGTCGGGCATAATAAACGGACAGCTAATTGGTCCGTTCGAGCTACCTAGCCGATTGAACGGCGAGTCCTATTTGGAATTTTAACAGAAGAACTCCACAACTTACTGGAAGATGTAGACCTATTAACGCGGAGGAACATGTTTTTTCAAAACGATGGCGCTCCATGTCATTACGCGAGCATTGTGAGACAACATTTAAATGAAAGGTTTGGAGACAAGTGGATCGGGCGAGGAGGGCCCATTGCGTGGCCCCCACGGTCCCCAGACTTAAACCCTATTGATTTCTTTGTCTGGGGCTATTACAAAGAATTAGTCTACGCTAAAGAAATAAGAAACGTACAAGAATTACGAACAAAATTGCGAAACGCAGAAGAAACAATAAAAAACAACAGAATAGCGTTTATTCGATTAAAAGAGAACTTTTTCAGAAGGTGCAGGATTTGCATTGAGCAGGAAGGGAGACATTTTGAAAACTTTTTGTAATAAACAATTAATAACAGTTATTTTTCGTTTTATTTAAGCTTCCTCTTTTACTGTGTTTTTGTAATTTAATGAAATTTTTAAGTATCACACAATAGTTCAAAGATTTTAAAAAATAATCTTTCAAATGGCAATCCTAACTTTTTTGTAATTATTTTCGGTTACTTAACAATCTTATTAATTATAGGAATGATAAAATGCCCAAAAAAAACATCGTTACCAGATGGCAAATTTTCAAGTTTTCCACCACTCTGTCTTTGAAGTCAGATTTTAGCAAAAGTAGACTGTTAAGTACAACTTTTTTTAAATTATTATGGAAGCTTAGAGTCTGGCGCAGTTTTTAGATTAACTTAGGAGCCATGAAACTACCTATTAAGATTTTAAATTTAAAGTTGAAAATTTAAGATATAATTCACTAAGCGTATTTTTTCACTTTGTACCAACATTTTTAAAACTTCCATCTAAGATACGAATACGAATGTTTTAAGCATTAAAGTACAATTCATTAAAATTGAGTTGCAAAAAAAATATCTCAAAAATGTCTTATACTTTTTTTTTATAATTTTTTAAGTTGTTTAGGTCAATTATTCTCAAAATTTCAGTAAAAAAATCATAACTCGAAAACTATAAAAAATCGCGGAACATATATGGGGGTGTTTCAGATGCGCCAAGGGGTGTTCTATCTCAGGACTTCCGCTTGACACTATTTTCTGGGACACCCTGTATATATTATATATATAAAAGAAAGTCGTGTTTGTTACAACACTTATAACTCAAGATCGGGTAGACTGATTTAGCTGATACCTTGGATTAACACATAGGCTACATAATTTTCCGAAATTCCTACGGGAACGAAGTCCCGGGCGTAAAGCTAGCTAATAATTAAAGTGCTAACAATAACATAATGTTACTATGAATTGAAAAAAATGAAGTGGTATAAGTATTTTCATATTAAAGTTGTCTACTGTTTATATATGACTAGCTCTCCGCCCGGGACTTTGTTCTCGTGGCAATTTGGGAAAATGATGAAGCCTATGTGTTAATCCAGGGAGTCAGCTACCTCCATACTAAATTTTTTATCAAAATTGGTCCAGCCCTTTGAGCGAGAAAGAGAATCAAACAGCTATACATCCAGACATCCATACATCCTTACAAATTTTATAATATTAGTAGTACGCATAGAAGGAGTATTTTTCAAAACCGGCGCTGATTTATTTTTTGTGAGAATTTCATATTGGTAAGGGGAAGTTGGCAAAGCGGCGATAGCCCAGTTGGTAATGAGCCAGACTTGTAATCGGAAGATTGTGGGTTCAAATCCTGGTGCGGGCCTGTACTACTAAATTCGTCTTTTCAGATTTATTGCTCAACGGTGAAGGAATAGGTACTATCACGTTCATAAATGGAGGCATAGTCAATACAAAACGCAGAAAACAAATCGCTTGCGGCTGCTCGTATACTCACACATGGACACAAATCAGTATACCGCATACCCCACTACGCTTGTTGCTCTGAAAACAAGCAGAATTTCACGACCCAAATTATAAGCCTTGGTGGTGCAGCGGTAACACCGTCGGCCTGCTGTAGCGAGGCGTGGGTTCGAGCCCAACTGTTACCTAATAGCTACGACGTTTTGTTAGATATGTTTTGGTTTTCAAACATTGTTATAGTCATAATTGAATCCAATGAAGTTAGTTTAGATTCGTTCGGTTCGGTGTTCATGAGCGACCTGTTTGTCATTGCTAGATAATTAGCGAAGGTGCTCGTGTATTCTTACCGTATCGGCAGTTTACTGTGATTTCTTTTTTCGACATGCATATAAATACATATAAGTTTGCAGGAGAGGCAGCGTATTGTTGCGCTGCACAATATAGGATATAATATCCCAAATTGCTAATGAGACTGATCTTACTGTGAGTATCATAATGTTTACTATATAAACACTGTTTTTAAATTTATAATTTATTTTGAGAACGTAAACATGTCATCTAAATGGTTAGTTTAACAATTTTAATGCATTTTATTAGTAGTGCATAGTTTTTGTTCCTTTTATATTAATCTTGTTATTTTGGTTTTAGCAATGTTGGGTGAATCGTTACGGAATGAGGGTAACGTGTAATCTCGGCCGCGCAGTGGACGCTCGCGACTTATCAATGAATCACAGCGTATGGTGCAAAAGTATAAAAATAATGGATTCATACGGAAGATAAATGGAGTTCATCGATTTTAAGGCTTAACAAGTTTAATTAAATATTGTTATATGTGAAATTATGATATTTATCTATAACTTATTCTTTAGTAGTTATAAACTATTGTATCTACTGACTTTGTAGTGCAAGTTGAATTTAATTTTTTGTTGAGGTTAAGCTTCAATACTCTTTTCTTCACAAAAACGAATTCTTATGCTTTAACCTTAATAAAACTGTAAGTGATCAAGTTGCAGGAAAAAAAAATTTAGTTAGTAGTATGGTGAACTCAATAAAGAAGCAGTATATCTTGATAATCTTGATTTATTTCTTCAAATTGTCTACTAGTAAAATTACAACTTTGGTTTACTTCTTAACAATATAATGTCTTTCTAGACATCTGTTTGACTCGTGTGCTCGCTTAAAACCGACTGCTTGGGCTCGGCCAGTGGCCGTATTCCCTTTCCCTTTTTACTCCCTTCTTCAAAATGGCGTTCTTAGCACGTGGTGGTCAACGTTTTACCAATCGCGAGCCAAGAACTGTGCCTATGTTTGGAAAAATGTGTCACGAAACACATTGAAAATTATGAATCACGACATTCGGCCATCCGACACAGTGCCACCTCCCGGTGCACTGGTAGATCCAATCAGTCAGTTTTTTAACTCATTTTGAAATCAAAATAGTTCTATTATAAAGAATGTTTAGGATGTCACTTGAAATAAGTCAAAGTTTGACCCTACTGACTCTACGCCTGTTCGCAAAGGTGCAGTCATCCCCGAGAAGAACAGGTAAGAAACTCTAAGGGTTGCTCTTTTAAAAAATCCTCATTACAAATGTTCTTATTTTCTAATTTAGACTAAATCTAAAATATCACTAGAGCTGAGCAGTTTATTCTCTTAGTTTATTAATTAATTTCTAAAATTCTTCCATAGGTAAATTTTTAATACATATTTTGTGACTGTCTAATACTAATGCTAATGGTTCTAGTATTTGCATTAAGCCTATCACTAATTTTCTTAAACAAATGTATATTTTTCCTTTAATTTAAAATAGTTTAAGTAAATGGTTATTTTATTACATAGAGTGGAATACTATACAATAAAATAATGTACTTTAGACTTACAAAGAGACAAGGGAATAAAGACATTGCAAATAAATAATGTAACATCGAAAATTACAAGATTAAATTTGTAAAGATCTAGACTTTCTAATACATCGCTAGGATTGCAAATTAAAATGAACTTAAAAATAAACGGGTGCAATAGATGATGTCGACATTAAACTAATGTATGTTTTAAAAACATAAATGCTTGGTCTAAATACTATCTAAACAATCACTTACGTCCTAATTTTTTATGAACTGCGGTCATACTTTTAACACAAACTTTTGGTTGTATAATAATAACACAAAATGGATTGTAATTATTTGAATAAACATTATTTTTTAAATTTCAATTAAAGGCTTAATTAACCATAACAACAACCATATTTAACAATTATGGAAATCACGACATTCGGTAAATTGTGTTTTCCTCAACTAATAAGAATAAATACAAATCAGTAAGTATCAAAATATTCCTGCTAGGACCTTGGTAAACAAATGAACTCGGTCTTTGGACCTTGGTAAACAAAAGAAAAGAAATTTCGCAACCCGGTTAAATTACCAATGAATTGGGTACATAAGCTCATAAGGTATTAATTACTACTTAACACTCAAACATTTTTCGAAACAACGTACGAATACTTAATTAAGTGGGTAGGTAGTGACCATATTCCTAGATTATGCCTAACACAATAATTAAGATAAGTCTTCGTTGATCAATACTATGTTACAAAACACAAGGAATTTAAAAATAAACATTAATTAAATAGCTTACATTTGGGCCTTTATAAATTTCATAAAATATTTGATGTACCAAAATGTTAATAAAATAAGATCAAAACCACCAGAATTATATTTGAATGTACTTAACAATAATTATGACTGCATTTGTCTCACTGAGACTAATTTGAATAGTAGTGTTTTTAATAGAGAAGTATTTGACTCTCGATATACCGTTTCGCAATACTTTAACAACTCATTCCGCAATACTTTAATAAAAATTACCGAGAGTCAGAAATTATCTCCTGCATGATACTTCTCCTACACTAGTAAAATACACCTGCTGAAGTTTATGTCTTGTTTACGCTGTTAAAACCTAAAACATGCTGTGTGTACTACTTTAGGTTTACAGTCTACTTTAAAACTAATTAAACTGTGTCCATATCTTTTTAAGATTGTAAACTGTTTGCACACCTATGAAATAAATAAAAATAGGTACACACTTTTGCGTAGACCTTTAATTATTTGTCTATACTGATTGCATGTCCTTACTTGAAATGTTACTTCCTGAAC
This sequence comes from Aproaerema taeniolella, assembly GCA_949987775.1. NCBI lineage: Eukaryota > Metazoa > Arthropoda > Insecta > Lepidoptera > Gelechiidae > Aproaerema > Aproaerema taeniolella. The sequence goes on from OX465269.1 coordinate 1,991,115, forward strand.
TAAAAACTCTATATAAGGGCTTTTCCAATCATGGATGATTTCGAAATTCCTATGGACATAAATATGGTACCGAAGCAAATTAATCTTCCTGGTGATGTGATCTAGTTTTTTTATCATTTTATTTGCATTTTTTTTTGTAAAGAGCTTCGTACAAATACGAAAAAGTTGACAACTTATAAGGTGCTCTTCTGTTTACATTTCTGTAACAGTTATATATAGGTACCTCTTAGAAACTTCTACGCCTAGTATAGAAATGTGCTAACTCAAATCAATTACAAATTCAAAATGAAAATCCTTACAGGTCTCTGGGTCGTGTGTGATAATTTATAAAGGTCTTGCACGTTAAGAGAATTTATTCATAATTTAATTTTATAATTTTGCTTCTAAATTATTATTAAGGAACATTGTTCAGTAATGCTGAAACTTGATTGGCATTAAAATCGTCATTGAAATAAATATATTTGAAGTTTGAAAACACTACATGTTTCACAATCATTCACTGACAACAAGAAGTTCAACAACTTGAAGAAATTTGATGACCTCATTTAATTTCAACCTGCAAAATTTTTAACTGAATTCTCACTAACACTGTAGCACTTATACTGTGGTCGGAACACTTCGATACCGCGTTTTGGAATACACGTTCCGCCACGTAGCGTTTTGAGTATGAACATTGAGTAGTAGCCATTGAGTAGTATGTCATTAGAGGGTTAATTTTTGTGCAGTTTTGGTAACACTACGGATTGTTATGAACGCAATACTTACTATCACCTTTATATTCGTAATGTTATGTGTTACTGGAAAAGGCAGACTTGAAATGTGTTCATTAGTGTTCAATATCACTTAACATTTGAATTTTTATTTGCATTGGTACCCACTTTTAATTTCGGATTAAAAAAGATGGTCGAGAAAAGCATTTAACTTAGTTAGCCAAACGGCATACACTAACATGTAATCCGTACGGTTGTCGAGTGGTTTCAGTTGGTACCGAAATATTATATCCTGGACTCGTAAAAAAAACTAAGTACAAGTAGCGGCACGTAAGTTTAGCGCTGAGTGAAATGTAGAGGGGATAGCTGCGCATAGGTACTGTCGCGCACGCAATACAATTATAACTTTAATAAAATTATTTTAAGAACATTTAAATGTACTCTTTGTCAAATAGTAAGTCTAGCACTAGTAAGTGAAATGTTGAAGATATTACGTAACTGAGCATGAGTACAGTCGCGCATGCAGATGTTAATAAATAGTAAATTTTAAAGTATTCCATAGCTTGTAACAGGATATTTTAAAAGAAAAAAAACGACTTCCATACAAAGTGATACATGACAGAGTGATTAAGTTTATGGGGAGTAGAAAAAAATATATAATACAATTTGACAATATTTATTTAAATAAAAAACCAACAATAACAATCTAATTCAAACTTAACAAAAAACAATAACAATGAACGGCAATAACAATAAATTTTAGAACGCGACTGTACAGTCAGAAGTCCGCGGAGCGTCGTGTCAGGGCGGGGGACGGAATACGACTGGCTAGCCAATCGACGCTACGCACGCGCTCCCTTCGTCCCTCTAGCCCCCATAGAGACCTAATTTTTGACTTCTGCGCAATAACGGTCAGCGCTAAACTTACGTGCCGCTACTTGTAATAATTATGACATTGTAACACGCAATCGACTGTAATTCATTGAACAAGTAACACATTTCAAACGTCGCAAAGACAGAAAGGCTTAAGTTTAAATAAATAGTTAAACTTTAAAATAAGTAATTAATTTAAAATAGTTTTAGTAAAACGCATGGACATAAGGATAGAAATCTTCGAGCTCAAACGCGGGCCGAGGAAGAGATAGAGCAACGAGGCAGAACGTCTCATTCTAGTAGGGTGACAATGCGATTACTCGTATTATAATTTATTTTTTTGGGAGGGCGAAGTATACGTAACAGACAAATACAGGCTTCCATTTAAGGATAGAAGTTTTCCTGTAATTTTATTTTTATATAACAAACCATAAGCAACATTTACGTTACTACATTTTTTGTTATGAAACACCAAATTGTATGATAATATACAAGGAGGACACAGAGTAGTGGACATCGGGAATGTGAAGTTAGGTTGCGAAAAAATAAAACAAAAACTCATCTTTCGTCTCATCTTATAATCAAGTCATTAAACTATGCTTTTAACTTAATTTCAAAACTGTTCCCATGAAAACATTTTCCCCAAGCAATCCATACTGGATTTTTGTAAAATTGGAGTTTTTTGCTTAGAATTTGTTTTTTCCTATTTTATCTAACGGACCTTAGGGAGAGCCCGTTTAGTTCCATAGGGAAATCAGTATCTATAAGTTAATTTTGATCTTATGTTAATTTTTATTAGAAATTATTAAATAATAAATTTTGTCAATTCCCCCTTTCACAGAATAGAATAGAAAAAATCTTTATTTTAAAGGACATACAGGATGCCACTTAAAACAAGTCAAGATTACATGAAATACATACAAACAAACATTAAAGGATTTAAATAGATACAAACGCATTCGTTCTATTGACCCTACTGACTCTACGCCTCTCCGACTTACGCCTCTCTACGCGTTGTTACGCCTATTCGCAAAGGTGCAGTCTTCCCCAGAGAAAAACAGGCAAGAAATTCTGAGGGTGCTCTTTTTAAACCGCATTAAAAAAAAACCCATGGCTCCATGTTAGTTAGGTAATCAGAAATGTTGTAATAGCCCTTTTTGCAAAGTTTTTGTTTAATTACTGTCTTAAATTTCTCTAAAGGTAAACTTTGAATACCGTGACGCAACTTTGAAATTTCACTCTCAACGCGCCCAAAGAAGTTTCATTTCAAAAACTCTAGGTTTGAAAAGGATGATGATGCTAACTGTATTTGGACGGGGGCGGTTTGGAATGAGAGCGGAATAAATTAACCCTGGATAGTGAGTGGGACCTGTGAGCGGAGGGTCGTGGGTTAGATGCCAGGTTGCGGCCTGTATCACTATACATTCGTCTTTTAATTCGTATTTAATAGTTATCACTTGCTCAGCGGTGAAGGGAAACATCGTGAGGAAACCCGTACCTCTAAAGGTTATTTCCGAAAGACGCATGGTCCACCAACCCGCATTTTAGGCCAGTGTGGTGGACTATGGCCTGAATCCCCCTTCACTGTTCGAGGGAGGCTTGTGCTACTCGGTGGGGACTTTGCATTTAAAACTATAACTGTTAAGTAGTATTTTATAGGTCTACAAAGATCTTGTGGCCGACGGGTGACAGTTGTAGCTAGAAGAACTTGTATTGTAAATAAAGGCGTCACCATGGAAACCGCGGGCCAAAAGATCTTTGTAGATCTGTAGCGTGTATTTATGGTGTGTTGGTGTGCGAATACAAAAAAATACAATTTCGCAATAGTAAATAGTTTTTACCGTTGGAGGAATAGTAGGAATTGCGTTCATTTTGAGTAACTGGCGGGAATTTCCAGCATAAAAGCAAGTTGGCACAAAGTGCCAGCTGCATACAACGGAATTTTTTGTTATCTTTTGTCTAATTTCAACGCTGTTGAGCCATTTTTGTCTTTGTTCTGAATCTTTAGGCACTCTGCAATAAAATAGCACAGCATTGTTGAGAACCTTTCTCCGCCAAACACAAGAAATCATGGACAACATAGTAATAGATTTATAAGAAATTATTTTAGCTTACTTGTGAAAAGATATGTTACAGCCACCATACGATTCACTTGAACAAGTGTGAACACAACATCTTTTTACCATTTTGTCAGTATTTTAATTTAAAAAACTGGTATAATCCTTACCGTTACGAATTATTTTTATACGATTTAAAGCATGCCACCATGACATTACGATGACACTTTACGGGATGCCAGTAGAAATAAATGGTTTGAAAAAAATTAACGTTTTCTTTTGGTAATTTAGGAAAAGATGACGTAGTTATTATGATTACAATTAATTTACATCAATTTGAACTGAAATTCATTTCAAATGCAACGTAATTATTCGTTATTAACTTCATTGTCAAAGCAAGATTTTTTTGATTAATGAAGTTTTTTTAAATTGGCAAGAAAAAAGAAAGAGACAATCCGCCTCGCTTATCGGTGTCCCTTTCGGCTTCAATAGAGGTTGTCGGAGAAGCAGTCGAAAATGTACCTTATTGCTATGGGTTTAAGTTTCATATTCCTTAATACGATTTTTCTAAGTAATCGGTCCTTTAAAAGAGAAAGTACTACGAGTAAGTCCATGGTAAAACGACATCAATTTATATACCGATAACATTGGATGTGACAGAAAATGACCATTCGTATTGTTATAAGCTTACGGGTTTTATTTTGTGTCAAACTAGGACCAAGTATCTCTCTCTGTGTCAAACTATTCGGCCAAGTTATGAAAGACAAATTAACAAAATCATTAATCTCATCCGAAAGTAATTTTAAATGTAGTTTTAAAACAGTTTCGAATGCGTTATTGGATGTCGCATAGATTGGAATGTAGTTTAAATGAGTGGTGCATCGGTTTGATCTGACAATGTTACATTATACTCTTGAACTAAAATACTTACTCTGAAGATAAATTTCTGCTATGCTCGGTATACATACTCCTTTATTCTACGTAAATATTCTACTGTAATAATTGACTTCAATAACAGCTCAAGCTCAACGTGCTTCTTAGTGTAATGCGTCGCATTCAGATATCGAATTTACAACGCCAGAGGGCGAGCAAGCCTTGGGCAGTGCCCTAGGTAATATTACCTGTGTCTCTAGTGTAATATCACCGTTATCCAAGGAACGCGATGCGTGAGTTTGTCGCGGGCTATGCTAGCTATGCAGTACTACTACTACTAACTCAGTAAAGTGTTGTACAAAGATATTATGGAACGTGAGATATTCTGATTTTCAACTCAAATGCAACTCTAAATGTTTATACGGCTAAAACTGCAAACTACAGGTCTTCACTAAAGATGAATGTTGTTGCAATCAGTAAAAAATTAAATCGTAAAAATGGTCGCATAAATTAAATTAACGTTACACACTCAAAGGCCCACACTAAGGTTTTTCCTTGTGTCGTGGGTCCCTCGGGACATACATAAAGACAAGACATAAACACACATGACCCGAGAACAAACATCTTTTTACACAAATGTTTGCCCCGACTGGGAATCGAACCCAGGCCGCATGAGCAATTCTTATCATATTTATTGACAATTCTAAAAATATACAAAAACTTAGTACCTTTACGTTGTGACTTATCGTTGAAATCACAATATATCAGCTTTGTTTACAATAGAACTATTAAAGATAAAGCATAATTATACCAATTTCGTATTTGATGAAATTTAGTTAAGTAAACATATAAGATAGATGACAAGAAACCAACTTAATAAACTAAACTAAAGTACAACTCTTCTTTTAAATATCCTTGTTAAGCTAGATTTTTTTTTCTTTAACGAACAAAATTGGGCATCAAAGTTAGTCTATCTCTTTGATGCTGATTATTACCAAAACTCTGACAAAACGATAACTTCCGCTAGTTTTCTTCAAAGTAGGCCAATGACTGCACATGTTCCCTCCTTTGCGTGCTTTTTTCATTGGGTAACTTATTGAGAAACCTCCGTTCCTGATTGATATATCGTCATCGCCGCGTTCATCTCACCTTACATTGGGCAGTGTTACACTCTGAAATCATACACTCCTCTGAGTAGATATCCATTCCAATAGCTGACCTGAAGACCTTCAAGATCTTGTAAGCCTGAAGTAGTAACTAAACTCATTCAAACAGTAAACTGACTGAGTATCATAGCTGCTTATAACAATCGGTTTTTTAGGGTTCCGTAGTAATCTACGAACCCTTATAGTTTCGCCATGTCCGTCTGTCCGTCTGTCCGTCTGTCCGCGGGTTTTCTAAGAAACCCTTGGTACTACAGAGCTGAAATTTGGCATGGTTATATATATTAATCACGCCGACAGAACTGTAGAGTAAAACCTTAGAAAAAAAATTTTTTTTGGGTGTCTCCCATAGACGTGAAAGGGCGATGAATTTTTTTTTCTCGCCAATATCATCAAGTGGGGTGTCATAGAATAGCTTTTTAAAAGATAGAAGGGGTTTACTAAGAACGTTTTTCGATTTAGCACTCCGTTTGCGAATCATAAATTTTAAAAGTGAAAATTTTTGTCACACACAAGTGTCCCCCCCCTCTACCAGCTAAACGGTTATTTCTAAAAATGTGGAAACATTCACAGAGGTAGAATATGCATCAAATTTAAAAGGAAAACTATAAAACATAAGTTGGTCCTTCAAGTTTGCGAGTAATGGTAGACCAAGTGCCAAACATTGTTGGGATTAATAAGAATATATTTACTAATATTAGATCCTTGGTACTACAGAGCTGCAATTTGGCATGTTCTTATATATTAATTGCGCCGACAAATAGAAAAAATAAAATTTTGTAAAAAAAATTTTTTCGGGTGTTTCCCATACATATGAAAGGGCGATGGATTTTTTTTTTCTCGCCAATATCATCGAGTGGGATGTCAAAGGATAGTTTTTTAAAAGATAGAAGGGGTTTACTACGAACGTTTTTCGATTCAGCAGTCCGTTTGCGAAAAATTAATTTTTAAAATGAAAAAAATGTTTAAACATTTCACGAGCATTTAGCATTTACAACGAAGTTCAGCCTAATCCAAAACAACTGCCATAAAAAATTCCACGCTAAAAGTGAGGCAAGGTCGAAAGCCAAGCTGTAACATATTGACATTTCATGTGTCGTTATAGGTTTTTGGGGGTGTTAATTACGAAAATGACATCAAAATTATACACAATCGCCACGCGACTTGCTCTTTAGCACCAGCTCGAAATTATTCCTAACAATACTTTTGTTGCTACAAAAAATTAAAAAATTAATAAATTTATAAGTCAAAAAAAATTCGCGCTCGCTTCGCTCGCGGATTAAATACTTCCATTCTGTTGTGTTTAGCCCATAACCAAAGTTAGTGTCCCCCCCCCTCTACCAGCTAAACGGTTGTGTCTAAAAATGAGAAAAAAATCTCGTTGGTAGAATATACAACGAAATTAAAAGAAAAACTATCACACATAAGTTGGCCTTTCAAGTTTGCGAGTGATAGTCGACCAAGTGCCAAACGTTTTTGGAATTAATAAGAATATATTTACAAAGTTCAATACTAAAAGTGAGGCGAGGTCGAAAGCCAAGCTGTAACATATTGACATTTTAGGTGTCGTGAAAATTAAATAGGTTTTTGGTGGTGTCAATTACGAAAATGACATCAAAATTATTTTATCAGCAGGTCTATATTATTTCTAATAATATTGTCGCAAAAAAAAAAAAAAAATTTCGCTCGCTTCGCTCGCGAATTTTATTATTTTATTATGTTGTGTTTAGACCAAAACTAAAGTTATTTCTGAAACTATAAACTCTTTAATACATTTGTTTTTTATAATATAGTATTTGGAGATGTTAACATCGACTATGACTAGTGATGGAAGATACTCAGTCTTTTAAGGCTTTTAATAAAGACTCACCTTATTTTTGACGCCTCACGACTGATTCAGTCTTTTAGTTCCAACCGTTAGTCATAAGACTAGCTTTTGTAGTTGAAGTCTTTTAACGTAAACAACTGAGCTGTTACTTAAACAGCTTAAAGGACTTAAAAGACTGGCGACTCATTATCTGGGAAGTCGACAGTCGTAAGGTATGTGTTGATAGAATGTAAATATCTCATTTTATTTCCTTGTCAAATGGTATCAAAATGTATTTAGTGGTTTAGGCGTGAATTATTCCTTTTGGTTGATAGGTTACAAAAGAAATATTTAATATCACACACAAACTGCGGTGCGATCCCTTTTACATAAAAGAACTTGAGTCGTTTAAGTCTTTTAGTATTTTGAAAACAACTCGAGTCGTTTCAGTTTTTAATCTTTTAATAAACTACTAAGTCTTATTAATAAAAACTCGAACTTTCAGTCTTAATTTTAGAGTCAAGTCCTGTAAGATGGAGGCGAGTCTTTTTAATAAGCCTTAAAAGACAGTCTCTTTCATCTCTAACTACGACCGTAACGATAGTACACCCGTTTTAAATGAATACGTAATGTAAACAATTTTTATACAGCATCCACGCGAGGTGGTTATTAAACAGATGATTTTTTTTTTCATTTTCCTTGTGGCGCTGGAATCTACATTTCTCCTTTAGTTACCTTCTTTCTTTGTGACCTCGTTTTTATTAGACATTATTAGCGATTTAACCGTCCATATGCTCGTAGAATTAAGAAGCCAGCTGTATATTTGAACCATGCTGCTACGGAACCCTACAATGCGCGTGTCCCGACACGCTCTTGGCCGGTTTTTTTGTACTGCGAGTATTATACTAAAGTAGCTACTCATTCTGTTCCCAAGCGAAAGTATACTCGTAACAAGGACATCATTTAACTGGTACAATCTCAATGAAGCCAAGTATAAGTTTATTGACCAAGATTCGCTGATATTACTTTGCATTTTCTTGTTTCATACTTTTTAGAGCGTGATTCTTCAGTAGTCGGGTTCTAGTTTTTAAACTTATTTTCTTGTCACAAACGATATACCTATCTGTCAGTACGTACTTTATTGTATAATGTAGTTAAAACAAATTCTATGACAGTATGAAATTATAGTGATTATAGTAATAAGTATCGTTGAATTGCGCGTCGTTTTAGCCCCTTATTACTTACTAAGAGACACGCTTAGTCCCTTATTACTTACTAAGAGACACGCTTAGTCCCTTATTACTAACTAAGAGACACACTTAGTCCCTTTTACTAACTAAGAGACACATTTAGTCCCTTATTACTAACTAAGAGACACACTTAGTCCCTTTTTACTAACTAAGAGACACACTTAGTCCCTTTTTACTAACTAAGAGACACAGTCTCGTATATCACTAATCAAGAGACACACCTGGCCTCCTTTGTCACTATGTAAGAGACACACTTGGCCTCCTCTAATTTCGCCTAGCTACACAATTATATAAATAAGTACTGCAAAACTGTACCTCACATAGACTAATTTACATTCTCTGAAAATGTTATTGTAAATAATAATTACGAAATAGATGAGGTCGTAAGAATGTTAAACGTTGTCCTACACTTCTAATTATAACGACAAGGGTTTCGTACTCAAGTTCAAATGACGGTAGCTCGATGCAAATAACCTCAAGCGAGAACATTATTTGGACCGCACAAGGCAATCAAAAAAAATGTTCAATCACTATTTTGCAGCCCAGTATAGCATTGTCAGAGGGTAGCCCTGACCGAAATGCTACAACTGGTCATGCCGGTTATAGAACTGTATTAAATAGAAGATTACAATTATTAGATATCGCTAGACTACGTTATCCGGGAGTAGCCCGAACCAAACTGTCTTAATGAAGGTCTAATAATGCTTATCAGGTTAACATTTCCGGGTCATGCCTTGGGAGAATGCCAAACCGATTTATTAATTGGATTTCTATACTGGGGTAGTATGACAACATTTAACATTATTCACATTTTAAATTCTGTTCACATATCTTGTACAGCACTAGCAAAAACAATATGAGTAGGTACGACTATAATGCGTAATACCTGTATCGTGTAAGTAACGAACATAATTCGAATTTTGAACAGTTATTCTTTAAGCCACAATTTATACGTTTTTACTTTACGAGAGAGAGAAGAAAAAAAACGGACACATGATAACCGACTGAATTTATGATTGCAACCAACTTAATGAATTTTCTGCTACCCCAAATCATTACACGACAACATTATCAAGGAGTAGCCTTGACCCAATGGTGTATGCAATGAATTGACGTAATTGTACTGGAATAGCACTACTAAGGAGTCGCCCTAACCGAATGCTATTCTGACAAGAAGATATCGTTTGCAATCAGTACAGCGGTGTAAATGCGGCTGGCTTTTAACAATTTATCGCATGAAAACACTGCCAAAGAGTAGCCCTGGCCGAGTGTTTTTAGTAATTTAATCAAATTGGCAGTAGACAGACATGACCTGGCCATAGCCGCAATACCAATCCAATGTTCAACTAGGTGCCGCGAAGCAAATTCTGATTATATGATCGTAATATGTGACTTAAAGAACAATTAATAAAATGCATGAATTTAAAACTGCATTAAAAACATACCCTCTTTTTCCTTAGTGATGTGAGCGTAGACATCCCGCTGCTGACTTATGGTGAACTCAATAAAGAAGCAGTATATCTTGATAATCTTGATTTCGGTCATTTTCATTTTTTTTGCATCGTCAGTAAAAAGTCAGTAAATGGATTCGTCAGTAAAGTCACAAATGGAAAAGTAAGGGCTGTTGCATAATGGTGGTATTTTGTTGCGTAATGTAGTTTCCATATGTGTGTGTGTGTGTGTGTGTGTGTGTGTGTGTGTGTGTAGTGCCTTTGCTATTGTACAGTCAAGAGCACGTCAAGCTTTACTTTGAGGCATCTTAAGAGATTGCGATAAAGCTGATAATATAACTAGGTACACTGTTACGCTGAGCTACTCTTGACTGCACTTTAATTATATTTGTAAATTCCTTTAATAAATTAAAATGTTCTATGTGTGTATGAGCAGATAAGAGAAACAGCTATATTATTATAACGTAATTTTTTTATTCGCAATATTACAATTTAACTGCAAAACATATAAGCGGTGGTCCCTGGAGACCAGCAATACAGGTTTCGACCTAGCGCAGGCTCCAGTCTCCTCCCACTCTGTCTGCAATATATTTTTAGTAAACTATATATGGATAAAATAAACCATTTTTATTATTTAACTTAATAACTAAAATAATAATTTTAATAGGAGCTTTATTTAGTTCTATCAACTTAGGAACTTTTTGTCATCTAATTATTTAAGTGTATACAAACACTTAAATAATTAGGAACACAGCAAGCTGTTTGGCGTCGGAATTCGGTAGGAGGGTGGTCGCGAACCAGACGGCCCTTCACAGAGCCTACCACACCGCATGAGACCATAGGACGTCTATGCTTAACCTCACTGATTGGGTGAGACCAGCGAGTGCCACTGGAATACGAGCGCTTCAGTTTTTCACCTCTTATCGTGACTTCCAATTAGCAAAACTTCACGGTGTGACTCTCCCCATAAAACTGAACAACTTACCCTTTTTTTTACCAGCCCATATACGTCCCAACCGAGGGGCACGGGCCTTCCTTTGAAACACGAAGGGGATTTAGACCATAGTCCACCACGCTGGCCCAATGCGGGTTGGTGGACCGCTCGTCTTTCAAAAATGAATTTTCTTGGGTTGCATCACGATGTACAGTGTCGTTCAATAATGGAGTCATAGTTAAGGCGACTACAGCACCCGATAAAGGCAGCACACATAGGAATAGTGCCATCTCCGTCTTTCAACAGGCCTGGGCCGGCAGTGCGAACAGTGTCGATACACGAAGTTTACGGACTAAGAAAGCGTGCGTGTGTAAAAACATGTTCGAAAGTTAGAAAAATGAGATTTATGGAAAGGTAACAGCTTAAATCGAAAAATACGTTAACTACTTAACGAGAGTGTTCAATCACGAACATTTTGATAGCAAATTCAAGTTCCTGTGTGCATTTTACTATCGTTTTTACAGCTTAAAAGATACACAATATTGGTATTTATATTGGTGACTTTGTGAGCTTTTTCTATCGAACCAAAAGTGCTGAATCATGTTTTCAGCAAACTACTTATCTAGCTTATGTCCTGAATATTACCGTAGTATTTTTTCTTCGATTTAATGCAGTGCGTCATGCTTATCTACGCATCATAAAATCGTAATTTAGGTGCTGTAGTCGCCTTAATCAGGTGTTAAAAAACGGTCTGGTCGAGGGGGTTGTTCCACTCAACCCCAAAACTATTGTTCTCAAAACTGCCGACGTCCATACATTGATTCCACCCGAACCCAAGGACTTTTTAATAATAAAAAATTTCTAAATAAATATTTCCATACTTCGATTCCACTCGGCCCCAAAATGGTTTTGGTACGGTCAGCAATAAAATATCAGGTATAAGTTTAGAGATAATAAATTGTTAAATAAAACACAACTTGCTTTTAACGCAAAAACAAGTTTTATTCAAAATAAAATCTACACTAATATTATAAAGAGTAAAGATTTGTATTTTTGTGTGTAATGAACGAATAAATTTAAAAACTACTGGACCAATCTCAAATTAAATTATTCCTGAGTAACATAGGCTACATAATTTTCCAGAATTCCCACGGGAACGAAGTCCCGAGCGGAACGCTAGTATGAAATATAATGCAAAATCACATCTATAAAATAAAATTGCTTAATCACAGTTTCTGATAATTTATAACTTTATCTAATAATAAAAATGTTTTAAATAGACCTATTGCTAAATCACAGATTCTGATTTGAGTTTCTTACTTAATCTAAAGGTGTAAATACCTATTGATAAATCACAAATTGTGATTTTGCATTATATTTTACACTAAAATATAGTGTAAAATATAATGCAAAACCACAGCTTCAGATAAAATTTAAAACGTATTAGTATTCTAACAATAAAATTTTTAAAAAGTAACCCGTCCATAAAATACTGTTTATATACAATATGGTCTTTGTTAAATAAAAAAGGATATCAATAACATTGAAGCATTATGTACTAGCGTAGTAGTAATAGCTCAATGATCAATAATAGCGCACCGACGGCGATAACAGATTCGTTTTACCTGATTTTGTGCCAATCGTTTCTACCGTTTCAACAGTAATATGAAAGAGAAAGGAATATGGTGAATGAAAGAGACAGCAGACTGTCCTAATAAAATAATTATTTTATATAAATTTTAATTTTCATGTAAAAGTAGTTTTAGATTTATAAAAATCGTACCTTTCTATTCCTTAAAAAAATCAAAAAATACATTGATGACATAAATACGGTATGTAGGATTTCATAGAGAAAAAAATACATTTGAAAACATACCTTTGCCTTCAGTACATGAAAAATCTGTAGCTGAGCTCGGACCAGCAGCAGGTTCATCGTCCTCAGGTTGATGCATTTTACGCAAAAAATTCACACACTCAAAACTATGCAGTTGCAAGGATTGCACGGGACTAACATACAAAAGTACACACGGCAGCACATCAGGCTATACATGTTGACCTTGACGTCACCCTTATCACACTCGAAATAGCGCCGGTTTTCGTAGTGCTAATGGGTAACCTGAAGTGCTACTGTCTGTACATGTCCAGTCCTTCTCTCGGGTTGATAAATAGATAAGAAATATGGCCGCAATGTTCTGATTGGTTGAAAACATCCTTTTTATAATTCGTCGGCACCACAGGTCAATGCTAAACAAACAAAGGACTTGCCAATCTTTTGTCTTTCAAAAAAAAAATTACAATGTCGCTTTAATATATTGTTTTCATCCAGCCACTAACCGCTATCTTCTTTAGGTCATCTGAACATCTGGCTGGGGGGCATCCTACACTACGTTTGCCAATACGTGGTCTCCATTCGAGAACCTGTGTACTCCAACACTCGTCGCCTAGTTGCCTGAAAATAAATGATTTTATTTATCTATTTAAAACCTAATTTTACCTTACTATTAGTTAACTCTACCATCATAAACTGACCATACTGTGTTTAATATAGATACCAATGTTCTTGTATTAGTGACACAACAACAAAAAAAACAGCTGTTTAGAGTCAACGCCCGATTAGTTTTAGCTGATTGACCGTTTAGCGGTTCGTGTCAATTGTTGTACGATACGATAAATCCCTACTAAATATTATAAATGCGAAAGTAACTCTGTCTGTCTGTCACGTTTTTACGGCTAAACTACTGAACCGATTTTGATGAAATTTGGTATAGAGATCTATCTCTTTGGTATAGAGGTCTAATCTATTAGACCTTTAGAAAAAACATATGCTACATTTTATCTCACAGCTTAGAAAGATAGTACGCTATATATAAGCGATAAATACGCTTACCTGATACGCTGTCCTCTGTACATAATGTTAAATTTAACGTAAATTACCAAAAATTTACACACCAATCGTAAAAGATGGAATACGCTGCTACTTAGAGTAAGTTTTAAGACCTTGTCAAACATTGTATTCTGGCAAACAAAGTTTATTCTCATTATCATTGATTTATTAACATAAAAATAGTACTTTGACGATTTTATTAATTTAATTTGAGAAGATAGTAATGAGCCAGACTTGTAATCGGAGCGTTGCGGGTTCAAACCCTGGTGCGGGCCTGTACGACTAAATTCGTCTTTTCGGATTTATTTACGAATTTCTATTTATCACTTGCTCAACGGTGAAGAAGACATCGTGATGAAACCCGTCCAAGAAAATTCATTTTCAAAAGACGAGCGGTCCACTAACCCGCTTTGGGCCAGCGTGGTGGACTATGAACTAAAACCCCTTCGTGTTTCGAAGGGAGGCCCGTGCCCCTCGGTGGGGACGTATATGGGCTGATGACGACGAGTAACATAACATAGTACTCTGACGAATTTATTAATTTAATTTCGTCGTAGCGGAGCAAGGGATCGATATGAGTAGCATTTATCTAACCTACCCTACAGAAGCTTATCCATCAAAAACTTCCCTACTCTAACTTAACAAAAAAACTGATAAAGGTCGTTCAAGTATTTGGAAAGTATCCCGAACCATAGACTTAGGAATTTAATAATTTACTGGCGTAAAAATAGACAGCCCAAGTGTGTGGGAGAGAAGAAAATATAGAAAAAGTAAGCCATTTTATAATTCGAAAGGCACGGCACCGCACTTCATAATTTATAGGGGGCAATGATAAATTCATAATTTGAATTACCATTGCCCCCTATGTTCTCAGCTTCTAGTATTACTGTCACAGTTAAAACCCATTTTTCGTTAGAACTCGTTTTCCCTAGTTAAAATTTGTAATTACTTAATGCCTTTGTTAAAACTAGAAATAATCAGTTAAAACTAGAATTTACCACTGACATATTTGATTTTCAGATAAAACTAGTTGTCACATCGAGCTATAGTTAAAACTAGCTATAGTTAAAACTCCCCCCCGCGGAGATTATATCAGGGCAGAAACTGTAGGTTAGGTTTGTTAGTAGCCTAGCCTAACCAACCCGTTAAGGGTTGGTTAGGTTAGGTTAGGTTAGAACTGCGACCCCCAACGCACGAACCGAGCGAGCGAAGCGAGCGTGCCACGGCAGCGGCCGGCGAAGTGCCAGAAAAGACTTTGGTTGCGTTAAACGGTAAGCACAACAACAACATAACCCACAACATAACCTCAAGCCAATCAGAATAAGGTATGATGAACTCTAATCTCGGTCGGAACAGTTTTAACTGACTCGCTTCGGGAAAACGCGTTTTGTCTTGCAGAAACTAGTTTTAACTGATATTTGATTCAGACATTAGTCAATTCTAGTATTAACAAAGGCATTAAGTAAAAACTAGTTCTAACTAGGAAAAACGCGTTCTATCTACTAACTAGTTTTAACTGTAACATTACTATTACATAGGAGTCAACAGCAATGAAATTTTGCCGTGCCGTTTTCGAATTATAAAAAGGCCTAAATTAAAGAAAGAAAATAAATAAAGACTGATTAACAATGACTGTTTTTATTGTCTTTGTGCCCCAGCATAGCTAACATTTACGATGATTATGTTCAGTTCGATGTCGTTCTGTCTGTTTCGTTCAAATTGTCTCAAGCGTCCACATAAGCTATGCAGGCGGCATGAGATTTCCGAGCTTCTATGATTTTTTGATAATTTGTGTGCAACCATAGTTATTTTTAGAAAACAAGCAAGTAACAAAATCTTTCAACAAATAGGCAACTAATCTTACAAAAAGTAACCAAGTCTTAGAAAAAGTTACCAAATCTTTCAACAAGTAACTATGCAATTCAACAATGATTTGGTTACTTATTCTGAAATAGGATGCGGTGTAATCAAATAAATTATTCTAATAATAGCACATATTTCATATTTTATTTATTCTACCATATTTTCTACATTTCCTACAAATACCATACGTAAACATATTTTCGAGGTATCAGTTCGTCTAAACGCCAGTATAGTTCTATGTCTCGAACTATAAGAAGTCAGTCTTTTGTCAAGAAGTTGAGGGAGTAAGGGTAGGTAAGTTAGTGTTATAAACGGTTGTAGCAGCAGAATAGGGTGTCATGAACTTACATTGAGTTACATCGAAGTTGGGATCAGCAATTTCAGAAAGTTATCTGTTTATCGGACGTTTATTACATAGAGATTTATTCTTGGTAGTTTTCAATTATAAATAAGCAATATAATAGATCTTTACCTATGAAATTGCCGTTTTTCATACAATATTTCGAAATATTTTGGATTTTTCTCGGGAATGCGAAATCCAAATTTAACAAAATTTAGTGGAAAGGTTTGGACAACATTAAGTTAATTTTCATCATACTTACTTTATTAAAAGCTGTAACTGTAACAACGGTACAGTAAAAATAAGCAATGAAACGGGCAACGGATGAAACTAGCTATATTTGAGCTTCTTTTTCAGCAAAAAAATCTAAAGTAAATATGTATAAATTGTACTTAATATCTCCGTTATATGGCCAAGGTTTTAAATAAAAAACAATTTTAGTAATAGTTGTTCAATCAAATAAGTTATGAATAAAATAAAGCTTGAGAAAAAATCGGCAATTTCATAGGTAAAGACCAATTAATTACAATAACTATGCACATAAACACAGCACACGAACAAACAAAATAAAGAATTGTAACATAAAAAAATTTAACAATGAACATAACTAAAATACAGACAGGTTAAAGAGAAAGAGAGAGAGTTGTACTATGCCAGTTAATGGGCTTTGGCTCAGCTCAATGTTACAGCAGAGCTGCAATTTCTGCCAATAATAAATCAATCATACAAAAAATAATAACTAAAATATTATTTTTGTGTGTGCAAATAAAGAGTATTGTATTGTAAATAATTAAACAAAAACTTTGTAAAAAGGGCTATTACAGAATTTCTGATTATCTGTTAGACAAGCAACCATTTATATGATTGACTTAAAAAGAGCGACCCTTGGAGTCTTCTCCTGAGGAAGACTGCACCTTTGCGAATAGGCGCCAAGTCAAAAATGCTAATGTGATTCACTATTTTGCTCAATGATTTACATTGATTTTGCTAATGTATTTTTATGACGTTTTCAAGAAACACTTTGTATTTCCTATGAAAATAAAGTATTTTTGATTTTGATATTGATTTTATACCCCTTAGTGTTAAATAGGCCCACGCACGGGTCTCCCTTCCATTGTGTGAATAATACGGTTTTTTACAATTTTCCGGTGACAAGTACCTACATTCTGAAAACGAAAAACCATTAAGTACTACTGTTGCTAGTTTATTCTAAAGTTGTGTACCTATTCCTATTCAGGACCTCATCCTATTCAGGATTAGTGGTACCACCGAGGGTAGAATAGGACGACATAACGGAAAAGGAAAGTATTGTAAGTAAAGTAATTATTATTAAAACTTTATTTGCAAAGTTTTGAATATTTATATATTTTTTCGAGGAATATTCACTAAGTACTTTTGGGAAAGAATGAGACTTAAACCCACGATCTCAGGATTAGATCTCCCGGTCTAACGAACTGAACTATCGTGCCTTTAAGGCGACTACAGCACCTAAATTACGATAAGATGCGTAGATAAGCATGACAAACTGCATTAAATCGAAAAAAAATACTTCGGTAATATTCAGGACATAAACTAGATAAGTAGTTTGCTGAAAACATGATTCAGCACTTTTGGTTCGATAGAAAAAGCTCACAAAGTCACCTCTAAATACCAATATTGTGTATCTTTTAAGCTATAAAAATGATAGTTTTTACACAAAGGAACTTGAATTTGCTATTAAAATGTTCGTGATGAACACTCTCGATAAGTAGTTAACGCATTTTTCGATTTAAGCTGTTACCTTTCCATAAATCTCATTTTTCTAACTTTCGAACATGTTTTTACGCACGCACGCTTTCATAGTCCGTAAACTTCGTGTATCTGTTATGGACCAAGTGATTAATGCGGGCATTATGAATAATGCCCGGGCATTATTCATAATGTCTAGCTCTATCGGGCAAAGTGATTAATTACTATCTAAACTTCATTATTTATCATATTGCCCGGTCATTATTATATTGCTACGTGACAATTGGGCAATTTGATAATAAAGCTAAGTTTGATGCGGTGCGGGGAGGGAAGTGCGGGGAGGGAAGCAGTGCGGGGAGGGAAGTGCCCTCGTTGCAATTTATAAAAGTTTTCGTTATTTTAGACACGACCGCCATCTTAGATTTCGAAATCTAAAACCACATCCATGACGGATTTTTACAAAAAATGAATGTCCGCCATCTTGTATTTCAAAATGGTTGTCGTTTACGGAATTAGCACCCCCGAAAACCTATTAAACAACACACATATCAGTTTTTTCAAAAAACTGATACATTTTTGGAATCAGCATTCCCGACAATCTATCAAACGATACCAATGTCGGCTGCCCGAAAATGTAATATCCGCCTTCTTGGATTTTTTGTGCGGGGAATCGCGACGCTCCGGGGTTTGCCCTTCTCGTCACGATTCCCCCAACTAAAATTAAAGTTGGCGGATATGAAATTTTCAGAAGGCAGTCGGCGGGTAAGACGCTTCGGGCTTCGCCCTACGCAGAGCTCGGCCTTCGGCCTCGCCCTATACGCAGCTTTCCTCGGCATACGGCCTCATCCCACCTTTAGTATCTAAACTTGTATGGCGGCCATCTTGAATTGGGGGGACGCTCTGGTCGTCGCCCTACGCGGAGTTTGGACTTCGGCCTCACTCTACACGCAGCTCGCCTCGGCCTACGGCCTCGCCTCACCTACAGAATCTAAACTTGTATGGCCGCCATCTTGAATTGAGGGGGTTTACGGTCCGGGCTTCGCCCTACGCGGAGTTGGGCTCAGTCTGCGACCTCGCCTCACCGTTAAAATCTTAACTCGTATTGCAGCCATCTTGTATTAGTGGAGGGAGACGCTCCGGGCTTCGCCCTATGCGGAGCTCGGCCTTCGGCCTCGCCTTTTACTTTGCTACTTAATTCAAATAATGAGTCAGATTATTTAAATTGTTTAACATTTAGTTTATTTGAAGTTAAATGACTATAATAATAATAAAAATAGCAATTAAATACGTTTGTATTACTCTGCCCAAAAGGTGATGGGCATTATGTATAATGCCCGGTCAATTTGATTATTTGAATAATTATTATCAAATTGCCCTCTCATATTGGGCATTTTTCATAATGCCCGGTCATTATGAATAATGCCCAATTTATCACTTGGTCCATAACATATCGACAGTGTTCGCACTGCCGGCCCGGGCCTGCTGAGAGACGGAGGTGGCACTATTCCTATGTGTGCTGCCTTTATCGGGTGCTGTAGTCGCTTTAAGTCAAGTATTTTTAACACAACGGTTAACGCCATCTGTGTCACGTATTAAGAACTCCAGACTCATAAAACTTATTAAAAGTAGGTTATGACAAGGGCGAAATAGTTTTACTATTTAATTATTATCAACTTTATTTCTTTTGTATTGTATCGTATCATAGTCGTGTGGTACTCGTACAATGGACACAGACAAAGTCAAGCGTGGCAAGCAATAAATACGTGCTCCAGTATTGTTCCAAAACAATACAGTTTCATTCATTTTCGTTTATTCAAACCGAGCCTTGGATAATTTCTTTTGTAATACAAGTTGTTCTTTGGGTGAGTGAACTTATTAAAAATTTTAAAAATATACATATCTTTTTTTTGAAATCGTTCTATCTCGTTTCGTTCAGGGTACGCCTGACCTTTTATAACTAGCTTTCCGCCTGCGGCTCCGCCCACGTGGACTACAGGTTATATCGTGCCCAGCTGTAGGACACAACGTAGCCTATGTCCATTCTCAAGGTCTTATCTATCTACCAAATTTCATCAAAATTGGTTCAGTAGTTTAGGCGTAAAAGAGTTACTATCGCATTTATAGTAGGTATTAGTAGTGATTGGACAGGTCAGGTTATTACAGTAGAGCTTATAAATTTTATAGAAAGAAAAATGCTCGGGGCGAATGGAACTTGAACCCACGACACCAGGATTGGATCTCCTGGTGCTCTAACCAACTGAGCTATCGGCCTTCAAGTCAAGCGGCGAAATTTCTGATTCCCTTACTAAGCACTAAATAAGACATAATTGTTGTGCATGTAGGCTTTCCATAAAAATTATTTGTGAATATCCCTCATGCGGGTAAGAGGTTTAAAAATACTAAAATTACTTTTGTAATTTTAGTATTATTACTGTAATTAGCAGCTGCCAATGGGCCTTTTTATAATATGAAAACGGCACGGAAAAATTGTATTACCATTGCCTTCTAAGCACTAGTGATACTGGAAGCTGGGAACATAGAAGGCAATGGTAATACAAATTCTGTCATGCCGTGCCGTGCCGTTCGAATTATAAAAAGGCCTATTTGACCTTGTGACCCTGCTGGTCACGCTAGTTATCAGAAGAAACAAAAATGTCTTTTTTTTTCCAAAATGACCGGGTTCGATTCCCGAGTCGTGTATAAATTTTTTTGAAAATCTATGAATGCAGTTTTTGTTTTCTCTAAAATCGATATCGTGGTTCCTTAGAAGATATTCTTCTATCTCTTAATATTCTGAAATCCCCATACTGACCGGTTTGGGTGGGCCATCCTGTATATATTTATTTTTTTCATTTTTTAACCCACTTTAAAAAACGGTTTTATGTTCTACTGTATGTAGGTATGTTTTTTCTTTTTTTATGTATGTATTTGATAGGCTATACGAGTACGTACATTCGCGTTCGCACTGACTTCAAACAGACCAGTATACAGTTGGTACGTAGTATACGTGGCAAATTAAGGCCCGTGAAGGAGACCCAAGTCCTGATCTATACTTAAATATTGATTGTCTCTTTCTCTCACTCTCAAAATGACAAAGACGACTGCATCTTAAGTATAGATCAGAGTCTGAGTCGCGTTCTGAAATACGGACCTAAACGACATTGTCTTTATTTTTCCGTTTTTGAAGACGGTTTAATTTTTTTCTGAAAAGTTTATTTATTTTTAACCCCCGACGCAAAAAGAGAGGGGTGTTATAAGTTTAACGTGTCTGTGTATCTGTCTGTGGTATCGTAGCTCCCAAACGGATGAACCGATTTTCGTTAAGTTTTTTTTGTGTCATAGATAATTTTATCCCGAGTGTTCTTAGCCATGTTTCATGAAAATCTTAAGTTATAAACAATCGAATGTCGGAGGTTATTCAATTTATTTTTATTTTAGTGTTATTTAGCGAAACGTTATCGCTACGAGTAATCACATCCAGGCAATTCGACACAAAGGCCGACAGAATTCGAAATGGCTTGTAAAATTCCAGGTGTTAAAAAGGAAGGTGTTTCATTAGCACCTTTATACAGGGTGAGCGTTTAATTAGAGCTATATACAGGCTGAGTAATAGCGTCAAGTAATTACGGCATTAGTCGACGACGTAAAGTGTGATTCACGTTTTCACGTCGCGAGAGGAGAGGCTTGAAAAATTAAATTAGCAACACGTAGGGTTGGTTAAATTAAACACACGAAAGCAGACAAATCACAACCATGGGAATAAACTGCTTAGTTTTGGAGTTATTCAGATATTAAGTCAATTAAAATAAGAAAATAAGGAAAGTATGATTGAGTTAAAAAAGAGCAACCCTCGAAGTTTCTTGCCTATTTCTTGTCTAAGGAAAACTGCACGTTTGCGAATAGGCGAAAACTTAAAAATGCTAATTTAATTCACTACTTCGACTTATTTTAAACTAGCTTTTCGCCCGGGACTTCGTTCCCGTGGGAATTTCCCCGTCAATTTTCCAATGTTTTTAATAGTTATTCTGCTATTCGGGACGGAGAGAAATACAATAAATCAAAAACCAATGGAAATCGGTCCAGCCGTTCTCGAGTTATAAGTGTTGTAACAAACACGACTTTCTTTTATATATATAGATAACATTCTGAATTTTCTATGAAATAAAGCTATTTTTGGCTTTGACACCCCGTTATTCATAAACGGGATTTAAAGCTAAGTGAAAATTAAGAGCCTCGCGGGAGCGTGTAAAAATGCTAACGATATGTATAAGGCGTATTACTCTATGCACGTCTACCGCTTCACCTTCTGTATCGGTTCCTTCACCCCCGGTTGCCTGGAAGAAATTGCTCTATAGCAATAAGGCCGCCGGATTGTACAGTACATTATGAACATTTGTTTTCGTTTAATGTTATGTTTTATGTTTTTTTTGTGTGCAATAAAGAGTATTATATTGTATGTAAAAACATGTCTTATTGGTAAAGAAATAAGAAATATTTTTAAACGATCCCGCTAGGCTCTAATCTAATCGCTTCACTTTAAATCGCGTTAAAAAGTAAGTCCGTCACGTTTTCACAAATTTCAAGTAAAACAAAATTAATTAACTAGAAATTTATTAACCAGAAAAAAAAAATTGAATATTCAGGTTTAGCACTTGCTCGTCTGAAAATTATAGCCCTCCATGTATCTCGAGTATGCTATTATAGCTTCTCAAACAGACCTCTTTTGTATGAAAAATCGTGCAATATCCCTAGACCGTGTTGATGTGTGTAGATTGTAAAGTTGGCATCTATTACACAAATCGATGGCATCTTATTGTTGGTTGAATGACAATGATGGTGACCATTTTACCCATTCAGGTGGTGAAATTGAAAACTACCGAAACCTCATACATTTGATGACAGCACCGCAACCAGCAGCGCCAACGTCAGCTGAACGGTTATATGCAAACTACTTAGCAACTTAAGGCGACTACAGCACCCGATAAAGGCAGCACACATAGGAATAGTGCCATCTCCGTCTCTCAACAGGCCTAGGCCGGCAGTGCGAATAGGAGCCTGTGGCACTCCACGTCCGCAGTAGTGTTAAGAAAAAATGACGTCCATACTTAAGGCGACTACAGCACCTAAATTACGATTTTATGTTGCGTAGATAAGCATGACGCACTGCATTAAGTCGAAGAAAAAAAATCGCCTTAAAGGTTAAGATTCAGTTGGCAATGGCATCGCCCGTCAAAACCAGCCGTTTCATAATTTGATAGTTCTTAATTTTCGCCACCTGAACGGATAAATGGCAACTATTGTCATTCCACCGCCATTAATGCGCCATTGATTAGTGGAATACCTTCCTGACCTGACATTTAGTATAATGCGCGTCCGTATCAAAGCTCCAGAGAAAAAAATCCCTGAAGTAACCTGCCCAGCTCCTTGGATTTCCCATGGGAGATATAAAGTAAAGTAAAAGTAATAAAATTCCTCCACACACAAAGGTTAGGTATCTCCGCCATAATGATAAAAGACCACAAACCAATCCATTAGGAACATTGTATGCAGGCCACACCTTCGGCCCTGGGTTGGGCTGTTTACGTGTGGTTTATGTTATAAGCGATGTTCCGTTTTTTCTTTTTAAACTTTGTGGCAACTCATGCACACCTTTATTATATTAGATTTGTAATGTTTGTATTGGACCCGTTATGTTGATAATGTCTATGTTAATGTTTAAATTTTGATGATTTCAGCCCATTATTATGGCAATACTTTTTTCTGTACGACGCAGAATTCAAGTCGATATGTTCGGACGCTATATTTTATGTGTTATATTTCAGCTAGTTAATAACAGAGATTGTTGTAAAGTTATTTTTAGAACACGCAATAAATCTCATACAGAATTGGTGTGAACTTGTGAAGTGTTTCCTTTACATCCTTCCATACTAAAACTTGATTTATGTAACAAAACTGTGATGAAAGATCAGGAAATAAGAAAACTAAGAAGACTAGCACTATGGGTCCTAGATAACTGGATGCATGCCTTAGGGAAGGCCTAATGTCCAGCCTTGGACTGTAACTATTATTTATTCTGTGGTATAGGCCAGTGGCACAGAATAATTAATAGTAATAACGTCCAGTGGTTCTTAACCTTTTAGTAATAGGGGACCATTTTAAAAAATATATTTTTTATCACGAACTATACCAACTGTATGGAGGTAAAAATAATTGAAGGGTTGTTCTATAGTTACACCTACATGCACTGTTGTTCATATTCAATAGTGTTTTAATGTTTAACATAAATTTTAAGTATTTCCCTTTATTTACTTGCTAACTTTTAAATAATTGGTTCAGTGCTAGCCAAAGCCAAATAATTTGAAAGCTCTGGCATCCAGTCGATTTCAGTGATTGTCTCGACTCGACACATTTCATACAACATTTTTGGGATGGCTTCGCGGACCACTTCAGGTGCTTCCAGGGACCACCAGTGGTCCGCGGACCACCGGTTAAGAACTACTGGTTTAGGCTGACAAAACGATGACGATTGAGTGGGTAAAAAAATCCGCTCGCCGCTCCCAACTTGCCCCAAGACGCAGCGGAAACGCGCGTCTATTTTGGTCGGGAATCGTACCTGCTTTTCGACTATTACAGCGATCCATAAACCGCTTCCGCCGCCGTCCGTGTTTAAACTTATTTCACTTTATGATTACTGTTTAAGCTATTAGTTACGGCACGTGCGGGTTCACTTGGCAGGTTTTGAAAATTTTATGAAATCTTGTACAATATTGATTAAAAGACGAACTGACGAACCCTATGAGCCCTATTTCTTAAAGCCACTACTTTATTTTTTTATTTTCTGTGTAATGTTTGGTCTACAGGTATCTTACAAATCTTTTATATAACAAAACTAGACATTAGCCATTTCACATTAGCCAATTTCATAGTAGGTATTTTTTAGGCGCTGTTTTTTAAATACAAGCGACGACGTTGCGCGGCGAAGGCAATCAAAGTAAAGTAAAATGAATCTTATTGGCTACGGAGCAAAGGTTTTTTTGCCGAAAATAGAAACACGAAGAGACATCCGTCGCCTGAAGACGAAAAGAAACCTTTGTTCCATAGCTATTAAGATTCATTATGCGCTGTTTTGATTGCCGTGTCGCTTGTGTATGAACAGCGCCTAAATGGAAGCTACTTTGGGTTTTAAAGTATCAAAAGGCAGAAAAAACAAAAAAAAAGGAAAAATGTCCTGGGCGGGAAGCAATGAGAGTTTTACACGTAATGTACAGAGTTAGAAACTATTTTTAGCAAAAGTTTCAATCAAATCGGCCAAAGAGAAGTTCCCGATAGGAAGAAGATATCGTAAGTTTTCCTTTATTTCTACGAAACACTCTTTCCACTCGGTATTTATGAGTCACAGGCACAACACAATGACGTTGCCGCAATGGGTGCGGCTTTCAGCTTTCAGGCGAACCAGTGACGATCCCACAACTTCAACTCATTACTTTGTTTTCCACCTTCAGAAATAAATACCTAGTTAGATTGTTACACCGAGCGCAAAGTGAGTTATTAATGCACGAGTGTTATGTTACTAAATTAACACAAGTGCATTAATTATTCACTTTAGTAAGGTGCGTAAGCTACTTTTCTTTCAACTACCGTTATAAAATATACCTATTCAAAAAAACTCAAGTTAATGAAAACTTATTAAAGTTTTACAATCGAATCTTACAGAATATGCGCCATTTGTTTTTTGTTTTTTTCTTCACCAAGTAGGTTTTATTCAGCCGATTTTTATTTTCAGCCAGTATCCTTTTGATCTAATGCACATACATTTTATATTATACTTATTGAAAGACATTAAACCTCTGTGGTAAATTAAAAAAAAGGAAGTGACTCCGCTGCCGGTACCGGCAACGACGAAAAATTGGAACGGTTGCCGGAAGTTACTGTCAGTTTCAATTTTTGGCGTTTTTGACAGCTGACATGAGTTGATTTTGTGTTCTTATCGGGGCCTCCTTTGTCAAATTACTCTGCAAATACATAAGTCATTTTAATTTAAAATTGTGATAATTATTAGTATTTAAAATTGTATATTGTTCTATATTATTTTATATCTTAACAAGGTCCCTACTCTACCAACTTTTCGGCTTTTTTTACTTACAGCCCTAATCAGTTTTCTTGTCTCCTCCATTACCTGACACTGGCAGTAAATGGTCGTTCGTTCAATAACGAACCGCTTGCCATAACCTATCAAGAAGTGAAGTGAAGTTCTTATCGGGGTCTGTGCTTTGATGCGTTGGTGATTATCTAAGATTGAATTTGTGAATATTCCTAAATCACTATCGGAAATGTATTACTTACATTCGACTTTGATTTTCAGATAAAACTAGTTGTCACATCGAGCTATAGTTAAAACTAGCTATAGTTAAAACTCCTCCCCCGCGGAGATTATATCGGGGCAGAAACTGTAGGTTAGGTTTGTTAGTAGCCTAGGTTAGAACTGCGACCCCCAACGCACGAGCCGAGCGAGCGAAGCGAGCGTGCCGCGGCAGCGGCCGGCGATGTGCCAGAAACGACTGTGGTTGCGTTAAGCGGTTGTCGCAGTTCCGCTCGGTTAGGTTAGGTTGTTTTGTAGGTTTAATATATTTCCGGTAACATATAACATAGCCGCACATCATTGAGTACCTATCTACTATTATTATTACCTATCATTTAAGTTTTATAATGATTTATATCGTCTATCGGTACCGGCAGCTGTTCTAGGAGCCGGTACCGGCAGCGGAGGCACAGCCTAAAAAAAAACAGTGCAATAATGAGATTTCATTTAACATTTCTGCACTGTTTTGGATCTAAGCAAAAATACGTCCCATTACTTACTACGTAGTTGAAAGAAGATAAATAAACGTCACACTCATTGCCCACACTATTTTTTACCAGATTCCAGGATTGTATGTGTTGGTTCTGTTATTTTACCTAACAAGTTAAGCTTTTAATTCTAACAACCAACAATGTCATGTAATCTACTCTACTCTATTTACTATCCGACTTCAAAAAAAGAAGAAAGTTATAAACTTGACCGTTATATTTTTTTTGTATGTTTTGTTACGCGATAGCTCTGCCAGTGTGAGTCCCCGGCAGAGTAGAATAGGACCACCCTCTTTCTTACCGAGGTGTCGTACAAGGCGACTAAGGTAAATATGCAAGCAAGTTCATCTGCACACAGAGAAGGAAAACTCTGCAATTATATCAAAACCTTCGCCAACCCGTCTGCCAAGCGTGGTGAGTATGGCATTAACCCCTCATGTTATTGAGGGAGGCCCATGCCCCAGCAGTGGGGATGTATATGGCCTGATGAAGAACTCTGCCAGTCGTAGCCCGATTTCTTAAGTTCTTTTTTGTTCAAAAGAATATACTCTTTGGTGGTTTCAAATAATTTTTTTCGAAATTGATTCTGCGGTTCACAAAAGTTTACCTACCTTGCGTGTAAAATTATGATCTACGGTCACAGTTTTGTCCGACTTAAGTCAGTCCGCTTGAGACCTTTGCCGTAAATGATAATCGATTTTAATCGGATTTACATTATTGTTTTACTTAATTAAGCGCCTTTGAATCGTTTCCACGCGGTCTTGATTTTCCATGACTAAATCTCGCTAGTGACGTCATTTTAGGTATGAAAAATTCGAAACGCTAGGTTCTCATGCTGTTTGAAGCGCTCTTTTCATCTATTTCGATCAGTTAAACAAATCGACAAAAACAAAAAAAAAACACTTAAGTACACTTTATATTTAAGTAAGTAGATAACGTTTTGGTTTGTGGTTATCTGCAGGCGTTCTAGGGACTAAAGTCGGTTGATTCTAACGTTTTTAACGTAAACAATTATTTTACCTTACTCTTTGCTCCTACATAAGATAATTTATTTATCACAAGGTGCAGATGATTAATGAGCGACCATTTTATTAGAAATGTGCTTTTTTGTAAATCACAGTCATGTTTATATTGTCATAGTCTATTCAAATCACTTTTAGCCAATAGAAATAGCCATAAAAGCCGTTGCATAGCAACAGAATAACAGATTTCAATATTTTCAGTGCAAATCGTTTTCCAGTTGACTTCCAGTCTCATCCGATCAGAGAATCAACCCCCACGCGTTCCAAATTCAAATATCTTTTTCAAAAAATCCCCGTTCTTTTCAACAGTCGTTTGTTTTTTCGACTTTGATTCTTTTCCCTCTAAATTTAAAAGGGATTTACTTTTTAAAAGATTTGGATACAAGGATTTTGGCTGGAATTCTAAATCAAGTCGAAAGTGAAAAGTAATCGATACAGTGACCTTAACATTAAGAATGGTGCAACATTATTGATTAGAGCTTCTGTTAAAGTGGGGTAGGTGAGTCTTTGTCTATTTATTGTTTAGCTGTCTTTGTCTTACTTTAAGAAGAGTCAATATTTTGTCTTATTTATGCAGATTTTGTGGTTAAAGGTAATGCGTAAATATTATGAAATGCTAACAAATCTTTAAATCAAACTAGACGTTTGATTTAAAGATTTTCTAAAATAATTTCTAACCTGTAAATGTACATGTTTGAGATTGAAGTATATTTAAAAGGAATCAAGTTTATCAATAATCCCAACGGGAAAAAAATGTGCAGTCAACAGCACACCAGGTTACCACAAACTGTCAAATTTTCCCAATGGATAGTAAACTCTAATGCTTGAAGATAAAATTGAAAATCTATTCAAGAAATTTTACAGTTTTGGATAGCATGATGTGCTGTTGTCCCTGTACATCATAAGCATGCCTCTTTATAATATTTATAGAGAAACTGTATTTTATACTAATAATATTTTTGGTTTAGGTACGTAAATGGTAGAACAAAAGGAATTGAAACGGATAACAGATAAAATAAGCTCAAAATTGTATTCTAAATTCCTGTGATACGGCTACAAAAATTCCTGTTAGAAAAATTCCTGTACAATTCCTGTATTATTCCTAAAAGACATAATTTTAGCAAATGCTGTTTAATCGAAGAATTTATAGACCAATTTTGATGAAATTTGATATGGAATTAGGTGACATCCTAGATTAATACATAGGCTACATAATTTTTAGAAATTCCCACGAAAAAGAAGTCCCGGGCGGAAAGCTAATATTGTGTTACCCACCCATAAACGTCCCCACTGAGGGGCACGGGCCTCCCTTCGAAACACGAAGGGGATTTAGACCATAGTCCACCACGCTGGGCCAATGCGGGTTTGTGGACCGCTCGTCTTTCGAAAATGAATTTTCTTGGGGTTTCATCACGATGTTTTCCTTCACCGTTGAGCAAGTGATAATTATAAATCCGTACATAAATCCGAAAAGACGAATTTAGTGGTACAGGCCCGCACCAGGATTTGAGCCCGTGACCTTCGGATTACAAGTCTGGCTCCTTACCAACTGGGCTATCACCGCCTTCGCGAAAGCTAATATATTATACTTTAACCTCTATTACTTACCTAGCTGGGTCTGCCTAGCCCCTACTAGCTATTTTTTCTAGATATTGTAGAGTAGCTAAACGATTCCTTATCTAGTGATAAACTGCACCGATAATGCAACGAGGGTAGGCTGAGATAGCAAACCTTTTAGCTGGAATTACACTGATTACGGAATAACGGATGGCACTATAATAGTGCTTCATTTGTTTGTCTAGATCTAAGGTCTAGATATTTTCACGGAACTGCTAGAACGCAACTGGTGTATTCTAGGCAGGTTCTATGCGTCTATTTTGTAAGTCTTCTTCTTATCCTGTAGGTATAGTCAAATGTGTGGCGAACTTGGCTAACCCTGGTGTCAGAGTTTTCAAACCGCACAATGGCCTCTGACTTGGTTTTAACGACTGTAGTCAATCGACAACAGCCGGGACCGACAGCTTAACGTGCCCTCCGAAGCACGAAAACGCTCGTGGTAAATTGCCACTTTGGTCACCCATCAGGTTCCCTGCCTCTATGTACGTTGCTTAACCTCATTGATCGGTTGAGATTAGCGAGAGCCACTGGGCTACGAGCGCTTCAATTTTGTAAGTGTCTGCTGCCCTAGCATATGCAATGAAAATTTTCATTCACGAGAGTTGAGACAAGGAAATTATAACTTTAAATAATAATACTAACAAACGTTATTTATCCTTACTAATATTATAAATGTGAAAGTAGGGATGTTTGTTACGCTTTCACGCAAAAACTACTCAACCGATCATCATGAAACTTTGTACACATATTCTCGGAGGTACTAGAAGTAACATAAGATACTTTTTGTTAAAAAAAATTGCGACGCGGGCGAAGCCGCGGGCGGAAAGCTAGTTTGTCCATAAAAACAAGAAACATTTGAAAGATACATAGTCAAATAAAAAAGAGGACAAAACATACCGTTTTGTCCCCACTACAGCACCTAAATTACGATTTTATGATGCGTAGATAAGTAGTCCCGTAATGGTATCATTTTGTAGTTTTAAATCAATCAATAAATGAAAAAAATGAAATGAAATGAAATGACGCACTGCATTAAGTCGAAGAAAAAAATATTACGGTAATATTCTGGACATAAACTAGATAAGTAGTTTGCTGAAAACATGATTCAGCACCTTTGGTTCGATAGAAAAAGCTCACAAAGTCACCTCTAAATACCAATATTGTGTATCTTTTAAGCTGTAAAAACGATAGTAAAATGCACACAGAAACTTGGATTTGCTATCAAAATGTTCGTGATGGAACACTTTCGATAAGTAGTTAACGCATTTTTAGATTTAAGCTGTTACCTTTCCATAAATCTCATTTTTCTAACTTTCGAACATGTTTTTACGCACGCACGCTTTCATAGTCCGTAAACTTCGTGTATCGACACCGTTCGCACTGCCGGCCCAGGCCTGTTGAGAAACGGAGATGGCACTATTCCTATGTGTGCTGCCTTTATCGGGTGCTGTAGTCGCCTTAAGAGGGCTGAAGCGGCTGATAATCTGCCACATCATCAATATAAGATAGAAGTTTGCATTCAATTAACGTTAACAAATGATCTTTAATTGCTACATTATTTTGCACAAACTTGAAATTTTTTTTACAAAAACTATCCCTACAACTTAGTATGAAAAAGGATGGTTATTTTGAGAAAAGTTACAATTGGTTTATTGGAGTAAATAGCTCAGTATGTGATATCGCATCCTAAAGAAGCGGTGATGAGCCAGACTTGTAATCGGAAGGTATAGCAGGTTCAAATACTGGTGCGGGCCTGTACCACTAAAATAGTCTTTTCCGATTTATGTACAGATTTCAAATTTATCACTTGCTCAACGGTGAAGGAAAATATCGTAATGAAACCCACCCGTCCATGAAAATTCATTTTCGAAAGACGAGCGGTCCACCAACCTGCATTGGGCCAGCGTGGTGGACTAAGGGACTTCGTGTTTCGAAGGGAGGCCCGTGCCCCTCGGTGGTGACGTATATGGGCTGGTAAAAAAAAAGATTTTTAAAGTCAATTTCTTGTCTGAGTCAGGTATGTACTATAATTATCTTGCTGACATAAACTATCACACAAAAATGTACACATACATACACAAGATTACTCAAAATGACTGTTTGTCACCCTTACAGAAGAACTTGAGCAGCCATGGACGATCGCACGGTAGACCTCATCTTCATGGGCTCTCTGAAGTCCCTGCCGCCAGTCAGCTCCAAGATCGTCAGGATATTTACCAGCTCCACCTTCACAGGTAGGTATCTTTTTGTACTTTTTAACCCCAGACAAAAAAAGGAGCGTTATTAGTTTGACGTGTAACTTGTATATCTGTGTGTCTGGTGTATCTGTATATGGCATCATAGCTCCTAAACGAATAGACCGATCTCAATGATTTTTTTTATTTTGAAAGGAGACATAACCGAGATGGTTCTAAGCTATATTTGATCAAAATTGGTTCAGCCGTTTAAAAGTTATTAGCAATCTAATGTTGAGGGTGATACAATCTTTTAATTTTGGAGTTATTTACTAATTTAAGAACTTGAAGAACAGAAATGGATGGAAAAAATTAAGGGGGATCTTTGGCCAGTATTGGGACAGTAACGGGTGTGAGGGCCCAGCTTAGCAAATGCTTAAATGGTGGAATCTACCAATATCCAAGATCAGTAAGGAATCTTGCACATCTACATAATCTTCTTCTTATCGTGTAGGTATAGTTAAGTATGTAGCGAACTTGGCTAACCCTGGTGTCAGGGTTTTCGAACCGTACAAGGCCTTTGAATTGTTTTTAACGACTGTAGTTAATCGAAACCAGCCGGTTTCGATTAACAGCTTAACGTGCCCTCCGAAGCACGGAAACGCTCGTGATGAATTGAATGTCACTAATAAATACAAACTTTCAACAAAATTTAGTTATGTTTTCCTCATGGGTTTGTAAACCAAAACCCCTCACCGAATACCACTTTACTAATCCTAAATTTAGCACTAGTCTATAACTATGAGCTGGGCAGGTGCTCTAATTCGGTCTATAGCACTAACTTCAAATATTCCAGGACCCCGATTCTGTAACTTCAGTTATGTGTCGATGGAATGGTGGCCATTTTATCTGTTCAGGTGGCGAAATTGGGAACTATTTAATTTTCATATACTTGCTGACAACCACCCCGACCAGCAGTACCAATGCCAACCGAACGTAAAGTTGCAAACTATCTAGCAACTGAAAATTCAGTTGGAGGTGGCGCGACCAGTCAAAGCAGCCGTCATGGGCCTTTTTATAATTCGAACGGTACGGCACGGCACTTCGAAATTTGAATTACCATGGCCCCCTATGTTCTCAGCTTCTAGAATTACTATTACATAGGAGGCAATGGTAATACAATTTTTCCGTGCCGTTTTCGAATTATAAAAAGGCCCATTAGATGTATGAATTTGGATTCTCTATTTGGCCACCTGCAGGGGTATTCAGGAGCGTTCGACTATCGAGAACGGATCGAAATTCGATCCGTTTTCGAATGCCTTCGACTCACCGTATTCTACAGCGTTCGGCTCGATCCGAATGTCAAATTTGACATTTGAATTCGGATCCAAATTCGGAAAAGTTCACGATTGCTTCTGAGCATTCGACTTACACTTGTGAATAAACATTTTGTGCTAGAATCAAGCTAAAATTCAGTTTTACGTAGCAATTCGAGTGGGAAATAAAGAAAGAGCAAAACAAGGACCGGAGACAATGTCTTCCAACATGGAGATAAGGGATTTTTCTAATACTTTTCAAGATACCAATTTTCAAAACATATATCATTTAAAAGTCGCTTCCTTGCGAATATCTCACTTTGTTGAGTAATTTGTAAACATATTATCCACCAACCACCAAGATATTAGCCATTCCCGTGGAATTCAAAGTAAGTAAGTATGTATAATTGGTGTAATTTAAAATACAGATTCTTGCCTTTATTTTCACAAGATACAGAGGCATCGGAGACTCATTATTAAACAAAATTTGTGGTAAGATCTTGTTACAAATAGTTTTT
This sequence comes from Aproaerema taeniolella, assembly GCA_949987775.1. Classification (NCBI taxonomy): domain Eukaryota; kingdom Metazoa; phylum Arthropoda; class Insecta; order Lepidoptera; family Gelechiidae; genus Aproaerema; species Aproaerema taeniolella. Next base: position 2,024,542 of record OX465269.1, read on the forward strand.
AATTTCTGCTTTCATTTTTTTACAGCCTTGCACTTTCTGGCACAAGATAGTTAACAGAAATTTTGTAACAAAGGGCCAGGCATCAACGTTTACATCAATAACGCAAACAACTCAGGCACTGAATGCGCCAGAAGTTATGAGGATGTGGATGTGATTTCATAGCATTCACTATCAAGTAGGAAATGTTTTGTTAAAAATAAGATTTGCTTATCTGTGTAATTCTTTATCCTTACTTATTAATATTATAAATGCGAAAGTAACTCTGTCTGTCTATCTGTCTGTCCGTCTTTCACGCCTAAACTGTTGAACCGATTTTGATGAAATTTGGTACAGAGATAGATTAGAGCCTGGTAAAGGACATAGGCTACATCTTATCCCACAGTTGGGCACGATATAACCTGTAGTCCACGCCGGCGGAGCCGCGGGCGGAAAGCTAGTTGCTTATAATTAACTTTATATTTAAATTGCCTTCATAGAAATAAAATAACTAGATATATGTACTAATATCCAAATTTTTGACTATTTTCAGAGTATTCAGGCTACCCAACCTAGCCTGATGACCCCGATTTCGCAGGCTGACATGAACAGTCCTGAAGAAAAATTTAATAAAATGCACATGAAGTCCATAAACTGCATCGAAAGGTGTTTGGAGTATTAAAAGGCCTTGGCGTTGTTTTACAAATAAATTGAAATCACTCCATAGTTATTGGGCTGACTGGGCAAAAATCACAAACATGACATGTAAAATGCTCATAATACTTATTTCTTAACTCTCGAGGTAAATGGTTCTGAGAGCACTTATGCTAGTACCTACTGAATGCTCTGCTTATCCCCATTAAGAACATTTACTTATGAAGATTGACTGTGTTTATTTTTCAGTAGTTTAGCATACTTTATTGTTCACTTGCGATGCAAACTTTTTTTTTCTGTGATAGTACTTATTGCAAGTATATAATTGTATTGTTACTTATTTAAAAAAAAATCTTGAACAAAAATGAACATATTATAATACCCAGTTTATTTTAAATCGCTTTAGTTATATTTACAACAGCAGTTAGGTATTTTTACAAACATTGAATACTAATTTCTCATTAATAAAAATAGTTAAGTAGTGGAACAGTGAGTACCTAGAAGCTAAATTATTAAACCCTATTGTAGCTTAATATTGTAGCTTCAACACACCATCCTACTAATATTTACAAAAAACACAAGTATCCTACTAATATTTTAGATACGAAAGCTTATAAGTATGGATGGATGTTTGTTCCTTCTTCACGCTTAAACTCTCGGACGGATTTTGATGAAATGTCCAATTAATATAGCGACGTCGGAATAGTACATAAACTGTAAAATTTCCCAAATTCCTACGGGAATCAGTATGTTGTACGTTTCAAGTTAGTTTCAAGAAAACACAAAATAAGCAAAGCAAGATCTTGACACTTTACATCTCGTTTACAAAGACATTTCGTAAATTTTTAAAAAAGTTTTTATAATGAAGAATTATTAAGTTTACCATGGTTAAAAACCATTTAAAAAGTAAAGCTACATTTTCTCTAGGCCAGAAATTCATCTAAGAATTAAATTAAAGAAATAAAATGATATTTTATAAATGTTATAATTTTTCATTCACTCAGTGATTCGTTCAATCAAAATTACTATCTCCGTAAATGCTTGCACAAACGTGTTATCTATGTCACATAGTTTCCGAAGACGGAAACGAGTCGAAGACGAATCGAACGTCGTTGTGAATAAAGATTTCCGTGGCATTCGACTCGTCTTCGACTCGAGTCGAATTCGGAAAATAGTCGAACGGAAAATAGTCGAACGCTCCTGAATACGCCTGCTGAGCGGATAAAATGGCGAACATTCCATTGACACACAACATAAGTTGCAGAATCGGAGCCCGTAGCCTGGGGTTGTTAAAGTTTAGTGCTTTAGCATTTTAGTGCACTTAAATGAGCTTTGGAAATGAAAATAGACAGATGGGCACTAAAAGCTTAAATATGTGTTCTGGATTTTTTTTAAAGTCACTACTACACCGTAAAGTTTCTTTTAACCGAGAAATTTCAGAATACGCATCAGGTTGACTAAATTAAACAACTTTTTTTGAGATTCCTTTGAGCCGATAAATTTCGGGAAACGAATCAGTTTTACTTTACTGTTTTTTGAAGTGAAAACTTCTTTAGCGACGTTGTGCACTTTTTGGATGGGTAAAAAATGTTAAACTCGCGTCAAGGTCACGTGATTCTGAGCGAAAATTCGTAAGACGGAGGGTGAAGTGAAAACTTCTTAGACCGCAAGGAAGTAATATATGTTTAAGTTTTCACTTCTGCCGGCACTCCCGGAGTGCAACCTGTTGTTTTTATTTTGTCAGAGTAACAAATATGGCAGTAACTTTCAATTAATTAGCGAAATATAAGGCGAGATTGTCTCCATAAAACCGAACCAAATGATAAAAAAAACATGAAATTTCCATACAAATGCAAACTTGCTGATCGCATAAGTGCGAATTTATTTTTTAAAAAGATTAAATCCCTGGTTTTACAATATATATATATATATATATATACAGGGCTTTAGGTATCTCTCTTTCAACCTCTCGGGTGGTTAATCAGTCCATGAAACTGAACAACTTTCCCCAAATATTTTTTTTTGAGTTCCCATACAAAATGCGCTATATACTGATGAAGTTTGTATCTTCTTCTTCAATTTAAGAGCTGTGCTCTTGTCGGTGGAGTATCTGCCACTCTTTACGTATGAAGTTTGTATGGGAACTCAAATTTTTTTTTCGTATTTTGACCTATTATTTGTGAAAGTTGTTCAGTTTCATGGACTGATTAACCACCCGAGAGGTTGAAAGAGAGATACCTAAAGCCCTGTATATATTTTTTTTACCAGCCCATATACATCCCCACCGAGGGGTCGGGCCTCTCTTTGAAAGGGATTTCTGCAGGCCATAGTCCACCACGCTGGCCTAATACGGGTTAATGAACCGCTCGTCTTTCGAAAATGAATTTTCTTGGACAGGTGGGTTTCATCACGATGTTTTCCTTCATCGTTGAGCAAGTGAAAATTAGAAATCCGTACATAAATCCGAAAAGACGAATTTAGTGGTACAGGCCCGCAACAGAATTTGTTTTACAATTAAATGATTTATAAGAGTAATGCTCCATTTTGCAATAAAAACAATAACAACAGCGTAAAACACAAAAACCATTCTGACTTACATTTTTAGTTATTTTTTCACTCCCAGGTCTACCGTGGAACGGAAAACAAAAAACTTGTAGCCGATTTATAGTTACGGGTAGATTTCAGCATTTCATTATTTGCTAAGCGTCTTTTACACCCCGTATACCCAAATTTTGCTTATTAAATCACCCCCGTACACAGAATTTGTCCTGAAAACCATTATTTGTTACAATTAGAGTACTTTGCGTATTGATTCCCGAAACTTGACGTGTTTAAACACAATTTAAACTGTTTTGTATGGAGGTGAGGGGGAAAGGCACTGGGATGGATTCAGGGAAGGGGTACGGTTACTTGGGACTCTGGGACCTTTTAGTTATGTTTTCGTAGCAACTCACCAACACGAAGCGATATAAAGAAAAATCTAAAGCGTCAAACTCATTCTTTGAGCATTGACTCTGGGACCTTTTAGTTATGTTTTTGTAGCAACTCACCAAAACAAAGGGATATAAAGAAGAATCTAAAGCGTCAAACTCATTCATTGAGCATTGATTTTAAATGTTTGTATAACTCCCAATGTTCTTCTTCTTCTTTTCGTGTAGGTATAGTCAAGTGTGTGGTGAACTTGGCTAACCCTGGTGTAAAAGTTTACAAACCGCCAAAAGGCCTCTGACTTGGTTTTAACGACTGTAGTCAATCGACAACAGCCGGGACCGACAGCTTAACGTGCCCTCCGAAGCACGGAAACGCTCATGATAAATTGCCACTTTAGTCTCCCATCTGGTGCCTCTGTGTACGTTGCTTAACCTCACTGATCGGTTGAGATCAGCGAGCGCCACTGGGCTACGAGTGAGATCTTTATCACTTATAACTTTTACACGCCTGAACCAATTTTGATCAAATATATTTTTTTATTTTATTTGGGGAGCTAACCGCAAAGGAATGTTTATGTAATTAAGTAAGAGCTAATAACAAGCTTAAAGCCAAGAACCATCATGGTTACGTCAACTTTCTAACAAAACAAAAACACATCAAAATCGGTATATTTTTTTTAGAAGCTACGATGCCACAGACAGACACACATAAACACACTTCAAACTTAGGACACCTTTCTTTTTTAATGGGGATTAAAAATAAATATTTTCTTGATAAATAAATCAATAAATCATCCCACTCACATAATATACACATCAACGCGGTCTAGGGATATTGCACGATTTTTCATACAAAAGAGGCACGTTTGAGAAGCTATAAAAGCATACTAGAGATACATAGAGGGCTATAATTTTCAAACCAGTAAGTGCTAAACTTGAATTTTCAATTCTAGTCAATAGATTTTGTTTTACTTGAAATTTGTGAAAACGTGACGGAAACAAAAACGAAAGACGAGCACTTGCTCGTCTAAAAATTATAGCCCTCCGTGAATGTCGAGTATGCTTTTATAGCTTCTCAAACAGACCTCTTTTGTATGAAAAATCGTGCAATATCCCTAGACCGTGTTGATGTGTGTACACTGTGGGCCTCAGTTTCCTTCCTAAATCCTTCCCTGGACATTGGCAGGGAGTGGCATCAGCCCCCGAACAACTTTTAATTAATATCCATTATCAGATAGTAGGCGATCGCCGATCGCCGCCGAATTTATTTCACGCGGTCGATTTTTTAATTACTGGTTGCAGTGTTTATTTATACCAAATTGCATTTTAATATTTTTAACTAGGTAAATGAGTTTTAAAAGATTTTGAGACCCTTTTAACCTTTGATAAAAAAGAGTGGTGTTAAAAATTTGACGTGCATGTCTGTTCATCAGTGTATCAGTCACATATTATGAGAGATTCGCGTCCAACAGGTCTTTTTAACCCCCGTCCCGCCCAAAAAAGGGGGTTTTATAAGTTTAACGTGCGTGTCTGTGTATCAATGTGTCTGTCTGTGGCATCGTAACTCCGAAATGAATGGAGCGATTTCCGTGCAGTTTTGATTTCTGACGTAGGTATTCGAGTTGGTTCTTAGCTTATTTGACCAAAATTGGTTCAAGAGTTTAAGAATTATAAGCGACTAGCATCCCGCTCGGGACTTCGTTCCCGTGGGAATTCGGGAAAATTATGTAGCCTATGTTACTCAGGGATAATGTAGCATCCTATTGGTGATAGAATTTTTGAAATCGGTCTAGTAGTTTTTGAGTTTATTCGTTACATACAAAAATACAATTCTTTCCTCTTTATGATATTAGTATAGATATGGTTAAATATTGGGGGTTATACTATAGTATAAAAACGGGGAAGTAGGTTATCTTCATACAAACGCACCGCACGCGGCTTGTATGTGTGCGCCGTAATATCTATGCGTCGCCGCACGCACACTCAACAAAATCTCGGCGTGTTTCGCAGTCCTCCAGTACCGCACAAGGTTCGAGTGTGCGTGCGGCGACGCATAGATACTATGGCGCACACATACAGGCCGCGCGCGGTGCGTTTGTATGAAGATAACATACTTCCCCTTTTTAACCGACTTCAAAAAAGGAGGAGGTTTCTCAATTCGACCGTATATTTTTTTTATGTATGTCCGCGAATAACTTCGTCGTTTATGAACCGATTTTGATTATTCTTTTTTTGTTGGAAAGGGAGTATCCCAAGGGTGGTTCCATGGTAAGGAAACCAGGATCTGATGGTGGAATCCTGAAGAAATTGAGGGAAACTCTCGAAAAAATTGTCTTTTTGGGATTGAAGTCGGTGACTCTTACGTTTTTGACGTGGAAAATTATAATACTATGGTAATACCATCTTTTTAGTTTTAGAGTAGAAAGATGAGACTTAAAACATTTTGCGACGTTTTTCACTGCCCAACTGAGGCATAGATTCAAAGTGCTGCGTTCGTTACTCAAAAAAATATCTCGGAACTGATCAGTAAAGTTAAGCAACGTAATTGCGTTGAATGATCTTAATGGGTGACCATTATAAGCGCACATTCAGGTCCGTATTACAAAACGCGACTCATACTCTGATCTATACTTGAGTAGCAGTCGTCTTTGTTATTTTGATAGTCTGAATAAGAGACAATCAATACTTAAGTATAGATCAAGACCATAATATGGGCCTCAGAGACTTTGGGTAGGCAGTTATGTCAAAAATAGCGACAAAATTTGATGAAGCCTGAAAAGTAGCGACATTTTTTCTCGAAGAACATTGTTAGTTTTGGAACGTAGCCTAGAAATGTTGCTGCGACATGACGCGGTTGGCTACCGCATACTCTAATGCGGATCTACTTTATAATACCTACTTAGAATATTTACTGTAATATCTACAGCTCGAGCAGCGTGACAAACTCGCGCGGCGCGCCACTCGGCTAACAGTGAAACTTCACTTTTATCGAGCGAGGGCCCCATGCAAAGGCTTGCTCGCCCTCTGGCTTGTCAATTTTGACAAAGGACCGCGGTGCATTACGCGCGCTATCACCATCGTACTCGAGCTGCAGATACTGAGAGCCAGTCTTTGAGTCTCAATAACTCTATAATTAAAAATGTTCATCTAGGTAAGTACATCTATACTATATTTCTTGCCGTGTGGTGATCGGTTGAGAATAACACTACCCCGTCTCTTTCCGTGGGTGTGACTCAGGAAATACAAATGCCTCTTAGTAATCCATCCCACGCAACGACACTTCATTTTATTCTGAATCTGAGGTGCCGCATGAGACCATAGCGGTGTGGTAGGCTCTGTAAAGGGCCGTCTGGTTCTCGACCCCCCTCCTACCGAAGTCCGACGCCAAACAGCTTGCTGTGTTCCGTCGGTGCGTGGGAGTACCAGTGCCTTTATAAGTATTTTTTGGGTAAACTCGCTCCATCTTTGACCTTTATGGTCAAGATTGAGGTCAAGAATTAACCCATCTTATAATAAAAAAAATATTTTAAAGAGGAAAATGTATGTTATTATTGTTTATAAAGAATAAACTCAAAAGCAATAAAATGCTATCTTATCAGCGAGTAATAAGCTTTCCGAATTCTCACGGGAACAAAGTCCTGGTCGGAAAGCTAGTCGCTAGTAACTTTAGAATGGCTGAACAAATTTTGATCTAGGGTTATTTCAAAGTTAGGTAAAATGAGAAAATAAGGAAATTTGAAATGAGATTAAAAAGAGCACCCCTCGGAATTTCTCGCTTATTCTTCTCTGGGGAAGACTGCACTTTTACGAATAGGCGTAGAGTCAGTAGAGTCAAAAGAACGAATATATATGTACGTATCCTATAATATCTTCACTATATTGACTTATTAAGGCTATGCACGTGGTTTAAGCTTCGCTTTGCAAGAAAATGTATGTGATTGTGTACACTGCGACCCACGACCACGCTACGCATGAAATGACGTCATCGATAGACGCGTGGCTTGCTGGAATATGTTGCCCACGTATAGCTCAACGCCATGCACGCTGTGCATGCGGCACACGGTCAGCAGCTCGAGTACGATGGCGATAGCGCGCGTAATGCGCCGCGGTCCTATGTCAACATTGACAACGCCAGAGGGCGAACAAGCCTTTCCGCGGGGCCCTCGCGCAATCAAATTGAAGTTTCATCGTCAGCCGAGTGGCGCGCCGTGCGATTTTGTCACCATCGTGTAAGAGCTGCAGCTTTCAAACGACACAGCAAAACATGCAACTTACTAATTCTTCGTTCTACCTAGGAAGAGTTTGCAGCTGACACAGTCAGTTTTTTTCCCATCGTGGAAGTCCTAAAAATCTATTTATCGTGTTTACGAAAGGTACAGCATGACATAAACTACTCGCGCCATCACGGTTACCCAACAAAGTTATTTTGGTAAAGCCTAGGCAGGCTAAGATTAACTTTTCTACGTCTTTCTTAAAAGCACAAGTTTTATCAAGTCAAATTAATGTAGTTGTGTTCTGTCACATGAAACATGGCTACGAGGCACGCAACGCAACTATAGGACGATACTGTAGTATTTGAACATTGTGACATTGTAAACATTGTAGCTTGAACCACCCCCAGTTGTAGAAACGTCCATTAATATTACTGTTACTTTAAATATCATACTATTAATTTAGTATTCTTTTAATACGCTTATCTGCGTGGATATTCACAAATAAATTAGGGAAAGAAAAATTTTCTAAAAAACTGAAATTTTCTAAAAATCGTGCTATCTAATCCTGGGTTCAAAACTCCCATTCGCGCCGAACATTTTGCTTTCTCTAAAATTATTTATCATATAACTGTCACTTTTTGACTTGTTAACGTAAACAAGGACGGCATTACATTTAAACAAGTCAATTCTAAGAGAAAAGACAACGAAACTTAGCATTTTTTTAGAAACATTATGCGGGGTCATTCTCGTCTTAAAACTGAACAACGTTCCCCGAGAAACCTCTTATTTCCATACTCAGGTGATCAGCTGACAGTTTTACATCAAATATGTGTTGTTTTAACCGATTTTTAAATTTTTGTTTTACCTTTTTTATTTTATTTAATTTATTACTTTTCTTTTTTTGTTTTTCATTGTTAATTCCGACTTAGTTTTGTTCTTTTCTCGTAATTATACATTTTATTGTATTACAATCTACTTTACAGGTTATTGGTGAGAGCTTGGTGCGCTGTAACACAGGGTTTTCCTAGTATAGACACCAGACTCTCGCAAAAGAAGCTTGTGCCACATGAATTTGTAATATAATTATTGCATTTTGTTTGTTTTCTTTTGTGAGAGAGAAAAGAATTTATTTATTTTTACTTATTTAATGCTACACACTCAAAGGCCCACACTAAGGTTTTCCTTTGTGCCGTGGGTCCTTTGAGACACACACTAAGACAGACACGAACACCCATCATCCGAGAACAAACATCTGCTTTTAACACAAATATGTCTTTTTCATTTTATTTGTCAGCTTCTATGAGGTAATATTGTCTTCAATCAATTTACTTTTATTTTAGAGTAAAAGCTATGTTTCACAGGTCTTGAGGTCCTTCGAGCCGGATTTTTTTTGAATTATTGGAAATTATCTTATAAGGAAATATATTCCAGATACAACTATGGAACGCAACACTCTTATGGCGAAATGCTACCCACGAATCAAGGACTACTGCAGGGAGAAGCATGGATTGGAATTTCAGGTAAGTCCATTTAGTGAAACTAAAAATAATAAAAGCTTAACATTCGGTTGGCGGTGGCTCTACTGTTCGGGGCGGCTATTTAGTTCTCAATTCCATCAACTTTTTTAAATGGGTTTGCTCTTGACCACAATCTTGCCCAGAGACGAAGATGTGGTCGAAGATGTAGCAAACTCACCCAAAAGATGCCAAATCACTCGAACTTTAAAGAGATTCGGATTATAATTATGAGCCCGGAAATACAGACGTAGGCAGAGAATTCCATTCCTTGGCGGTACGGATCCGCGGAATCTCGACAAGATAACGGTGCGTTTAGACGTCCGGTAGAAGAAAGGGGTAGGCGGAATTGGCTCGCACAGCTCATGACTAACCGGAAATAGTCACCATCGTGATAACACAATACAATACTCTTACGGGTACATCAAAAAACTTAATCATACAACAAAAACACGTTTTTCATAAAGTGTACAATGCGGCAGCCTTATTGCTATAGAGCAATTTTCTTTCAGGCAACTGGGGGGTGAAGCAAATCATACAGAAGGTTAAAAAGTAGACGCGTAAAGAGTTATACATTACATTCTCAAGACGCTATCGTATTATCGGAATAGACGCGCATTGTTTCAACGAACCTAAACAGCGAAATATTTCACTTATCTTAGAAAATTCCTGTTTCAAATAATGTCCAAATTTAGTGTGGTCTTTCACCAGTTCCTATTAGCCATGGTAATTGATGGATGCCGTCTCTTCACCATCTGGTGTGCCTGCCACCTATCCATCTACGTTTGTGGCCACGAAGGTGGCTGCGGGCGACGAGAATAGCGATTTGAGCACTAATTGAGAGAAACTTATTTAGGAACAAGTTACAATTAATGAGTCCATAGAAAGAACAATAATTTACTAAAAATTTCTAAACTGACGCCATGTCTCCATTTCCTTGTTATTGCTCACTGGAAGATGCCGGAATTTCGTAAAATCTTATCGAATGGGTGGAATAAGAAACGATTGCGTAGTCAACTCAGCCTGCCCGACGACCATCAATTTAGGCTGTGCGACGTTGATTTATTATTCATTCAGTCAGTCCGTAAAAAGCCTTTTATTTATAACTAGTTTTTTCCCACAGCTTCGCTCGCGCAAATAACTTTTTTTGTCACCCATTTCATTCTCTAAATCATTTATTTTCCAAAAATCTCGAAACACGTGTCCGTTTATTTGCTTCAATGTAAGTATATCCTCATGAAGTTTCCGAGTCAAAATGTCAAAAAAAAAAATGTTTTCTCCATACAAATTTCGAACCCCCGTTACACCCCCTCAGAGGGTAAGTTTCGAAAAAGCCTTTGAAATCTCTAGACCCAGCAGTTTGGGCTGTGCGTTGATCAGTCAGTCACCAGTCAGTTTCTTCTTTTATATATTTAGATAGGTACACTCAAGAGCACGTCAAGCTTGACACTTTGGACTTTGGACCGGCCATGTATTGTATAGTGTAAAGCGTGACCTGCTCTTGACTGTACAGACGAAGGCATTAATAGGTATCCGAAACTTATACGTAGGTATCTAACAAAAAAATATAATTAAACTTAATTTAGATACGGATAAACTAGGATGTTGCTTTAAGAAGATCCTCCTTTTATTTAAAGTCGGTTATACAAAAGGAGAGTATCTATATAGGTCTTTACCTATGAAATTGCCGATTTTTCCTCAAGCTTTATTTTATTCATAATTTATTTAATTGAACAGCTATTACTAAAATTGTTTTTTTATTTATTTTAAACCTTGGCCATATAACGGAGATATTGAGTCAAATTAATACATATTTACTTTAGATTTATTTGCTGAAAAAGAAGCTCAAGTATAGCTCGTTTCATCCGTTGCCCGTTTCATTGCTTATTTTTGCTGTACCGTTGTTACAGTTAGAACTTTCAATAAAGTAAGTATGATGAAAATTAACTTAATGTTGTCCAAACCTTCCCACAAAATTTTGCTAAATTTGGATTTCGCATTACCGAGAAAAATTCAAAAACGTTACTATGGAAAATTCCTATTATTTACACTTGCTGTTCGTTTTAGTCTGATATTAGTGCAGCATTTTATTGAATAAAATAAATATAAATATCACGCTTACGTCCACCCGCGATCTTCCTGGCCACAAAGTAAAACTCCCTAGTTACACCCGAGAATAGCCGCGGCCTCAGTTACTTGTAAACATTTACAAAAACCACCGGCCACGGCCGCCATAGACTGTTAAAGTTCAGAAGGATCTCTATGGTACTTCTAGGTGTAGGTGTGGTAAAGTTTTGGACGAATTGGACTAAGGCCAGTATCACAAAAGAGATTCAAGTCTTGATCTTTACATAAGTATTGATTGTCTCTTTCTCTCACTATAAAAATGACAAAGTCTACTGCTTCTTAAGTATAGATCAGAGTTTGAGTCGCGTTCTGTAATACGGACCTAAATGTCAGAGTTTTCAAATTGTAGTAGAGGTTTTTTTTTCTCGCTTCCCCCCCTCTCTATACTGGGTGAAAAAGAACCTCCTATCTATATTCAAAATCCTGAACCAGTATCACTCAAAGAACACATTTATGAAAAAAATAATTTTTTTTAGATATTTTTTCAATGGGAATAGTTCATTTTTTGCCTAAACGTAGACATTACTCCTACACCAGGCACGCGAGGGGTGCGGGTAGCGCTCGGGAGGTGCACCCGAGTAGTGTCTATGTTTAGGAAAAAAAAATCCAACCCCCCGAAAAAAAAAATTAAAAGTGTTCAGTAAGTGATACTGGTTCAGGATTTTCAATAAAGCTAGGAGTTTCTTTTTCAACCTGTATATGTCTATGCCTTTGAGGGAGTCGCGTTAAAATAAACAGGACTCGAGTACCTTCTATCTTGTAGTTTGCCGACTTTAGTCTTCTTCTTCTTATCGTGTAGGTATAGTCAAGTGTGTGGCGAACTTGGCTAACCCCGGTGTCAGAGTTTTCAAACCGCCTCTGACTTGGTTTTGGTCTTTAGTATGTATGTGTGTATTTATTCTTTATTGTAATGAGCAATTGAGCATAAGTTACACAAGACACACTATAAGACACATTATACATTATAAGAAAAACACTACAAAGCGGACTTAGTCCACAAGGAGATTTCTTCCAGTCAGTTATTTAGTATAATAATTATTTAGAAATAAATAATAATAATAATAATAAGTAGTTTATTTTCTGCCACAAAATTTGCCTATATAATAGTTATATTAAATACATAAAAATGCACTTTAGTTGACAAAATTTTGTGGGAGACTGTTAAAAAAATGTTTAAAAAATGCTCTTCAAAGCAAACCATCTATCTCATTCAACTTTGCGCACTACCCTACAGTTATTTTCGGCAGCGGAAGCCACACATGCACATTGAACTATGAGTACCTACTCGTAACGACTTTACGAGTACGAAGAATGTTATTTGGAAGGGTTTCCATTGGTAATCGTTTTGGCACGAGTCAAGAATTCCGCCATTAGTGAGGTATTCCGATACTTACTTATGAACCTTTTCCTATACTATTATACTTACATACAGGGTGGCCCAGCGGGTGACATCCAAAAGAAAAATTTTGATGCTCCGTGCCAGGGGGCATTCAGATCACCCCCATGTATGTTCCATGATTTTTTGTAGTTTAGAAGTTATAACACACTAGCTTTCCGCATGCGGCTCCGCCCGCGTGGACTACAGGTCATATCGTGCCCAATTGTGGGATAAAATGTAGCCTATGTCCTTTCCTAGGCTCTAATCTATCTCTGTACCAAATTTTATCAAAATCGGTTCAGTAGTTTAGGCGTGAAAGACGGAAAAACAGACAGACAGAGTTACTTTCGCATTTACAATATTAGTATGGATTTAATGGATTTTTCGAAATTTTTCACCCAGCATCGATATTTTTTTTTTCTCGTTATGTTTCGGATTATTTTAAAAAATTCTTTGTACTAGAAAACGAGGGAAATATCAGATACTATTTAAAAAAATTGATGTCCCTTGACATTATGGAACATGGTTTAAATTTAACTTAAAAGTTAAAATCGATACTTCAGCAAAATCTTTGCAAAACTTCGCAAAAGTCGACTTCTTTGCAAAAGTCGGTAAAAAAATAATTGTGATAGACCTGCAGGTTTCAAACAGTTTTAAAAACTTGGGAAGATATTCAGCTTTACGAAACATCAAAAAAAAAATAGCACTTAATGGGGCTTTTTTTACGAGTAATTCGCGTTTAACCTTAGTTGGGGGAATCGTGACGCGAAGGGCGAAGCCCGGAGCGTCTCAATTCTCCCAGACCATCGTAGGCGGTTTCCTAGCAGTAATTACATAGAACATGTTTCTGAAAATACCACAGACATGCCCAAAAAGTTGTTAAGACGCTTGTAAATGATCCTAAGACAAGTTATAGCGATTACTCAATCTTCATGCTATATCCCTTGAGAAAATAAAATAAAAATCGATGCTGGGTGAAAAATTTCGAAAAATTCATTAAATGTGTAATAACTTCTAAACTACAAAAATCGCGGAACATACATGGGGGTGATGACCCCCCTCTGGATGGATCTGCCCTCTGGCACGGAGCATCCAAATTTTTCTTTTGGACGTCACCCGCTGGGCCACCCTGTATAATCGGTTTCGCAAAAACGGCTGTAACAACTTTGATGAAATTTATGGGATACGAATATTTCGAATCCAAAATTCGATTTAAGTATCATACTTTTTTTTCAAAACAAAAAAAAACACAAATTATTCATTTTTTTTTGTCAAAATAAGGAAAATTAAAAAAAATACACAAGAGGCCAAGAGGCCGGATATTTCTGTTTGAGAATTTCATATGCGTTCTTCGAGAATATCTGCATAGCTAGCACGACCCGCGACAAACTCGCGCATCACGCCACTCTGATAAAGGTTGTTAAACTTCAGTCTGATTGCGCGAAGGCACCGAGGCTTGCTCGATCCCCGGCGTTATCATTTGGATATATTTTTGACATTAATTTTCCCTGTTGTTTTCACGTTGTGGTTGAGTTTATGTTCAGTTTTAAGAGGAGAAAGACCCCCTAAAATGTCGCTTAGTAATTTAAAAATCCATATTATACAAAATTCTCAACACAAAATTCGACAATTTCCTGCCAGATGATTCTTATTATGTTACAAATATGTCGAAACTCTTAAAAAAGCCCTCTCTAAAGGAAAGTCTTCAAGATTTCTCCGAAGTAAAGTCAAGCGCTTATTTTCTCAGGATACAGATTAAGGAAATAAAAATTGATGTCTTCCACTGATCCGCTCGCAAATATTCATTTAACTTAAGGTTCAGCTACCAAGTAAGGGTAAATGAAATTTTATGTTAGATAATTTGATAATTCTGGAAAAAGAATAATAAAATGGAAAAATGTTACGAAATGTGAGACGAGACCGTGGGGGATCTCACGCACGCTTGCTCTCTACCCGTGACATTGTTTCTTCTTACCAGCCCATATACGTCCCCACCGAGGGGCACGGGCCTCCCTTCAAAACACGAAGGGGATTTAAGCCATAAGGGCTTTAGAACTTTTCTTAGACATGCGGGTTTCATCACGATGTTTTCCTTCACCGCTGAGCAAGTGATAATTAATTACAAATTCGTTCATAAATTCGGAAAAACTAATTTAGCGGCACAGGTCCGCACCAGGATATAAACTCGCAACCTTCCAATGTCATTGTTTGCCTATGTCAATTTTTGCTTATAGTATGCCTGGTTTGGCAAGCAATTAATTTGCGTAAATTCAATTATGTGTAATAATATTAAGCGTGTATAAAATCTTATTTCGTAAAGTAAGTAGTTTGGAAATTAAATTTTACCAATATTATTTGGTGAATTAAATACTTTTCTTTCAAAACCAAGAGAACCGGAAAGATTTGATTAGAGTTCTGCTTTTTATTATGACTAAATAAAAAAAAGTATCTCACCGAGTCTGTATATATTTTAGGTTATAATTGTGGGCCTTTTTATAATTCGAAAACGGCACGGCAAAATAGTATTACCATTGCCTCCTATGTAATATATAATTATAAAAAGGCCCATTAACTGATTTTTCCGCCCCTACATACAACTTGTACGAGCAGCTGTTTTGTTTTTTTTAGAACTTTTTGTTACTTTTTTATTTTCCTTCCGCACCCCTAAAGTTTCGCTAATATAGAGCTACATCATTTTATTTTATTTAATACTTACTACTTTTCGTTCTTCGTCGCCTTAATAAACCGTCCAGTGAATCCCTTTATAATAATCCCTAATATTTCTCGTCCCTCCCCCTTCCCTCGACTTTTCTTCTGTCTCTGGTTTTCGCGGAATGAATTTAAATATCCGATCAAATCCAGCACTGACAACCCTGGAAATTTACACAGATCACAATAGTATGGACTCTTCTATTTTTAACCACCGACAAAAAAGAGGGCAGTTATAAGTTTGAAGTGTGTATTTGTGTCTCATATTTTTCTGTCTGTGGCGTCTTCTTCTTCAATTTAAGAGCTGTGCTCTTGTCGGTGGAGTATCTGCCACTTTTTACGTCTGTGGCGTCATAGCTCCTAAAAGAGGCAATCGATTTAGATGCGGTTTGTTTTGTTTGAAAGATGACGTGATTTATCTGGTTCTTAGCTATATTTTATCAAAATTTGTTCAACTTTTTAAAAGTTCTTAAGCTGTCAGTGTCCGGGGTGATCATTTTATTTTTATTTTATCTTTCTCGTGAAAATAAGGCAATTTGCTGCTGTTCAACGTCACTCATATTTTTCTCTGTCTTTTTACCGACTTCAAAAAGGAAGAGGTTCTATGTTCGACTGTATGTATTTTTTTATGTATGTTCACCGATTTCTCCGCCAATTATGGATCGATTTTTAAAATTCTTTTTTTGTTCGAGAGAGTATACTCAAGAATACTAAAGAACTCACTTATTATTTTGGTCCTGTTTGTTAATTTTTATCGCATTTTTTTATTATTCTGCTATTACAAAAGAACTAGCTGGGTTATATCCGAGATGTGCATGACTTGTGATCTGTGTATCTTTGTAACAGAGCCAGATCAATCGCCTTCTAGAAACTGTTTCCTTTGCCACGTTTTATGTTTATAAATTAATCCTACTGATTTGGGGTTTCTCAGAAGTTGAAGCGATGTTATTTTTGGTAATTCTGGTAATAACTATTTCAGCTATTGTTCAATGAATTTATTCATTTCGTTATACTTATCGACGGACATTTAAATGGTTACATACGCTATCCGGTTACCTAAATGATAAAACCGATATATATATATTTTCTTATAGTGTTTTCTCTAGATCACAATCTATCCAAAGGGCGAAGATGTGGTCGAGGATATAGCAAGCTTACCCAGAAGATACCTATTCAATTGAACTTTAAAGAGAGCCGGTTATATATATATATATTTTTTTTTATTTGGAATAGAAAACAGCTGTGTACAGAAGTTGATATAAGACAGTCTTACAATTAAAGGCTAAATTATACACAACCAACAACACTATTCACAGGTTAATATTAGCCTAGCAATACAGACGCAGGCAGAGAATTCCATTCCTTAACGGTGCGCAATTTAAAACATGAAAACATCAGTACGAATCCGAGGAATCTCGACAAGGTCATGAAAAATTCCCATCTTCAAATAATAATAACTGCTGACCGACCTTGGTTCTTATACGGGCTTTAGGTAAATCACTTTCAACCTCTCGGGTGACAAATGCAGTCCATAAAACTGAAAAACTTTCCCAAGGGATAAAGGTCACAGAATACGAAAAACAAATGTATAGTTCCGATACAAACTGCGCCACCTGATTGCGCATTTTGTATGGGAAGTCAAATTTTTTTTTCATACTTCGACCTTTGTTCCTTGGGAAAGTTGTTCAGTTTCATGGACTGATTAACCACCCGAGGGGTTAAAAGTGATTTACCTAAAGCCCTGTATACAAATGCAAGAGATGCCATCTTGTAACAAATTACGATAATTAAATTCTATACCTGTTCGAGTGAATGATCTTCTTCTGAGTAAGCTCGCTACATCTTTTATTGAATCCTTGCCCCTAGATTGTGGTCAAGAGCGAACCAATCCTTTACATTAGAAAAATTATAAAAAACTGAGGCCAACAGCAGGCCAAGTACGATAGTGACAGCGCCGCGACAACACCGCGGTCCTATGTCATAGGGCGAGCAAGCCTTTGCGCGGGACCCTCGCGCAATCAAAGTGAAGTTGTCGTTATCGTGCTAGAGCTGCAGGTCCGCTAATCAATAGTTTCTCAATTGCGGTTGAATGACAATGGTCATTATTTTATCCGTTCAGGTGAAAAAAATGAGAACTATCCCTTCAAACATGTGATGACTTATTAAAATGTAGAGGCCATTGAAAATGTAGATAGAGGTGGCCAAAACGGTTACCTATCTTATGTTCGAAAAAATGTTGACCGATTATTAATTGTCCGAAAACGTTGCGACTTTTTTTTTTTTTTTTTTTTTTTAATTCGCCGACGTAACGTTTGCCACTGTATCAGTTGACCTATTATTAATTCGATTTTTTTCGTTACTCCATCATTTTATTTGGCCGAAAAACTTTTAGCGTAGTAATGTTAGGCCACCATTTCATTACACCACCGTTTTATTTGCCATAGGATTTTTTCACATATGTTCACTACACCACTGTTTTATTTGCCTTATTTTTTTTTCCAAACATTAATTATACCACTGTATTATTTGACATATTTTTATTTTACTGAACGCATTGAAAACGCAATATTGCCTTATGCCTTAATATGCCTTATGCCTGTTTAATATGCCATAAACAGTTTGCGCGCAAATTTCGATGACGTAATACTGCGTGGGTGCCACTTTCATCTGGGTCAAATTTTATATCGCCGAGTCCAAGACTTTTGTTTTGCTTGCGGGGGGCTTCGCCTCGTGAGCCCTCTCTCGGGGGCTTCGCCCCCGGACCCCCTTCGCGATTCCTACGCAAGCAAGCATGCAACATGCAAACAAGCATGCAGCATGCAAGCAAGCAAGCATGAAGCATACAAGCAAGCAAGCATGCAAGCAGCATGCAAGCAAGCATGCAGCATGCAAGCAAGCATGCAGCATGCAAGCAAGCATGCAGCATGCAAGCATATAGCATGCAAGCAAGCGGGCATGCAGAATCATAACCTAACCTAACCTAACCTATACCGTTGGTTTGAGTTCTGTTGGTTTTGTTTTACTTGCGGGGGGCTTCGCCCCCCGAGCCCCCCCTCGGGGGCTTCGCCCCCGCACCCCCTTCGCGATTCCTACGCAAGCAAGCATGCAGCATGCAAGTAAGCAAGCATGAAGCATGCAGCATGCAAGCAAGCATGCATGCAAACATATAGCATGCAAGCAAGCAGGCATGCAGAATCATAACCTAACCTAACCTAATCTATACCGTTGGTTTGAGTTCTGTTGGTTTTATTTTGCTTGCGGGGGGCTTCGCCCCCCTAGCCAACCAACCTAGTTGTGATCAAATAATATTCCGTAAAATTTTGTTTCGATGAAGTCAAAGGGGGGCAAATGAAAAAAGTTAAAAAGAATTCGGTCGAAACTAAATAGTTAAAAAGAGACCTCGGCCAACAGTAAATAGTTCAAAAGAGAATTCGATCAATAGGTGAGTGCTCAAAAGAAACTTCGACCAACAGTAAAAAGATATTTTAAAAATTGATTAAACATAATTCGGTAAAATGATACTGTTGTTTAACGGCATTTCGATGATTAAAAAATATGGCATATGACGCATATAGCAAAAAAGACGTAGGTTAACCGTTTTCAGTCAAATAAAATTCGGACATAAATTCTTCGGAAAATTGATCGGTTCCCGGCCAAAACTCTTATTCTCAATTCTGTTTCAAGAAGGCCATACTTAATGAAAACAAACAAATTCTTTATCTATCCTGCACATTAAGGGTGAAGCAGGTCACTAACACTGTAATGTACAGTCAACAGCACGTCAGGTTACCACAAACTGTCAAATTTTTTCAATTGATAGTAAACTCTAATACTTGGAGATAAAATCAAAAATCGATTGAAGAAATTTGACAGTTTTGGATAGCATGATGTGCTGTTGACCCTATACTTACTATTGTAGGTGGTGGACATGCGCTGGGGGGTCCGCGACGAGGCCACGGACGACCATATGACAACAGAGCTTTGTATGAGGGAGATCAAGAACTGCCAGCGCCTCTCCATGGGACCTAACTTCGTGGTGTTCTTGGGTCAGAAGTATGGATATAGGTATGGATTACTTGTAACTTCGTATTGAAGTCAGATTTGACTTCGATAATTAGGCTTTCTTATAATTCAAACGGAATTTCCGCGCACGGAAAAGTATTTACCAGTGCCCCCATTTTTCACTAAGAACATAGCGGGCAATGGCAATACAAATTTGCCTTGCGAATCATGAAAAGGCCCATATTCTATGAGACTTTTAAGATAAGATGTTGCTGTCAAGGGGTCAAGGTTTACCAATACAAAACAAAGAATTTTAACAAAGGAAAACTCAAACTAATATCGATATGCTTGTATGTGCGTTGTCGCTAAAGATAGCAAGGGTTAGGAACTTAAGAATAAGTACTCTTAACGCATCTAACTAACGAAAATATTGTTAAGATACTTTTTCAAAGCCGTTTTACAAGGGATGAAGGTGAACAAGCCCAAAAGAGAGGTGCATTTAGCGGATAATACACTCCTTGCTAATATTGGGTAACTGACTGGATATCTAACTATCTTTTCTGAAATAAATTAAGAGTCATCATGTATGTATTGTGTTATAAAAGACTCAAGACTTATTCAGTTTCAACTACGCTTGGGGGCAGACCGAATGTCAAAAGTCACTCTATGATCTAATGTTTCCAGGCCAATCCCAACATACGTGTTATCCTCGGAGCTGCAAATGCTGCGAGATGAACTAGCAGCTGGTGGGGTGGACGTTATACTGCTGGACACCTGGTACAAGAAGGACTCCAACGCTGTACCTCCTGTGTCTGTTCTGCAGCCTATCTCTTCGATATTGATAAATTTTAATAATAAGGTACAGTCTTTATTATTTCTTATTAAAAAAATTATGGAGACGAACAGTGTACGATCGTGAAAATCAATTTAAAATCCATGAAACTTGATATTGTTTGCTATTATCGATATTGAATTTTTGGAATGAACTCATTCAATAAAATCCGTGTAGCTGCGCATCCTTCCACTTACAGATGTTTTGATCAATCTCATCGTCAGCGTCTTATGTAGCATAGCTTCTCGCCCGAGACTTCGTTCCCGTAGGAATTCTGATAAATTATGTGCCCTACCTATGTCACCCGCTAATAAGAGAGCTTCCTATTGGTGAAAGAATTTTTAAAATCGGTCCAGTAGTTTTTGAGATTATTCGTTACAAACACACAAAAGCGCAAATCCTTCCTCTTTGTAATGTAAGTTTCCTATTTCAGAGAGTCCCAAAACTGCAAGCAGAAGACCAAGCAGTATGGTGGGACACGCTCGGGAAGATGCAGAAGTTGTTCCGTAAAGCATCTTCCCAGCTCTACCACGCTGGAAAGATTGACCACGAGACCATGCATAATTATTTTATGTCAGGTAAGTTGTGTAATGAGCGGTTTCTTTCGGAGGAAAATAGGAACACCGAGGATAGCAGCCCCCATTCTTACTGGGTAGCTATTCCTTTAATCAATGGCGGTGTAATGACAATGGTGACCATTTAACCCGTTTTGGTGTTGAAATTGAGAACTATCGGAGCATCACACTTTTGATGAAAGCTACTTATCCCGACCACCAACGCTCTTACCGATAATCAACGACCAATTTTCCACATCCTTACTAATATTATAGATACGGAAGTAAATTTGTCTATCTGTCTGTCTGTTACGCTTTCACGCCTAAACTACTGAACAGATTTAGTAGAAAGATAGATTAGACCTTGGGAAAGGACATATGCTACATTTTGTCCCACAGCTGGATACAATATAACCTGTAGTCCACGTGGGTGGAGCCACGGGCGAAAAGCTAATTCGAAACAAAAAACTAAAAATATTTAAAACACCTAAAATAATTAATCGTTGAAGACATTTTAAAATTGTTTTCAGTAACCGAGCGTGAAGTAATAAACGGCGTTCTAAACGTGAAGAATACGAAGAACCACTGCTTAGCATACGTCCGGTACATCAACAATATAAACTTGCAAAACCTGAAGAAGGCTGGCAACTTCGTAGATATACTCAACAGAAGCTTGGACGCTGAGGCATCTAAACTGCTTGCTGATCTCAGGGATGTCAGACTTCCGGAGAAGATAGAGACTACTAACATACAGAAGTAAGTTAAGGATTTTGTGGTCACGATAAGTAAAAACACACAGTTCATGCAACGCTATCTACACCCCAAAGTTGACATGTATGATCATGCTTTTCAGCTTTGTACGAGGAGTGATCAAAAAGTAGTGATAATGACCCACTCGTACAATTCATAATTTACTCATTCATACCAATAATTAAAGATCATTAAGTCTTAATTTTTAGAAACATAGAAACCATGTCTAGTTGTTTGACGAATTCCGACGTAAAATATCATCATGGAGAAAAACGAAGTGCGAGCCGTTATAAAATACCTCCGTTTAAAAAAGTTAACGACGCTAGAGATCCATCGTGGTTTGGTGGACACTTTAGGTGAGTCTGCTCCACCATACTCTACTGTGACAAGATGTTCAGTTCAATTCAAGACTGGAAGAACATCGACAGAAGATGAGCACTGCTCGGGCCGGCCATCGACGTCAGTTACGCAGGAAAACATTGAAAAAGTCGAAAAGATTGTTTTGGACGATCGTCGTGTTACAGTGCGTTATTTAGTCTAGGAAACTGGCATTTCATATGGCAGTGTCCAATCAAAATTAAAAGATTATCTGAGTATGAGAAAAGTCTCGGCGCGTTGGGTACCCAGAATGTTAACAGAAGATCAGAAGAAAACCAGAATCAATCTTTCAAGGCGCTGGTTGGACAGATTTCATGTGGATCCTAACAATTTTTTGGCTTGATTTATCACTATGGATGAAACATGGGTTCACCATTTTGATCCAGAAACAAAACAACAATCTTTACAGTGGAAAAGACCGTTGTCACCAACTCCAAAGAAATTTCGAACCACAGCATCGGCAGGCAAAGTCATGGCCTCAATTTTTTTGGATTCCGAAGGAATATTATTAATTAATTATCTTGAGAAGGGACACACAATAACAGGCGTTTACTATGCGTCTTCAATAGCTAAATTGAGAGAGGATATAAAAGTGAAAAGACGAGTCAAACTCAGAAAAGGCATTTTGTATCATCAGGACAACGCGCCGGTTCACACTTCTGCTGTTGCACTGGATCCCATTCAACAAGCTGGGTTCGAATTAGTGGATCACCCACCTTATTCGCCGGACCTAGCCCCCAGTGATTTTTATCTCTTTCCAAAACTAATAGAATACTTGCGTGGTAATAGATATGCCGATGATAATGAAGTGATAGAGGCCGTGGAAGGGTTTTTGGAAGGCCAAGAAATTCATTTTTTTTGAAAGGGTTAGAAATGTTGGAGAAACGCTGGACTCGGTGTGTAGATAGAGAAGGAGACAATGTTGAAAAAAAAATTTTTGTTATTTAAAAAATATATTATTTTCTGTGTTATATCACTACTTTTTGATCACTCCTCGTATTGCCGAAAGACTGAGAAAAGCCGTTATCAGTCGGATATGGTGAAACTGTAAGGGTTGATAGTTTACTACGGAACATAAAAAATAGGTCAACAATCCAAAGATGTCATGACGATGATAATTTCAATCCAGTGTCTATAATAACAATAAATAACAGACTTCCGAAATATAATAACAAAATAAAGACAATGTTCACTTCTATGAGAATGTTTTCTCTCACAGGTACACAGTAGAATGGATTGGTCGAGAGGGGTTGGACAACGAAACCCATGGAGAGTACCTAAACCACTTCATATCACACTTTTATAAGAACATCATCAAGCTTGTGGACAGGTACGTGTTTAGAAAAAGCCATAACAGAATCCCTAAATATGAGTAACGCAGGATCAATACTGGCTGAGTATGCTTTTTGATGGGACGAAGCACGTATCGAGTGTGCTGGTTTGCAGTGGCTGGGTAACGTTGCACTGTTTTTTTGCGTGTGCACGGTTTGTGAGGGACAGCGAACGGTGCACCAATTAACTGTTAAGCTAATCTTTATTTGAGGAAACTGCTAGATGTGTTTGTTACTGATTGATCATGAGCAACGATGTTTCTCTCTGTAACTTCAAAAACTTTCCAGGGCTATGCGTAAAGAAGACAGCAGCGCTCAGGGGCAAATCGTGACTGAAATTCTGCAGCACCTGCATGCTTGCAATAACTCTGTTAAAGTGTTTCATGGAAGAGCAGATGATCTGAACTTTATTGAAAACTATATGAAGAACAGTTCTGAGAAGCCGCTGGTTTTGTATGGAGATGGTAAGGTTGTCACTTCATTTTGTTTGTTGTACACACGCGTGTGCTCTGTGCTGTTGTGATAAGAGTGGTTTTGCAATGAAAATTGAGTAACCAGATGCGCTGGCCTCTGTACCTATAAATAAACGAACTAATTCAAATTATACGACCCCAATGTATAAGGCAGTTGTTCTAGACGATGTCTTTCTCCTAGTGCATTTTCCTAGTCGAATAGACGGTAAACATTAATGCTACAAGTTGAAACTTTATCTGCCGGTCTGTGTCAATATTAGTCTAAAATAAAATAAGATTTTTAGTTCTGTGACTACGATCATTTTTGTTATACCTAACATAATTAGAATTAATCTTTTTTTTCAAAAATTTTTAAATGTTGTGTTTCTGTTAAGTAACTTGTTTTATGCCATCTATAGAAATAGCTTCGCAATATTTGGATCTGACTCTGATGATTGCAGGTGGTTGTGGAAAGACCAGTCTTCTAGCAAAGAGTGCAGCAAACTGCCTAAACATTTGGTTCGCTGATGTGAAGCCGACAAACATCATCAGATTTTTGGGTACCACTCCAGACTCCAGTGCACTTACTCCTACTCTCATTTCCATTTGTCAGCAAGTAAGTGCATCTTTTGATGACATAATTTTTTTTATGAATTTTGTTAAACGATTTCTGATTCAAATTATTAGATTTGCAATAATTCAAAATATCTAGCAAATAGTAATACCTAAAGCAAAAGCTTTTAGTCCTCTAGAAACTAGATGTCTTGTTTTATTCCATAACGTGACATATGTACAATAATAAATAGTAACGATAAAGTGACTTCATCCCAGATATCCTACAACTTGGCTTTGCCTTTTGAGAGCATTCCTGACGACTTAGTGCCACTGACTGCACACTTTAAACAACTCCTGACCATGGCTACTGAGCAGCAGCCCCTACTCTTGTTCCTGGACTCAGTGGATCAACTGACTGGTATTGGTACCGAAAACAACAAGGTGTCTTGGCTGCCTACGCGACTACCTCCGAATGTAAAGGTATAAAACAAAGTATTTGAGCGTTTAGATTCACGTCACTAAATTGAGTTTTTTTGGCTAGAGCCTTTTCTTTTATTATATTATTATCTATTTCAACTTATTTGCTTGATGAGCCGAAGTTTTGGCTTCTCGTTTTAAATTTAAAGTCTTTTTCTCTCATGCTAGGTGACAAATAAGTACAAACACAAAGTCAAATGTATAAATCTCGAACTCTATAATTACATTTGTAGAAGTCGAATCAAGGTTACCATTACTTCCTGCAGATCATAGTGACTTGCGCACGTGAGGCAGACAATCCAGAAGTATCCAAAGAATACGAAGTACTCCGCCGCATGATAGACTCGGAGGAAAACTTCCTCGAGGTCACTGCTTTGGGAGAAGACCTCGCTATGGAAGTGTTGAAGTAAGTGTCTAATGATATTGCATATTCTTGAATAAGATAAAATGTTTTGTAATTTTTTTAAAGCGCCAGGTCAATATTTCCAAAACTCTACAAACTAAAACATTATTTCCTAAATTCAAATCAAATCAAATCAAATATACTTTATTGTACACACAAACAGAAAAATAACTAAAAATAAGAATAAATTTACATAAACCCAAGGCATATACAATAAGGCGGCACACGGGGTAAAAAAGTCAAAGCAAAAGTCCGATTACCCGTCGGAAATATCCTATGCAACTGACTAAATGACATAATAGGTTTCAAGAGGTCAAAAATATCAAGACAAAAATATAACCCTGTAATATAAGGCCCTGATGGGTTTTTCTTGGATGTCGTTTTTCAAAGAAATTGTAACAAGGTTTTTTTAAAACTATATTTGTGAATGAGTCCAGCAAGGTGCACAGATATTTCCGACGGATTGTACAATCTCGCAAAGTTTGGGAGAAACCGTGAGATGGCATCGCAGGTGATAAATTAAGATATCTTTGCCGTAGATTTATATCCAGCAGTGGATGTCTTGCTAATATGATTATGATGATGACAACCATTTCAATCACACTTTTCCAGATTATGGATGGCTTCAGCCGCCAGAGACTTGAGCAACTACCAATGGCGTCTCGTCTCCAACGCTATTGGTTCCTGCTCTCTGCCTATCTTCGTAAAGCTAGTCTTTGCAGAAGTATGTCGATGGAGGAGCTATACCAAACCCACTGATACCCACCTAGCTTCAACTGTAATGGATTCTATCATGATGCTGTTTGAGAGGATTGAGAAACAGGTAAAATTGAACAGAAGGAAATTATTGGAGACTTAAACTTTGATTTGAAGCCAACAGTAAAGCCGTGACAACAGTTTTGTGATTGGGAACTATATATATTATCTTTCTACATATTATCGAGCTGCTTAAGCACACTGTCCCATCAAGACGAGACAAAACAAACAGTACACTTCTTCGAAGTACAGGGGAAGATAGAGTTAGCAGGTTTACATTGAATCTACTTACGACTGTAAAATTTATTGATGATCTAGTGGCTTTAGTAAGCATAGAACATAACTTCGAAAGTAACGCGGGTCAATTTCCTTTTTGGGAACAGTTTCGTTTCATGCGAAGCTGTTTTTCCAATTTATGTATTTGATTTGCAGCACGGACGTCTCCTAGTATTCCACGCCCTCGCCTACATTACAGCAGCCCGCAGTGGTCTTTCGGAGACGGAGCTTGAAGATCTGATCTCCTTGGACGACAAGGTTTTGGATGACGTATACCAGTACCATCTCCCGCCTGTTAGGAGGATTCCACCGCTTTTGTGGACAAGGTAGGATTTAACTCATATACACTTTCGCCTATAATCCCTGTCAGGGTAGGTAGAGAGTACTGTGGCTCTAGAACAACTTGACATACTTTTTGAGAGTTATTACATGAGGCAATTTGTTGTCAGCCTTTCGCCCACAATACAGCAAAACCCTCGCATCCCCATTAACTGGTTTTTACGGTGTGCCTAGGAAGAGTTGGCAGCTGATTCATTCTAAGTTTTTCGATGTAGCGTAGAGTAGGACTAGACTTTGTCTAATTACTTATTTTGAGTTACAGGTGATTTTTTCAGCAAACACCACTTAAACCATCATCTCCCGACACCAGCAAGTTAAAATCATTTTCTCACATCCTTATTAACACTTCTTTTTCTTTCGGTGCCTTTTTTGGTGCCTCTTTTGGAGGTCATAAAACATAAAAATATAGACTTTTGAAGATGTTCTAGTAGATGTGTTTCTGAATCATTCCTCTAGGACTGAATCAGGGTTTCTAAGACGTCCTTTATTCTACCTATGTTACGTTTGCCTGCAGTAGACTCAATGACTTTTCAGAATCCGCAACGACCTTCCCAACTACCTATCAGAGCGCGAGGCTGATGGCGTCTCAGTGATGAACTGGTATCACAGGCAGTTCAGAGATACCGCCCGGGAGAGGTACTTCAAGAATATGAACATGGCTATGTACTTCCACTCCATGATTGCTGATTATTATCTTGGTAAGAGCGTTAAAAATTTAACTCTACACTTGTTACAACTTTCATACACTTCCAACTCACGTTAAAAAAAGTTAGTTTTAGGCCGACAGTTTCGATCCTAACGTCGAGAACATTCATCACGGAGTAAATGGATATGCGTCGATGAATCGTTATGGATATAGATGTAGCATTTTTGGAATGTCTTTATGTCTCTAACACAAATGTGAAGTTGCAAAGGCTATGACTTTACACAGCCGTAAGTAAACAGCAAGTATTACAGTCCTATTTAAAAGGTGGCCCATACCCCTTGGTTCGGATGGATGAGGACAAATGATGATTAAATGACTTTGTCTTTGTTTGTGTTAGCTTGAGCTCTACACAAAATACTCAGTGCCCCACAACGAAGCAACGATTTGTTAAAAACTCTTCCAGGAATTTGGGGTGGAGGAATCCCCAAGCCGTTCAAGTACACAGAGATCCAGCGCCACCGGTTCAACTTAGCTGATAGAGAGGGCATAGCTGATAGAAAGGTGCCCATTCAGCCACTGGTCTTCACATCTGCTGATGGGAGCAACAAGAGATACAACTTGAGGAAGGTAAGGATACAATTATCTACTTAACCCACTTCAAAATATAGAGTAGAATCGATTTAACACAAGTGTGAGGGATATTTTTTTTATTGAAACCACAACGGGTCTGTTAGGTTAGGTTAGGTTAGGTTTTATAAGAAGAAAAAAACAGATGAGTTTTACTCTCTCATCTGTTTTTTCTTCTTTAACTTTGACTTTACCTTGTGAGTTTTTTAATATGTTATCGATGTGGCCAATTTGACCAATTCAAGCCTGGATTTAGAATCTTATTAAACCGCTAAATGGCTTTTGACTGCGTAGTTTAACGACAGTCATCAATGTTGCCAAAGCTAGCTCGGACAGTTTAACGTAAATACCATCCGAAGCCCAAACGCTCTCTTTGAATTACCACTGTAGTCACTTACAAAGGTGCCCCGCCGAGACGTTGCTTAACTTCACTGATCGATTCATCAGCGCATTGACTTAAACCTTATTTATTTACTAATTTCCCAGTTCGGCGAACTCCCATTCCACCTGGTCAGGTCCAAGCGCTTCACAGACTTGTACGCCGAAGTACTCTTCAACTATGAGTGGCTGCATGCAAAGCTCAACTGCTGCCCGTTGCAAGCTGTCTTAGCCGACTTTGAAGACTCCAAGCTACATGTGCATAAGGATGCAGTGAGGTAAGAATAGAAGTTCTAGACCCGTGTTACAGAATCTAATAACATCTTTCTTGTTTTTGGGGCTTAAAATAAATGTTTAATCATTCCTCTGAGAAAATAAACTGCCCCGCATTACGGAAAGAGATTCAAGTCTTTATTTATACTTAAGCATTGATTGTCTCTTTCTGTCACTATGAAAATGACAAAGACGACTGCTAATTGATCAGTCTGAGTCGCGTTCTATAATACGGACCTTAGAGCTGATAGACTACAGACAACAAGCAGCATATCAGATTACCCATTTGCATTACGTAACGAGCGTTTAGCCTGATGTGTTGCGATATGTACAAGAAGCAATTAAATAATATAAAGTTATTACATGAGGTTAATAATGTGGTAACTAGGTATCTAGACTATAAGTCAAAGATTGACATACATTCGACCGATAAGTCTTGTCACTGCCATTTAACGTAATTTGAATAGCGCAAGAAAGAGATATAAACTGGCAAGTGGTCGAACAAGAAATTTGAGCATGTCGAATCAAACGTAAAGAATACGAGGGAAGCTTTTGCAATGCAACTTTTTGGGAAGCTACAAAACTTACCCACTTTGCTGAACTTGAATTCCAGAAATCCATAATCATATCTTTGAACTTCCTTACATATCTTGAACATACAAGGATCAACACATTTGTCTTTATGTCGTTATGTATTTTTAATTCATTTTGACATTTTAAAATTATTATTGTTATCTTATTTTTTTATTTTATTATCTCACATTTTGACATTATGATTCTTTTCCTGCTTTGACATATGTATTCCAAATCGTATTTTAATTTTAACCCTATTGCATACCATTCAAATGGTTAAATGTGTGAATCTGCCTATCATATACCACCAATGTACTGTACCACATTTATTGCAAATAAAGAATATTTCATTTCATTTCATTTCAGAGAACTAATGCTAGTAGCAGATGCCCTGCGCTTAGGTGGCGCTATCTTAGGCCAGTACCCTGACATGCTGGCTCCACAGCTCGTGGGTCGGTTACTCCCTGAAGCCCATCAAAATCCAGCTGTAGCGTCACTTTTGAAGCAATGCCATGATAAAGGGAAGAATCATTGTGCTTTGCTGCCAAGTCACCACTGCTTGCATACTCCTGGAGGGCCTTTAAAAGTAAGATTATATTTAAACAGTTCGATAATCTCAATTTAGTATTTTTTCAATGCTAATCCTGTGGGTTCAAGTCCCAATCGCGCTGAACATTTTTCATTTCCTAAAATTATTTGTTGACAATCTCAAATAATTTTTAGTCTTAAGACCTGGTTATGAGTATACATAATAAACGTGGCCAAATATCTAAATAATAAATCAATAACACTCTTGAAATAATAAGATGCTGATGGACCAGCAATCAATAAATTAAAACAGCTTTTGTTCTTAATGGAAGTCACTTTAGCTGTTTATATGCTCAAGAATGAAGGGCTAAATGAGTTTTTCTAGGCAGTTAAGGTTGTAGATATCTAATTGGTCCATTTCCCTTCCAGTACTCACTAGAAGGCCACCAATTCGCTGTTTTTGGCATACGTCTATCTTCGGACAAGCGCTATGTGGTATCCATTTCAAGCCGAGTGATATCCTGGGACCTTTCCACCTCAGACCTGGCCAGAGACCTATGCCCTCAGCTAGAAGGCATCATGCAGAATCTGGAACTATCGCCGGATAACAAATGGGCTGCTGCTAGTACTAATAACTCAGTGGTAAGTGTTCAATGAAAAAAAAGTAGGTTGCATTATAAATATTTTTGGAAGAAATAAAGATCTTACCCGATTCAATCCAGTTAGGTTCTCCTATCAACAAGAGAAAGAAAGTTGTAATAACCTACCCTTCGATTGCGTTAAGTTTGAACGTATTTACCAAAGCTAAACTGCTCACGTTTATTTTATATTCAGCAAAAAGTTTATTTTATATGGTAACGTGAGCGGTTTAGCTTTGGTAAACACTTTCAAATTTAACACGATTTCGGGGATGATCTTCCGAATCCTGCAGCAGGGTCATTTCATTTCCTTTCATTTATTTCATACTTTCATGTGTTACAATAGTTCTTACAGTCTATAAGAGGTTTACGAGGGTTTTGCTGTATAATGGGCTAAAGGCCTCTCACCATTATGCATCTTGTTCCATCTGATAACCCTCACTATTTGTGTCAATTGTGGCATCTAGTAGTTCTAGAACCACTGATGCTCTGCCTACCCCGTTAGGGACTTTAGGCGTGTTTGCTCGAACACTTTCAAATCGAGGACAGCTAAACCGATTTTCATGGTTTTTGACTTTTTGTATTTGTCAAACGTACCCTAAATGAAAAAATAAGGCTAATGATTATTTATTTTTTTCTATTATAAGATTGGTTTAAAGTGATAGCAATAGCTAAGTGATGTGAGTTTTATTAGTAGTCTTAAATGTTTAGCAGCCAACTGCCTAGCTTCACTCCATAAGATCTTATGGTTTTCAATCGTTCTTTTTTATTATAAGATAAGTTAACTCTTGACCTCAATCAATCTTAAGGTCAAAGATGAGGTCAACGATGGAGCGAGTTAATCCAGAAAATGCCTATAAAGGCACTGGTACTCCCACGCACCGACGGAACACAGCAAGCTGTTTGGCGTCAGACTTCGGTAGGAGGGTGGTCGCGAACCAGACGGCCCTTTACAGAGCCTACCACACCGCCTGAGACCATAGAACGACACCTCAGATTAAAAAAAAATTAAAAAATGAAGTGTTGCCTGGGATGGATTATTAGGAGGCAGGTTTCATTTGTGTTTTCTTAGTCGCCTCTTACGACACCCACGGAAAGAGATGGGGTGATGTTATTCTCAACCGATCACCACACGGTTAATATCTTCACGTCCATGTCATTGCTGAACTTTAAGCACATACTTAAATATTGTTTGTCTCTTTTTCTCACTATCAAAATCGCACGTCGCGGTCTGAGTGGCGTTCTATAGACGTTAGTCTCATTGAATCTTTATCGTTTTATTTCAGTCCATGCTGCTTAACATGCTGACTAGCGAATACATCACCATTGACAATCCTCTAGCTGAAGGTATGTTTTTATTTGTTACATCTGACCTAAATAAATCAACTTGATTTATTAACAATAGAGGATGCCCAGGAATTGTTCCTGTGGGAATTTCGTAAAACCTTGCTTATTCCTTGCCTACGTTATAAAATGAACCTTTATGCTTATTTTTAAATATACTTGCATTTTTATATAATAGGAAGACGTTACATTTCAGAAGACAACAAGCTTCTTACCTACTAAGGACCTACTAAGGAACCGTGATAGTTAGACAATTGAAATTTTCATAGATTATGTATTTCTGTTAGCGCTATAACGACAAGTACTAAAAACAAAATAAAATAAATATGTAAGGGGGCTCCCATACATTAAACGTGTTTTTTGCTCGTTTTTATACATAATGGTACGGAACCCTTCGTGCGCAAACACGACTCGCACTAGGCCGGTTTTTGATTAAAACGCTTGTTTTTTTTGTCGTTCTGACTCAAAAAGAAATTGATTTTCTTGTGTATCATAGACCCCACAGACCCAAGAACAAACATCTTTTTTCATAAACGTCAAAAACAGACAATTAAGTAGATAGCGTTCGTTAACACGGTCGTTTATATTGCACTTCAAGTACCTAATGCAGCGTAAGCCACTTCTGTTAGCAATGAATTGGAAGTTGAAAACATGAAATAAACTTAATTAATCGATGAACTTCTAGGAGAAACCGTCAGAGGGGTGTCGGTTCTTAACCACAGCATGATCATCTACGGCCCCAACTCCTGGGTCCAATACAGCATGAGAGGAGAGCTCCAGGAGACGCATCCAGCGCCGGACACCACGCCTTATAATGACGTCGTATGGGAGATACTCTGTATGTCCATAAATAATAAAAAACACTACACACTAAGGCCATTGTTCACCAAAAATTTAACCAATGATTAGCAGCTAACCAGAGATTTGACAATGTCATTTTCATACATTTTTTTGACATTTTGTCTGATTAGCTTCTAACCGCGGTTTAACCGTTGGTTATATTTTTGGTGAACACGGGCCTAAAAGGCCCACACTAATGTTTAGGGTCCTTGTGTCGTGGGTTCCTTAGAACATCCATAAAGACAGACACGAACAGCCAAGACCCGAGAACAAACATCTGCTTTTTACACAAATAATCGCCTCGACTGGGAATCAAACCCAGGCCCCGTTGATCAAGAGGCAGCGTCACACCACTCGACCGCAGGTTTCTTTACGATTTTTCCCTATCTTAATTTAGTATCGTGTTTTTGGTACTGGGTTGACCTCACTTTTTCATTACTACGGTAAAAAATAATTAAGGTCACAGAATATACCTTTGAAATCACCTAACAAGTTAAAACAAAACACCATATGGTTAAGTACTTGATATATTGTAATAAACAGCTGCAAAAACATCCATTTGCTATTTCAGCTATTGATTTCCGAGGCTTGGAGTCGTACATCCTGGCCATGTGGAGCGGAGACCTAGACGAGGACAGACTGCTGGTCTTCTACTGCAAGAACGGCACCTTGATGAAGCCTCTGAGATGCCGTGGCGCTTTTGCCATGAACAAGACTTGGACGAAGATTTATACGAGCGATCCTGAAAGGGGATATCAGGTAGATAGTGTTAATGTTCAAGCTTTACTTGCAAACGAATCTTACTAAAGAGATTCTTTTAATGACTTGTTATTAGACTTACGCCCAGTTGCAGAAACGCCCATTAAAGTTAATGCTACTTTAAATATCGTACTATCACTTTTTTATATGACTTTATTTATAGTGTTTTATGGACTGTCACCCTCTTCATGACATAAGGTTACATAATCACTTTCTGTTTGTTAACGTATACAACGACGGCATAACATTTAAAAATGCTTTAAGTTTAATGAAAGTTTTTGCAACTGAGTGTGATTGTAGAGATTTACAGCTGTGAAGTTTGCAATACATAAATTGTATAAGTACAATACAATATACTTTATTGCACTCCTACACAAATAAGATACACTTACGTACTTTTATACAAAAAGTTATGTCGGGTACAAAAGGACCCCATCGCTAAGAAGCAATATGTAGCATGTTTTATTTAAGAAATAAATTTAGAACAACCGATTAACTCTTTGTAGGTTACAATCTTTGAATTGAATGAAGAAAACCAATGTTGGGATAAGGAGAAAGAATTGCACCACAAGGAGACCGATACTGCAGAAGCGATGCTTCAGTTGAAACGAGGCAGAAAGGATCGAATGCTGTTGGGTAAGTTTTAACTTTCCCAGTGCGTAGGTATGCAAAAAAACTGTTCAATCTGTAAAGGCGCCATCTATTAGTCCTCAACCGAACTACTTCCAATAAATGTATGTTAACACTTAACATGCTCATGAGCCTACCTACTTATAATAGTTCTGAGCAACTTCTAATAGATGACGCCTCAATTGTCAATCAAATAAAACCAGTTATAGCTCAGTCAGACACCTTTTTCATCCGTTTTCCTTCGTGCAGCGCCCCAGTAAACATATCAAGCGGCTCCTCCTGTGTTTCATTGTCCCCCAATTGGACAGCGGCTAAATCTTACTTATACAGGGTGTAAATGACAGCTTAGCAAATTCTTCAATGGTCGAATGTACCCATAACTACAATCGACTATGACTAATTATTTTTTCCTGAAAACGTCAAGTTAAGGAGTTTTCGTAATTTACCTACTTTGACGCTACGTAGCGTAACGCGAATTCGTGTTTTACGCTGTTATCATATGAAAAATTGGGTGTATTAGATTAAATAACTCAATTTTAAAGCAGAAAATAGGTATTTGAAAGATTTCCTGAGGAAAATTCCATAGAAAATCATTCAGAATGATAGTCTGAGTTCAGGGTTTCAGTTTTTGCTAGGACCAAAAACAGAGAATGCAATGTTATTACCACCCCCACTCGATTCAGCTACATAGGAGCTGGCCGCCTTGCCAAGTAACACGCTCCTATAAAATTATTCCCAGTTTGTACCTACTCTAACTAACCTAACAATATTTTTAGCCACCACAACCTACAGTTTCGTGTGTTGGGACTTTGAACACGTCATCTCTCGAGAGAAACATATTGATGAAGAATTGGAGAAGAAGAAACAGAAGAGACGGGAGGAGCGAATCAAGAATAAAGAAGAACCGGAAGTGGTAACTAGATAAGCTAGCTTTAAAATAAAGAAAGAAACAAAGAAATAGACATATGAGAGGTAAAGGAGACTAGGTACAAGAATGAAATTAAGTATGTAGGTATTTAGTTAGATGAGATAGATCCAAAGGCAAGTTTAACCCTTTTTAAAAAAAAAACATTTATTTTTATTTATTTTTTGTTGCAAATAAATGTAATGCAATATCAAATGACACTTTAGTGGTAAGGTAAACTAGCTGTCCGCCTGGAATTTTGTTTCCGTGATAATTAGGGAAAATTATCTAGCATATGTGCTATTCTGATATCTAGGCCAGTGTTTCTCAAAGTGTGGGTTGTGATCGTGAAGGCTTACTCTGAGGTCGCGAGTAAAAAGAAAACACACTTATTTGTAGGTTCTAACACTACAATAAGAAACTTTAATTTCATTTAAAAGGCTGTCTTTTTTTTTATTAGATGGGTTAACTCTTGACCTCAATCTTGACCAAGGTCATAGATGAGGTCGACGATGGAGCGAGTTAACCCAGAAAATACCTATTAAGGCACTGGTACTCCTACGCACTGACGGAACACAGCAAGCTGTTTGGCGTCGGACTTCGATAGGAGGGTGGTAGCGAACCAGACGGCCCTTTACAGAGCCTACCACACCGCATGAGACCATAGGATGACACCTCAGATCTCAAAACAAACTGAGGTGTCGTTGCCTAAGATGGATTACTAGGAGGCAGGTCTCATTTGTGTTTCCTTAGTCGCCTCTTACGACACCCACGGAAAGAGATGGGGTGGTGTTATTCTCAACCGACCACCACACGGTCTGTTTAATGCTGCCTCCCGCCTTTCGTGCTTACCCCGCGGCAATCTCGTAGATTCAGCCTAGGGGGTCTTAAGGGCCTTAGGGGGTTGCCAGAACTTTTTATCTCGCAAAGGGGTCCCGAATTTTATTATTATTATTACTGCAAAATTTCATTAAAATCCATTCTTAAGTTTTTACGTGAAAAACATCCATCCATTCAAAAAATTCACATTTATAATATTAGTAGGATTACCAAGCATGACATAACTTACATCCATAATATAAATATCATTGCAATCAGAAGCATTCTTCTGATTAAATTAGAATTTATAATAAGACGCCTATCAATAAACCGTTTCCTAGCATAACAAAATTTGACTGACCAAGAAAAAAATTGGTCACCTAATTTAATTTGTTACATGTGGCGTTTTATTATTATTATTACTGCAAAATTTCATTAAAATCCATTCTTAAGTTTTTACGTGATAAACATCCATCCATTCAAAAAATTAACATTTATAATATTAGTAGGATTACCAAGCATGACATAACTTACATCCATAATATAAATATCATTGCAATCAGAAGCATTCTTCTGATTAAATTAGAATTTATAATAAGACGCCTATCAATAAACCGTTTCCTAGCATAACAAGGTTTGACTGACCAAGAAAAAAATTGGTCACCTAATTTAATTTGTTACATGTGGCGTTTATTGCTCACCCAATTAACGTGATTAGTATAGTTTTGGGTGTGTTAAGGCGACTACAGCACCCGATAAAGGCAGCGCACATAGGAATAGTGCCATCTCCGTCTCTCAACAGGCCCGGACCGGCATCGGCAGTGCGAACAGTGTCGATACACGAAGTTTGCGGACTATGAAAGCGCGCGTGCATAAAAACATGTTCGAAAGTTAGAAAAATGAGATTTATGGAAAGGTAACAGCTTAAATCGAAAAATACGTTAACTACTTATCGAGAGTGTTCAATCACAAACATTTTGATAGCAAATTCAAGTTCCTGTGTGCATTTTACTATCGTTTTTTACAGCTTAAAAGATACACAATATTGGTATTTAGAGGTGACTTTGTGAGCTTTTTCTATCGAACCAAAAGTGCTGAATCATGTTTTCAGCAAACTACTTATCTAGTTTATGTCCTGAATATTACCGTAGTATTTTTTTCTTCGATTTATTGCAGTGCGTCATGCTTATCTACGCTTCATAAAATCGTAATTTAGGTGCTGTAGTCGCCTTAAGGTGGAGAGCAGAGTGTCATTTTCAGACAATATGTTTCACTGAAAAAGATTGGACTTACCGAAATCGTAAATCCCCAAATTCCAGGAGATTCCAGAGCCGATACCGGAGGACTGGCGGCTGGAAGGCATCGTCCTTAAGCTGCCGCACACCATCCGCAACATCTCCACCAAGATGACCCTCTCCAACTCCTTCATGATCAGCAACAACAACAAATATGCTGTTGCTGGTGTCAGGTATACACCAGATGCTTACATACGCTCACGCCTATAATACCTAACGGGGTAGGCAGAGCATCACTGGTTCTAGAACCACTAAATGCCACGTTTAAAATAACTTATGAGGGTTATCAGATGGAACAAGTTGTATAACGGTGATGGGTGGTCAGTCTTTTGCCCATTATACATACAACAAAACTCTTGCATCCCTTTTACGGACTTTTACTGTATACCTGGGAAGAGTAGGTAGCTGACACATTCTAAGTTTTTCTTTCACTCCCAGTCCACATGGTAGAAGGTTACTGGGCATTCATTCTGTAAATCAAGTCTACGACCGACATACGACCTTTAAATGGTCATCAGCCCACACCAATATATGTCAGAACAGATGTCCATTAAAACAATATTATACATCTTTTTCTTTATTATAAGATGGGTTAACTCTTGACCTCAATCTTGACCATAAAGGTCAAAGATGAGGTCGACGATGGAGCGAGTTAACCCAAAAAATGCCTTTAAAGGCACTGGTACTCCCACGCACCGACGGAACACAGCAAGCTGTTTGGCGTCGGACTTCGGTAGAAGGGTGGTCACGAACCAGACGGCCCTTTACAGAGCCTACCACACCGCATGAGACCATAGGACGATACCTCAGATTCAGAAAAACATGAAGTGTCGTTGCCTGGGATGGATTAACTAAGGAGGCAGGTCTCATTTGTGTTTCCTTAGTCGCCTCTTACGACACCCACGGAAAGAGATGGGGTGGTGTTATTCTCAACCGCTCACCGATCACCACACGGCGGTCTTCAACCAATCAATTATGCAGGGTGAAAAAAAAAACACTCGAGCGCACCCCCCGAGCGCTACCCGCACCCCTCGCGTGCCTGGTGTAGGAGTAATGTTTACCTTTAGGCAAAAAATGAACTATTACAATTGAAAAAAAAAAATTTTTTTTTCGTAAATGTGTTCTTTGAGTGATACTGGTTCAGGATTTTGAATTTTATCACCTTGTATAGTCAGTCAATCAGTTATTCAATCGATTAATTGTATTGTACAAACGAATGTTTTCAATCTTCAAGTAAGTGATGGTGTTTTAAATATCTCACGTACAACTCATTTACTATTCACTTTCAGACTGAAAAAATCTAAATACTTATTTGTTAAGTAGGTATCCAATTCTTACATCGGTTAACTTTTTCATACTGTTGTTTTAAAGCCAGTTTCTTTACTACAGAAAGAATCTCTACGTCTGGAGTCTTGAGACGACATCTTTGATCAAAATCCTGGACGCTCACTTCGGAAGGATAGTACAGCTGGAGCCCTTAACAGTTGGGTCCTGGAACAATGTCATCACCTCGTCTATTGACCGCACTGTCAAGATCTGGAATATTGACAATATTTTTGAGCAAGTCCATAAGATTGACAGGCAAGAGTTGCCTATTGATGCTATCAGGTAAACTAGAAATTGTTTTCTTTGAAGTTGTTGGTTATTAGTTGTTGCTATATTGCTAGGTTGGTAAGTAGTATTCTACCTATTTTATTGATACTAGTTATTGTCATATGAAGCTGATTACCCTAGTGCTTACGAACTTTGATCACTTAGAATCGTCTCAAAAAATATTAATTACCGAACCAAAGACTGTTTTTCGTGTTCAGAGGTAAGTGTTTACCATCTTAAACAATGAGTTTCACAATATTCACAAATCCAGTTTACTGGATAATGGAACACTTATACGAAATCAAGGCTGTACAGACTAAAAGCATGGCTAATAACGTTGTTGTCTGTCTTTGAATTATAAAATAATTCTAGCACACATCCGGTCAAAGTTGCTAATTTGCCAGATTTCACCTATCAGACAGACAAACATACAAATCATTTATTCACCGTTACATGCAGTTCACAATAGCTTATTCTTAACAAAATATAGTAATAAAATATTACATATTACGATATATACTGAGACAATGAACCATGCCGCAAGTTGACTGCATGTGACCGTGAAACGGATCAGGCTCAGCCTAGCAAAACCAATTTTAAACACCAATAAAAATACTACTCAAACTTTTTTCTCAATTTATCTTTTTTGCTACCTTCCTCTTTTCCCCAGCCTCGCTCGAGACAAGCAACTAGCCGTGACAGTAACCAGATCTTGCTGGGGTCTCTGGGATACCAGCAATGGTCGTCTTCTGGCTCAACTGGCGGACGCACCACTTGGAGCCATTGTGACTCACGCCATCATCACTCCCAACGGGGAGAATGTCCTCACTGCTGAATCGGGCAACGTGCTTTGTTGGGATGTGGCAAACAAGCAGGTGAAAAAGAATGAAAGCAGTTATTATGTAGCTTATGCATTGAACATTATTCATTTTATTCGGTACCAAAAGTTGGAAAGACTTAGTGAATTTTCTCTTGCGCTTAATAGATATAAGTGCTAGGTGCAATGCAAGGTCTTCACGAATATTGAATGTTGTATGAATAGGTAGTCCTGTCAAAAATAATTTAATTTTTCTCCCATTTCTTCATTTCGAAGACTTTTTGGGCACTATGAACTTAAATCATATACTTACATGACAATTCTCCGACAGAAGTATCAATCACAATATTTATCTGTAACTGCAATACTTTTTATGCGTAAAATGTACTGTGGAAAAATCAACTGTAGAGAAATAAAATACCTGCTAATTTTTAATTTTTATACCTGCTAATTTTTATTGCGAAAAGTCCTATTCTTTCTGACACCACCTATAAATTAACGCTTTTATTTCCGATATTTTCTCGTAGGTCATATTCAGACAAGAACAAAAGGGTATCAAGCAAATTCTCCTTTTAGAAGATGGCACCAAGTTCATCACGATATCGATGAAGACTCTAGCCAGTGCAGAGAACACAGGGATCGCGAGTATTATTACCAGGACCATACCGGGTAAGCACGAAAAAGTATTTCGTCACAATAAGAGGAGGTTATATGGCAAATACTAATATTTGTCCCAAACCAACCTGCCTGTGTCTGTATTTCCAGGCTCATGTAACCCGAATCTCTTTAAAGTTAGAGTAAATGGGCTTCTTCTGGTTGAGCTTGCTACATCCTCGACCGCTTCTTCGCCCTTGTGCTAGATTGTGGTCAAGAGCAAACCCATTGTATATTAAAAAAAAATTTCTGAGGTGCCCCTGCATCCGTGGATCACACGGAGAAAGTTCTGGTGACCGAACCTAAGGTGATAATAAACGCCAAAAATAATGATACCAATATAACGCCATAAATACTGAGTATTGGATTCTGATTTATATTGGGCAGCAGACTGCGCTCACTAGACTACTTTCCCGACTTTCCCACTGGCATATTGTGACATATGGGAAGACATACATTCAGAAATCCACTGTTACCGGCTGTCAGAATTAAAGGAATGGTCCAGTCGTCCTTATCAATTAAAAAAATTTCTCATTGAAAACTTGTCCCTAGAAAACTTTTCTCACTCGTCATCTGGTGTGAGGCATGAGAAGATTCTTAGGCTCATATTAAATAAGGAGACTTAAGTCTTGATCTGAACTTAAGTGTTGATTGTCTCTTCTATCAATACCAAAATTACAAAGACGACTTCTACTCAAGTATAAATCAGTGTATGAATCGCGTTCTATAATACGGACGCTGGTTTACTTTGAAAGGTTTCAAATGATTTTTCTTATCTTTAAGATGGAGAAAGGATCTTTACGGCGGACTACGAAGTACGAGGCACGTTGTACCGCGATGCAGTGGTGTCGGCTGATGAACACCATATCGTGGCCCCAGGAGTGGACAAGAACTCCAAGGATTGCCTCCACGTCTTCCATGCTAAGACCGGTGCTAGGCTGCATAGGTTTGTTGGTCATACTTTTAACCCGTCGCGTCGCGCGATTGTTTACGCCGCTTGTAGACAAAAAAAGAGGGTCTTATAAGTTTGACTTTTGTATCTGTATATACATAGATCTGTGTCTGTCTGTGGCATCATATCACCTATAATAATGCGCCGATTTCAAAGCTTTTTGTTTTTAATTGAAAGCTGACCTAATAAGAGATGGCTCTACATCATATAGCTAATATTTGATCAAAATTGGTTCTGCCGTTTAAAATGTATAAGCAATCGAATGTCGGGGGTGACACATAATTTTTAATTTTAGAGTTATTGTTAGCATATCACTTGAACCGTTTTTTTTTCAATATTCAATTTTGCAACTTTTTTAACCATCTTTATCTTTACCTTACCTAGATCGGTGATAGCCCAGTTGGTAATGCGCCAGATTTGTAATCCGAAGGTCGTGGGTTCAAATGCTGGTACGGGCCTGTACCACTTAATTCGTCTTTTCAGATTTATGTACGGATTTCTAATTATCACTTGCTCAACGTTGAAGGAAAACATCGTGATGAAACCCGAATTTTCGAAAGACGAGCGGTCCACAACTCGCATTGTGCCAGCGTGGTGGACTATGGCCTAAAATCCCCTTCGTGTTTCGAAGGGAGGCCCGTGCCCTTCGGGACGTATATGGACTGGTAAAAAAAAACCTAGATCTAACTAATGGAATAATGTCCACAGGATACCTATAAAGAATAGTGGCATCAGAGACATGCAGTCAGTAGTGGCTCTACCTCACAAGCCGCTGTGGGTGGCCGTGGTGGGCAACGATAAGGCAGGGATATTGGACATCAAATCTAAGAGGCATATCAGGTAAGCTTCGTTTTTTTCTTTCGAAGCAAAAACAGTTAATCGAACCGGTTCACTGGCTTTATCGCCCTATTTATATTTTTGAGATTTTTGAGAATTTTATCTAGTTTCTCAAAAATATGAAAGAAAGAAAGGGCTAACTCACCTTCGGCTGTGTGAGTTAGCCCTTTCTTTTCAATAAATAATATAAAAGTGATTTTGTCAATGACCTATATCGAGATAGACGAAAAGAGCGCTTCAAACTGTATGAGAATCTAGCGTGTCGAGTTTTTCGTACTTAAGATGATGTCACGAGCGAGATTTAGTGATGGGAAATCAAGATCGCGCGGAAACGATTCAAAGGCGCTTAATTAAGCAAAATAATAATGTAAGTAAATCCGGTTAAAAATCAATTATCATTTACGGCACAGGTCTCAAGCTGACTGACTTAAGTCGGACAAAACTGACCGTGGATCACACTTTTTACACGCAAGGTAGGTAAACTTTTACAGTCTATCTGATATAGGTCTGTAGATTTTGTGACTTTTTCTAGCCTCACTTCCTCTCAGCCACATAGGTTACTTTACTGTTATTTTTTATCAGCCCATATATGTCCTCAACAAGGGCACATTCCTTCCTTTAAGGCTAAACTTTGAGAGAGCAACAATAAACCTTACTTCTAATCCTTTATCCCGTTTGCCATGAAAGCCATAGACAGTAATGGCGATCGAAATCAGTACCAAGGAAAACATGGGCCTTTGAGTAGGTAACTTTGTTGATTTACGATATATTATGACGAGAACGGATTACTTGATGAGGATCAAGTAATCCCGTGAGCACGTTCTTATACACCTGGAAACTCCACGGCTTAATAATTCAATGTTATTGTTTCTCAAGCATAATTTAGTATTTTTAAAACGCTTACCCGCGTGAGGGATATCCATAAATATTTTTTAGGGACAGAAAAATATTCTGCGAGAATGGGACTTCAACCCACAATCCCAGGGTTAAATCGTGCTTAGTAAAGGAATGAGAAATTTCGCCGCTAGACTTGAAGGCACAATAGCTCAGTTAGTTAGAGCACCCATTCTCGCCGAACATTTTTCATTCTCTAAAAATGATTTGTCAAATAGGCCTGTTCAACTTAAAATTGGTATCTTCCTCAGGATCGTCCCTCGTTGGAACGGCGCCTGCACTCGGGACGGTAAGACCGGACTCTGCGCGCCCACCAGAGGCGGTCTCGAGCTGATCGAATTGAAGAGAGGAGCTACTGTCCAGCAGCTCATTTATAGGCAAGTTGTAGCTTATTTATTACAACTAGAGTACGTGTGGCGTACCTACTGTTGGACTAAAACACCTTTTACTTATAAAACAGTCCTTTTAATTCGATATTTAACAATTACTATGCAAGAACACATAATCCACGATCTACGCAGTAAAAACAATCTGTCAAAGTGACGTTTTAGTGTTGTGCCACATCGCGTGGACTGGTAGTGTTGTTCCAATTGTGTCATTGATCGATTTTCTCTTAACACTACACACATTACCACATACATTACACTAGCTAACCCTAATTAACACTAACCTTACGTTACACTTAAAACTAAATACCTAAACACACACTACTCCACGTTCGTTTGTTGCGCTTTTGCTTATCCGCGATCTTCTTTTGTAGCTAATTAATTGTATGTCGATTGTTATTCTATCCTGCTTTTGAACTATTAACACTATCGTGTGCT
Source organism: Aproaerema taeniolella (assembly GCA_949987775.1). Lineage (NCBI taxonomy): Eukaryota > Metazoa > Arthropoda > Insecta > Lepidoptera > Gelechiidae > Aproaerema > Aproaerema taeniolella. The sequence goes on from OX465269.1 coordinate 2,067,974, forward strand.
GTGCCTTCCAAACTGTTATATCTTCTTCTTCTTCTTCTTCTGAACTTAGTATATATGTATGCAAACATTACATGTGCTTGTGCTAACCGAATCTGGACTTCTCATTGCACTCCCTCACGCATCCACATCTCCATATACGCATTTGCAAAGGTATCCAACACGTACAATGGAAGTGCTCGTAGCCCAGAAGCGCTCGCTGATTTCAACCAATCAGCGAGGTTAAGCAACGTAAACAGAGGCAGAGAACCAGATGGGTGACCAAAGTGGCAATTTATCACGAGCGTTTTCGTGCTTCGGAGGGCACGTTAAGCTATCGGTTCCGGCTGCTATTGACTGACTACAGTCGTTAAAAACCAAGTCAGAAGCAATCGCGCGGTTTGAAAACTCCTGACACCAGGGTTGGCCAAGTTCGTCACACACTTGAGTATACCTACACGATAAAAAGAAGACGTACTATGGAGGTTCATATGTCCGTATAAATTTTCGATGATTTTTTGCTAGTGGCTCTATAATCGAACCGTTACTATCGGCTTTGTCGACCTGTTTAAATTTTTGACCTACTTTTATAGTGCCTAAGATTGCGTGAGTAAGCCCTTTCTATTGAATAAATAATATAAAGGTAATTCTGTGACCGTTTCTAGCCTCCATAACTTAAATTTTTACTTGTAGCACAGAATTTACTTTGTAAGATTTTAATGTAATTTTGTAACTGACGTACTAAATGTTGCGTACAATGTGACATGGCAAATAAATATTCTGATTCTGATTCTAAATCCCAGGTCAATCCTTCTTAACCACCCCTACAGTACATTTATAAATGTTTTTATCTTCCCATTTCGTCCTCAGCCATTTAATCATCCCATTACGGGGCACAGGAATTAGCCCTTACATTTATCTAAAGCTAATTTATTTGTTTTTTTTTAATTGCTCACCCTCTAACCTACACGCACGAAGTAATGATTGTGCTTTTTTACTATTATGAGATGGGTTAACTCTTCACCCAATCTTGACCAAGGTCATAGAAGAGGTCGACGATGGAGCGAGTTAACCCAGAAAATGACAATTAAGGCACTGGTACTCCCATGCACCGACGGAATTCAGCAAGCTGTTTGGCGTCGGACTTCAGTAGGTGGGTGGTCGCGAACCAGGCGGCCCTTACAGAGCCTACCACACCACATGAGACCATAAGACGATACCTTAGATTGAAAATAAACTGAGGTGTCGTTGCCTAAGATGGATTACTAGGAGGCAGGTCTCATTTTGTCATGTTGCTTAGTAAGGGAATGAGAAGTTTTGCCGCTTGACTTGAAGGCATGATAGCTCAGTTGGTTAGAGCACCAGGAGATCTAATCCTGGGGTCGTGGGTTCAAGTCCCATTCGCGCCGAACATTTTTCTTTTCCTAAAAATGATATCTAAAGCTAGTTACAAATTAAATTTCATCTGTCTACAGAGCCGCTGAGGGTGTGTTCTCCATCATTTCCATGTTCAGCAGCAACGACCAGTATGTCTTCTATTACCACAGCGGCAGGAAGACTCTCAGGGTTTTCAGGTGAGGTATCTACCTTTTATTTTTAAATATCCTTTTTAATCTCAACGTTGGTCCATTAAATTTATGTGATCTAGCTTCTTCGAATGTTACCGGGGCACTTTAATTCAGTATTTTTTAACCGCTTACCTCCGTGAACAAGCATTTTTTAATGCAAAACAAAAAATATTTACAAAAAATGCTTAGTAAGGTAATGAGAAATGTGGACCCTTGTCTTAAAGGCATGATTGCTCTCAGTTGGTTAGCGCACCAGGAGATATAATCCCTGGGGTAGTGGGTTTAAGAATCCATTCGCGCCAAACATTTTTATTTCTTTAAAATTATTCACTTTAAATCAAATATGTATTAAGAGAATCGCCACACAGCTTAATAGACGCCTAATGCAAGGCGAACACTTTCTGGCAACACGTTAGACTTATACGTCTTACTTAAAATACCGATCGCGAAATCTGCTTTAGTATCGACCACATCCGTGACCCGTGTACATCTCGTGCGTTTATTACAAAATAAAATACGAAAGAGAAGAAATATGGCTCCCTGTACAATTAAATGGTGTGAACAATGTAGCCAATCATTTAATTTCAAAAAAGACGGCATAACTTTTCATAGTTAAGCCAATTTCAAGATTATTATTTTCAAGAATCAATTTATTCAGAGCTCAAATTACGCTGGTTCGAATCCGTAACGAAAGCTTTTGTTTATCAGTACATCCCTCTCTTTCAAATACAAATAAGTACTGTGTATCCTTTCTTGGATTATTGTGACCTTGAATCGGCCAATCAGCATGCATTTCTTCCTTCTCCCCCGCTCCTCGCTTACCTTTGCGAATCGACACAGTTATTTGTTTCAAGAAATTAAAACATTAGGCGTCTATTAGGCCGTGTGGTCAATGACTTAGAGCTATACTATGTGACAATGACTCTCAAGAGCCGTGGATCCATTGATGTTAACAATATTTCTGTTGTCAGCAATTTTAACCTATAGGTGCGAAGAACTATAGACGTCGAGGACAAATTCATGGGTTGATGTTTCATAAATAGCATCCTCTCGACATCGGCTCAATTCCCCCCAAGGTACAAAGGGCCGCACAATAGGTTACCACATGCGTGCTCTTTTATAAAAAACTTTGCAATGAAAATGGGGTAACCTGATGCGCTGGCCTGTGTACAATAATTCCGCGGCAAGGGCGCGAAAACTCGTAAGGGATATTTTAAACAATCCGCGAAAACACAAATGCGGTAGTAGGTAAATTGTTATTTTATGTATAAGTAAGTATTAAGTACTAACTTCTATCCGTTCAAGTTTTGCGCTTAGAGTTAATGAGAGAAAAAGTAATACATTATAAATCTTTATACATTCCACCACAGAACAGTAGACGGCAAAGCAGTGGCAGAATACCGAGCCCCGGCGGAAGTGACTGGCCTAGCAAGTGCACATGGTGGGAAAGCCGTCGCCATCGTATCACAAGATGGCTGCCTCAGCGTCCTAAACATTGTCGACCCACATGAGTAATTTTAACAATATTCTGCGTTTGGTCAACTGTAAGCATTGTTAAATTAAAACAATAAGAACAATAATTAAATAAAATTTTCAATTGATCTCGTCTCCTGGTCAAGACAACCGTGTCTTGGTAAAGAGTAATTCTTCCTTTTTATTCTTATTTCTGCCATATTTCTGGTATACATGTGTTAATAGTATGATTGTTTGTCCTTCCTTCACGTCGTAACAGAGCTACGTATTGGCGTATTTTTTTGCAAACGTACAGGTTGTCTATTTTACTAATAAATGGCGTCTCAGTGTGCAAACTTACTTTTAAGGTTTACTTTAAATAAAAAATTAGATCAATATTGCTAGATCTCCAAACATGCTCCTAAAAAACCATCTAATCTACCAATTTACCTATTATAATGTATACTTAATAGTTATATTGATATAAATTCCATTCTTACCTTTTTACCCATTAAATATTATAAATTACCTATAATTTATTATTCTTACACAACGTTCTTATTTATACCTACTTGCTCTACATCACCTTACATTCTCTTCTATTTCTAATTTTCACCTTCACTGCCAGCCTTGCTAAAACTACATCTAGGTCCTGACGGAAGATCAGCGCTGTAGTCTTTGTCTGCAGCACAATGCTGAGTTAGCGCCTCTTCACTCCTGTGACACTCAGAGTGTTGACTGATTCTAACTATTAATTAAATGTATAACTTTTTCATATTGCTTTGTTTATGTGTTTTTTTGTGTGTTATTGGAGTGAATAAAGCTGTTATTTTTCTATCTATCTATCTATCAGTAACGAATGAATGACAATGGACTCATTTTCAAAAAGTTGTCAACGTTTTCTTAAAGTCGTGTGTCCTTGCTTAAACCGAGTAAATAATGTTGAAAAATTAATTCTTTTAAGTTATAGGCATTGTTAAATAAATCCAAATATAGGTATAATATAAATCTTAAGATCATGCTTGCATAAACCATTTATTTTTCCTGACATTTCTTGACGATACAATTTACTGACGATTTCGTGACGGGACCACTTTTTGAAAATTACTCAATGGTAAACATTTAATCCGTTCAGGTGGCAAAATTATAAAGTATCAAAATGATAAACACTTAAGTAATGACAACCGCCCCGGTCAGCAGCGCAGCGCCGCCTGCAACCGAACATTAGAATAGAATAGAATAGAATAGAAAAATCTTTATTTTATAGGACATTCAAGATGTCACTTAAAACAAGTCAAGATTACAATGAAATACATACAAACATACATTAAACGATTTAAATACATACATACGCATTCGTACCTCTGATCCTACTGACTCTACGCCTATTCGCAAAGGTGCAGTCTTCCTCAGAGAAGAACAGGCAAGAAACTCTGAGGTTGCTCTTTTAAATCGCATTACAAATTTTTTTATTTACTAATTTTAACTAAATCTGAAATAACTCTAGAGCTGAGCAGTTCATTCCCATGGCTGCCTGTCTGATAGATAATCAGAAATTTTGTAATAGCCCTTTTTGCAAAGTTTTTGTTTAATCACTGTCTTAAATTTATCCAAAGGTAAATTTTGCTACAAACAACCTAGCAACTTAACATTCAGTTGGCGATGGTGCCGCCAGTCAAGATATCTGTGTATAAAATGTATAAGGTTTAGCTATTTCTAAATTTCATCGCTTGAACGGATGAAGTGGTCATCATTCTTTCGCCTTTGAGACGCCATAAGTTAGTGGAATAGCCGCCCAATTGAAGGGCTAAATACTTAGGTACTATTAAATATATTACACGAGTTAGAATTTAATAAATAAAGTACAAAGATAAGCATTATACAGGATGTTGAGAAGAGCGTGTGCCGTACAATTAGATTCTGTTCGTTCTGGCCAATCATACCCCTTTTTGCACAATCTTTTTTTTTTAAGTTTTTTTTTTAATTTAATTTTAAAAAATGTTATCATAACTTTTTTTAAGTTTATGTTACGGTTTATATTTTCTTGCTTTTATTATCTGTGATGTATGCCTGTTTCACTTACATTGATATTTCTTTTAAATTGGCCAGAACATATAGCCAATGAACCTAGCTACTCGACCTAATCGTATGGCACACGCTCTTCCAAACACCCTAGTCAAGTAGTATCACTAAAGCTAAGTTCTTATTTAAGTTTATAGAATAGTATGTAATTAACAATTCTTGTTGTAGGTACTAATGTTTCTTAACCAAGAAACAAATCAAGTAGTGTTACGAAATATGATTTTAAAATAGTGTACTTACATAAACATTTTCAAAGCGAAAGAGGTGTGTTTGGATCGTAGCATGTGGCAATCTGTGGTCTCTGCCTATCCCAATGGGATAAAGGAGTGAGTTCATGAATGTTTAAACATTTTTTTTTCACCGACACGAAAAGATGAAGATTGAGAATCATTAGCATAACGAGTTGTCTTTGTTTTGTTTCCCTTACACCCTTTATTAGATCTTTAAGTACCTACCCCGCATGAAACTGAGAGTTAAGCATTCAACGTGGTCAAGATTTCAGCATTGGAGGCCTATAGAATAGAATAAAATAGTTTATTTGCCAGAACATAGTAAAATAAGTTGTTACAGAAATTGCGTTTCTAATATTCAGCCTTAAGAGCAAAGCATGCAAATTTTGATGGTAGAAATTAGTAGCAGACATGTCAAAAGTATAAATAATTAATAACAATGTCAAAAATAATATAAATGTCAAATTAAAAAGTGTGTTAAGAAGCAAGGTATTCCACCAATCAATGGCGGTGGAATGATAATTCTATGCGAGCCCCGATTCTGTAACTTCAGTTGTGTGTCGATGGAATGTAGGCCATTTTATCTGTTGAAAACTATTTAATTTTCATAAACTTGCTGACAACCACCCCGACCAGCAGCGCCACCGCCAACCAAACGTAAAGTTGTAAACTACCTAGCAATTGAAATCGTCATTAGATGTATGAAATTTGGATATGCAATTTGAACGGATAAAATGGCAAACATTCCATCGACACACAACTCTGAAGTTACAGAATCGGGGCCCAGTTCAGGTGGCGAAATTGAGAACTATCCATACCTTAGATGACAGCTGCTTTGACTGAGGGGCCACGGCCAACTAACTGTCATGTTACTTAGTAGTTCGCAACATAACGCTCGGTTGGCGGTGGCGCTGCTGGTCGGGGTGATTGTCATCAAATGTATGGTTTCAGTAGTTCTCAATTTCACCACCTGAATGGATAAAATATTCACCTGTAGCCCGGAGACATTTTTATTTTACGAAAAAGGTTACCGTTTGTTTTTGTGAAATTATTATAGATTTCGCTATTTTATATACCTACCTACTAAAAGTGAGGTCTGACCGTATATGTAGTGATTATTTTTTACATTTTTGAGTTACCGTTTCAAATTTATATATCTGTTAATAGGCCCCTCTGAACAAACCATATACTTACCTGTTTTATAGTCGATAATGGAGTCGAGCACTACTACGGTGGAACCAACAGGAATAGGGTCTTCCTCGTGGCTACACTGGTGTAACTGCCAGTGTGGCCACGAGGAACGAGTGATTTTAAGATGATTTCTGTGGCCGGTTTAGATTATAAGATTTATTTGGTTCATAAATAAGCAATGAGTCTTAAAATCCAAACCGGCCACAGAAATCGTCTTAAATGGTTTGTTCAGAGGGCCTATTAACAGATGTATAAAACTGAACAGTAACTCAAAAATGTAAATAACTAGCATAATATGGAGATTTATGGTTACGGCAGGTTACGGACCTCACTTTTAGTATGGCGAAATCTATAATAATTTCACAAAGACAAACGGTGACCTTCTTCAAATCTAATTGTCATTCAACCCCCATCGAAATGCCATTAATTAATGGAATAGACGTCCCAGTCTCGCTAATTCAGATGTTTCTATTTTTTTAATGTGGAGTGTAGGATTAAAAAAGATTCTGTGATAAGATAAAGCGAAGGGTTTGTCGGTTGTAATTCTATTGATAGGATCTCAAAAAACAGATAGACAGTAGTAGACCTAGATAAGGTCGTAGATAGTTGTATTTTTCCTTATGTTTAGCTAGAATCAGACAGTGTTTGAGATTTAGAATTTAAAATACTTTAACTAAACTCGAACGCCTATTCTACTAATCAATGCCATCTCAAAGGCAATCGAATGACACTAGTCGCCATTTTATATGTTCGGGTGGCGATGTATCCAAATTTCATACATTCGACGACACCTGCTTAGACTTGCTGCGCCACCGTCAACTGAATATCGAGTTGCTAGGTAGTTTGAAGGTTCGGTTGGAGCTGGCGTTGTTGGTCATCAAAAATATGTAAAATGGTCACTATTGTCATTCAACCGCTTTTGAGACGCCATTGATTAGAGGAATAGCCGCCCTGCATTTATAACACAAGTTGTATTTTAGTGTACTTATCTAATACATAAGTTAAAATTAAATAAAACAATAAAAAACAGTGTTTAACTTGTTTTTGTTTAATGCTTGGCTTAAAATAAAACATACAGTCGTATACATTCTTGTTTTTTCCTTTCGCAACTTATTTTTAGTTACAACTATAGGTATTTTTCTAATTAGGTACTTTACAAGGTGATAAAAAACCTAGCTATATTCAAAATCCTGAACCAGTATCACTCAAAGAACACATTAAAAAAAAATTTTCAATAGGAATAGTTAATTTTTTGCCTAAACGTAGAAATTACTCCTGCACCAGGCACGCGAGGGGTGCGGGTAGCGCTCGGGGGTTGCACCCGAGTGGTGTCTACGTTTAGGAAAAAAAATAAAATGAAAAGGTTTCTGTAAGTGATACTGGTTCAGGATTTTGAATATAGCTAGGAGGTTCTTTTTTACCCAGTATAAAATGTAACATCTAATCCCATCAAAAACATAAATGTGAAATGAGAGCTAAGTACAATATCATGATATAGGCATGCCTTGGTTTTTGACTACTTTTTGTACAGAAATTATTAGTAGGTACTTGTTCATAATAAAATTATGGCCGGCTGTCCTCAATTTTGATTGCTAATTCTTACATTACTGGCACTTGAAGTAAATGTTCCTAATATATACAATTACTTAATTGAAAAATTATTATAAAATGGTAAAAATTTACTAGTTTCTGATTTATTCCTTTGTATTCACCTACCTATCTGGATGCTTTTAATCTTTCTAGGTCATCTGGAACTGGGTTATAGTTTTGATCTATAGGTCAGTGATAAAAATGAAAATTTTTGGACGTTAATTAATATCTAAATAACCGTTTGAGGTGTGTTTATGTTTGCAGCACATATTGTGTATCTCGCGGGTATATACCTACGAGCCAAACAGCATCGAACATATTTGTATGAAGCCTGGTTTACCTAAACTTCAAAATTAGGTATAACAACTTGCTCACACTAAAGATTTTATTCAAAATACGTGTCTTAAAAACTTATCATAGCTTCTCAAAAAGGCCTTTCTGTTGTATGAAAAATCGTGCATGTTGCTTAGACTTTTTTGATAAGTGTTAAAAGAAATCGACGAATATTTACAAAGAAGTAAAATAAGTATTCGGCACGTCCTTGAGGTTAGTGCTCTCTTTAATTTTTAAGTTTATGTTTTATGTTTATAAGCGTATACCAAGCTTCTTAGGTTTTAAGAATTTTTATGGAATAATATTATATTTGATCTTATATTTAATTTCACGCAATATACATTTTTTATTAATGCATCTGGTAATGGCACTGTTAATTATTGCTGAAATACGAAAAAAAAATAGAAATACAAGCAAAAACAGCGATAAAAGTTCAGAAATTACTCAAAGTTTATCAACAATAATCATTTTTCACTGAAAAATTTTGAAGAACTGCCAAAAGTTATTTTTTTTTATGAAAAAAAACAACGGGTTGCACTCCGGGAGTGCCGGCAGAAGTGAAAACTTAAACATTGACGGTGTGCATTAATATTTAATTTTTTTTTCTATGTTGACACCGGATGAAATCTTGACTTTTGCAGTTTTAATTTCCTATATTTATTAAACAACCCTCCGCAACATCTTGAAATAAAAAATTAGAGTGATAATAAATGAAATTGTAAAACTAACGCTCGTTCAAAGTTAATTCGTTGGTTTCGTTGAAATCTGTCACAGAGATGAAGCTATATTTTACCATAGCGCTGCCATCCGTTCGGGTTTTCACCCATACTTCAAAGTGCACAACGCTGCTCAAGAAGTTTTCACTTTAAAAAGGTGGCATTTTCGATCGGGGTCACGTGACAGTCATGTGTCCGGATACGAGTTTAACATTTTTTACCAATACTTCAAATTGCCCAACGCCGCTAAAGAAGTTTTCACTTCAAAAACTTAGTAATCTTTCAATAAAAAGTATGTGTTAATGAAAAATAATAAGTACCTATAATCAATAAGGAAATTAAGTATCGTCATATCAACCATAACTTTCACCGCTGGGTTCCCCCAAAGATCTATACTTTGATCGGTCGAGGGTTACCTCAGCGGCTATTCAACGGCCTTTGCAAGATTGTTGGTCTACTTGGGAAGCCTTCCTTTGCTGCGCCTTCCGGAATGTGGTTGCATTAATTCTGTGCCTCTAGTGTAAAGGGGTTTAACTCGACTTAAATCGATGTTTGGATTTTATGCCACGTCACTTCTTTTGTGAAAACGCATCTAGTGGTGTAACTCCCATTGTGATATCTCGTTCCATTTTCGAGATACAGCTTCGAGATACAGATAAGTCTGCAAAATTTCACATTTTTATGTGCATAACGGATCATTTAGACTTTGATCTAGAAAAAAACCTCTAAATAATATGCATCTTTGTGTAAAAAGTTTTAAGTCGATTTAGTCCCCCTTTTGATCAAAACAACCACTTTATGTCTTTACACAAAATAAAGAAACAAAGTAGTTTGTGTCTTACTTAACACTAGAGCGCACGCGCTCTAAAATACTCCTAGAACGCTCGCGCGGGCTACGGGTGTAGCCCACTTCCATGTCATTTTCTGTCTTCAAATAATAATAAAATAAATAAAACACAAAATATTATTATTAATAAACCTTTTATTTATCTAGACATATTACTTCTTAAACAAAATTTTACCTTTGGAATTAAAATTTGGTGTAATTACGAAACTTCTAAAAATCAACATTATTTGGACAGTGCGAGATCAATCAGCCTTAATTCTGGATTTACAATAAATAGCATATTGCTAAATACTATTTTTACTATCAACATAGTATAGGAAATCAAAATTATTAAAAAAAATTATTCGCTCTCTACGCATTGAAGACACAGAGTCACCTGATGGTCACTACAAATGCGTCTCATACATTTGCTGCACTGTTTGCGAGTGCTGCGGTCTCGAACTCTGCTACAAAAAGAACAGCGACCAACTTCACCCCGAATCGGCACAAGAGTATCTCTATCTCTTTGAAATTTAGTTTTTAGGTATCTATGTTAATGTTTGTTGATTCCACAAGAATATTCAATATGCCCGCATCAAAGAAAAGGGTAAAGGACTGAAGAGCTGTTTTAGCGTCCTTTGCCACGCCTAATGCACCCGGGGGACGAGAAACAACATTGTGGGATCGTGTTCTTGTAGTAGGCGGTGGTACCTTACTCCATTTTGTTCCATTACGAGACTGATAACTGGCCAAAGCTGACAAAGGAATATCGTCGTCAAACATCTCTTGTTCCGCATCCACCTCTGAGCCATCTTGCTCACTTTCGGACTCGTGTGGAGAATGATAGGGTACATTTTGTTCCACAGGATCTTCTACTTCTTCATTTTCACTTGAACTAGAACTATCGCTGTCTTAATCGTCCTCCATCAACCATTCTTGTATCTGTTTTTCATTAGTTGCATTTGTTTGCCATAATTGTCTAAAAAGATAGAAATACTATGTAGTTATACATTAATATGAAGTAAACATAACCTATTATTAATATTATATGAACTTTGTATAAGTATATCACAGGAACAATCGTATATTTACCTTTAAACTTGACGAGATCTTTATTCAAGAAGTTCCTCGAACGCTCGCGCGGGCTACATATGTAGCCCAGCAACTTTAAAGGCAATTTACGAAGACGTCCTTGCGCCGCGAGTCTCGGCACGCCACTGACGGGTGCAGAGATTCCTACTAAAAGAATACCTAAGATGGCGACACTGTAGCGCGAATCGTTTTGACAAAAATGCCAAAAATGTCACTGTGGGCTACACTTGTAGCCCGCGCGTGCGCTATAGTGTTAAATCTCTTTGGATTTAAATTAATTTAAATCTCTACACGATTAGCGCAAACACTTTGTGTAAAAAGATTTAAATTAAATTAGATTTATTTACACATTATGAACATTTAAATGTAAAATTAAGGTAGGTCAAACTTAAGTTCAACCACTAATCACAAATATAATTGTTGTAAGCGTTCTTAGAACCTAACAAATTCAAGAATTTTCAGTTCAGCATGACTGTCATTTATGTACAGCTTACCTCAGAAGGAAGAAAAAGAGCATACTCATAAGTGTATTAAGCCTTGTACGCTGTAGGGATTTAATTTTAGAGTTGGTTAGTTTAAGAAATTTAAATTTATTAGTGTTTATTTTATATTTTTATCAACTGGTTAAACTATGTATTATCATATTCGCGCAACATGTGTTGCTAAACATGGTCATATTGGCGCAGCAGCATTAGGATAAAAAATAACCTGGGGCACCAGACCGCATGACATGAAATAGATATATAAAGCAATCATAATTCCAAGAATAACGTACGGAACAACGGTCTAATAGCATAAAAATCACCATACAAGTGAACAAAATAGAAAGAGTAAAAGTACAAAGACTTTCAACCCTAATGATCACAGGAGCAATGAAATCCTCTATACCTGGAAATCAAAAAGACAGCTATGGAGCAATGGTATTAGGATGAAGTCAAGCCTAAAGATAGTGTGTTACACTGACGGCTCCAGGAAAGAATCAACAAAACTATCAGGACTGGGAATACACATTATGCACCGGGTATACGGCCAAGTTACTATGCACCTGGGAAGATGCGCTAGCGTTTTCTAGGCTAAAGTACTTGCTATTAAAGAGGAAGTCAGAATCATAGATAGTATGATCACTGAAAACAAAGAGAACATCGTAGTCTATAGTGACAGTCAGGCTGCTTTGAAGGTCTTAAACAGAGCCAAAACTAACTCGGCCTTAGTCACAGAATGCAAGAAGGCTATTAACGCCTTAACCAAAAAGACCAAAGTCACCATTGCTTGGGTGCCGGGGCACGAAGGACATATAGTAGGCAATGAGATTGCAGACGAGCTAGCAAGGAAAGGGGCCGATGAGACATTCATCGGCCTGGAACCCAGGCTACCTAAATCAAGTAAAATCAGTAAAGGAATAATAAGTAAGCCAACTTAAGATGGAAGCACAACAAACAGTGCCGCCAGGCAATAATCTTCCTAAAGACATACGAAAAAAGAAAGTCGAAGCAACTTCTAAAGCTAAATAGAAAGGACATTAGGATTGTAGTAGGTCTGCTCACGGGACACTGTCCTCTGAACCGACATCTAACAATAATGGGCTTAAAAAGTGATCCCACCTGCCCAAAATGCGACAAGGAGGAAATAAGTCTACATTTCCTGACTGAATGTCCAATATACGCGCTGGTAAGACGGGAAACAATAGGCATGGATGAGGTAAAAGAAGAACAAATACAAGAGTTTAACATAAAATATATAATTGGGTTTGCTAAAGCTTCTAGGAGGTTCAAAGAGGTGGAACTGTCAGTGCAGAGGTAAAACTCATGCGCTGTTATGGGGAATTGGATGAAATGGTCCCAAACAAGTGGACGATCACCCGCCTGTGCCTGACGAGCGTCTCTTCCTTAGATAGATAGATGTTATATGTCTTGTATAGTGTATTTATTGTTTAATTTGTTATAAGTACTCGTACATGTTATTATTTTTACAAAAGAATCAAAACTGTATATTAACTTTTTAAAACAGTTTTTTTTAAATACCAACGAAGTAGATAAAGTATCTGACCTTTGTACTCTGACACAGAGTATGTGGATGATTAAATTCGTTGTTTTTCATCTTTTAACAGATAAACTATACTATACTTAGGCCATTACGAACTTGCGAACTGAGTCATAAATCATTACGTCATAGGGATGCCGGGCCAATCTTTATCGATAAAGTGACACAGGTAGCAACTATAAAAAAACCTAGATGCTACCTGTGTCCCTTTACCGATATTGGCCCGGCATCCCTATGACGTAATGATTTATGACTCAGTTCGCACGTTCGTAATGGCCCAAGTATAGTTGTATTATTTGGCTTTAAAGCTGTGTATTACACCTGTCTTCCATATAGTGACACTAGAACAGGAGTTCCTAAACTAAAAGATTACGGAACACCAACCAAATACCTTTTATTAATCAAATGATTACAATTTTTTTACACTATAATTTACTTGAAATATATTAAATATTCATAACTTAAAGTTTTAATGTAAAGAATGAAATTGTTTCACTGTTTTATAAATAATTGTTCTATAGTTCGGTATTATGTCCGACAATTGTATGCGTTTATCTGGGGTAGCATCCAATCTTGATCTGTACTTGTTTTTATTATGACTATTTTTATATATTAAAAAATATGAAAAATAAAAAAAGTTACGGAATAGACGACATAAAACCTAATCTACTGAAACTATGCGCTGAACAATTAACCTTACCATTTTTCATTCTAATTAATCAGTCATTTAATGAAGGCATCTACCCGGAATTACTTAAAACAGCTTTAATAAAACCAATACACAAGAAAAATAGCAAAACTAATCCAAATAACTACCGCCCAATTGCCCTTTTACCTGCCGCCTCAAAAGTTTTTGAAAAAGCCATGTATAATCGTGTTTACAACTTCTGTGAGAAATATAAACTTTTCGATGAGGCACAAAATGGTTTCCGGAAAAAACATTCTACAACGCTAGCAGTTTTTAAATTCATTCAAGAAGCATTAAACGTGATAGACAGTAAACAATATGCAATTGGAATTCTATTAGACATGACTAAAGCATACGACAAAGTTCAGTATAACATATTATTAGATAAACTCTACAATATCGGAATCCGCGGTGTGGCTCATAAATGGTTCACCTCTTACTTAACTAACAGAAAACAAATCGTAGAAACAGAATATTATAATCACGACTCTAAATACATCCAAACAATCCGATCCGACAGCAAAACAATTAATGCATCAATTCCTCAAGGAAGCGTAATAGGTTGTCTTCTTTTCCTCATTTACATAAACGATCTTCCAAAAATTATGACAGAACCGTGTGTACTATTCGCGGATGACATCTCTATCCTTACATCCTGCCATAAAAATACAAACATAAATGAAAAACTAAATTCAATCCTGGAAAAAACCGAAAGTTGGCTTCACGATCATAACCTGGAAATAAATTTAAATAAAACAAAATTAATAACTTTTTATCCATATCAGAAAACATCAATTAACTTCCAGTACACATTCAACAACACAGAACTTGAAATAGTTAACGAATTTTCATTACTAGGTCTTATTATAGACAAACACATTAACTGGAAAGATCATGTCACCAAATTACGACAAAAATTATCAAAGTTTTCGTACGCACTCCGTGAAATTAAAAAAACTACAGATTTAAAAACTGCGCTTGTCACCTATTATGCCTACGCGTATGCGTAGCTCTGTTATGGTATAACCCTATGGGGAAACAGTACCGATGCGCTAACAGTTTTCACCCTTCAAAAAAGACTAATTAGAATATTATTTAACATTAATACAATAGACAGTTGTAAGCCCTATTTCATTGAGCACGAAATCCTAACACTACCCTGTATTTATATTCTCGAAATATGCAAATTTGTCAGAAAACATTCCGAATTTTTTACTAAGCGTGGAGACATGCCAAACAAATATCCACTAAGATCAATTTATCAAAACCAACTTATACAACCTACTTCCCGGTTACACTTACACTCATCAGGTCCATTAACAATGTCTGTAAAAATCTATAATAAACTTCCAGAGTCAATAAAAAATGAGACTAGTAATAAAAAATATATTAACTTAATAAAAAAACTATTATATTCAAAATGTTACTACACAGTTGAAGACTATTTACACGATAATTAATAAATTCCAAACACAAAAAAAATAATAATAATTGACTAAATATAAAACACACACACAACCGCTAAAGCACATACATAGACATAACATACACTACACATACTCTTCCACAACACAGAACTTGAACTTTCTCTCTCTTACACACACTCACACAAATTGATCTCACTAATTTTAAGCGACTAGAATAGGTTTGCCCCTATTAATTACAGTGCCCTAGAACAGGGTCCATATTGGATACTTTATTGGATTGTAACACCTATATGTAAAACCTATGGATGTAATAAAATATTGAGTATTGAGTATTATTTTTTTTGAGTCACGGTAACACGATTCAATATTTGTTATTGTTGTCGGTCGAGCCGTTCGACTCAAACAAATTAAAAGAAACAATTGAAGGTGAAATAAATAAATAGTTTTGGCGGAACCCTGATGTCTACTCTACAGAACCCCTATGTTCCACGGAACACCGTGTGGTGATCGGTTGAGAATAACACCACCCCATCTCTTCCCGTGGGTGTCGTAAGAGGCGACGAAGGAAACACAAATGAGACCTGCCTCCAGTAATCCATCCCAGGCAACGTCACTTCATTTTTTTCTGAATCTGAGGTGTCGTTCTAGGTTCTCATGCGGTGTGGTAGGCTCTGTAAAGGGCCGTCTGGTTCGCGACCACTCTCCTACCGAAGTCCGACGCCGAAAAGCTTAATGTGTTCCGTCGGTGCGGGGGAGTACAAGTACCTTTATAGGCATTTTCTGGGTTAACTCGCTCCATCGTCGACCTCATCTTTGACCTTATTGAGGTCAAGAGTTAACCCATCTTATAATAAAAATAAAAAACATTCTTTGGAAATCCCTGCTCTAAAAAGTCAAAACAAACTAACAGATAAATCGTTGGCGATAAGCGGGTCACGAAATTTTTGCATAAACAATTAGAGCTTCTTATAACATACAGGGTTATACTTAATTATTGTAGGGCTGAAAATCAGTGTTGCCAGCCTGATAATCAGTCTGGCATTAGTCTCTGAGCCCAGGCCTTTTTCCTCACTGCGGCAGACATATGGAAGCTTAAACTTGTTCATTAGGATAAGAATATTTTGAACTTTTTTTAATGTATGTGTGTGCTGTTCTGAAGAAATAAACGTATTATTATTATTATTAGATGGGACATTTTACTAAGAGAAGACTATTTGCTTTATTTCAAAAACAATGTACACTGCATTCATACATTTTTAAATAATTGTCTAGTTGAACCGGGAATCGAACCCGGTAAAAACAACATTAAATGTTAAATTAATGGTCTTCCTTTTATTTCTGATGACATAGCATCAAAAAATAATCCATATAACGAAGCCTTCCGATCCGTATGATAAAACTACAGGTGATTTTTTTTTCTCGTGTACCGGGTTCGATTCCCAATCAACCAGGCAATTATTTAAGAATTTATGAATGCAGTTTAAATTGTTTTTAAAATTAAAATAAAGTTCTCTTTCGGTAAAATGTCCCATCAACAATAATTAAGATACTTTCCCTAAATGTGGCATGGCCGTGGGACGCCCTGTATACGCGTAAAATGTACATGTAGATAAAATATATAGGTATGGTTTCTTATCGCAATAGTAAGAATACCAGTAAAATTTACACGTTTTTTGGGATAATTCTAAGAAATTACGTAGATAAAAGCGGCGAATGTTAACTTGCCTAGGACTGAAGCTAAAAATAATGACTTGAAGATAATGACTATTATTATTAACCAGTGAAGTCTCGAAAAACTGTTTCAGTAATTAAAACGCGTTATAAAACAAAAAATAGGAAATGCAAAAAAATTGATGTGCGCCATCTTGATTTGTAAAGTGTGAGCACTAGAAAATGACTCAGTTATATTTTTTTTTATCATAGGTGCCGGTTTTTTTTACTCTTGATATTAATCACACCGACTAATTAATAGTGCAAATTTTACTTGTTTTGGCCCGTGACTAAATAATTTCGGTCAAACCTAGGAGAGACTAATTTGGTCAAAGACCGAAGAGCTTCATTTATTTGGGCTTTGACTAAAACTTCAAGTCAGACCTAAGGATTGACTAGTCAAACATAGGAAAGCCGAAGCTTCGAGGTTTGACTATAACATATATATTTCGTCCATATTCGTAACCAGACTTGGGTAATGGGTAACCAGCTACGAAAGAAGAATTTTCTTTCACTGTTTTGTAACCGGAAATCGTTTAGCGAATCTGGAACCAAGTATGAGGACAACATAAGTCTGTAAGACCTATTTATTGTCATTTCATCCGAAAAGCAGCCAATTTTCTCATTTGGTAGAGTCCCTAGAGCCCTCTGAGCTTTTACGTTTCCCTGGTAAATTCTTACATCAAGAAACACTTGATATCAATTAATTTATAACGATTTGTTCTAAATATTTAAAGGGTGCTCCCATACAACAAACGTATTTTTTTTTGTTATTTTTATAGATAATGGTACGGAACCCATCGCACGCGAGTCCGACTCTCACTTGGCCAGTTTTTTATTTCATCGCTTTGCCTTTTCTAGCACGGCACACACAGAAATAAATTAAAAAGTAGTGATTTCATTCATACGATCTATAATAGTAAAAAAAAGAAAGTATTAACAAATAAACTTAATCTAGACAAGGGCACGGACATCAAGTCTGTGAATGCTAATAATATCTGAAAATAATAATAATAAGTCCGCGATAGATGCGAAATCCCCAGAAAATGGTTTTTCTCGAATAAAATAATAATGTTATTATTGAGATCGTAATTATTGTAAGTTTTTTTCTTTCGTCCCCATACCTTTCGTACAATAAATCCACAATTCGTCCGCAATAGAGAAGTTACGAAAAAGAAAAAAAATCTTGTTTCATAACAGTGGTTACGAAAAGTTGCCAAAGTGGAAAACAACGGTTACGAAACGTGAAAGAAAATTCTTTTTTCGTAGCTGGTTACCAAAGTCTGGTTACGAATATGGACGAAGGAGTACTATAGCTATCATCAACATACTTGTAATAATAAGAATGTTCATACATTATGAACATTCTTTTCATACATTATTTCAGAATGTTCATACAGTTCATACATAAAACATTGTAACTCTACTAATTTTAATAAAATTAAAACTCAATCTGTGAAAGAAAAATATATAAAAATTCGCACTGGTCTAAGTTGGATCCAAATAAAATATTTTTAACAAAAAATTTACTCGTGAACATAGCTTTAATTTTTTAAAGCTATGTTCACGAGTAAGTAGTGGTTACAGGTAAAACAGTAAATAGGTGAATTCATAGCGGAATATGGTAAATAGAGTGGAATTTTTTTTTGACGTCGATGGATGACGATGGAGCGAGTTAACCCAGAAAATGCCTATAAAGGCACTGGTACTCTCACGCACCTAAGGAACACAGCAAGCTATTTGGCGTCGGACTTCGGTAGGAGGGTGGTCGCGAACCAGACGACCCTTTACAGAGCCTACCACACCGCATGAGACCATAGGACGACACCTCAGCTTCAGAAAAAAATGAAGTGTCGTTGCCTGGGATGGATTACTAGAAGGCAGGTCTCATTTGTGTTTCCTAAGTCGCCTCTTAAGACACCCACAGAAAGAGATGGGGTGGTGTTATTCTCAAATGATCACCACACAGCAATTCTAGAGTTCGAGATTTACATAATTGACTTGACATCTATTGTGTTTGTACTTATTTGTAACCTAGCATGAGAGAAAAAGACTTTAATTTTAAAACAAAACAGACTTTAATTTTAAAACAAGTGGTACAGGCTCGCACCAGGATTTGAACCCGCAACCTTTCGATTACAAGTCTGGCCCATTACCAACTGGGCTCTCACCGCTATACTCATTACCAACTGGGCTATCACCGCTATGGGCCATCGGTGGCACATATGCCCGTCATCAAGACAGTACCAACAATGAATATCAAAGAAAATTATTTTAAGGGCAGAAGATAATGCCCTTGTGTAAACCATTTACAATATGCATTACCTACAATTGGTTACGTTGTATATGTATATGCTAGGATCATTTGAAGCTAATCTTGATGCTAAAATAATGGAGATATTGATTAATGAATTGATGATCCTAATGGATTGAGCAAACTTTTTAAGCCTGACGATGTAGTTGACATAAGTTTTCGCGACATGGTTAAGTATTTGCAATCTAAAGGTTATATAGTACTAGCATTCCGCTCGGAACTTCGTTCCCGTAGAAATTCGGGAAAATTATGTAGCCTATGTTACTCAGGGATAATGTAGCATCCTAATGGTGGAAGAATTTTTGAAATCGGTCTAGTAGTTTGTTTATTCATCACATACAAAAATACAAATCTTTCCTCTTTATAATATTAGTGTAGTGTAGATGTGTGCCTCCTGTGAAAGGAAATAGTAAGTAGTTGAAAACTGAGGATACAAATAACTCACGTTTTGTAACTAAAGTACGGTGGGTTGTTGAAGCTGTCCACGGAATTTTAAAACAAAAATACAAACTTCTATAACAAAATTTTGCATAGAACCAAAAATTACTACCGCATTGCTTCTTATTTAATCAATCGTTTTCGAAAAAGATTGACATCAGATCAAGCCATTTCAAAAATAGTATATTGTGCAACTCGGGAATAAAAGACGGATTTTAAGCGAGGGCCAAAGTTGGATCACGGGCAAATGAAGGATTCTAAATTATTGAATCACGAGCGTAAGCGAGTGATTCAAGTGTTAGAATCCTGAATGACGCGAGTGATTCATAGCCCTCGATGAAAATCCGTTTGATTCAAGAGTCGCACATTATATTTTATACCATGACCTCGAGAAAAAGAAAGATTTAAGCGGAAAATAAACATTTAATCAAGAAAAAAGGAATGTTACATTTATGAAAATGAACAGAGGCCAGCGCATCAGGTTACCCCATTTTCATCTTATCGCAACGGCACAGAGTGCACGCTTGTGGTAACCTGATGTGCGGCCCTCTGTACATTTAACTTTGAACAATTACTAAAGATTAGAGTAATTTTCTTGTTGTTGTTGATAGGGTGGTCAATCTGTGACGAGATACGAGATATTTATTTCTTATCGACGTATTACTTACTAATGACAGCAAAGAACACACATTTTTATTTTAAAGTTTTAAATCTGTCGAAAATGTTGACCATTCAAATATTGAAGAGTTATCTGCGCAAGGAGTTTGAATTTCGAATATTCTTTGCGATGGAGGTCGTATGTCTATCCATTGGAGTGTTCGAAATTTAAACACCAACATTGACAAAAAAGTGCTCTTTTTTACGTGTTTTGCGGGAGACAAAGAATCTTTTTAGGGTTCTAAATTCAAATATCAAAACTGTGACTAAAAGAGCTCTTTATCCCCAATTTTCAGTGAAAAAAAGAAGCTTTCTAGAGGGGGAACGGTATAAAGTATATTACAAAGAATGCAGGAAAAAAGAGTAGAAAACCTTCTTAAAAAATGGTAAAAGAAAATGGTTGGCTACGAAAAAAATTACCATTTGAAGATATGTCGTCTAATATTTTTATTGATCTTCCTGGTTCTCTGTAACACATATGAAAATTCTGTTTACTGAAAGTTATCAGTTAGGTCAGGCGATATCATACTTTGGACAAATCATAAATAATAATGGTTCTCCGAATATTTAATACGTCAAAGACGATTTATTATTTTTTTATTATAAGATGGGTTAACTTTTGACCTCAATCTGGACCAAGGTCATAGATGAGGTCGTCGGTGGAGCGAGTTAACCCAGAAAATTCCCATTAAGGCACTGGTACTCCTATAGCACCAACGGAAAACAGCAAGCAGTTTGGTGTCGGACTTCGGTAGGAGGATGGTCGCGAACCAGACAGAGCCTACCACACCGCATGAGACCATAGGACGCTACCTCAGATTCATAACAAATTGAGGTGTCGTTGCCTGGGGTGGATTTATAGGAGGCATGTCTCATTTATGTTTTCTTAGTCGCCTCTTACGACACTCACAGAAAGAAATGGGGTGGTGTTTTTCTCAATCGATCACCATACGGCATAAAAGTTAATTCGAGACATATAACCAAAAAATGTTATGGATGTTTCATACAATACACTCCAAACACACTCCAAACATCAATGATATAAATTGTATGCAAGAATTTTACTGTGAATACGCAAACCATTTGCGGTTGTGAACAGGTTGTTCACATGTGGCTGCAGTTATTATACTATTTAGATCACGGTAGACATTTGAGTAAAATACCGTCCGTCACAAACACTAATAAAAATGTTTCAAAATCACGGTTTTGTAGTAGCCATTAACGAAGATAGGGATGACTAAAGAGGTGAGATTTCAACTTTTTAATTTAATTAAGAACTTTTCAGACGTATCCGGACGCACTGGGTGGACACAGACTGATAGGATGATGATGATAAACTTTTTGGTTATTGAGTTCCTTTAAAAAAGTAAAGCGGACATTTAAAAAGTAAAAAATAATACCTTTCGTTGAGCCATCAAATTCATTTCAGAAATACCTATATATATTTTAATTATCGAAATCGATGGATGGCACGATAGGGTTTGCTCATTAAAATGGCGCTATAATGTCACGTCGGGGTACCGCTTTAGTGAATCAGACCCAATCAAATGAAGGGTCAATCAAATGAAGGGTCTGATTCACTAAAGCGGTACCCCGACGCGACATTATAGCGCCATTTTAATGAGCAAACCCTATCGTGCCATCCATCGATTCCGATAATTAAAATATATATAGGTATTTCTGAAATGAATTTGATGGCTCAACGAAAGGTATTATTTTTTACTTTTTAAATGTCCGCTTTACTTTTTTGCGGGGGGGGTTTTTTAAATTTTTAATTTAATTTTTATTTCAAAATTTTTAACTTATTTCAAGGATGTGCTAGTGTTCTGGATATCCTGGCCGCAGCATCAGCTCACCGTGTTGCCACCATTGCATTGTATGCAGAATCAAATACTGAACAAAACGAGTCCAAACACGACATATCTGCTATTATTTTTTTAAGAGTGTGCTAGTGTTCTGGATATCCTGGCTGCAGCATCAGACCAAGAGTTCCATAATCCTGCATAGTTATTAAGCATACATGAGTGTTTCAAGTTTTAGGTCACATGTATGTTTGAAAGTAAAGTAAATACATATTAAGAGTCTAAGAACCCTACCGCAGCTAACAAAAGAGCTGATGACCTTGAAACGGCTGAACCGATTTTGATAAAACGTATCTAAGAACCATCGCCAATAAACCTGCTTGTAAATAAAAAAAACCGCATCCAAATCGGTTCACCCGTTTGAGAGCTACGGTGCCACAGACAGACACACAGACACACAGACACACACACACACATAGCGGTCAAACTTATAACACCCCTCTTTTTGCGTCGGGGGTTAAAAACAAATAGATCCTTCAAATTGTGTATTTTATTTATTCAAATAAAACGTAGATATTGATTTAAATTCTCTTTGTATTCAAATATCATTTAATGTGTTTGGTACACCTAAGTTCTCTCCTCTTAGCTGTTTTTTTTTATGGAACGTGTCTGTTACTTTCCCCATCGTGCATTTTCTTTCTACTACGTGAAGTTGGCATTGAAGTATAATGTACTAGCGTGTACATAATACTTCAATGACTAGCGTACGAAGTTGGCGGAATTGCGACCACGCAGATTGCCATAATACAAGGTTCTATTATATTTTTCCATCACAAAACTTAACAAGAGTTGAAAAATATAAGATTAAGTAAGTACCCATTTTTTTTAAAATGTGCTATTATACGCGTAAAGTGAAAGCTCTTTGGGATCTGTCTAAGAGTGGTTGCTGATATTCTGACTCCTTATTATGAGGAGCGTTTGGCTATCACAGAATCTATATACGACATCACAACAACATTAAATCAACCAAAAATGTGGAAGCTCGAGCTGCGTCCACGTAACCTGCACAAAAAAGGAGTTTTCCATGCAAACTCTGTACCGGATATCATTCCTTATTCCAGTGTGATAAGTTTGTGCAAATGTCCATCACTAAACCTGAAGAGTTTGTGTTGTACAATAATTTGTGCTTAAACTGCTTAAAGTCAGGGCATCATAAACGCATGTGTCGTCTTTGTCCATGCAAAACGTGCAGACGCAAGCATAAGACATTAGGTACATAAGGAGGAGACAAATTCGTCCTCAACGCCTGCTACTGCACTGAATGTTAATAAACAGTGAGGTCAAGTTCTGCTTGCGACGACGAGAGTGAAGGTTAGGGATAGCAAGAATAAATTGCATGAAGTGAGAGCAGTTCCAGACTTAGGTAGTCAAGCCTCTTTTTTGTCAGAATCACTGCAAGCAAAATTAGCCCTAAAACCACAAGAAATTTACTTCACCGTCCGTCGCTGGTATCAATAATTTAACATCAAGTATTACGAAAACCTACAATGCAATTAACACAGTCCGGGCTCAATACATTTAATAATAATAAAAAAATAGTTTTATTTCAGGCATGGCCCATAAATGGTTAGTAACAAAGGAAACTTACAACTATTAGTACTTACTATCTAGAAAAAAATAAAATTAAAATTAACTAATCTAGAAAAAGACTTCATATGCCAACATAGGCAGATTTTATCTACCTATATTAGCATATGAAATCTTAGTATCTTTTGTAAGCTGGAAACGTGTCCAGTGCTGCACTGTCCACGTCCAGCCTACCTGCAATAACTTTCAGGAAACTGTTGGAGCTGCTCCTCACACAATGAATCAGGGATGCGATGCGTTTCCTAACGATTGCTGAAAAGCTATCCACTCCCGCTTCCGCCAGCATCCCTGAGGCACTGCTGTGAAGCCGCAGACCCATCAGTCCCCTGAAAGCATTGTTATACTGAGTGCGCAGGGCCCTGTATGCACTTTGTGTATAGTGTGTCCACAGGCTGCACGTGTACAGGGAGCTATAATATGCTTTATAAATTAAAAATTTAAAAACCCCCCCCCCCGCAAAAAAGTAAAGCGGACATTTAAAAAGTAAAAAATAATACCTTTCGTTGAGCCATCAAATTCATTTCAGAAATACCTATATATATTTTAATTATCGAAATCGATGGATGGCACGATAGGGTTTGCTCATTAAAATGGCGCTATAATGTCGCGTCGGGGTACCGCTTTAGTGAATCAGACCCAATCAAATGAAGGGTCTGATTCACTAAAGCGGTACCCCGACGCGACATTATAGCGCCATTTTTTACTTTTAAATGTATTATTTTTTACTTTTTAAATGTCCGCTTTACTTTTTTGCGGGGGGGGGGGGGGGTTTAAATTTTAATTTAATTTTTATTTCAAAATTTTTAACTTATTTCAAGGATGTGCTAGTGTTCTGGATATCCTAGCCGCAGCATCAGCTCACTGTGTTGCCACCATTGCATTGTATGCAGAATCAAATACTGAACAAAACGAGTCCAAACACGACATATCTGCTATTATTTTTTCAAGGATGTGCTAGTGTTCTGGATATCCTGGCCGCAGCATCAGCTCACCGTGTTGCCACCATTGCATTATATGCAGAATCAAATACTGAACAAAACGAGTCCAAACACGACATATCTGCTATTATTTTTTCAAGGATGTGCTAGTGTTCTGGATATCCTGGCCGCAGCATCAGCTCACCGTGTTGCCACCATTGCATTGTATGCAGAATCAAATACTGAACAAAACGAATCCAAACACGACATATCTGCTATTATTTTTTAAGAGTGTGCTAGTGTTCTGGATATCCTGGCTGCAGCATCAGACCAAGAGTTCCATAATCCTGCATAGTTATTAAGCATACATGAGTGTTTCAAGTTTTAGGTCACATGTATGTTTGAAAGTAAAGTAAATACACATTAAGAGTCTAAGAACCCTACCGCAGCTAACAAAAGAGCTGATGACCTTGAAACGGCTGAACCGATTTTGATAAAACGTATCTAAGAACCATCGCCAAAAAACCTGCTTGTAAATAAAAAAAAATGCATCCAAATCGGTTCACCCGTTTGAGAGCTACGGTGCCACAGACAGACACACAGACACACACACACACACACACACACACATAGCGGTCAAACTTATAACACCCCTCTTTTTGCGTCGGGGGTTAAAAAAGAGTAATCTTAACCGGCCTAGTACAACGTGCGAACCTGCGGGCCAACATATTTGCCCTAACACACAGCTCCCTACGCTCTCTTTCCATATCGAGATCATCTTTGAGTGTGTCGGTGACCCAATGGCTCAGGTATTTAAAACTCTGCACTTGTTTGAGAGGATCACCGTTGAGCCTAACAGGTGGTATGTTGTAGGCCTTGTTTTTGGCTTTAAAGACAAGGAGTTCACTTTTGTTTGTGTTATACCTGAGACCATGAGTCAACGCATACCGCTCACAGATGCTAATCATTTTGTTGAGAGCATTGATTGAAGGGCACAGCAGCACCATGTCATCGGCATAACTTATATTGTTGACAAAGGTACTGTGGTATGCAGACCTTCATGGAGGATCGGGCATAACGCAACTTCTTTCTCATTCGGTCATTTCGAAGAAGATAATTCGAATATCAATTTAAAAGGTTTGAAATTGTATTCGATGTCAACATTCGAAATGATTGAAGATCTGGTCTTATGCGATTCATTGTGGAGAGCTCGTGGAAATAGTTCCTGTATGCGTTCGTAGGCGTGCAAATAGCACTTTACTAAGTGTTGTTGAATTATTTTAACTGTGTATGAGTTGTAATTAAAATAAGTGCAAGAAAAGTGCAGAATTTGATTATAACCTGAAGAAGAGCTACGTATTTTACTTATTTGACCCCAGAACAGGTACCACAGCAACTCAATAGAGCAACCGACTCCAGCGCCGCTGAGCTCACCAACCAGTCGATTCATGTACAGATTGAAGAGCGTCGGTGAGCTTACCCCAGCCTGCCTCACCCCACTTTCCAACCTGTACATGCCCGAGAGCTCTCCTGCCCATTTTACATAATTTTTCTGATGTGCGTACCAGTACCTTAATAGGGAGATATACTCATGCGGCAGATTAGTATCCTCGTACATCTTTCTCCACAAAATTTCATACTGAACTAGGTCAAAAGTTTTTGACAAATCCAAAAACACAGCGTACACCGGTGTATCTCTATCAGTATAATACTGGACAGTCTGCTTGAGACAAAGAACAGCAGCTTCCGTGGAGAGGCCCGGTCTAAATCCAAACTGTGCATCGTGTAACTGTACATGCATGCTCAGTTGCCTGTCAAGCAGCCTGTCCAGTACTTTTGCTAATATTGTTGCTAAGGATATTGGTCTATAGTTCAATTTATCGCTAGTGTCCCCTGTTTTATTCTTAGCAATAGGTACAACTAATGTTTCTAGCATGGTATCTGGTACGTAGGAATGACTAAGGCAAAGGGAGAAAAACATTGCTAGGACTCGAGGCAAGTGCACACCAGCATATTGCAGATGTTCTATACTTAGGCAGTCATGTCCAGGTGACTTACCCCGACTCATCTTTCTTAATACGGATCTAATATCCCCAGCAGTAATCAAACCTGACCTTTTACATTCTTCGATACCTGTCACAGAGATGTCATCAGAAGCGCCTGTTGTACACACAGGAGGCTGCACCCTAAAGTGATTTTTAAACATTTCCGCTATCTGCAAGGGCTCACTTAGTCCTTCTACATTGACTGGGACACTGGGCTGAGGGTTTAACCTTTTTGTGTGATTCCAGAAACTAGAAAAGTTTCTTTGAATGATTCATACCCAAAATATCCATTTTTATGTTGTTAATTTCTTTGGCACCATTTTAGTTTTTCTTTAAAAACTTTTCTAGTCTCAGTCATCTTTTTACAAACATACCCATCCCGTGGTCTATTGTATAGCACCCAGTACTGAAACCACACACGAGCTTCTTTATGGGCTTCTTTAACATGTTTATTCCAACCACATACATATTTCCTACTGCGAATATAATCGTAGAATTTTTAGTGCTCCCGAGAATTAGACGTTAGGAAAGGACATAGGCTACATTTTGTCCCACAACTGGGAACGATGTAACCTAGTCCACGCGGGCGGAAAGTTAGTAAATTTTCCTAATTTTACTGTCAATTACAAATTGACTTATTACAAAGTGACAGTAAAATTAGGGATTTCGTTTCGACCTACTGTCGTATAGAACACCTACCCCAGTGCAGTGTTAACAACGCTTGCCTTTAAATGTATTCAGTGCGAGTCGAATTCAAATCCAGCAGCCCTGCTGATTGCCCAATCGCGCTAATAAATATACATGAAACGAAATTGAAACGCAGCTGTTTCCCAACTTTTTGACAGATATCCCATACTATTTATGTCAAAAAGTTGGGAAGCAATTACGATGTTACGCAAGAGTCGAATGTTACACTTAAATTTTTTTTTTTTCAAGTAAATGAAGTCACGGGCAGAAAGCTAGAAATAACCCAATTAAATATATTCTTTAAATGTAACGCTAATTTAATATATATATGCAATTAGTCATAAATTCCGGAATCCCGGGATTTTATTTTAAATAAAATCATTTTAAGAAGCTGCTTCCATACTTTGTTAGCCAAAAATTAAGTTTAGGTAAATATGCATCCGATTATTCGATCTCTATTCACGATCTAATGTCTTCTAGAGGGCTCCCTAATCAATATAATGTGACGTCTTATAGCTTATAACCAGCGGACAATCAAAACGCGTTCAACGATACCTCATTTGTTGAATTAAGATGAATAGTTTAGATGTTTTGAGGGAACAGATGACTAACATACATACATACAAACATACATACATACCGGTCAAACACATATCCCTCCTTTTTGCTTCGCCGTAGTCGGATAAAAGGGTTGGAAATCCCTGCTCTATGACAAGAGAGAGATAGTCGCGGCGTGCGAACGCGTCGGAAATAGATCTTGTTGCGCGCGCGCACCGCTTACACTCCTGCGCAAGCGCGCTCTTCAAAAAAGAATCTAAAGAATATTTTAAAAAACCCCACCAAAAAGTTGAGTTAAGAAAAAATTGTGTAGAATCAAAAGAATTCATTGTATGGCAGTGATAGTGTTTTTTTGAACAGAAATGTTTTTTTGTAGTTTGTATTTAGTGAAAATGTGGACAGTTATGATCATTGGACTTATGTCCTTGTGTTCGGGAGTGTACGGTATGTTTGGTTTTGAAAAGTTCTCAATTTTTTTCTCTTCATTGATGCTAATGATTTTATGAATAAAAGATCGATAAAAAATTTAAATGTGACTACGTTATGTATCTATACTAATCTATACTAATATAATAAAGAGGAAAGATTTGATTGTTTGTTTGATTGCATTGAATAGGCTCCG